>CP123724.1:0-600000 GCA_029906385.1 Neofusicoccum laricinum
GAAACCAAGGAATCCAAGTACTCCTTTAACCGTTATTGGCGCTTCCCATTCTTGAATAGCCTTAATCTTTATAGGATCCATGCGGATGCCCTTGCCTGCTTCAATGATAAATCCAAGGTACTTGGTTGACTGAACCTCGAATTCGCATTTATCGATATCGAGCTGAAGCCCTGCTGCTTGAAGCTTCTCAAGTACTTGAGTAACATGTTTCCGGTGCTGCGAGCGAGATCCTTCGGTGAAAATTAGAATATCGTCAACGTAGGCTGATACGAAGTCGTCAAGAAACTCCTGGAGTGTCCAGTTGATGTACCGTTGGAAGGTGCTTGGGGCATTGGCGAGTCCAAATGGGGTAACAAGCCATTCAAATAGTCCAAAACGTGTTCGAAATGCTGTAAGCCATTCGTCTCCTGGCTTGATTCGGATCTTATTAAACGCTGCAATAACATCAAGTTTGGTAAACCAGCGTGCCTTGCTAATTCTGTTGAGAGTCTCCTGGATAAGGGGTAATGGGTAACGGTCCTTTCGGGTAAGCTGATTGAGTGCACGATAGTCACAGCAGAATCGTAGGCCTCCTCCTGGTTTTCGTACAAATAGGACAGGAGCGGCTGCAGGCGAATTGCTTACACGGATAAATCCCTTATCAAGATATTCCGTAAGGGTCTTCCGGAGGACTAATAGCTCATCTCTTGACATGTTGTATAGGGGCCCCCATGGTGCCTGTGGTGTCTTGCCGTTCTCATCCTTTTCAAGCTCGATTGCGTGATCAATTCCAGGCCGGTGGGGTGGTAGCCTGTTAGCCTCTGTTCGGTCAAATGCGGGTAGAAATCTCTCTAGCCAAGGTGGTAACTTAGTGCTTGGGTTGGTATGTTTCTTCTCTGCAAGAGCCTTATTAATATCCGCTAAGCTTGCAGAGAATACTTGAACTCCTGGTCGTTTTCTCTGGGTGAGGTAATAAAATGCAACTGCTCCAATTCTCCGGTAGTTAGGCGTTTGTGTCTCCTTCTGATTACAGATTGTAAGGCCAGAATCCTTAAAGCGGAGTGTCTGTTGTTCAGCGTCTAGTACCGCTTTCTCCTTCTCTAGCCAGGGCAGACCTAGGATAATGCTATACCCTTCAATCTTTGGGGCAACATGAAAGTACGCCTGTTTTGTTTGGTGTCCACCAACATCGAGCTCGGCGACAGCTACTTCGGTAATCCAGGAGTCGGTTATTGCGTCCACTGACTGGATTTGTCTTGGTTCGATTGAGATACGCTGGAGCTTATGCTTGCGTGCAAATTGAGCATCAATAAAGCCGTAGGAGAGGCAACCTGAGTCAATAAGAGTTTGTGCAGAGACAACTCTATTGATAAGTGTAGAAACTAGAAAAGGTGCCTTCTCCATATGCTTCTTCTCGAACTGCTTCCAATCTGCTTGAAGCTTACTATTAGCTGGTTGATAGCCAGCTTCTAGCTTGCTTTGCTCCTTCTGCTCCTGACGGCGATTTTGGTCAGGAGCTACTCTTTTCCCGAGTCCTGATTATCGTTCTCCTCATCCTCAAGCTGGGGGCTAAGATAGGCTTCGCCTGTCTCGTAGGGTTGGCTTGAGTAGGGCGGCGGGCAGGGGCATAAGGGCATGCCTGCCACCAATGTCCGGAGCCACCGCAGCGTGTACAGAGCCTATTTTGACGGCGTCGGTTGATTTCCTCTTGGGTCACCCACCTCGCTCTTCTCGGCTGAGTTGTAGCAGCTTGGGCGGGTGGCGATGGCTGCCAGTCCATTTCATTTGGATCCGCTTTTGGCTGAGCATCTTGAGGAGTTGTTGTCCTCCAGGTCTGTGAGGCCTGCCACTTAAGGCGTTCCTGGCTTATCTGTTTCTGGAGCTTCTGGCCTGTTCGAGTCTGGTAGGCGTGGAGACGATCGTCTACTTCCTTTAACGTGTTGCAGTAGCTTTCGAAGCTGCCGCTTGCTGGGACCGTAATCATTGCGCGTGCAAGCTCGTCTCCGAGGATTCGGTCCAGCGACATCTTCTTGGCACTGTCAGGCCAGTCTGCTCCGCCTGCTTCGATTAGGAGGCTTTGCCATTCCATATAGGCTTCGATAAATGGCCTTCTCCCTTGACGTAGCGAATCCAATCTTCGTTGAGCTCGTTCTTTGGCTTGAGGGTCCTGGAAGACGAGTTGCATTTGCTGGAAGAAGGTGTCTGCGTATGCTTGGTCTGGAGTCCCGAATTGGCGTGTCCACGCGTCCATTCTCTTAAGTGCCTTACCTCGAAGGCAAGCGGCTAATGCCCAGAATTTAACAAATTCAGTGCACTGGTGGTAGTCAACTCGGATTTTTACTTGAGCTTGCTGTAGCCAGGCCTCAAGCTTTTCGGGTTCGCCGTAGTACTCTTGGAGCTGGGGTAGGGCTTTGCCGGGCTTTGCTCCATTAGTGATACGCTTCTGTTCTTCTTCGCGAACTTGTCGCAGCTCTTCTTCATGCTTCAGCTGTAAGAGGCGGAGTTCCTCTTGCTGTTGCTTCTCCTTCTGTTCCATGTATTGGAAGAACCACTGTGGGGGTGCTTCTGGTGGTGCTTTGTCGTTTTCCATTGTTGCTTCGTTAGGTTTTCTCCTGGTTGTCTTCTTGGTTGTCTTCTTAGTTGTCTTCTTGGTTGTCTTCTTGGTTGTCTTCTTGGTTATCTTCTTGGTTGTCTTCTTGGTTGTCTTCTTGGTTGTCTTCTTGGTTATCTTCTTGGTTGTCTTCTTGGTTGTCTTCTTGGTTGTCTTCTTGGTTATCTTCTTGATTGTCTTGGGTGTCTTGGGTGTCTTAGGTGTCTTAGGTGTCTTCTTGGTTGCTTATTGTGGGGAGGAATGCCGGTGCTCACGTGGGAGCCTTGGCGCGAAGAGGAGGTGTTGAGCTTAGTCTAATGTGAGGGCTTGCACCCGGTGCACTCGCGGAAATGCATTGGCATACTTCTACAAGAAGACTAAGCTAAGGAGAAAGGAAATAATAAGCGTAGGAAGGTATTATATACCGAAGTAGTTGATCCGTGCGCCCTTTGAGTCATTAGGTGTTGACTCATAATTGTTAACTCATCGCCGCAGGGATCTTCCAAGGCACTTAACGGTCTAGACCGTCACACTTACTCGTTATGTCCGACGAGATAAGACTAGGATATACGCCGTATTAATTAAGGAGATCCAAGAACACCTTGATAGCCTTAAGGAAACGGAACAGCAAACTCCAGAACAAGAACTCGAAACCCTCCGCTCACGAGTCCCCGCTCGATTCCACTATCTTCTTCCCTTCTTTACAAAGAAAGAGGCCGATAGACTTCCCCCACATCGGTATATTAATCATGAGATTTTATTAGAAGAGGGCAAGAAACCCCCATTCGGCCCTCTCTACTCAATGTCCGATTTAGAGCTTAAGGCTCTACGTGAATACCTTGATGAAAACCTTAAAAAAGGTTTTATTCGACCCTTATCCTCATCCTCTGCGTCCCCTGTTCTCTTTGTTAAGAAACCAGGAGGCGGCCTTCGTTTTTGCGTGGATTATCGCGAACTAAATGGTATTACGAAAAAGAACCGTTATCCACTCCCCTTGATCAACGAGACTCTCCGCCAACTTTAAGGCTCTCGTATTTTTACTCGACTCGACCTTCGCGGTACTTATAACCTTATCCGAATTAAGGAAGGCTCCGAACCTTTGACTACCTTCAGGACTCGCTATGGCCTATACGAATACCTGGTTATGCCCTTTGGCCTGACGAATGCGCCGGCTACCTGCCAACAATTCGTCAACGATACGTTACGTGAATACCTTGACCGCTGGTGCGTCGTCTACCTAGACGACATCCTTATCTACTCAGAAACAGAAGAAGAGCACCACGAACATGTCCGATTAGTTCTCGAAAAGCTCTGTGAAGCAGGCCTATACGTAAAAGGCGAAAAATGCGATTTCTATACGACTTCAACTACGTTCCTTGGCTTCGTTATTTCTCCAGACGGTATCTCTATGGACCCAGCTAAGGTAGCCGCCGTAAGAGACTAGGAGACTCCTCGTTCAGTTAAAGACCTTCAATCGTTCCTTGGCTTTGCAAACTTTTACCGACGATTTATTGAAGGATACTCTCGAAAAGCCAGAGCTCTCTTTAAGCTCCTAGCTAAGAACATTCGTTTTACTTAGGGGAAAGAACAGGATAAAGCTTTTACTTACCTTAAGGAAGCCTTCTGTTCTTACCCAATCCTCCGACACTTCGATCCCCAACTCGAGACTATCCTTGAAACTGACTCTTCTGACTTCGTCATATCCGCAATCCTATCTCAATGGGTAACGTATAACGATGGCAAGAGACTTCTACACCCTGTCGCCTACTACTCTCGGAAAATGACCTCCGCAGAGCAGAACTACGGTATTAGGGATAAAGAACTCTTAGCTATTGTGGAAGCCCTAAAGGAATACCGTTCCCTTATTATCAACCTCTCCTCGCCACTCCTCGTCCTTACAGATCACTCGAATTTGACTAGCTTTGCCTCTAAGCAAATCTTGAACCGTCGACAAGCACGCTGGGCAATTAAACTCTCGGAACTCGACTTTAAGATTGTCTACCGCCCAGGAACTAAGAATCAACGCGCGGATGCGTTAACAAGACGGTCAGGAGACCTCCCTACTCGAGAGGGGCGCCTGCCCCCTACTACGATCCTTACCCCCGGAAAATTCGAAATTTCGACCCTTGTTTCAACTCGATATTCGATCGCTAGGCTAGAACCGTCTCTGGCTAGTAATATTCGCTTGGTACTCGATAAGGATACTCTTGGGCAAGAGATCCTTACTGCACTCGATACCCACGCACTTCGACATCCTAAAGTGGATCTAGGCGCATGCTCTAAGGATAACGATGGTCTATTACTAGTTAATGGACTTATCTATATCCCTGAAGACCTAAGCCTCCGCCAAAGGATTATTAGCTCTCGACACTCGCATCCGGCTGCTGGACACCCAGGCCAAGCAGCAACATTTGAACTCGTTACTCGTGATTTCTGGTGGCCAGGTCTACGACAGACAGTAGCTCGTTTTATACGGAACTGTGAGACCTGCTAAAGAATCAAACCCGCTCGACACGCCCCCTTTGGATATTTGAAACCCCTTGAAGTGCCACAACGCCGCTGGCAATCCGTTTCTCTCGATTTGATTACGGGACTTCCAACGTCCAACTCGTTTGATGCTATACTAGTAGTCGTAGACCGACTAACTAAAATGGCTCACTTTATTCCTTGCCAAACAACCCTCGATTCGATAGAGCTTGCTAAGCTTTATCGAGACTACGTTTTTCGACTACACGGCTTACCTAACGACTTTGTATCTGACCGCGGCTCGATTTTTACTTCTGAATTTACTAGAGCTCTTAGTAGATCCCTATCTATTAAGACCAACTTTAGTACGGCTTTCCACCCACAAACCGACGGCCAGACAGAGCGTGTTAACGCCATCCTCGAACAATACCTTCGCGCCTACGTTTCGTACCAACAAGACGATTGGAACGACTTTCTCTCCCTTGCTGAATTCGCTTATAATAATACGATCTCGACCACGACTAAGGTTACCCCCTTCTTTGCAAACTACGGCTTCCACCCTCGTTATGAGATTCTACAGAAAGACTCAATCTCAGCCCCCCTTGAACCCCTACGTCTCTTCCAAGAGAACCTCGAAAACCTCGAAAACTACCTTCGCCAAGAAATTCGACTCGCACAAGACGCCTACGCAGAACAGGCTAATAAAGACCGTATTTCGCCACCCGTCTTTAAGCCTGGTGACCTTGTTTGGCTCCTAAGACGGCATATCTCGACAACAAGACCTTCGGATAAACTCGACTTTAAACGCCTTGGCCCCTTTTCTATACTAGAAAAGATCTTAACTCATGCCTATCGCCTAGAACTACCAAGGACAATGAAAGTCCACCCCGTATTCCACGTCTCCTTACTCGAACCCGTAGCCTCTGACCCCTTACCTAATTAAATCCAACCTCCGCTCCCGCCTATTATCGTTGACGGCGAAGAAGAGTACCGGGTAGAAGAGATTCTGGATGTTAAAACAACCCGGAGACAACCAAAATACCTTATAAAATGGACTGGTTACTCGATACCAACCTGGGAACCTTACGACCTTGTTAAAGACCTTGAAGCTCTTAATACGTTTTATAAACGTTATCCTTCAAAACCTCGACCCTTAGACTAAAGGCTCGTAGGAACTCACCTCTAGGGAAGAGAGCCTACTGTTATAAATGTAGCTTATGTGGACTAATTACTTCTTGTTTACCGCCGATCGATTTGGAATCTAGATCTAGACTTGCCTGCTTACAAATCAGGAAGCTAGTATTTTAGTTTGTTCCTTATATATATAAAGCTCGCCTCTCTGCCTTGCAATTAGTTCTTTAGTCTAGCAATGAGTATTCCTCGCGTACAACTTAGTATGCCTTGAATTAGACCTTGCTCGCCTCCTTTGTTGTTCACTCGTCTCTCTCCACCCGTGTTACGCGAGGCCTCTCGTCCGGGTAGGTTTGTCGAGTCGGGTCCTGGGGGTCGAGGCGGGTCGCGTCACGGGGTTCGCTACCGCTATCGTGATGTCGCTGAACTGTTCAGAGGATAGCAGCCGTAGCCAGGCAGGGAAGGCAAGCAGGGAGTAGGGTTCAAAGATTGTAATTAACCACGAGGGTCCTATCTACTGCAAAGGAGTGTTGACTATATACATAGGGAATTCAGGTCGTGACCGTGGTTCGTGACCGTGTGGTCTGGGAGGTCAGGTTTGATGGTCAGGCCTTGGCGTCCTGACCGTGTTGCGGCTGCTGAGTCATCAGCGTGGTCAGAGGCGGTGGATCGCAAGGACCTCCTCCGCGCCTCTTAACCCCGTTTCCCACTTCCTGCAGCTGCGCCGTAACACTATCCCCCTCCTAGACAGCTTTCGGCCCGAAAGCTTATATAAGGTGCGTTGTCCTGCCTACTTGTTAGTCTTCCTCATTTTTCCGCGATGTCGTCTGCCCGCACCCTTCGCCGTCGGAACCAGGCCCATCGCATCGAGACTTGGGGTCGTCCTGCTGACGTTCCTTGCCGGCGTTGTCAGAAGCGAGAGGGTTCCTCTTGTATTGTTGCCACTTTCTACGACGCTTGTTCTTGTTGTGCTGCCGTGGGTCGTACCTCTTGTGAGGCGATGGCGAGTCCTTTGGATTCCGAGTGTGAGTTTCTCCCTTGCTCGCTCCCCCTGGCTACTTGGTCTAATCTTGGTAGTTCGTCGTTTGGATCGCGCTCGCGCAGATTTGCTTCAGCGTTTGGAGCAGGCCGAGAGCCAGGTAGTGGCCGAGGAAGAGGGAGCAGATGCTGCTGCCAAGGCGGCGGATCGCGCGGCTGAGGCTGCGTCACGTGCGGCCCGGGAGGCCCAGGCAGCAGCTCGTCGATTCCGGGATGCTCAACGGAAGGAGCGCCAGATTCGTCGACTACTGCGTCATGTGGAGCAGCGGAATGCCACGTTGTTTGCCCGGGAGATGGCTTCCCTGGAGGAAGAGGAGCGCTTGGAGCGAGAGGCAGCGGCACGGGAGGGGCGTTCTCCTCAGGATGTCCCTTCGGAGTCTGGTGACGAGGGGGCTGCGTCGCGTTTAGTTGGCGGGTCTGGCGACGTAACGGGCGTCGTTCCTCTCCAGGCGCCTGTGGATCAGTTTCAGGTGTCTCTAACGCCTCCCCCTGGTTTCGCGTCCTGGGAGGATGCTCTGGGGCTGGGCGATCTGGGTTTTGTTGGTGGAAGTCCGCGAGAAGTTCTGGGCAATTGAGGTTTGGTAAGGGTTCCCAGGTGTTTTCCGCGTCGTCGTAGTTTTCCCATTTGACGAGGTATTTGATCTGACCGTCGGGATCCCATTTGCTATCTAGGATTTTTTCAACATCCCATTCTTGTGCGTCTTCTGGTTGAATGTCGCCTTCTAGGTATTCTGGTGTTTGGGCGTCTCGGGGGGCTGGTTCCAGGACTGCTACGTGGAAGACTGGGTTTCGGCGTATGTTTTCTGGCAATCTGAGTTTGTATGTTACGGGAGAGAGTTTTTGTTCAATCTGGAAGGGACCGATTTTCTTATGATCCAATTTGGGGCTCGGTCGGTTTGTTTTAAGGTTTTTGGTGAGTAGCCAGACTTTATCCCCCTCCTCTAGGGGTGGCGGCTCCTGACGTCCACGGTTGTAGTACATGGCTATTCGGTAGTTGATGAACTCGATATCTTTTGATAGTCTCTGGTGCAGTCCTCTGAGTTGTTCGGCTTGGAGCATTCCCTTCTGGGCTATGTTTTCTTGAGGTATCGGTTCGCCGTAGACCCGAGGTTCAAAGCCGTAGTTGACGTAGAACGGGGATTCCTAGGTTGTTTCTGCGATGGTGCTGTTGCAGGCGAACTGAGCTAGTGGGAGGAGTTCTACCCAGTTGTCTTGTTGGTAGTTCAGGTAGCTTCGCAGGTATTCTTCCAGCGTTTAGTTAAGTCTTTCCGTTTGTCCATCGGTTTGCGGGTGGAACGCCGTTGACAGCTTGTGCTTTGTTCCTAGTTGTTTCATAAGGGTTTGCCAGAATCTGGCACGGAATCTTGTGTCGCGGTCAGAGATGATGATTTCCGGCATGCCATGGTTGGCTACAATGTATCTCAGGAAGATGTAAACCAATTCTGGAACTCTAGAGGCTTCCAGGTAAGGAATAAAGTATCCCCACTTGGATAACCTGTCTGTGATGACCAGGATCGAGTCGTACCGTACCCCTGTAAGGGGTTCCTTTGACTTAGGCAACTTGGTGATGAAGTCTAGGGCTATGGATTTCCATGGTCGATTCGGGGGCGCGATTGGTTGAAGTTTTCCGTAAGGAGCGTGTCGAGCGGCTTTATTCCTAGCACAGTCTTCGCACTTGGCGAGAACTTGCCTGACGAGTTTTCCGAGGTGTGGGATGTAGAAGGATTGTTCAATCCTTCGTAGGGTTGGCGTGATTACTCGGTGACCATGTGCTGGTGCGGCGTGGATTTCCTTGACTATTCTTTGCCTGAGTCGTTGGGGTATGTAGACTAACCCTTTGAAGAGGATTGTCCCTTGGGCGTTAATCATTAGATCCGGGTCTTCTTCGGGGTTTTCTTGGATTTGTTTGATTAGTTCCTGGGCCATGGTGTCGTGTTCGTATGCGGCGCGGGCGTCTTCTTCCCACGTAACCTCTCGGGGGTCAATTTCCTGGAGGCCCTCATCGTCCTGAGGGTCTTCGGGTTTTTCCAATTCGCCGCGATTCTGGAATCTCGTGGAATTTTGGCTTTCGAGGTTTTGAAATTCCGCCGTTTCCTGAGATCTCGCCTGATCCTGGGTTTCCTGATCCTGGAATTCTGCCGGTTCCTGGGATTCTGCGCGATTTTGCCTTTCTTGGTTTTGAAATCTCGCTGGGTCTTGTGATCCTGTGGGATTCGGGGATTCGACGTGGTTTTGTAATCTCGACTGGCTTCGTCTAGCCTGGTTTCTCGTGATCGGGGCGAGTAGTCGTACTGCGGCGAGTTCCAGCTGCGGTTGGTTCAGTCGTATGACCCCATCCTTTCCTTTCTGGAGTAGGGCCGGCGAGAGTTCTGGTTTGTTAAGGACGTAGTCGCTTCGTCGACTAAGGGCGTCGGCTTTTCCGTTTTCTAATCCCTTCCGGTGGATGATTTTGAAGTTGAACGAGGCTAGTTGCTCTGCCCATCTGACTTGTCTCCTGTTGAGCACTTTGGTTGTCATGAACGCTCCTAGGTTCTGGTGGTCCGAGTAGACAGTGATTATGTGATTAGCTCCTTCTAGGTAGTGTCGCCATTCCTTAAAGGCGATGACGATGGCTAAAAGCTCCTTATCGTGGATATCGTAGTTGAGTTCTGCGGGGGACATCTTTCTGGAATAGAAGGCTACCGGGTGCATTCGTCCTTGTTCGTCGGGTTGGTTGAGACAGGCTCCTAGGGCGTAATCTGAAGCGTCGGTTTCCAGGTAGATGGGTTTGTCGGGGTCGAACAAGGCTAGTACCGGGGCTTCAGTAAAGGCTTTCTTAAGCGTCTCGAAGGCTTTCTGCTGTATATCCTGCCAGCTGAAGGGGTTATCTTTCCGGGTAAGCCGCGTGAGTGGTTCTACGAGCTTGGCGTAATCCTTGATGAATCTTCGGTAGAAGTTGGCAAATCCGAGGAAAGATTGCACGTCGCGGACGTTCTTGGGTGGCGGCCAGCTGAGGATTGATTCGACTTTCTTGGGGTCCATGACTACTTCTCCGGGTCTGATGATAAAGCCGAGAAATTCCACTTCTTGGGCATGGAAGGCGCATTTCTCGGGTTTGACTTACAGTCTTCTTCCTTGGAGCTTTTCTAAGACCTTTTTGACGTGTTCTTAGTGTTTTTCTAAAGTCTCAGAGTAGATTAAGATGTCATCCAGGTAGGCCGTGCAGAAAATGTCCAAATATTCTCGGAGGGTGTCGTTGATCATGGCTTGGAAGGTGGCTGGCGCGTTCGTGAGTCCGAAGGGCATGACGAGGTATTCGAAGAGCCCGAAGCGGCTCCTCCAAGCGGTTTTCCATTCTTCTCCTTCCTTGATTCGGATTAAATGGTATCCGTCCCTAAGGTCTAGCTTGGTGAAGTATTTGGCTTTGCGCAGTCGATCCCGCAGCTCGTCAATCCGGGGCAGGGGGTATCGGTCCTTGATAGTAATGTCGTTCAAGGCTCGGTAGTCTACGCATAAGCGTAACTTGCCTCCTAGCTTGGGTACAAACAGGATTGGGGATGCTGCCGACGACTGGGAAGGGCGGATATAGCCTTTACGTAGACCGGTCTCGATGTATTCCTTAAGGATCTGCAATTCCTTCTCCGAGAGGGAGTAAAGGGGTCCGAACTTCGGGGTGGTGTCTGGCATTAAAGGGATTTCGTGATCCCATAGCTGATGGTCTGGTAGGGCGTCTTCTTGTTTCTCTATAAAGAGATCTTTAAACTTCCCGTATTCCTTCGGAATCAGGTCTAGGGGGTTTGTGGGTCGTATTACGTTTATCTGTCTTAGATCGTAGCACATGCGTTCTCGGGGTTCTTGGGGTTTCTCTAGGGTTGTTGTGGGTTTCCGGATGGTCTGGCAGACCCGTCGGACTTCGGTGGGTTGTTCGTTAGTCACCTCCACTCCTTGGGGGGTGATCTTGACCCAGGCGATGCCCGTAGGGTTGCCCTTCTTAACCTCCTTCCTAAGAGTCGTTTTGGAGATCTTACTGATTTGCATCGGCGCACTCCGGAGGATTCTTCTAGGTACTGGCACCGCTGTTGTGCCAAATAGCTGCCGTGCCTCTTCTTTTTCTCGTGACTTGAATTTGACTTCCCCAGTGTCCCAATCGATGTCGGGCTTCCACTTCCTCAACCAGGGTCGTCCTAGGATGATGTCATATCCTGGGATCTGCGTAATGTCTAGACAGATACGCTCGCGGTGCTTCCCTCGGGACAGCACGAGTCCTTGAGTTTCTATAAGGATGACTCCGTCGCCGTAAGCGCTAGGGGAGCCGTCCACTGTGATGAGTTCGTACGGGTGTTCTTTCTCTCGGTAGTTGATGTGGTTTTTTTCCACGAATCGTGGAGAGATATGGTTACCACCGTCTCCCGAGTCGATGAGAACTCGTGCTTTCCGGCCGTTTGCTAGCATGTTAACGACTAGGTGTTCGGCGTATTCGGCTTGTGGTTCTTGTTCGTCGTCGGAGGTCGATGGTGCGTGTGTATTAGGTCCATTAGAGTTGCCGGTCGTGGTTGCGGTGATCCTCAGGGGCGCTGGATGCTGCGCCTCCACCCGCCCCTAGGTAGGAGGCTTCTTTAGTTTTTTGCCTGGGGCCAGTAGCCATGGGATTCCTTGGCTTCCCGATGAGTCGAGCAGTCGTCGCTGCTGCAGTCGGCCCAATGTTGGCGTTCGTGGGTATCCTCTGTTTCCGAGACGTCGTGAACCACAGCGGTTCGCCGGATTGGCCTTTGTCCCCCTTTACATTCGCGAGCGTAGTGACCCTTCTTGCCGCAGCGCAGGCAGAGGTCTTCCTTCCGACGACGGTCTCTTTCAGCCTGGGAAATAGGTTCCTGCCTCCGAGCGTTGTCCAGGTCCATTGGTTCCCCTGGGGGCAGTATGTTCCGGGCTTGTCCTGAGTTGGCGAGAGGTCGAGCGAAGCGGCCTGTTTCCCTGAGTCGGTCGTAGAGGCGGGTGTCCAACTGGATAGCGGTACGAATTACTTCCTGGTAGGTGCCAGGCAGCTTAGTGCGAGCGAACTCGTCCTTGATGTGATCTTTGAGGCCTTCATAGTATAGCATCTTGAGGACCTCCTCCGGCCAGCGGAGCCGGGAGGCGTAGAGGCGGAATTGGGTTGTATAGGCGGCTGCGGATCTAGTCTACTTAAGGTGTTGGATTTGATAAGCTGCGTCCTAGTACTGGTCCTTGTCTTCGAAGGTTTCTCGGATGGCTTTAGCGAAGTTCTCGAAGTTGTTGAAGATCTTGGTGGTTTCCTCATGCGGTTCCTGGGTACTGAAGTCTTCTTGGTATGGTTCGAACCATCTGGCGGCATTGCCTCGTAGGTATGACCCGGCGAAGAAGATTTTCTGGGCCGGGGTCTGAAACGTGTTCCCGAATAGGTAGAAGTACGTTTGGAGTTGTCTAAGGAATTCGTCCAGTTTTCCTCGGGTGCCATCGAAGGTGTCTGGTTCCTTAACTTTAAACTTAGGGGTCGGCTGTGGTGCGGGGTCCGTAACTATCGCACTCGGGCGGTTGTTCTGGCTCTAGTGGACAGTAAAGGCTTGTCCCCGAGTAAAGTACTCAAGGAGGACTTAACCGCATGCGTCGGACGCTTGGTTAGGGATGACTGGTTCGTTGGTGTTCTAGGCGAATAAGGTGACGCCCGCGGAGTATACTTGAGAGATAAGTCGTCGAGTCGTCAGATCAGGTTGTCCCGGGATGATTAGTCGGATGTTCCCGATCTGTGCTCCTTCGTCGGGAAGATGTTGGAGGAGCTCCGTCCAATAGTCGGAGACCTCTATAGGGTTAGTATCGGGGTTAGGAGTCATGTTATTTTGCCTTCGGTGCCTATAAGGTGGTGGTTAAAGTGTTACGCGAGGCCTCTCGTCCGGGTAGGTTTGTCGAGTCGGGTCCTGGGGGTCGAGGCGGGTCGCGTCACGGGGTTCGCTACCGCTATCGGGATGTCGCTGAACTGTTCAGAGGATAGCAGCCGTAGCCAGGCAGGGAAGGCAAGCAGGGAGTAGGGTTCAAAGATTATAATTAACTACGAGGGTCCTATCTACTGCAAAGGAGTGTTGACTATATATATAGGGAATTCAGGTCGTGACCGTGGTTCGTGACCGTGTGGTCTGGGAGGTCAGGTTTGATAGTTAGGCCTTGGCGTCCTGACCGTATTGCGGCTGCTGAGTCATCAGCGTGGTCAGAGGCGGTGGATCGTAAGGACCTCCTCCGCGCCTCTTAACCCCGTTTCCCACTTCCTGCAGCTGCGCCGTAACAACCCGCCTCTTAGTATTCGTCCCTAGTCTCTCGCCCCCCTCCTCTTATCCTATGTGCTTCGGTATCTGCTTTACCTCTACTGCCTTTACCGGCTTCGTTACTTCGTCCCTCTCCGCCCTCTAAGGTCTGTTCATTACAGAAGCTGGGAGAAGTATTACGAGAAGTATAGGAGGCTTTACTATAATCTTTATTTAATTCTATATTAGGTAGTATAAAGCGTAGGTGTAAGGTAGTTATCGTAGTAGAGGGCTAGTATACTAAGTATTAGTAAAGAAATAATACTAGTATCCTTCTTCTTACTTAATTTTAACTTAAAAACAACTTAGTATAAGAGCTAGGAAGCATACGTTAAGAATTAGTAAGTTGATGGGGTACGAGGGTTATCGCTTCGGAAGCGCCCGCGCGAGAACTTTTGTCCTAGTACTGTAAATTTCGGCAGCAGGGCGCGTGGGCGTGGGCGTGGCCGTGGCCGTGGGCCGTAGGCCGTGGGCCGTGGGCCGTGGGCTCAGCTCGGAGCCTCCGCAAAATTTCTCCAGGATCATCGCAGCCCTGTGGCCCTACCTGCTGGCTGCCACGGGCCAGGCACGAAAACCGCCGCGCCGCCGCCAGAGGCTCCCTACTACGCAGGTAGTCGGCCGGGGTGCGGCGCGCCGCCTGCCTCTCGCGGCGTGCGGCCCCGGTTGGGCGAGCGGTGAGAGCGGGTGCGGCATAAAGACGCGTGCGACGGTCGGGGTGCGTCCAAGGGCCCCGCGCCAGCTGAGCGCATGATTGCAAGGCAGACCGCGCGAGCGCCAGCGATGACGAGCGCCGGCCGGGGTCGGGCAGCGCGGTCGCCTCACATCGCCGGCGCGGGAGGAGGTTGACGGCAGGTGAGAGTGGGCGAGGCCGGGCGCCTATCACATGCAGCGCGATTGCGCCATCGCAAGTGACCAGTGCGTGCAGCAATTACATCAGCGACATGCCGCCGCCGCCGCCTGCACAACCGCAATCGCAATCGCGCCCTCCGCCAGCGCCATCGCACCCGCGCCCGTTGCCGTCGTCGCCCGAAGCAGACGCAGACGCCGCCTCGCCCGCCGACCTGCCTGCTCCAGGCGACGACGCCATCCCGCTGGCCCTCCTCGACCGCGCCGCCCCGATGGCTCCCGACAGAGGCCGCTCCCCGCCGCGCCGCGACACCGACGAAACGCTGCGCACCCCCACTGCTGAGCCATACCGCGACCAAGACGACCGCGACCACGACCGCGACCGCGCGCGCGCGCTGCTCGCCTCCCGCGCCGCCGAGCCGCAGAACTTCACCCTGCGCGGCATCCTCGTCGGCCTGGCCATCGGCGTCGTGATATGCTTCTCCAACACCTACTTCGGCCTGCAGACCGGCTGGGTCAGCAGCATGGCCATGCCGTCGGCTCTGCTGGGCTTCGCCTGGTTCCGCCTGGTGTCGCGCTACCTGCGCCTGCCCTTCTCGCCCGTCGAGAACGTGCTGATCCAGAGCGTCGCCGGCAGCGTGGGCACCATGCCGCTGGGCTGCGGCTTTGTCGGCGTCATCCCCGCCCTGCAGTACCTGCTGAAGCCCGAGGAGAACGGTCCGCTCGACGTTGGCCTGTGGAGGCTGATCGTCTGGGCTGTGGGCATCTGCTTCTTCGGCGTCGTCTTCGCCGTCCCGCTGCGCCGCCAGGTCATTATTCGGGAGAAGCTCAAGTTCCCGAGCGGCACCGCCGCCGCCCTCATGATTGGCGTCTTGCATGGCCAGTATGAAACAGGTGCCGTCATCCGCCAGGACGACGCCAGCAGCCCGCAGAGGAGGAGCAGCGATGATGGTGAGCGCGCCCATCTCCTTGTCGGCGGCGCGCCTGGAGGAGCCACTGCCGACGAGCCGCCACCCCAGACTCTCCCGGAGACGGACGAGGAGAACGATGCCGGCACGGGCTTGGATGCGCAGAGTGACTGGAAGGCCAAGATCCGCCTGTTGACCGTCGCCTTTGGCGTCTCTGCGGTCTATGTACGTGCATTTGACTGTGTGCGTGAGGCTCAGCTAATCAGATCCAGACCGTCATGACCTACTTCATACCCCAACTGCGTGATGTGCCCATCTTCGGTCTCAACCTAGCAAGCGACTGGCTATGGACGCTGAACCCCTCTCCCGCGTACATCGGACAAGGCATTATTATGGGCCCGGAGACTACGCTTCACATGCTTCTTGGTGCCATCCTCGGCTGGGGCATCCTCTCGCCTCTGGCCAAGAAGAGAGGGTGGGCACCGGGCCCCGTGAATGACTGGGAGAATGGCAGCAAAGGCTGGATCGTGTGGGTCAGCCTTGCCATCATGCTGGCAGACTCTCTTGTAAGCCTTGGCTGGTTGATTCTGCGCCCCGTCGCCCACCACGCCCGTATGTGGCTGCCCAGGCTGTTTGACCATTTCCGGCAGCAGTCGTGGAGTGACATTTTCTCGTTTGACGTGCATTCTTTAAAGTCGCTCAGCGGATACACTGCCATCACAGATCCCTCTGATCCCAGCGCGTTGAAGCGCGGTCCGTCTGATGACGAGGAGGACGCCCCTCCCGAGCATCTTATTTCCACCCGCACTACTCTGATCGGTCTTGTCCTCTCCCTTGGCCTCAGCATAGGGGCTGTGCACTACGTCTTTGGCAACCTTGTGCCCTTGGGTCTAAACATCCTTGGTCTCTTCCTTGCCCTCATTCTGAGCATCATGGGCGTCCGCGCCCTTGGCGAGACTGATCTGAACCCTGTGTCTGGCATCTCCAAGCTGACACAACTATTGATCGCCCTCGCCATCCCCCACGCGTCGACCAACAAGAATGCCGTGGTAATTAATCTTGTTGCTGGTGCTCTGTCCGAGTCGGGCGCACTGCAAGCTGGAGACCTCATGCAGGACATCAAGACCGGCCATCTCTTGGGCGCAGCTCCCAACGCCCAATTCTGGGGACAGATGATCGGTTCTGCTGTCGGAGCCGTGCTCTCAGCCGTTGTCTACAAACTTTACACCAACGTGTACGAGGTCCCTGGGAAGCTCTTCGAGGTGCCCACTGGCTTCGTCTGGATCTTCACGGCTAGGTTGGTCACCGGCAAGGGCTTGCCTCCGATGGTCATGCAATGGGCGCTTGGTGCTGGCTTGGTTTTTGCCGTCGGCACTGCTTTCAGAGTGGGAGAGCAGACCAAGGCTGGCTCGCGGCGGTGGACGCGCTTCATTCCGGGTGGCATCGCCGTTGCTGTTGGTGAGTGATTATTTTTCACATGTATTGCAAAGGAGATGCTAACGACACTCAGGCATGTACAACACCCCATCCTTCACCCTTGCCAGGACTATCGGCGGCCTCATCAACTTGTACTGGAACCGTTATCGCGGCCAGCAGGAAACACCCATCATTGTCCTGGCCAGCGGCTTGATCCTTGGTGAAGGCCTTCTGAGCATCCTCAACCTGCTCCTTGCCAGTCTGAGCGTGCCACACCTGTAATTGCGGAGTAAAGACTCTTTCCCTTCCTGTCCAGTGTTGGAGCTCTTTGATGGGCTTGCTGTTTGGGTATTTCCGGAAAGAAGGAGGCATGATGTTAACGCCGCATGATTATAGACTTTATTCAATTTCAAGATCCACGTTGGTCAAACCTTTCGCCCTCTATCCGCCCGGCTTCTACCATGTGATGTCTGCATCTTCAATACGAACGAACAGAAGCTGTAGGTTTTACCAAGGTTCTGTCAGCGGCCACTAATCACCTGCTTTGCATCACTCCACCAACTCGTTCGTATGCCCCTTAAAGAAATCCATAATCAACGGCGTCGCATCCAAGTACGTCCCATCCGGATTATTCCCGTTCCGCCCTATGCTCGGCCAATCGTGCCCCAACCCGTCAATCGCATAATGCTGCGTCGCGTTCCCCTCACTGCACATCCACGTGTAATGCTTCACGTTCCCATCATACAACTCCTCCACCATCGGCTTATGCGGACGGCAGGTGGATGATGTAGGAGCGGGTGCGGCGGCCGCTCTGGATGCTGTGGCTGATGGAAGTGCCAGGAGAGAGCGCAAGCGCTTTGCCACAGCCTTCGCTGTCCACTGCGGACGCGGAGAGGGTAAGGTGGAAGAGTGCAAGTGCACCGCTGAGGGTTATTTTTGCGAGAATCATTGAGTTGAGGATTCACCGAGTCACCAAAAATGCCTCGAGGTGAAGAAAGACCTTGCCTGCAGGGAGCTTCTGTTCGTTTATGTGCGAAAATACATCCAATCCTTCTGCCTGTAAGATGATTGTATATTTCCTGTTCAGGCAGCCCCTTGCGTTGACTAGACGCCTACAGATGTTTGCAATGTCGATCCAACAAGTGCTGGACGTGGAGGTTTTGCTAAAAACGGTCCGCGCCCTCGGACAGCTGTTGATTGATCAAGGTTGCGCGCCGGGATACCCGATGTGGTAAACGCATGCCAGCAATGCAGGAGATACAAGCTTACGGCAGGATCGGAATGGCAGGGAACCAGATCCATCGAGAAGTGTTGGTGGCCTCTCCACCTTCCGGGTCATCGCGGTGGTCTAAGGGCCGGTCAAAAGAGTGCTGTGACCACGCCGAACTAGCAACATCGAATGCCTCAACGAAATGGATTCGAATAAATAACCCAACGTAGTCCAGTGGTAAACTGGAGTCTTCATAGCTTCTCCTGTTGATAAAAAAAACAATTATTCGTGTTGGTCTATTGAGAAATCTTGAGGATAATGCCGAAAGCCGAGCGGCTTCTCGCATCACTGCCTCGGTTGGCCCCTGCTGAAGACTGGGGTGGTTTATTGATTGACCGTAGCTGTCATCTTCTGTCTCCGCATATTTGTTTCCGGAGAGGATGTGCCATTGCACATGCGTGTTTCGAGAAGACCTTAAGGGACGGGATGGAGGGGTGTTCGATAGGTGTCGGACGGTCGTTCCGACACCCGAACCCCGCCTGAGGAACCACCGGAACGACGCCCCGACCGCTCTACAAACGAGCAGATAAGGGAATGAAACATCATGTTGTTGGTTCGCAGATTTTCTGTTCTGCGCCAGTTGTTTATCCAACCTTACGACGCAATGCAGAAGCACATGATCAAGCGCTCAGGCATCGCCGGCTTCAATGCCAGCCTCAACGTCAATCGGAGGAGGTTTCTGACGTTGTGGCACCCACCTAAATTCGAGAATGAACCTCCTGTAAGGATAAGAACCACCCTGAAGGCCATAAAGCTAATTTCCGCCCCAGAAAGATTATGCGAAGGGCTCTCCCGAAAGGGCTGGGCTTACTCAGGCCATTCAAAAACTGAAATCACAGATGCCAGTCACTGTTCCTCTGCTCATAAATGGAGCACAGGTATGTCACTGAATCAAAGATCCTGACCGACTCACTGAACTGTTGCGCAGGTGACCACCGAAAAGACGCTGAAGCAAACCAACCCATCCAAACACAGCGAGACAGTCGCAGAGTACGCGTCTGCATCGCCTGCCAACGTCAATGCAAGCATTGATGCCGCATTAAAGGCCAAACCGGAATGGGAAGCTATGCCTTTCGAGGATCGAGCGGCCATCTTCCTTCGGGCTTGCGAGCTCATCACCGGGAAGTATCGGTCCGAGATTGTCGCGGCAACCATGCTTGGCCAAGGCAAGAACATCTGGCAGGCTGAAATTGACGCTGCAGCTGAGACGGCCGATTTCTTCCGCTACTATATCCAGGAATGCTGGAGCCTGTTCTCCCAGCAGCCCAGGGTTCAGCCCTCCGGGACCTGGAACAAGCTCGAGTACCGGCCGCTGGAAGGCTTCGTGTATGCCATTGCTCCATTCAATTTCACCGCCCTGGGAGCCACGCTCATCGGACCTGCAGCGCTGCTGGGCAATGTGGTTGTTTGGAAGCCGTCAGAATACGCTCTGCATGCCAGTTACGTTCTGTATCAGATCCTCCTCGAGGCAGGACTGCCCAAAGACGTCATCCAGTTCGTTCCTGGCAATGCGGAAGAAATCACCAACACAATCCTTGCGCGCCCTGAATTCGCAGGGGTGTCCTTCATTGGTTCCACAGCAGTGTTCAAAGGCCTACAGGCTAAGATCGGCAAAGCGATTGGCGAGGGTACCTTCAGGTCATATCCCCGCGTAGTGGGCGAGACAGGCGGCAAGAACTGGAGCATCGTCCACCCATCCGCCGACACCAAGAATGCCGCATTCAACGTCATCCGCGCCGCATTTGAGTACCAAGGGCAGAAGTGCTCTGCGCTCTCTCGCGTTTACGTTGCGCAATCCGCGTGGCCAGAATTCAAGCAGCACCTTCAGGAGCACATCCCTCAGCTCAAAGTCGGCGCCCCCGAAGATTACAGCAACTTCATCAACGCCGTGATCCACGAGCGCTCCTTCGACAAGCTGCACAAGGTGATCGAGGACGCCAAGTCCGACCCCGAGCTGGAGCTTGTCGTGGGCGGCCAGGCGTCCAAGAAGGAAGGGTTCTACGTCCACCCCACCGTCTACCAGACCAGCAATCCACGCCACGACATCATGTCGCGCGAGCTCTTTGGCCCCATCTTCGGCATCTACGTCTTCCCCGACAGTCAGTGGGAGGAGACGCTGAAGCTGGTGGACTCGACCTCGGCCTACGCACTGACCGGCAGCATCTACGCCCGGGATCAAGCTGCCTCCCGCCAGGCTCAGACGGCGCTGAAGCACGCCGCTGGTATGCTATACTTGAACACCAAGTGCACTGGCTCGACAGTGGCGCAGCAGCCGTTTGGAGGCAGCAGGGACAGCGGGACGAACGACAAGACCGGCACCATGGCTCACCTACAGCGGTTTACCAGTGTTCGGACTATCAAGGAGGATTTTGTGCCGTTGGGGACGATTCAGTATCCATCCAACGAAATTTGAGACGGTTCCATTTACTTCCGGTGTCTTTATGTATGCGTTGCCGTGTTTGTGAGCATTTCTTCATACAAGTACCATTGGCCATAATTCACGTAGCGAAGATAAAATGTGTGACGGACCGTCAAGTACTCTGCTAAATCACAATTCGTGGTAGGCGCCAAGCCAGGATTCCACAGAAGCCACCAGGCAGTGTCTTCCAAGTGCTCTACAATTTTCTTACAATGTGATGTCCGACCTCAGCTTTCTCACTTGTTCATTTGTTCAAGCTTGACCAAAATGGTATCTGATGAATGACAAGAAGAAAAAGCAAAGAAGATAGCAGTGCCGCGTTCACCAATAAGAGCACCCGGAGGATACCACTCGTACTTCCGCCTTTGCCCTCTGCACCCACCCCGAAGAGTGGGGTAGCCGTCGGGAAGACCAGCGGAGTCGATCTCCGACAGGATCACAACTAGTCCTCATGACCATCTGCAGTCGGAACCATCGGCCGGCTCCTCCGACAGTGCGGAGTCAATGAGGTAGCTGAAGCTATTATTGCACAGCACTCATGTCCTTTAGGGCGTCAAAGAGTAAATCATCCCGAGGAAAGGGTCGGACCGCGTTGCGACTTATCAGTCGTGCCCAGAATTATCCGTCAGCTAATCTTTATCGCAGGATTGTCTCTGGTCGGATAGCTTTATCTGGTTATCCAAGTGCGGAGTAAGTCTGTGATGACATCGTATGTGGCTGGACCTTCTCACTTTCAATATATATATTCCCAGTGTTTCTTGCTTCAATTGACTCGGTTTACGAGGAGACTACCGTGTCCAAGAACCAGAATGTATCGCCAGACATTCAAACACCCACCCCATTCCTGCGGTTTTCGCCGCCCTGCCACAATCGAAAGAAGATGGCAGAGTCCAATCACCCAAGCAACAGGTCTCGAGAGGAGCATTCCATCCTTTAGAACTAGCACTGCGCCAAATCACTCCCTTCGGGCCCCACCACTATCCAGGTTGCCTCTAGGGGTTCTTTTCCGAGGTGTTGTCCTCACATCCATCATGTCTTCCCGAATCCTTCTCAAGCCATGCCTCGCAATCATGGGCAAGATCACCACATCCGACTCCCTTCTGCTCGATCCAGAACGGAACCCCATCCTCAAGAGACTCCTCCGTATCACGGTGTACGACCACTTCTGTGCGGGGACGAACATGCAAGAGCTCGGGCGGACTGTGCGGCGCACCAAGGCGATGGGCTTCCGGGGCGTGATCCTGGGCTACGGGAAAGAGATCGTGCTGTCTGACGACCCGCACACCCAGAACAACGTCGCCAGGCAGGAGCAGAGGAAGCTGGAGGTCGTCGAGCAGTGGAAGAAGGGGACGCTGGAGACGCTGGGCATGATTGGACCAGGCGACATCCTGGCCATCAAGTAGGTCATTCCCCGTCCTGCATCAGGTTGCACACACACACACACACACACGCACGTCTACCAGCCGTGAATGGGACTCTGACGGCCCCAAAAGATTCACCGGCGCCGGCCCCATCGCCCTCGACGCCCTCCGCGCGCGTTTCCCCATGCCACCCCCCGTCGCCGCCGCCATGGACGAGATCTGCGCGGCAACCGCCCGCCAGGGCTCGCGGGTTTGGCTCGACGCGGAGCAGCAGGCGCTGCAGCGCTGCGCCGACGACTGGACGATCGAGCTCATGCGCGGCCACAACCGCAACGGGCGGGTCCTGGTCTACAACACGATCCAGGCGTACCTCAAAGGGGCGCGGGCGAACGCGGAGCGCCACGTGCGGCTGGCGGCAGAGGAGAACTGGGCGTTGGGGGTCAAGCTGGTGCGCGGCGCGTACATCGACCACGAGACGCGGTCCCTGATCCACGAGACGAAGGAGAAGACGGATAAGTCTTACAACGACATCGCTGCGAGCTTCATTGCGCAGCGGTTGCCGGTCAGCGGCGGCGAGACGCTAGAGAATTATCCGAAGTCGGCGCTGTTTCTGGCCACGCACAATGTCGACAGCGTGAGGGCCGCGCTGAAGCTGTATCGAGAGCGGGTCAAGGAGGGCAAGCCCACGCCGCTGCTGGATTGTGGACAGCTGCAGGGCATGGCGGACGAGGTCAGCTGTGAGTTGTTGCAGCAGAATGAAGATTACGCGTCGCGGTGCTCGCCGGATCTGCAGAAGACGATTCCGACGGTGTTTAAATGCCTCGCTTGGGGTAGCGTTTCCGAGTGCATGCATTTCCTCTACCGCCGGGCTATTGAGAACAGAGGTGCCGTCGAGAGGACACAGCATATGGCGACGGCCCTGAGGAAGGAATTACGGCGTCGTCTGTTTTCGAGGCTTTGACGAGAAATTGCAAAATCCATGATCTACAAACCCCCGAGGATTATTCAAAGCCCG
Source organism: Neofusicoccum laricinum (assembly GCA_029906385.1). NCBI lineage: Eukaryota > Fungi > Ascomycota > Dothideomycetes > Botryosphaeriales > Botryosphaeriaceae > Neofusicoccum > Neofusicoccum laricinum. The sequence goes on from CP123724.1 coordinate 22,730, forward strand.
TGGGTGAGTAGGTTGATATATAGGATAAGTAGGTAGTAGAAAAAAATGCATTTCCCAAGTGACGCCTCCGAAGCTCATTCGCCTTGCGAGTGCCGATACATCACAACCTGCAGTGGGCATAAGAAACAGACCATATATTCCGTCCAACTCCAACGTCGCAAGTCTAATGAAGCTCAACAGTGCGGTAGATCGGAGTCTCGTCGGAAAGAAGGTGCATCGAGCTGGCCTGCTAGGTCCATGAGCTCTTGCTCCGACAGCCCAATTGTTGTGCCGGAGAGAAACAGGCCCCAGGAAGGGTCCTCGACAAGGGGACCAATAGCGTCGTCGGTAACTTGGGAAACAGAATCAAGCCTTGCTCGACCCGGGGCAACGTTCGAAGTTTGAGTAGCGGCCGGAGTCATGGCCTGGATCATCCGCTCGAGCTGCGTGAGCTCGTGCTTGCGGAGTGGTGCCGCGACACTGCCGTTGGAGATCATCTGGTCCAGGATGGCGTGTACATTGCTTGACCACGAGTCGTCCCGGATCAGCCCGGGCAGGACGGTGTGGATGATGTGAAGCAGGAACCCAGAAGCAAAAGCATCTTCCAGTTGGAAGTGCAGGAACGAGTCTACCAAGAAGTCAAAATCTCACAATTTAAAACCGGTTGGGATTCATACCCAAGAGCCCATCATCTCCGAGGGCGCGGAGCGTTCGAAGGACGGTTAAAGCCGACTCGACGCAGGACTGCAGCAGGGAAGGCACCGGGTCGGACAGCGACAGAGCAGCCGAGCCCTCCTGCTTCATCTGCATCTGTAACGCACACATGACCAATGGACGAGTGGTCAAGACCACACACTGACTCCGTTATTAAGCTTCCCTGGACCCGGCTGGAAGCACACGTACATAATGATATTGCAAAATGAGGCGGGTTGCCGTCCTTGATTGTTTTCTGATTGAATCTTTGAATCGGGTATTGAGAACGTCTGTAAGCTCCCCGGAGAGCTCTGCGAGTGTGCGCAGCAGAAACTGGGTATTTTTGATCAAAGAATCATTAACTTCTTTGCCGACTCCATAAACAGCTGCGTGTGGTCACATTAACAAGTTGGTAGCATCCCATTTAGCGTCGCATAGACCTACTGGTCAGAATTTGAGCAGTCAGACAAGATAAGCGAATATCCAATGTCAAACAAAATGCTTCAAAGGTATCACTCCTCTCGGCCGGATATTTAGTAGTGATGTCTTCGTCCCGTATTGAGCTTGGTGCTCCGATGAGTGCAGAGAAATTGCGGTCAAGAATGTAGACGATCCAAAAGATGGTGTTAGCCCGATGTGAAAGAGACTTGCCAACAACATCTTCTGACATATGCCGGTGTATCCCCTCTATGATACACAGACGGAGAGCGCCACCGATCTTTCTCCCCATTAGCTACTGCAAGACTTTGCCGCATGAAAGGACTTCTTACATGTTGAAACGCGGCAACTCTCATGTCAATGGACTGCAAGTAGAGAGCACCAAGACACAGTGCCTCTATAGCCATGAATGGTGTTTCGTGCATTCCCGAGAGATCTGGCATCAATGAAATTGCTCTGGAAGCATACTGAGCACCGGGAGGGGACGAGTGAGACGGGTTCCGGTCAACAAAAGCCTTTCCAAATGCCAGAACGAGCAAGAACTGCGCAAACCAGAAGGTAAATTCTCCGTCCGTGGCCTCTGGATTTGCATAGAACTGATAGAGTCGATGGAGAAAGGGCTCCTCGTCAATGATGCGTGCCACCAATCCCAAGTGATACTTGACCGCATTAAAGAGGTACAGGGAATGATCCAAGGGTGGAATGTTACTGAGATCCGGCTTATCCCTTGCACCCAGGTGTTTCCACTCCAGTTTGAAGGCAAAGCTATCAGTGTTCCAAGAATCGGGGGATGCACCTACGTCTGGCTCGCATTGGCCGACTAAAGCGAGTACTCGACGACAGAATGTCCAAGACGAGGAGGGTCCCATGTATACTGAGAGCCGTTAGGACGTGTCGTCCCTCGTTTCTAATGTGGGAACCTACAGTGCCTGCCTCTTGGCCCAATACGGAACGTGTAGTCTCTGTCCACAAGTGGATTTTGACCGAATCCTGATGCTGGCAACTGTGGCTGCCTGTATCGGTGTCCTGGCTCAAAAGGATCAGTGTTACCTACGTAATTGAATGATTAGCTCATATGACAGTATATAATGGCATATATTCTATTACCATGAGGAAAATCAGCTTCCAATGAAGAAAAATTATGCGAGAGCATCGGCTCATCCCCAGGGATATCGGACCTTGGAAGAGGGCTCAAAGACGTCTGGGGGTGGGGCAACCGTTGGTCTTGGCGTTGATCGGCCTCATATCTTCGCTCCAAGAAGCGGAGGTAACTAGTAGTGATAGTAGTTTCAGTCATCTTGGATATCCACACACACGTAAGAGTGCCATGATTACCTCTCAGGCACTGATACCCGAAGATCGTCTGCGGAAAAGTGACATCGTTCTTCACTACGAGCACAGCGTGTACAAGGCTTTATACCCGAACATTTGACCTTCATCATTCGACATCGTTCACACCTGCGCAGTCGGCTTTGAGAACATGAGCTTATCTCAGAGAGCCCGTTGTAAACTCACGCTCTGGAAACCTTCTTCGCCACATGGCCTTCCCGGTCCCTTCTATGACGCGGCATCGTGAGATGTGGCTCTCAATGAGGTCGGGGCAAAGAGCACAAGAAAGGTGTACCGGCTTCTTCGCCAACGCGGGGTCAACGTCGTTGGCTTATCTGGGCACGTGACTGCCCTTATCTCGGCATTTCCAAGGCCTGCATGCGTCTCGGGAACGCCTGCCCTGGACTCCTACGTGCATTAAATGTTAACTACCTAATTCAGTTAAAACATCCTCAAGTATCCAAGAAGCCTCACCAGGCTATTAGTGAAGCTGTGATGCATCTCATTCATGAGTCATCGGGCTAATTATCCGTTCTCGATGCATCATGTATGTCCGGTGCAAATATAGAAGTCATTTGGCCAGGCCAATTCCTTAACAAGGAACTTATGAACACCAGTCTTTACTGTCTTTGACCGAAATCTAAATCCCATTTATGTTATCGGGATGTACGTCCTGTGCCGGACTGCCAAGAAAAGATCAACGGTTTCCCCGGGATGGTCCCCCGGCGGCCGGAACGTCCTTCCGGCGCCAATTTTGGAACATGCTACTAAAGCCGACCCCAGAAAAGATTCTGGAGTGGTCACCGGGCGTTTCGTTCTGTTCCAACAAGTATTGCATACAGAAATCTCCCAACCACCCCCTCCTTCCCGAGATTGCTTCAGTTGCTGAAGACCTGGGCTGAACACCATGACTGAGTCGGATTTGACAGTCGCATTCATTGGATGCGGTAAGTTGTAGCCTCCTCTGAATTTGCGGGTGCTTGCTGCGTTGGACTCGCGAAGTTAATTAATGGCCCATTTCAAGGGAATATGGGAGGTGCCGTCCTGGATGGTCTGCTGGAAGCAATTTTCCCAGAAGCATCGGCCTCCCAATCGCCACCACGGGTATCGAAATTCATCGCGTGCACCAAGAGCGAGGGTTCGGCTCGGAAGCTGGAAAAGGCGTACAGCGGTCGACACGCCTCTCGCGTTACCGTTCTGCATTCTCAGGCTGTCAAGGCTATCGAGGAAGCCGACGTGGTGGTGCTGGGATTCAAGCCATACATGGCGACGGATGTGCTTGGGCACTGGATGTTCAAAAGGCGCTGGAAGGGAAGCTGGTGATTAGTCTACTGGCTGGCCTAAGCGCCGGCGACGTTCGGAAACTTATCGTACCTTCCGAAGGGGCAGGAAAGGAGCCGATCGTCACCAAAGCCGCACCCAATGTCGCCGCACGATACCGCCAGTCCATGACAATACTGGAAATGCCGGATTCTGATCCCATCCCACCACGGGAAGCTGACCTGACGGAATGGATTTTCAACCAGGTCGGAACCGTAAAGTGGCTTGCGTCAAGTCTGGTCAATGCTGGGGGTATGTTGATGACATGTTGCCTGGCAGCCTTATCTGTGCCTGTCGAGGGTCTACTGGATGGATCCGTGGTCGAGGGTCTGCGAAGGCCCGATGGCATGGAGATAGCTGTACAAAGCATTTTCGGGCTAGCTACCATGTTGGCGAACGGGACGCACCCGGCCGTTATGCGGGAGAATATCTCATCACCTCGTGGGTGTACAATCCAGTCGCTGTTGACGGTCGAAAAGGCGAGCACGAGGGCGGTCTTTGCACAGGCGCTGATCGATGGGACACGCCACTTGCAGCCTTCAAAACACACCGATGAACAAAAATAAACAAATCTACTTGTACGCAGTCTTAAAACCTGCTATAGCTCATCACAGATTTCAATTCAGGACACATCCTCATGGCACACCTTCAACTCCCTAGTTGCTAGTATCTCAATGTATCTCATAACATGCTTCTCAAAGAATAGGCACAAGAAAGGCAGAGACGGCGCCTGGATTTTCTGATGCGAGACTTTCTCAATATCCTCGACGGAAAGCAAAACGTACAACAACGCGCACCGGATTCGATCATAATTTTACGATAGCTGCGACCAGAGTTCCGCCGCACTGAATCACCCTGGCAGTGTTGACTCTTTGAGGATGCTGGCCATCCAGAACCCCCGCGCGCCGCACCAACCCGGCGATTCATTACGGTTTTAGCTGGTGGCGATGAACAAGCGTTTCTTAGAAGATCCTGGCGCGTTTCATGGCAGTCTTGGAGTTACTTAAGGGCAACCAACCCTAATTTCAGGGTCGGAATGGCAGCGAAACGGTAGCGGTGGAAGGGGCGGTTGGGTAGGGCGAAAGCAAAGAAGAATGGTTGTTCGGCTGGCCGGTGAAATCCTAGAGTGAGGGATGGATGGATGGATGGACTGTTTACGTCTTAGGTACTAAATCTAGGTACATGACGGCCTAGCAGCCGTGCCTCCCTGGGGGCATAATAGACGAGTGGAGTATAACCGCCATTTCGCTGGACAAAGAAAAGATAGAGAAACGCTAAAAAAACCTCTTCGAATTCTCGTAATAATCTATTTTTCCCCTAGCTACTTCCCTCCGAAGCGGTTCTTTGTTTCGGGTTATTTTCGCTAAGAAACGATCCCTATATCGTAGATAATTGTTACGAACACGCCTCTGTATATAGAGTTGTTGGGGCACGATTAGCCACCAGGCTGATCATTGCTGAACCTTTTGTCGACTTCCAGTCGACGGGAGGTTGGCCGAATGGTCTTACGCGCCGACTGAAACCCAACACGGTCGGGTCCGTCGTAACAATAATAAAGATTTTTAAGAGGAAAACTGGCTAAAAACATTAAGAAGAGGAGTAACGCCGGCTAGATTACTCGTATTTTTTCTAGAGACCGATCTAAGGGGTAGATCTCTTCCGCTCGATAGAAAATAAGAATGCGGTGTAATTTTTTGTGCGTAAAAACTTCCGCGGGAGATATGGTGCCGCTTAAGCGGAGGTTGTTCGGTAGGGTTAGGTAGTATCTGTGGAGCTCTTTCGAATCGAAGGTCGGGCTTCATAATAAAAGCTGGTTATTCGAGATCGGAGCAGGATTTGAACCTACACCCCTAGGTATTCCACTCTTAGAGGTAGCCAGGCGTATAACCACTACGCCATCCGGCCCCTAGAGTGAGGGAATTCATGTGAGAGGCTGAAAGCCAGGTCGTTAGATAACGCGGAACTGGCAGCCAGGTTAAACGTATCTGACGGTTTGCTACGTTTCCGGTAGCCGCTGATAAGGTGAGAGGTTTGTTGGAATGTGAGCGGGATGCGCGGGGTGCGCGGGATCCGCCGACGTTAAGAGGGCTATCTTCCGACGGCGTTAAGAGGGCTACCCTCCGAGCCTATGTATACTCGACTACCCTTTTGTGATCTAAACTACGGGAAAACCCTGCCTGTCCTATTGACATGTTTGGAATAATGTTAGGAGCTTGGGAGATATAAAATGAGCGTGGTCCAGGTCTGGAAGAGTTGTCTTCGTCACCGGGGGGTCTGCTGGGATTGGTCTCGAGACAGCGTGTGCCCTCCACGCTACCGGCGCGACCGTGTACCTCGGAGTGCGCTCAGTCACCAAGGGCAAGGCTGCGAAGACCTACATCGAGGCAAACTCGCCCGGGAACGGTCAGGTGCGGGTCGTGGGGCTCTCGCTAGATAGCCTGGCCTCCGTGCGGAAGGCGGCGGCCGCATTCCTGGCGCAATCGCAGCGCCTCGACATCCTAGTCAACAACGCCGGCACGACGACGCCCACGCTCGAGCGGACCGCCGACGGCTTCGAGGGCCAGTTCGGTATCAACCACCTCGGCCACTTCCTCCTCACGTCGCTGCTGCTCCCCGCTCTGACGGGGGCCGCGGCGCCGGACCGCGCCGCCCGCGTCGTCGTCGTCACGCCGACGGCCAGATCGACCTGACCGACCTCGACTGGTCGCGCCGCGGCTACGACATGACCAAGATGTACGGCGCGGCCAAGACGGCAAACATCCTGCACGCCAACCGCCTGGACCGGCTCCGCGGCTCCGACCCCGACCGCCCCGTCCGCGCCTTCAGCGTGCACCCGGGCGCCATCATGACGAAGCTGGTGACGGGCTCGACGCTCGATGCGGACGCGGTTTTCGAGCCGTATAAGGACTCTTTCAAGTCGCCTGAGCAGGGGGCTGCGACGACCGTTTGGTGTGCGGTGGCAAAGGTCCTGGAGGGGAAGGTGTGACGGTTTAGACCGTAAGGTGCCTTTGGATAATCCTGCGGCGAAGCGCATGCGAGAAGCAAGCGAAGCGGTTGCTCCTCGCAACTGTTGGTCCATGCGTAGCGACGAGTGTTTATTAGCGACCTTTCGCTCGTTTTGACTGTTCTCTCTTTTCTCCTTAGCTTAGTCTTCTTGTAGAAAGCAATGCCACTGCATTTCCGCGAGCGCACCGGATGCAAGCCCTCACATTAGACTAAGCTCACATCTCCTCTTCGCGCCAAGGCTCCCACGCGAGCACCGGCATCCCTCCCCACAAGAAGACACCCAAGAAGACACCCAAGAAGACACCCAAGAAGACACCCAAGAAGACACCCAAGAAGACACCTAAGAAGACACCCAAGAAGACACCTAAGGAGACACCCAAGAAGACACCTAAGGAGACACCCAAGAATTTGCAATGGGAGACGATAACGCGCCCCCACAATGGTTCTTCCAATACATGGAGCAAAAGGAGAAGCAACAACAAGAAGAACTCCGTCTTCTACAACTTAAGCATGAAGAAGAGCTGCGACAAGTTCGCGAAGAAGAACAAAAACGCATCACTAATGGAGCAAAGCCCGGCAAAGCTCTACCCCAGCTCCAAGAGTACTACGGCGAACCGGAGAAACTTGAGGCCTGGCTCCAGCAGGCTCAGGTAAAAATTCGAGTCGACTACTACCAATGTACCGAATTCGTCAAGTTCTGGGCGTTAGCCGCATGCCTCCGAGGCAAGGCTCTTAAGCGAATGGACGCCTGGACTCGTCAATTTGGAACGCCAGATCAAGCCCGCACAGATACCCTTTTCCATCAAATGCAGCTTGTCTTCCAAGACCCACAAGCCAAGGAACGAGCCCAACGGAAGCTAAACTCGCTACGCCAAGGGAAGAGACCGTTTATTGAGGCATATATGGAATGGCAAAGCCTCTTGATTGAAGCGGGTGGAGCGGACTGGCCTGATAGCGCCAAGAAGATGTCGCTAGACCGAATCCTTGGAGACGAGCTCGCGCGTGCAATGATTACAGTCCCGGCAAGCAGTAGCTTCGAAAGCTATTGTAACACGCTTAAGGAAGTAGACGACCGTCTACACGCCTACCAGACTCGAACAGGTCAGAGACTTCAGAAACAGGCAAGCCAAGAACGCCTTAAGTGGCAGTCCTCACAGGATTGGAGGAAGACCCTAGATGCTCAGCCAAGTGCGAATCCAAATGACATGGACTGGCAACCGTCGCAACCAGCCCAAGCTGCAACAACTCGGCCAAGAAGAGCAAAGTGGGTACCTCAGGAAGAAATCGATCGACGTCGTCAAAACAAGCTCTGCACGCGCTGCGGTGCCTCCGGACATTGGTGGCAGGCATGCCCTTATGCCTCTGCCCGCCGCCCTGCTCAAGCCAATCCTACGAGACAGGCGAAGCCTATCTTCGCTCCCCAGCTCGAGGATGAAGATAACGACAATGAGGACTTGGGAAAAGAATAGCTCCTGATCAAAATCGCGGTCAGGAGCAGCAGGAGGAAAGCAAGCTAAACGCATGCTATAAACATACTAAAAGCAAGCTTCGCGCAGATTGGAAGCAGTTCGAACGCAAGCATATGGAGAAGCCCCCCTTTTTAGTCTCGACACTTATCAATAGAGAAGTTTCCGCACCAACTCTTATTGATACGGGATGCTTGTCATATGGCTTTATCGATGCTCGATTTGCTCAAAAGCAGAACCTCCAGCGTATCCCAGTTCAACCAAGACAGATCCAGTCAGTCAACGCCATTACTGACTCCTGGATTACTGAGGTGGCAATTGCCGAGATTGATGTTGGCGGACATCAAACAAGACGAGCTTACTTCCACGTAGCTCCAAAGATTGAAGGATATAAAGTTATCCTTGGCCTACCATGGCTAGTAAAGGAAAGAGCAGAACTTGATGCAGAACAAGAAATTCTCAAGTTCAAGGACTCGGGCTTAGTATTACGAAGCCAAAGGGAGATAAGAGAATTCGATTGTAGGAGGATAGGGGCCGCTGGGTTCCATCTTCTTACTAAGAAAAAACGACCAGGTTTTCAAGTCTTTTCTGCGAGCTTAGCAGATATCAATAAAGCCCTCGCCGAGAAGAAACAAACGGATCCAAGGACTAAACTACCACTATGGATAGTACCCCAGCTCCACAACGCCTTTGATCGAAAGAAAGCGGATGAATTACCCCCACACCGGCCTGGAGTTGATCATCAAATCACGCTTGAAAAGGATGAAAACGGCAAAATACCACAGGCACCATGGGGACCCCTATATAACATGTCGAGAGACGAGTTATTAGTCCTTCGAAAAACGCTTACGGAGTTACTTGATAAAGGCTTTATCCGTGTAAGCAATTCTCCAGCTGCAGCGCCGGTACTCTTCGTAAAAACCAGGTGGAGGCCTACGATTTTGTTGCGACTACCGAGCTCTTAATCAACTTACCCGGAAGGATCGTTATCCGTTACCCCTTATCCAGGAAACTCTCAATAGGATTAGTAAGGCACGGTGGTTTACCAAACTCGATGTTATTGCAGCATTCAATAAGATCCGAATCAAGCCAGGAGATGAATGGCTTACAGCATTCCGAACACGCTTTGGACTGTTTGAGTGGCTTGTTACCCCTTTTGGACTGGCGAATGCACCGAGCACCTTTCAAAGATACATTAACTGGACGCTCCAAGAGTTCCTTGACGACTTCGTATCGGCCTATGTTGATGATATCCTGATTTTCACCGAAGGATCTCGCTCACAGCACCGAAAGCACGTCACTCAGGTACTCGAGAAACTCCAAATGGCAGGACTCCAGCTTGACATTGATAAGTGCGAATTCGAGGTCCAATCAACTAAGTACCTCGGGTTTATCATCGAAGCTGGTAAAGGCATCCGAATGGATCCTGCAAAAGTCGAAGCAATTCAAGAATGGGAAGCACCAACGACAGTTAAAGGAGTACTTGGATTCCTTGGATTCGCAAATTTCTACCGCCGCTTTATTTATAAATACGCACAAATCACAGCTCCTCTACGCGTACTTACGAAGAAAGATAGCCAATTCAACTGGACTCAAGATGCGGAAACGGCTTTTAGGAAGTTAAAGAGGGCCTTTATTACTGCACCAATTCTTGCTCAATTCGACCCCGATCGCAAGACAATTCTTGAAACCGATTCCTCTGGATACTGCACAGGAGGCATTCTCTCCCAATACGATGACGAAGGAATTCTCCGACCAGTTGCTTACTTCTCAAAGAAAAATCTGCCAGCCGAGTGCAACTACGAGATCTACGATAAGGAACTCCTTGCAATCGTTAAGTGCCTTCAGCAGTGGGATGCGGAACTACGCAGCGTTAAGGAATTCAAGATTATTACGGACCATAAGAACCTCGAGTACTTTACGACAGCTCGACGGCTCTCTGAGAGGCAGATGCGATGGCAGCTTATCCTAAGCAGGTTTAATTTTACCATTACCTACCGACCTGGCAAGCTTGGAGCTCAACCTGATGCGCTCACACGGAGGGACCAGGACCTACCGGTATCTCAAGATGACGAGAGGCTTCAACATCGCGTCGCACGACTACTAAGTCCCGATAAGATTCAAGTTAACTGCTGGAGAGTTCGTGCAGCACCAGTTCAGACAAGACAGCAAGCAGACGAGCCAGCAGACGAGCCAGCAGACGGGTTAAAAGTAAAGCTACTCGAAGATCACCTACGACAGCTCTGGCAGGAAGCAAAAACAATAGATCCCGATTGGAATCGGCTTGTTGCAGCGGTACGCGATAGAAAGAGAACTCTACCAAACGATTTAGAAGAGCCTGTTCGGCTATCAATCGCCGACTGCTCACTGAATCACCAAGGAGAACTGCTGTTTCGCGGCAGGCGCTGGGTACCAAATCACGAGCCACTAAGAACCAAGTTGATTCAAGCACTTCATGATTCAACAATTACGGCTCATCCCGGACGGACTGGAACAATAGCTGTGGTCGCAAGACAATTCTTCTGGCCAAATTTCGTATCAGACGTTCGAAGATTCGTACGGAACTGTGATGTCTGCGGAAGAACAAGAGTCTGGAGGGACCGTAAACAGGGACTTCTACGCCCATTACCAGTACCAAATCGCCAATGGCGGGAGATCTCAATGGACTTTATTGGACCACTACCCGAGAGCCAGGGATGCCAGATGCTCATGGTAATTACGGACCGTCTAGGTAAAGGAGTGACTCTTGAGGGCTGCAAGGATATCGAAGCTGAGACAATTGCCGATTTGTTCATTAAGCGCTTCTACCGTTACCATGGAATCCCGTCAGCAATCGTCTCAGACAGAGGAAGTCAATTTGTTAGCCAGCTATGGAAGAGAGTCTGTCAACTACTTAAGATCGAGAGGCGCATATCAACGGCATACCACCCAGAGACGGATGGATCAACAGAGCGCGCTAATACTGAAGTTGAGAAGAAACTTCGTCGAATGGTTAATCAAGCGCAGAACAATTGGGTCGATTGGTTACCAGCAGCTGAGCTCGCGATTAACGGTCAGGAATCCTCATCAACGGGCGTCAGCCCCTTTTTCCTCTCTCATGGATACCACCTGGAGCCGTTACAGCTGTTTGAAGATCCACAGCCCGTACAGAATCCAACGTCACCAATCCAGAAGGGCGAAGCGATTGTTGCGAAGATTAAGGAAATCACTGAATGGGCAGAAGCATCAATGGCAAACGCACAACAGAATCAAGAAGCCCAAGCGAATCAACACCGAAACCCATCACCTATGTACAAAGTAGGAGATAGGGTCTGGCTAAGCTTAAAAACATCAGAACAGACCGCCCAAGTCGGAAACTAGATGACCGATCAGCAAAATTCACAGTTACTGAGGTAGTAGGTCCTCATAGCTATCGACTAGATGTGCCAAGTAACATACACAACGTCTTTAATGTTGACCTTCTACGTCCTGCTGGAACAGACCCTCTGCCGAGTCAAGAACAGGACGACTACCAGCCGCCGCCGATATTAGATGATGGATACGAATGGTGGATAGTTGAGGCAATTCTTGGAGAAAGATTGAAGCAAAAGCGCGGCCAGCGAAGGCCCCAGAAGCAATACCACGTTAAGTGGAAAGGATACGCAAGACCAACTTGGGAGCCGGCGTCGGCACTTCAAGAAACGGACGCGCTTAAGACATATCTTCAAACACGACAGGAAGGGGGGGGTGATGTGACGGTTTAGACCGTAAGGTGCCTTTGGATAATCCTGCGGCGAAGCGCATGCGAGAAGCAAGCGAAGCGGTTGCTCCTCGCAACTGTTGGTCCATGCGTAGCGACGAGTGTTTATTAGCGACCTTTCGCTCGTTTTGACTGTTCTCTCTTTTCTCCTTAGCTTAGTCTTCTTGTAGAAAGCAATGCCACTGCATTTCCGCGAGCGCACCGGATGCAAGCCCTCACAGAAGGGCGGGATGTACTGTGAAGACTGCGGCGAAGCTGGGCCAGCCCCGGTTGTAGATGGAGAGAGGAGGAAAGATGTGGGGTATGCACCGTGGGCGAAGGGCGATGATGAGACTGCGGCGAGGCTTTTGGAGTTGAGTGAGAAGATGGTAGGCCTGCTGTGAGGACACGCTGGAATTTGCGATTGAATCAATTTTTCCTATCCGAGCTTCTACTCCTATCCGAGAAGCTTGCATCTTCTCAATATTCCCACTCAATCATACGGAACGTGTAGCTCTCCGACAAGATGTGCTCAAATACCAGAATCTTCACCCTGTACAATGTCCGACTCGGTATCCCACGTGTCCCATGCACTGCACGTGCTCTCCAATGTATCATAATCGATGAGAGAGTTGATCTCATCGTAGCGTTCGACGAATTGTATGGCGAAGCCCTCGACGGCATGCCAGCCGATATGGCAATGCATGAGCCACGCGCCCGGGTTGTCCGTCTGGAACGCCACGACAAGCCAGCCTGAGAGGGGCAGCGTAGCCGTATCCCTGCGCGGCGGGCTGGCCAAAGTGAGACCATCAGTGCCGTTATACGAGCCGGTACCAGAGCCCAGGACGAGGAAGTCGTGGCCGCGCAGGTGGATGGGATGTGGCACCGCGTTCTCGGCCTCGATGACTACGTACACCCACACGTCGGCGTCCGGCACCTGCACTACGCCCGACGAGTTGGAGAAGGTCGTGTTGCCGTCGTAGATTTGGAGCAGCGTGGGGTCTTCCCAAGAGATCTGCATCGACGTGCTGTTCATCGTCCAACGCAAGAAGCCGGCGCTGTCGGTGGTGATGTCGACCGGCTCAGTGATGTTGTAGTACAGCGTTCCTGCATCCTTGGATACGATGGGGACGAGGTCACTTGCATCCTCATCAACGCAGGCGTCAGTGTAGCTGGACCCGGTGGTGGTTGGCGTGCTGATAGTCGTGTTGGTGCCGTAGTGCAGGATGCCCCTGATGTTGTCGGTGCTGTCATTGTCCGAGCATGCGAGCTGTGGTATGGCGCGAATCCAGAAGTCTGAAGCAATCGCATCCTGGTTGGCCGTGACGATCACGTCGTAGCGTTGGGCTGTGAAGTCAGCAAACATCCCTTCGAAAGCAGTGAAAAGGAATAATACCTATAGCGATATTCAAGACGTCTGTTTCGTAGGGCTTGATCGGAACAAGATCAGTCGAGACGACAGTAAGGGTTTGATTATCGATCATGAACTTGAAATGGGTGTCGATGGCCATGTTGATCAGGCGGAGGCGATACGACGTCCCAGACGTCACCGTCATGTTGAAACGGTAGCCCGTCTGGTTGGCCGCCCCCTCCTCGCCAAAGACATTGGTGCCGTTGATCAGGCCGTTGCTCTGTGTTGGTGGGCCAGTTGTCCTGTCCGAGATATCTCCCTGGTCGGCGGTGAAATGGCTCCAGTCGGTGAGGGAGAGAGCGCCTGCATCTACATCGTAGTTGGAGGATGCTGGGCCGTTGATTATTATGGGGCCGGCAATTCCTTCCCATGCCTGGAGAGCCCAATGAGAATGGTACCACGATGTGCCGTACTGGACAGCTTTCCATTCGTACGTGTAGCTGCTGCCGGGGGCGATAGGGCATTGAGTAATGGATGAGACGCCGTCGTTCTGATTTGTGTAGTTCTGACGGATGCCGTGGAAATGGATTGTTGTGCCATTCGGCCAGTCACTTCCCAGATTGTTGGTAACGTGGACCCTGACCGTGTCACCCCAGTCGGCGATGATAGGCGGCCCAGGAAAGCTTCCGTTGATTGCTTGAGCAACTCGTTCAACTCCATCCGGAGCAATCTTAACTCCTGTAATGTCGAAGTAGTACTCTCGAGTAACCCCGGTATCAACCACGGTGGTCGTATAGTCCGTGGTAACGTCGTAATCACACCACTGGGTGCGTGTAGACGCCGTATTTCCAGTGCAGCTAGCACGCTTCTCGAGTGTTCTTGAGGGCCCATTCTTCAAGCCTGCCTCCCATGGGAAGCCCTCATGTGGCAGAGCCGCGGCAAAGAGAGCAAATACAACAGTGTTCAGGATGTTTCCAAGCTTCATGGTGCACAAACGATGGAGTGAAAAAGCGAATCAAGTTATGGTATCTAGAAGGCGAAAGGAACGAAATGAGTGGAATACAGAATGAGAAGGTCGATGGTGACCTGTGGATTAAATAAGTTCATGGTGGACGATCACATGCAGCTGCACCACGTCCATAATCCACAGCATCTACAAGCGAATTCTCTCGGGTTCGTAACCTCGTCTCGGATAAAGCTCCTGCAGGAGTACGTTTGAATGATTTGTATCGGCCCAGTGTTACGGCACAGCCTTCACAGAGTCGGGATAGGGTAGGAAAGGAAGCAAGCGGGGCGCAGACACGCGCCATGAAGACCCACCATGAGTCACGTGTATCGCGTGATGCCAAGGAATTGATCCCTTTGATCCCGCATGCCTCAGGCATTAAGGGACAGATCAATAAGATCAAGACAACATTGATCTGTCTGATCCATACGCTCCTGCCCAAGAGGCAACACAGATCAAACAGATCAATATTAGATTGTAGACACTCTCCTATGTGTATATAAACCACACTCCTTAGATAGCTTTGACCTTCGTGGTCAACTTCGCAATAGAATTTGGACTCTATTGGTAACAAGGCCTTCGCACACAGTGCTCAGTCTTCATTTATCTACTCGTTCCTCACGTACCTCTTCTTGTACCCACTCAAGGAAAACCCTTCGACAGGTTTCCACCCTCTTTGGTGTTTGGATCCTTAGAGGTAGAGGCCCGCTCGTTACACCTGTGACGGTTTAGACCGTTAAGTGCCTTGGATGGATCCTGCGGCGAGACCTTGGGTTGAGAAGACCCTGAAGCTTAGTGAAGCTCAACAAGAAAACCCTGCAACTCGCTACCAATAAAAGGGACTCTGGAGAGATATATAAGCAGCGCTATCTTACTTAAACCTTTCTTTCTTTTCTCTTCAGCTTAGTCTTCTCGTAGATAGAATGCCACTGTATTTCCGCGAGTACACCGGATACAAGCCATCACATTAGACTAAGCTCGTCCCCTTTCCTCTGTGCGCCAAAGCTCCCACGTGAGCACGGCTTCTCTTTACCTAAGTTACCCAAGTCACCTAAGGAATAGGATAGTGGCTAGGCTCGTTGCCAGTTGACTATACCTGGGAAATCGTTCAAGAAGGTGTCCGTGTAGGCACTTAAGAAGGTTCCCGAAGGAAGCCCTTTAATAAAACGACAGCGTGGCGTTTGAGAAGGCACGAAGAAGTCCCTAAAAAGAAGATCTAAAAGGAAGATCTTAGAGAGGGCACCTAAGAAGACACCCAAGGAGACGCTTAAGAAGACACCCAAGGAGACACCTAAGAAGACACCCAAGGACGCGTCCTAGAATGGACGACCAACCAATGGATGAACCGCAAGAGGCCCCGCAGCGCGAACAAGAGGACCCACCGCAATGGGCGAACCAACTATTTACAATGGTTACTCAGCTACAGGCACGAATGGATAGCCAGGCTACTACACCAACAACAAGGCAGCCTAGCGTAGGAACAGCTACGTCCACTCCGACGGCTCAAGTACAAACCCCACCGACCGCAATTACTGAAGCGGTTACTCAAGCGCTTACGGCAAGTCAAAGGCCAAGAAAAATTCTACCCGAATTAGCAGAATTTAAAGGAGAACGAAAGGAGCTAGAAGCCTGGATTGATCAAGCAAATCAGAAACTTCGAATCGATTACGCAAGCTACCCAGAAACGACACAAGCAGCGTTGCTATTCAACCAGCTACGAGGAACCGCGCTTACCTACTTACAACCATGGTGGAGATCCTCAAGCCAGACGGCTACAACCCAGGACCTATTCGAACAGCTAAGGGCCGTATTTGGCGACCCATATCGCGAGGAAAAAGCACGTCGCGAGCTCCGAGCCCTACATCAAAAAGGTGGCCCCTTTAGAGAACACTTTGTAAAGTTCCGCCACCTAATGCTTGAATCTGGCAAAAGCACTACATGGGACGATAAGCAAAAGAAAGACTCTCTTTAGGACTCAATTAGCTGGGAACTAAAAGACCGACTAGTTGGTAAGAGCTTAGAAGATCTTACGTTCCACGAATTTGCCAACTTGCTGGCTAGAACTAGTGACGACATAGAGGCTGTTAATAAGGCTAAGAAGTCAGTTATACGAAGTGGGTATCAAGGAAGGAGAAGCCCAAGTCCTCAAACCAATGAGAGATCTACTCGATCAATGACGACTACCAGACCTACTACGTATCCAAAGCCTCTTCAAAACGACCAAATGGACTGGGAACTAACAGGCCCAGCCAAAGCCGCACTAACCCGGAGAGCTAAATGGGTAACTCAAGATGAGATTAACCGACGTCGTCAGAACAGGCTTTGCACGCGTTGCGGTACTTCAGGACACTGGAAGCATGCATGCCCTTATGCGCCTGCCCGTCGCCCAGCCCAAGCTGCTGGTATTAGACAGTCGGAGCAGGAAGTTCCTCCGCAATTAGAGGAGGACACTAAAGTGTCAGAGGACAATGAGAATTCGGAAAAAGAATAGCTCCTGATAAAATTCGCCGTCAGGAGCAAAAGGAGCAAAGTAAGCTTCAAGCAGATTGGAAGCAATTCGAGAATAAGCATATGGAAAAACCACCTTTCTTAGTTTCAGCACTTATCAATAAGGAGATCTCCACTCAAACCCTTATTGATTCTGGGTGCTTATCCTATGGCTTTATCGATGCTCGATTCGCTCGAAGACATAAACTCCAGCGTATCCCTATCCGACCAAGACAAATCCAGTCAGTTGATGCTATTACCGACTCCTGGATTACCGAAGTAGCAATTGCCGAGATCGATATCGGCGGACACCAAACGAAAAGAGCTTACTTCCATGTAGCTCCAAGGATTGAAGGCTATAAAGTTATTCTTGGCTTACCATGGTTAGTAAAAGAGAGAGCAGAACTAGATGCAGAAAAACAAATCCTTAGATTTAAGGACTCTGGCCTAGTGGTACAAAGCCAGAGAGAGAGAAAAGAACTCGACTATAGGAGGGTCGGAGCCGCTGGGTTCCGCCTTCTTACGAGGAAGAAACGACTCGGTTACCAGGTTTTCTCAGCAAGTCTAGCTGATATTAATAAAGCACTTGCTGAGAAGAAGCATACGGACCCAAGGACGAAACTACCAGCCTGGTTAAATAAACGGTTTCTCGACTCCTTCGATAGAAGTAAAGCCGACAAGCTACCTCCACACCGACCTGGAATCGATCATCAGATTGAGCTTGAGAAAGATGAGAATGGGAGGACACCAGTGGCCCCATGGGGACCCTTATACAACATGTCTAGAGACGAACTACTAGTACTCCGGAAAACGCTTACAGAGCTACTCGATAAAGGCTTTATCCGTATAAGCAATTCTCCAGCCGCAGCGCCAGTCCTCTTTGTAAAGAAACCAGGTGGAGGCTTACGATTCTGTTGTGACTACCGAGCCCTTAATCAACTTACACGGAAGGATCGATATCCACTACCTCTTATCCAGGAGACCCTTAACCGGATCAGTAAGGCAAGATGGTTTACGAAACTCGATGTAATCGCAGCATTCAATAAGATTCGGGTTAAACCAGGAGATGAATGGCTTACAGCCTTTCGAACCCGCTTTGGACTATTTGAGTGGCTTGTTACTCCCTTTGGACTAGCTAATGCACCAAGCACCTTTTAACGATATATCAACTGGACCCTACAAGACTTCCTGGACGACTTCGTATCGGCTTATGTCGATGATGTGCTTATTTTTACCGAGGGATCCCGTACCCAACACCGAGAGCACGTAACTAAGGTTCTCGAAAAGCTACAAGCAGCGGGACTACAGCTTGATATCGATAAGTGCGAATTCGAGGTTCAGTCAACAAAGTATCTTGGATTTATTATCGAAGCTGGGAAAGGTATCCGCATGGACCCAGCTAAGGTAAAAGCTATTCAGGAATGGGAAACACCAACTACAGTTAAAGGAGTGCTTGGATTCCTTGGCTTTGCGAACTTCTACCGGCGCTTTATTAATGAATACTCGAAGACTACGGCTCCGTTACATGCACTTACAAAGAAAGACGTTCCGTTCTATTGGACAGAAGGAGCAGAAAGAGCGTTTCGAAAGCTAAAGAAGGCCTTTATCACGGCACCAATCCTTGCCCAATTTGACCCGGACCGAAAGACAATCCTCGAGACTGATTCCTCAGGATACTGTACAGGAGGAATTTTATCCCAATACGATAACAATGGAGTACTCCGGCCAGTTGCCTACTTCTCAAAGAAGAACTCGCCAGCAGAGTGCAACTACGAGATCTACGATAAGGAGCTCCTTGCGATTATTAAGTGTCTTCAGCAGTGGGATGCAGAGCTACGAAGCGTAAAAGAATTTAAGATTGTTACGGACCATAAGAATCTCGAATACTTTACAACAGTCCGACGGCTCTCTGAGAGGCAAATGAGATGGCAGCTGATTCTAAGCCGATTCAACTTTACCATTGCTTATCGTCCAGGCAAGCTTGGGGCTCAGCCTGACGCACTTACACGAAGAGACCAAGACTTACCAGTATCTCAAGATGATGAGAGGCTTCAATATCGTGTCGCACGACTCTTAAGCCCAGATAAGATTCAAGCCAACTGTTGGAGAGTGCTCGCAGTACCAGTACAGACAAGACGACAAGAAAGAACCGAGAAAGAAGCCGGCGAGCCAACAAACGAGCCAACAGACGAGCCAACAGACGAGCCAACAGACGAGCCAACAGACGAGCCAACAGACGAACCGACAGACACGCAGCAAACAGAGCTAATTGAAGATCATTTGCGACAACTCTGGCAAGAGGCTAAATTGGCGGACCCGGATCAAGAACGCCTAGTAACGGCAGTAAGAGAAGATAAAAGGACACTACCAAACGACTTAGAAGAGCCAGTCAAGCTCTCAGTCGCTGATTGCTCTCTGAATGGTCAAGGAGAGCTACTATTCCGCAGCAGGCGCTGGGTGCCGAATTACGAGCCACTGAGGACCAAGTTAATTCAAACACTTCATGATTCGACTATGACGGCTCATCCTGGACGTAACGGGACGATAGCCCTCGTCGCTAGGCAATTCTTCTGGCCAAACTTCGTATCAGACGTACGAAGATTCGTGCGGAACTGCGACGTTTGTGGAAGGACAAGAGTCTGGAGAGATCGTAAGCAAGGACTATTGCGGCCGTTACCTGTACCAAATCGTCAGTGGAGAGAGATCTCGATTGATTTTATTGGCCCGCTACCTGAGAGCCAAGAATGTCAAATGCTTATGGTAATCACCGACCGTCTGGGGAAGGGAGTTATTCTTGAGGGCTGCAAGGATACCGAAGCTGAGACAATCGCCAATCTATTCATTAAGCGCTTCTACCGCTATCATGGAGTCCCAGCAGCAATCGTCTCTGATCGAGGTAGTCAATTCGTTGGCCAACTATGGAAAAGAGTCTGCCAACTACTCAAGATCGAGAGGCGCATATCGACAGCGTACCACCCGGAGACAGATGGATCGACAGAGCGCGCTAATACTGAAGTCGAGAAGAAACTTCGTCGAATGACCAATCAAGCGCAGAACAACTGGGTCGATTGGTTACCAGCAGTCGAGCTCGCGATTAATGGTCACGAATCCTCATCAACGGGCGTTAGTCCCTTCTTCCTCTCTCATGGATACCATCTCGAGCCGCTACAGCTATTCGAAGATCCACAGCCCATGCAGAATCCGACGTCGCCCATCCAGAAGGGAGAAGCGATTGTTGCGAAGATCAAGGAAATCACCGAATGGGTAGAAGCATCGATGGCAAACGCGCAACAGGATCAGGAGGCCCAAGCGAATCGACACCGGAACCCATCACCTGCGTACAAAGTGGGAGATAAGGTCTGGCTGAGCATGAAGAATATTAAGACAGACCGCCCAAGCCGGAAGTTAGATGACCGATCAGCAAAGTTCACAGTTACTAAAGTAGTTGGTCCCCACAGCTATCGACTGGATGTGCCAAGTAGCATACACAACGTCTTTAATGTTGACCTCCTACGTCCTGCTGGAATAGACCCTCTGCCGAGTCAAGAACAGGACGACTACCAGCCGCCGCCAATATTAGATGATGGACACGAATGGTGGATAGTTGAGGCAATTCATGGAGAAAGGATGAAACGAAAGCGCGGCCAACGAAGGCCCCAGAAGCAATACCACGTTAAGTGGAAAGGATATGCAAGACTAACTTGGGAGCCAGCGTCGGCACTTCAAGAAACGGACGCGCTCAAGTCCTACCTTCAAGCCCGAGAAGAGGGGGGTAATGTGACGGTTTAGACCGTTAAGTGCCTTGGATGGATCCTGCGGCGAGACCTTGGGTTGAGAAGACCCTGAAGCTTAGTGAAGCTCAACAAGAAAACCCTGCAACTCGCTACCAATAAAAGGGACTCTGGAGAGATATATAAGCAGCGCTATCTTACTTAAACCTTTCTTTCTTTTCTCTTCAGCTTAGTCTTCTCGTAGATAGAATGCCACTGTATTTCCGCGAGTACACCGGATACAAGCCATCACAACACCCTCCCGTCCCGCCCCCACCTTTCCTAATCCCCGCACTGGCGAGCCAAAATGGAAATGGAGTGTTGCGCGTACTCGCCAGGCGACCCACCGGGAGTTACAGGTCGGACGTTTCGATCAATGCAAGGCTGAAAATGGCGGTGCCTGTTGAACGCGCGTTAGACCAGGCCAATTAAGCTTTCAGCCATCGCTCGCGTGGACGTCCAATATTGTTCATGCTGCTTTGAACCCCCGTCAGCCGTTTATCCTCCCAATCTTGCGCCCTAGGCTTTCCTTGGTGGAGTGCGTGTGTGTCCACGTAACCAGTCGTCGTTCCCGCGGAACTCGGCTTCATAAAACATCCCTCTGCCTCGATCGGCCGGCCGTTCGACATGTACTTCTCGTTCAACTTGATCCGCTCTTTTGCCTCATTCCCTGACTCTTTCATCATTTATCCCCAAGATAGAAAACGACAATGAGACTCTTTCTCTGCAACCTGCTTCTCGCTGCGATGGCTTCGGCCTGGTTCCTTCCCTCCGACGCCGTTCGTGAGAAGCGGGCTACTTCCAGCATCTTGTATGCGTATGGAGGGTCTACTGAGCAGAATGCGATCGGTGGCCTTCCAGTAATCTATGCGCCTGACGGTACCTTTAGCTTCAATCCACCCTGAGAAACTGTTATTAATATACTCACAATAAGGTCTCGCATACATCGGGCAGAACAACCAACCAGGCATGTCCTCAAGGGTCAACGTCACCTGTAAGTCTCCCTCCTGTCGCATGCCCATATTGATGTTACTGTGCACTCTTACTGACCCTACTGACTTACACAGTCAGTCTAACCGACGGGGAGATGATAGCCACAAACGTGAACAACACCAAGATGTACATCCAGCCAAACGCCACTGGCCTCAATCACATGGGGTTCACGTCCTCACCGAACTCATCACAGACTACAACCGGCTTCATGCTCTACGGGAAGACTCTGTTCTGGAAGTCAGACTCTGGGTCCTTGGAGACGTACTTTTATGCCGTCCCGACGACAACCGACAACGTGTACAATCTGACCTGGGGCAAGGACGGTGGCAGCATGAGTGGTGTCGTCCCAGTCTCCCTCAGGCAGATGGCACCTTCGTCCGGGAACAAGAAACACAAGCAACTCATGTTGAAGGCGCGAAACATTTTCTAGGGTAATCTACATACAGCTCACAACCTTGGGTGGGAAAAGTCCTGGAGGTACTATATTCAAGATATGAACATGAAGATCTGACATGAACTACTTGCAGCCATTATGCAGATTTGTCACAAAGGTGGGACTGTAAACATCGCAAAATGGCCCTGCCAATGTCCACAATTCTTGTACTCGTACGATGCAAATCAGAGTTGTCAACAGAACATGGGTTCGTTTGGAAACTCTCGTTATCAGATAGCTGGATGCATATTTATTCACCTGTATATGTAGGCTTCATGAGCGTTTTCATTATCGGGACCCCCTTGTCGCCGGGTTGGTGCGGCGTGCGGGGGTTCTGGTTAGAATTCTCAAAGACCCAACAATGTGCAAAGCAGCGCAATTTTGGTTCCCAGTAAGATTCGCAATTAACTAAGTATGGTTCAAGTTGTTGTGAAAT
Organism: Neofusicoccum laricinum; assembly: GCA_029906385.1. Lineage (NCBI taxonomy): Eukaryota > Fungi > Ascomycota > Dothideomycetes > Botryosphaeriales > Botryosphaeriaceae > Neofusicoccum > Neofusicoccum laricinum. Next base: position 45,155 of record CP123724.1, read on the forward strand.
GTGTCGAGGATATTGAGAGAGATGCCTTGCGTGCAAACCCAATGTCTTCTTTACCTTTCCGTGTCTAATTATCGTAAAGTGTTAAACGGCGCGAGAAAGTAAGATACCGCTGATAATGATAATAATGATGATGATGATTCATACACCCGTCGGCCTCAGAAGACCATAGGGACAAGTAACGCTAATCGACGCTAATCTACATTAGGATCCCGGTTTATTCAAAGCCCAGCACGCTGAATGCAAAGAAACCATTCCTCCCTCTTGTTCGACAATTTGAAGATAGGCTAACAAAAGCACAAACAGATAATACTTAAACAAAACGCAAGGAAAAACGAAGGAAATATAAAAATAGAGCTACCTTCCATGTACCCCTCATGCCATCCCCTTCGAGACCACTTCCCGAGTGCTGTCAGTCCCTGTAGCGGCGTGACGGCTGGCTAGAGAAGGAGTTAATTTGCCTTAAGAAGGATTAAGCTCTCAGTCTTTGGTTGCGATCAGTCTTCCCGTGGCTAGAGTAAATGCCGCCGTTGCTTTGACTGCGCGCACGTCTGCCCGCCACTTCTCCGGTAGGCCATCCCCATACCTACCATCGGGCCTTTTAGTGCCCGACCATCCGCCTAGCATGAACGCGAGATCTCCGAATCTACTTCCCAGGTCGATTTGCAGTTTAATCCGGAGATCCATCCAGCGTGGGCATTCCAGTAGGAAGTGCCTCACGGTTTCCCTCTCGGCTCCGCACCCGCACGTAGGTGTATCTACTCGTTTGATTTTGTATAATAGCTTATTCAGGCTCGCTTTCGACGTCCTTAGCTGCGCAATTACCCCTGCTTCTTTGCAGTTTAGCTGGTCATAGAGCTTCTTGGTGTGAAAGTACGCCAATGCGCGGTTAAGCTTGCGGATGGACATGCCGACCTTGGATGCTTCGAACGTCTTCCTCCACTGTCTCGAGGTGATTTCCTTGCACCGGGCCATGGTTGACGACCGTAGCAGTCTGCTTAGAGGAGGCTCCTGGTTGCTCTCTGTAGCTTGCAGTGCCAAGCTGTGCGCCTTCTCATTGCCTACTATCCCTTCATGCGCTGGCACCCATCTAAACTCGACGGGTGGCCCCCTGTTGCATCTGATCTGGTCCAATAAGCGGAGGATGCTTCCGATAATCTCTTGACGTGGCCCCTATCGTGGCCTACGGAGGAGACGAAGGGTAGTCTTACTGTCGCTGTAGATAGCGTGTTTTACCTCAGCTGCTTCGGGGTATTCAGTCACTATCGCGGTCGACCACGTCCCTTGTATCAGCTCTACAGCCTGTTGTATTGCCTAGAGCTCTGCAAAAGGGGTGTCTACTACCTCAGACTTGCCGACTACAGATGAGTGAGTAGTAATAGTCGCGCCCTTGCTGTCTGCGCAAGCGATGCCGATACCAGCCTTACCGTTCCTTTGCGCGCTACCCGTGAAGATGGCGACCTCTGACTGTGGTGGGGAGCTGGCTCGGAGCTTTGCCACTTCTAGAGACTCGATCTGGACGACTGGCCTGCCGGCCCACGGCATTCTCACAAACGGGCGGATCGTTTCGAGGTGCCCGACGTCGATATCTCTGGCCATCATCATTATCCGCTGTAGCGGGGACACGAACCTTTTGTTGGCCGGGTCGATGGCACGCTTCAGCTTCCAGGACGGGTGTTTCTGGGGCAGCGTGTGGCAGTTGACCCAGAATCGAAGCAGTTGTTGGTCGAGGCGGATCTTGGCAGGTAGTATCGCTGCTTCGGCTTCGAGGATGGGCAGCGCGACCGTCCTAAATGCTCCGGTAATTGCTCTACCCGCAATTCTCTGCACTGTCTCGAGCGATTTTAGCAGTGGTACAGTCATGACCGGCGCCCACACTGGAGCCGCATAATCTACCGCCGGGGCTACTGTGGCTAAGAAGAGCTGGCGCACGCTGCTCGGCCGGAGGCCCTGTAGTCGCTTCAGCGCCAGGGCTGCCTGGACACCCCTCTTTGTAATCCTCCCCGCGTGAGCCTTGAAACGAAGTTCCTGGTCGAAGACGACGCCTAGAATCTTTGGTTCTGCCTTTGGGTGCACCTCTCTTCCCTTGACTACTATCGGCTCATCAGACCGTCTTTGCTCGTTCCGCGTGAAGTGTATGAGCGTTGTCTTTCCGGCTTCAAACGTCGCGCCGCTCGTCGCTTCCCACTCTTTGGCTGGAGCCACTACCGTTCTTTGGAGCTTTGCTACGTTCTCGCTTGTAGACGATCCCGTCACCCAGGCGCTATAGTCATCAATAAACGCAATAGCTCCTTTACTCCTGTTAGTTACGGACTGCACCAGGTCGGCGTTGAAGAAAAGGAATAGCATCGGTGAGAGAGGCGACCCCTAAGGAAGCCCTGCCTGCGGCAGGTCTATAACCCTAGATGTCTCGCCGTTTACCACCATAGAGGCGCTCCTGTTAGAGCAGAATGCTTCCACCCACTTAACTAGTACTTCCGGGATCCTTCTTTGTCTAAGTCGCCGGAGGAGCACGTCGCGGGAGACGCCGTTGTAGGCACCCTTGACGTCGAACGACAGGAGCGAGAGAACCTTGCCTTCCCGCTATGCGTCGTAGATGCGCTGCTGCAGGACCGTTAGTGCCTGTACCGTAGACCGTTGCTTTCTGCCACCAAAGTGGTTCTTAGGTAGTAGAGAGTGCTCCTCTACCAGAGCAGAGATCCTCTCTGCCACCACCAGTTCTAGCGCCTTCCCCAGCGTCGAGAGCAGCGAGATTGGCCTGTATCCTTACGGTACTTCCGCCGACCTTCCTGTCTTGCGCAGCGGAATAATCTTCGCGATGCTCCAACGGCTAGGTAAGCGGCCTTATAGTAACGATTCGTTGAACAGCTAAAAGACGTGTTTGCCAATCACTGGCCATAGCTCGCGCCACACAACCGCAGGAATTCCATCTGCTCCCGGTGTTTTAAATGGGCTGGCCCGGAAGATGGCCTCTTTTACTTCTTCTATTATCAGCGGTACGTGTTCTATCTGCTCACCGAGGCTCTGTATTTCAGGGAGCTCCGGGAAGAAGTCCCTGATTAGCGTCTCCGAGATCTCCTCGCAGGATTCCGCGTAGCCGTCCTGGTGTTTAAGGCGTGTGATCCGGGCGAGGCCGCTGCTTCCTGAATCGGTGAGATACTTGGCCGCTTTCTAGATGTTGGTCGGCTCTATGAGAAAGTCCTTCTAGTATCTCCGCCGCTGGCGCCTTATTGTGTCGTGGAATCTCTTCGCCGCTTCCCTTACCTGTGCTTCTAAACAGATATCCGGCTCTCCCTACCTTCGCCGTCCTCTCGCTTGGTTTCTAAAGAACGTAAACGCCCTCCGTAGCTGACTGAGGTCCGCCGTCCACCACTTCTTCACGTACGGTGACGGTCTCGCTTTGGGGATGCAGCGCTGGATGGCTACCGATACTGTTTCGGAGAGGTAGTTAGCGAGGTCTTCGATGTCTTAGACATCTAGAGGTGGCTCTTCGCCGAGCTGCTTTCTCACCTCGCTTCTGACGGCTTCCCAGTTGGCGCTGCGGAACGTGTATTACGATTCTAGTTCCTGATGGGGCACGTCTGTCTTAAAATAGGCCTCGATAGCCAGATGGTCATGCCCGTATACCGTACTAGCAGGTCTATAACCGCTCATCTCTTCCGTCAGTCGGGGCGACACTAGGACGAGATCGATTATAGACCTCTATCCGGCCGATTCATACGTGACCGTACCTCTAGGAAGCAAGCTCTACAGGTAAAAGTCCTCTATAAAGTCGATTATCGGCGCACCTTCCCCGTTGCGCCGCGAGCTGTATACCTAATCACCTCCCTACAGTTGGTCGTGTCTGTTAAAGTCACCGCAGATGAGGAGCTCTAGCGCCCTATTAGTCTGGCTTCCTGCTTGTGTGATCGCTGCTCGCAGGTGCTCGAGCGCGCTAGTAAGTTCCGGGTCGTCCACGCTTTCCTTGCTGGCCACGTACACGGCTGCTACGAACACGATCCGGTCCCGTAGCGTAACGACTGCAGCTATAATATCGGCAGAGGGTACTACTATCTGCCTGGCTTGTGTGTCCTTGCGGATCCAGAGCATTGAACGGATGGGATAACGACAGTGCCGCGGTGTCGATAGTAGTAGTTGCTTCCAATATAAATAAGTGACGGGTGCTACTATAGTCTCGCCGCTAGGCTCGCGAAAGCAGCTTGGCTCCGAGATAAATATAATGCTAAAGTCGCTAAGGTCTTCGTCGTTTAGTAGGCTATACTACGCTGTTCCGCTCTTTCCTAGGTTCGCGTGAATCACTTTTAGCGGTCTATTCATTCCGCTAGCCGAGTATTTCGCGCAAGAGCTTGTCGTACTCCGGGCAGCCTCTATCTTCTAATCTATGCGGGCCGCCGTAAGCAGCGCACTTTACCGTCGTCGACGAGCAGCCGTCTTCTCGGTGGCTAATACCCGCGCACTTTGTATATCTTTCTTCCCCTCGGCAGCGGAACTGTAAGTGGTCGTAGCTCTGGCACTTGAAGCAGCGTCTTGGCCGTGGACGGTACTCGAACACGTTGGTATACGCAGCCTCTCCGCCTACATCGATCACCCTCCTAGCGAGGAGTGCATCCGCCTCGCTCTTCTTGGTAAGATAGACCACCGCCGACCCGTAGAGGCGGCCGCTTAGCTTGCTTAGCCAGCGGACTTGTACTACTTCGACGTCGTTCTTAGCACCGATTATCTGGCCTGCATCGGCGCGTACTATGGTACGGTCATCGTTTAGAACTGCTAACTTGTTGACGTTATCTACTTTAACTGGGTGCCACTACCGGCCCCGAATCCTCGCTCCCCGGAAGGCCGTCTCCAGCCATCCGAGATTCGACCTAACGAGCTCTTCGTCCTCTTCCGTCCGGAAGAAAGCGCGTACCTTGGCCATATCGCTCGGGTTCTTCGTGATCCTATAGTACTTAACCCCCTTTATGGCCTCCTAACTCTCTAGCGCCGTCTACAGACGCGCGCGGATATCCCCCGCGCTCGCGTTATCGACGTTGGCATTCGTGAGATCGAGCTCAATCGCGGGTAGCATCGTTCGAGTCGTAGATACGGTCGTATGGTTCGCGCGTACTAGGACAGCGGTAGTAGACGACGGACTGCTGTTCGTAGGTGTCGGCGGTCCTCCTTAAAGCACGTTTATATACGTAGCGTTGATCTGGGACTGTGAGCTTAGATTCCTGCGCGTCGACTCTACTAGCGCGGCAATCTGCTTCTCTATCTTCCCTATACGCTCTTCTATCTTGGCCTACGTTTTCTTAGACGTCTTAAGCACGCTACGTAGGCGCCTAATCTCGTCTTCGTTCCTAGCTACCTACTCCGCGAGCTCTTCATTGCGCTCGGTAAGCCGGTCGTTCTGCGCGACGATAATATTAAGTAGGCCAATTACGTCGTCCAGAGTCGAGTCGCTCGGCAGGTCGGATACGGATGTCGCGCGAGCCCTGCGCTGTTTCGTTGGTTTACCGGTGTGGAGGGCGCGATAGTCGGTTTGTTGAGCCCCTCGACGCGTAGCGCGACGCAACGCGCCGACGGTAGTGTAACCGCCCCCATCATCTTCATCCGCCGACATTCTTGGTCTAAGCGATGGGTTCGAGGTCCGTGTGTCTGTGGTTTGAACTTCTAGATCGATTCCGGTTCCCTTTTAGATCACCAGGCTAGAGTCGTTCCATGGGCGACGGTTCGGAAGGACCTGGGCTCATATGGGCTCGTAAGAGAGCCTCAAGATACCGCTGTCTTCTCTATTCATGCTACTGAAGGCTAAGTGTTGGTAAAATCACGTGTACAGCTAGCCAGAAGTAGTTAGCGCGATAGTTGGGCATATCTTGGGCACCTCTCCTGCCCCCCCCCCTCTCTCGGGGAGGCCAGTCAATCCAACGCTTTACACGTCCAAATTTCAACACTAAGTAACTCCTCAGAATCAAGAAAATTATCCTCCGGCGCTAGTTCTTGGGAGTTTGATGACAAGTCAGCAGTTAATAGTAGCTCTAGCTGACGCGCATCTTCTTGTCGGAACACCAGCTGGGCAAAGCTGCGTGCCGCGAGGCACTTGGATTACCAGACAGAGCTTCAGCCTGCGGAGGCTTCTTGCCCACAGAGTCAGTTCTTTAAGACTTTTCGGTCACAAATCGTCCTCATGCTGCCGTGGTCGCACGCCGAGCACTTCTATCACCCTATCTTTACGCGTTGGCATGGAACAAAGGGTTGCAGCCCCCGATAACGAGCATCCGTCTTCCCCTTTCGAATCCGACTCGCGTGACCTACGAGCACCATGAGATAACGCTCATGAACCAATCCTCGCAGAGGGTAGAGTGTCGGTTCCCGGTCTGCGCACCCAACAAAGGCATCCTCATCACTTTTCGCCATCGATATCTCGCATCAACAGGAAATTATTGGCACCGCTACGGCGCTGAGACCACTGTGCTAATCACCCCTGGTGACGAATGCCATTGACCACGTCAGGCAGAGGGTTATCCGGTGCACCCTCTCTGGTCCGCTTTTAGCGCCCAACAACACCAGCCTTCCCCTTGCCCTTCCTTGTCTCTACTTCAGTGACCGCCCGCGCTGCCGCAGTCCCGAAGCCACCGCCTTCAAGGGTTCGTGCACCTCCTGCAGGAGCTCAACAATTTTGATTTGCGCCTCGGCCCATCCTGCGCCGCCGCCGCCTCCGCTTCCGGTACGAAAAGTACGTAAAAGCCGGGTTAGCTCCTGATGTCCTGACATTCCTGGCAGAAGACACTGAGCTGGGCTTCATCTTCCGCTGATTGTGACGACCGTGGTGGTGCGTGCAACCGTCGCGCCCAGGCCTCCACGAGCTGATGGCTTCCCAGTGCGGGGTAATTTGGTTTTGGGACCGCTGATGGAACGGGCAGAACCGCTAGCTGGAGAAGCCATTTGTCAATGGCGTGGGCGTGTGGAAGACGTACAGTAGGGCTAGCACACTTTTTCGCGTCCAATCGGGGGTTTACAAGCGCTCAAGGATATGATGATCATTCTTGACGTCGTGCCTGCGTCAGCTTTTGAGCGCAATTTGCTTACTCTAGAAGCCTTCATCAGCAGACCGGTCGGACGGTGCCTGCATTCGTCCTCCTGGTGTTTTCGTTTGTCTTCGCTGCAAGGGTCGTTCTGGCTCCTTCCGTGTTCTCGCATTTCGGTACGTAATGGCCCGTCAGAGCGTCGCTCGACCGTGATTCAGGCTCCCGAGGATCTGGGGTCGCGGGGCGGAGGAATTCGGGGACGCAGTGTTTCTCTGGGGTTTCTCTGGGGTAATAGTATTCCATGGTGTGGAGTTTCCCCCTGGTCAGGTGAGTTTCCCACCCCGGCCCATGCATGTATGTCACGTCCGGGGAATGTAAGAGAACGGTCACTGCGACGCAGGCCATTGCGCGTGCGTCAGCCGTGGGGCGGACGGTGGCTCTTCGGTGGAAGGAGAAATTGTTGCCGCTCGTCTCCTGAATCAGCGGCGCTGCTGAGAAAGGAAGTCCTCGTGATTCGCTCGCGTCTACCGTGTATAGTCGACATGCGGTGATATCCACGTGTTGGAGGGGGAAATATTCTCAAGGATTTCCGCGCCATATCTCTGGCGCTAAGCGCGGAACTTACTCTGATTACTACTGTCCTGTCCGAAATCGGCGAAGGGACAACATGCAGTGCAGCAAAGACGTGCTCTGTAAAGTTCATTAAGTATACTATATTTCTCATATTCATACGCGACGATATCCGCTGCAACGCGCAAACATCAAACGCCAACATGCTTCTCATATATACATCACACCATAATTTGCCATCCGTGCCACCATTTACTTCGAGTTGTCCGCGCAAGACCAGCTGGCGTCCGCCGAGTCGACGCTCATCTGGTAGCCAGACGCGTACAGACCGACGCCGCAGATGACGAGCGCGATGACGACAAGCGCCAAGTTGACCAGCGACAGGCAGATCTTCTTCCAGCCTTGGAACCAGCGGCCGTAGTTGAGGTAGAACCACAGGATACCGGGGATGCCGTAGCTGAACCACGACGCGCACAGCGCGCTGACGAAGCCGAGCAGGTCGCTGAAGTTGGGGATCGACGCCGCGATGATCCACGAGATGGTCCACGTGAGCACGCCGAGTCCGATCCACGAGCCGGTGGCGACCACGCAGCGGCTGTGCAGGTACTTGGTGCCGGCGAACATGCGCAGGTAGACGTACTTGGCCGTGACGTGCGCGAAGATGACGCCGGCGATGATGATCTGTTCTCACGTCAGAGTGGGTGCGCTGTGGGTGGCTGGGTGTGTTTGGCGTACCGTGGGCATGGCGATTCCCCAGGCCACCTTGCGGACAATCTCGCCGTTGGCACTGAGCGCGGGGCTGGGGACGTCTTCGCCGGCGAAGCGGTAGATGGTGAGCGCAGCGATAACGTAGAGGGTGATGTCGATGGACTGCAGGGTGATCAGAGCCTTGGGGAACTCTTCGGGGTGGCGGAATTCGCTGATGAAGCTCAGCCAGGCAACGTGGCCACCGTAGGCGAAGACGGCGTTCGAGATGCTGTTGAAGGCCGAGGGGAAGCTGGGGGAGTAGGTTCCCTTCATGGCGTCGTACGGGGCCTTGGGGGAAACGCCCAGGGCAATGATGGTGAGCAGGACGGCCGACAGGATGCTCAAGAACGCTGGCGGCAGCCATCAGCAACGCGCACAAACCCACTAACCATTGGCCACGGGAGACACTCACAGATAATCGACAGGAACGACACGTTCTTGAGCGTCCGGGGAATGGTGAGGATGCTGAAGATGACCAGACCAACGACTCCCCATACAATGGTGCAGGCGCCGTGCTCTGTCAGGACGTTCATGGCAATCATGAAGGTCAACAGATGGCTGGCCGCGGAGAAAATGCAGTAGATGACGTAGAACACGCCGAACACCTCGCGGCCAACCTTGCCGAGCAGAACCTCGCCCACGTCTCCCATGTTCGTGCACTGCGCGGGAAGTTCAGCAGCTGCCGCGGCGGGCGTGGAGAGCTGTACATACCTGAGGATACTTCATCCGGAACTGCCACAGGACGTAGCCGGAGTAGGTGGTGAAGATGCCCAGCCCAATGATGGCAATCAAGCCACCAATCAGACCGACCTTCGCGATGACGGCGGGCAGGGACAGGATGCCCAGCGAGATGTTCTCGGCAATCATGACTGCATCGTGGTCAGTCCTCGCGCCATGCGCATGGGCAATGCATCACGCGTGCTTACCGATTGCTCCCTGCCACCACTTCATCGTCTTGTACTGCACGGCGGCGCCGACCTCGTCGCCATAGGGATCGAGCGGCTCCTGCGGCAGCTCCTTGCTCGGATAGCCCTCCTCATCCTGCTGGCTGGAGCTGCGCTTCTTGGGGGTGAAGCCGTCATCCTGGCGGGCGGCGGTCGCTGTGTCCTGCCCCGTCATGGTGGTCCTGGGCGCTTGTCGAGGGAAACCAGGAACCAATGTGCGTCGAAGATCTTTGTAAAAGAAACGGGACAGGGCTGCCGCGTCTTCGCACCGTGGACGAGCTAGTCCTCCCAAATGGTCGAGCCGAGATCTGGCGGGAATTGGGGTCTCAGGAGCCACCGGGAGGCTTTTATACGTGGAGCAGATCTTACAATTGTGGGTGCTTCCCTCGATTCCATTACCATAGACAATCCCCAGGGCGGTTTAGTGCGGCCCCAAAGTAGGACCGGGGATACGACCGTCGGAACTGGAGCCATCACCTGAGGCCAGCTGTTACGAAATTTTCACGGCGCGGCGAGTGCCCGGCCGCCCGCTAGCAGGAAGCTTGAAGGCCAAAAGCGCGGCGTCCCTGCAGGCGCTGAGCTTGACCGCGCTGTCGGCCGGGCCGCTGCTGCGAGGCTGGGCAGCGCGGCGGGCGTCATCTCCGGGTGAGGCTGACAGCCCTGCGGGCGGAAGAGGCACACGGCATGACGACGGAGTGGGGCCGTCTCCCAGCGCTGGCGCGCAGGTGGCCATAGGGTCGCGTCGCGTCGCGCCGGATAACGGATTGCGAGGCGCTGGGCTGCGGAAGGCTCAGGAAAGCGTCGGGGACTGGCGTGCCCGTCGCTCTGAAAAATTGCTGCCCGGCTAGCGTTTCGCGGCTCAACGAGGGTCGCCCGCGCGGGAGGCCTAGCCCATCATGGCAACCATGCGGTAACGGGCCCGGCACGCCTCCCGTGCTCGGCCGATGACTGTGCCTGAGAGCCAGCAGAAATCCGGTTTGGGCTCGCGATAAGAGAGCTGCTGGTCGTCCAGACTGACCGTCTCCTGACACTGCACGTGTTCAACCAATTGACGTCGCCGGCCGATCCCATTCGTCGCCACGCGTTCTGCCCGTCACATCAATTGGTCACCTCCGTCCTCATACTCCTTGCGTCATGCGTCCACGTAGTATTGATGTTATTCTGGCTGATATCACCTCCTCCTTTCTCGACCCTCTCGAGATATACGTGCGTGCGCGGAAAATGGTCCGTCCCCACGCGCTGAGTGATCGACGCGGGGATAGAGTTCGCGGGGCCAACAGGGAAACCCGTCGGCGAATCCAGGACATATTCTTCTTCACCAGCGCCTTGGCTCAGCCTCTGACGTATCCAGGGCGAGACGTGTCGTGAGAATCGTGGTTACACAGTAACGGTTTCTGTAAACGTTGGGTGCTGAAAGGCTTCATGCGTTTCTTACCGGTATCAACGTTCGCACAATCTGCTGCTACGTGCACGTCTCCTCCGTGTGAATTATGGGGTGTTTCCAACTGCCGATCAGCCACTATGTCGATTATGGCAGTGCTACGCAACACAAAACGGGGCCTTGAATTTCACGTTCCCACAAACACTCTACGCGGCTTACTCTTTACGCATCCGCATTCCACGCCGATTGCTGCGGAGACACTCCACCTTTCCAAGTTTCGACAGGTGCGCCACCTGCAGCATTCTTCTGTCCATATACTCCGTACGCTTTGCGACACTTATCTCAAAGCCAAGGATCAGTCTTTGGGTTCAATGAATCTGAACCACGTCCGTCTGGCTCTTTCGATCATCATAACTTCCCTGGTCGGGTTTCACGAGGCAATCATGCATTTTACTCAAATCACGAAAATCAGCTCCTCGATTCTTTGAGGCCATCCTTCCAGATGAAGCAGCAGAAAAGAGCGAAATTTGACATTTGGATAGTCAAGAACTTTTGTAATAGAACGAAGGTCACTCCTACAGAAACCGTAACAAGAGGCGTATTTGTCGCGACTCTCCAGTATCATCTCAAGGCGATGTCTTTGAAAGTCCTGTTTGACTTTACCCACTTGGTCCACGTGACCCAGCCTAAACCGAGGCGGGATGCAAAGCCATCAGCATCCAAGCCGATCAAAAGGACGTTCACGATCGAACCGCTTTCTCTGCCGTCAAAGAAGGTCAAGTCGTACTCCTTGGCTGCTATTAAATGCATCTGCCAATCCACAGTATGCAAGTCTCCTCTTGGGGGTTTTGTGTCTCGTGTAGCCGGAGAGACGAGCTCCGCAATGCTGGAAGCATTGCTCAGATTCATAGAAGACATCGATATAGCAATGAACTCACAAACCAGGTCTCTGTCTTGGTTTTGCTGGGAGCGACTTTCTAAATCCTTTGAGGTATCAGGGCGGAGGAGAAAGCCAGCAATCTGGTCGTCCTGGGTCCGAATTCCGATGTTGAACTGTGTTGGGATGGTCGCCACTTTTTTTAGAGTCCAAAGGACTCGTACGCACGGTACTCGTTCAGGAACATCGTTTCGCCGCGCTACTATTTAGTCTCTCGTTTCTCACAGCTCTCTCCACTCCTTAGCAACTTCTTGTAAATAGAACGTGGCTGAATGTAAATTCACTATCGATTCCTAATAACTTTAACTTTGAGCAAGTACGATTGAGCTCTCGTGAAGAGTACTCTCAATCGGTTCCAGCACTGCTGACTTGCTGCAGTGCACTCTTTCGAGCGATTGGTGGACCAAAGTGGAGTATTTTGGATCTCTCAACGCTTCTTCCAAGCAATCGCCGTATATTGGCCATCTTGATGTAGATGCTTTGTCCAGATCTTCAGTAGTTGTTGCGACTTCCATTGATAAGGAAAAGGCTGGTTTCAGGCACCCGAGTTGCCATGCCAGACTGATGTAACAGGTACGACCGTAGCTTCTTCTGTAGAATTGAGTCGTCCGAGTCATCTCTAGCTGAACGGTCGTAGGGTATCTCCTCAAGCCTTCCAGTCTTTTGATTATACCGGTACCATGGTACCAACGAGTTTGCCTCGCTGGGCAGCCATTCCATGGTAATTTCGCATCCGAATGACCCGCAAGGCCATGTGGCTATCTGAAATGTTACGGAGAGACCATGGAAATGAGCAAATTTCTTTTCCAGTTTTCGCGAATGCGCCACTTCTTGAAGGCCCTGGTGAAAAAATGCATTTTTGCCTCAAACCATCAGGTATGAATGTATCCTTTTGTTCTTTTAGCAATAAAAGATATCAATTCAATTCCCACAGTGTCCTGGTACGAGTGTACGTATATATATGCATCTCTAAACAAAATCAGAACTCCTGTTGCAAAAACGTCGTGACAGCCTGAAGCCATCTCAAACTTCCCCCAAACCCCTCATCAAGAAGCAGAACTTTGGAAACGCTGCTTTACTTGCAGTTGACATCGGACGTGCTATCCTCGAAGCTGCAGATACCGTCGACAGACATGACAGCAAGCTACAATCCATTTGTGTCAGTCGGATTCACCGCGTGTCTTCTCAAGAGTGGCCATATACTCACGTTGATGTATCCACCATCGCCATGGCTAGAAAACCTGTTGTCCGGGCCTTCCATGAAAAAGCAGTCGTAACTACGAGGGACCATCAGCAACCACGCCCCAAACACGCCCGCCAACCGAAATAACTTACTCGGTATGCAGAGGCCCAGACTCGAACTTGACCGAGACCAGCTCGCGCATCTGGTCCGGCTTCGAGACGTCGTACGCCATGTTGTAGCAGACGGCGGCTTCGTTGTCGCTCCTGCGCTCCTGCCACATCTTCCGCGTCACCTCCTTGGTGAACTCCTCGCGGGCGCTGTCCCAGGTGGAGGCGGCTTGGACGAGGTCGACTGCCTTCTCGATTGCGACGGTGGTGACGCTGGCGGCGGCGGTGGAGAGGATGGAGATGGTGATTGGGTCGAGACGCTTCTCGAGGTTGTTCTTGTGGGAGCTGGCGGGGTTGATGGGGGCAGCGGCTGCGAGGCTGGCGAAGATGGCGAAGACGGTGGGGAACTGCATGTCTGTTGCGCTGGTGTAGTGTCCGATACTATTATTGATAAAGGGTGAATGTGAAGATTGCTGTTGAAGTAGAAGAGATGTTTGTTGTGCTGATGAGGGAATGTGAGCTTCTCCCTTGACCTCTTATATAACTTCCAGAGAGAAGAACTCCTTTGCTATACTACTATTAGAATGTCGTCTTTTGTCACGGTACATGCGGTAATGCGATTGCCGTGATGACCCACGAAGCTTAGAGTTATTCCCTGAAACGACCGCTCGTATAACGTGGGTGAGAGCTGTACAGAAGCGGACCGTGCCACTGCTCCTGTTTTCTGGCAAAATGCCTAGGCAGTTTAAAGTTTCGAAAATGGTCTTCGCACCGCACATGAATATTTCACTGGCGAATGCCGAGGAAACGGATTCTGCACAACAACGCGCCCCACAGCTTCTGAGGCGGATCGAGTGCCTCCGGACTCCGACCCTAGGCGAAAGTGTTCTAGAACAAATCTCCCGCCCGGACCGGGCTCACACCTCTCGATGCCTTCTGTCGTTTGCTGGAGCAGAGCATTGATGAGCCTCAGCTGTGCACAGACGCCGAATTGCGAGCCGTGTCCCACCATGTGCATTTTCCAAATGTCTGCTATTGGCTGGTTGAGGCCGGTCATTCATGCGGCTATATTTAATCACGGCTGCGTATCAGCCGGCATTGTTGTTTCTTTCCTACTTATTAAGGTTGGATCCCGCATGTCATCTTACAGTGATGCGACCGCAGCGCGTGAGGCTTACCGTTTTCGGAGATATCAGCTCGCTAAACGAGCGCCTGATTACCACAACTGGAAACGCAAACGTGGGATGCATGCTTAAGCAAAATGTATGCAATCAACGCAGTGTAACGGAAAAGCGGGTTTCTGAATACACAGAACTCTGTTTGTGTGTACGCATGAATTCGTACAGCCTTGTCAGCGGAGACTACAGCGGTGCGTGCGGCTGCAGGCTCAGGAAACGTGTGATATCTGCCGAGCAATGCAGAGTAAAGGGGATGTTTAAGGGTCAATCGTTCCGAGGAATCATTCCTGCATGTTTTCTCCAGGTAAATTGTCCAAGCAAGTGTTCATAGACAGTCAACGAGATCCTCGTCGCATGCCAAGCTATCACGAGATGTTTTCTTGGCAATACCCACCCACAAATGCTGACCTCGTAGTAGTCTTCCAAGTTGAATGGACATTACATTGCGAGATCTCGGGCTGCTAGTGCTACAGAACTATCTGCGGAGAGTTGTAGACGCGGCCAAGCACGAGTCCTTGAGAAGATCTTTGTTGACAGCAAATTTCGTGATGTCGATTAGGGCCGAGGCATTGCGATACGCAACAAGGGTTTGCTACACCACCCTGCCAGTGTTAGAGTATCGACAAGTTCTAGAAGGTCGACTGTGGAATACTGAGTCATAACGCACGCTCGGATTAAATCCCGAGAACAGCCCTGCAGTGACCTGCACGGACGAGTAGAAGATCAGCCGATCAGTAATACCCGGACGCTGGAGCAAGCCACAACATCATGTTGTATTCGCTATCTGCACCCACACTGACTATATTCTCTTGGTATAAAATATAGTTTCGTAGTACCACGCAATGCACTCTATGTTTACTGATGGGGTATCACTGGTCCAAATTCCCGCTATAAATAGGTGTGCGAATGGTGCTGCTGTTAACAAGTCCAGTCAAAAATTGTGACACACCCTGAACCTCACGTGTATCTCAAAATAGCTTCTTTCTTTTATCTGCAAAGTTTTAAAGAAACAGGATCTCAAACGAAGGGCATCCTAGAAAATTCTGTCCCCAGCAGCCTCCAAGACTACCGGTGCGTTACATGTAAGAGCAACCACATCGTGGACACCACCTCAACGACCCCCGAGCAAGAGTCTGGCAAACTCCTCTCCATACAATATGTATGCCCCAAATACACTCTCAAGTTTCGCCTAACAACCACCACTGGAAACACTGCGCCCCGAAAAATCGGCAGGGGCACGTGCGGCGTAATATACGCCTCTGACCTACTCGCTGGAGGTGCCCTGGAATGCAACTGCGGCGCTGAAACTCAGGGTTCCTTCACAGAAATCCCATCTGATCAAACGGACTACTACATGTGGGTATCGAAGAGAAAGACCCAGAACTGATACACTTAATTGAAACTAAGGCCGAATTTGGAACAAAACTTCCGGGCATCCAAACAGACTCATGTGTTCAGCTACTGGTAACTGCTGGGGATCTGGGCGACTTCCTTCGAGCTTTTTATACTGAACGCCGAGGTGTTCACCGGCTTTCAGAGGGAAACGACATGATCTCGACAGCATTTGGGCCAGACTGAATTTAGCATGGTTGTAGTTGTTAGGAATCGATAGTGAATTTACATTCAGCTACGTTCTATTTACAAGAAGAAGTTGCTAAGGAGTGGAGAGAGCTGCGAGAAATGAGAGACTAAATAGTAGCGCGGCGAAACGATGTTCCTGAACTAGTACTGTGCGTACAAGTCCTTTGGACTCTAACAGTAGTTTAGCAAAGGACATTACTGCATATTCTTTCTATCCAATTAAGGAATGGTATCAATGTAACAGAAGACAAAACAAAAAGACCACGAGACCTGCCACAGCAGCATCTCGGCCACAGGAAAGCAAACAATCTCAGAGCAGCACCTGCGCACTCTCTCCATACAGCTCTATCGCCGCTGCAATCCGTGCTCGTCCGGGTATCAACAAGCAATTCTAAGCCAAGTTCTCGTCTTTGAAGTCTCTCAGAGTCTAGATCTCAGGTGAAACGACAGCGGCCGGGGCGATCCCGCCCCGCTCTAGGCCAGGTGGGTAGTTTCCTTCTCGTCGCTCTGCGAGCCCTTCAGGCCGCTGGCGTCCGAGTCGTTCTCGTTGTCCGACACCATGCCGCACTCCCTGGCCTTCTGGTCGATCTCGGCCTCGGTCAGGTACGGCAGCTCCTTGGCGGCGCGGACGTAGCTCATGCCCTCGCAGTAGCCCTTGGCGAAGATGATGTCGATCTCCTCCAGCGTGCGCTGCTTGGTCTCGGGGTAGTAGAAGTAGATGATGGGGAAGAAGCAGGCGTTGACGGCGGCGAAGAACAGGTACGTGCCCCACTTGATCTTCTCGAGCATGATGGGCGTGACCATGACGATCAGGAAGTTGAAGATCCAGTTGGTGAAGGTCGAGATGGCGTTGGCCTTGGCACGCGTCTTGAGCGGGTTCAACTCGGCCGGGAATCTTGAAATTTCGCGTTAGTTCAAGGCTATGAAGATGGTAGTGGTGTGGAACTTACAGCCAGGGTAGCGGCAGCCAGGTGGCACCGAAGAAGGCGATGTACAAGAAGAGGCCGACGGCGGCGCCCTTGGCGGCGGAGGTGGTGCCGGGGATGAGGCAGGCGAAGACGAGCACCATGGAGAGGCACTGGCCAACGGTGCCGATCAGGAAGAGCTTGCGGCGGCCCGTCCGCTCGATAATAAACCAGGATACCGTGGCGAAAATCGAGTAGATGATCATGTTAACGCCGCCGAGAAGGAGGGACATGTTGGGCGTCTCGCCGATGGACTCCTCGAAGAGAATGGGGAAGTAGTAGATGACGGCATTGCACCCGCCAATCTGCTGGAACAGCTGAGCGGAAGCGCCAAGCAGGCAGCGGCGGAGGTGCTGGGTCTTGCCTCCCGTAAGCAGGTCACGGTAGCGGGTCTCGCCCGCGTGGCCGGAGGCGCGGATCGAGTCCATGATGACGGCGGCTTCCATGCGGGTCTCCTCGGCGTCGACGGTGTAGCCACGCAGGGCAGCAATGACCTTGACAGCATCCTCGTGCCTGTCCTTGGTCAAGAGCCAACGCGGGGACTCAGGAAGGCCGATCATCGCAAATGCAACGATGAAGCCGAAGAGACACTGAAAAGCGATGGGGAAACGCCAAGACAGGTCCTGGCTGCCATACGAGCATCCGTAGTCCGTCCAGTACGCGATCATGGTGCCAAAGGCGATGACACCACCTTCGATACAGATCAGAAGGCCACGGTTGGTGGACTTGGAGCATTCTGCCTGGTACGTCTGTACGTGTTGTCAGCATCAGTGTCATGGTCGCGAGGCTCAAAGCACAAGACAGTTCCGCCGATGCGGGGGAGGGGTAGGGGGGATGGGGTGAATGTGCTTGGCAGGACCGTTGCGAGCCTTACCGGAATGGTCGAAGTGTTGATGCCGTTGCCGACGCCAGTGATGGTGCGGCCGATGATGAACTGAGCCATGTGGTTGTGAGGCTTCACGGCCGCGACCTGGATAATCACACCGACGATCATGATTGCAGCGCCGGCGATAATGCCCCGTTTGCGGCCAAGCCTGTCTCCGATGACAAGCATTATGATGGCGCCAAAAAAGCATCCTGCATTGGCGCCGAGTCAGCATATCCGCCAAGGCGACAGGGCCCGATCTTCAGCGAACGCTATGACGTACCGACTTCATAGATGGCAGTAACAAATCCTTGGTACGTCTTGTTGTCCTTGGTTTCCTCGAAGTAGTCGTTGAATGGCACGGCTCCAATGATACCGGACATGACTCCTTGGTCGTAGCCAAACACTGCAGGCGAGGGTCAGCGTCGGGCGGATGGCCGAAAGGGACGTTGGGCGCTTACGCAGGAAGCCCGTGGTAGCCACTATCGACACAACGGTGCTGAGAAGCTTGCCGCGCATGCCCAGGAATCTTGGCTCCTTGACATTGATGGCACCCGTGAACTCTGGCGTTGTTGCGGGCACAGCATTCTGCTGCTGGCTTTCGTTCTTCTGGTCTGCCATGGCTGCCTTGGCGCGGCCTCGAAAACGAGGGCTTTTGCTGGGAAAGGCTGGCAAGGGGCGCGGTCAGACGGCTCGGACGGGGCGATTGCGCAGCGTCGGGCGAGAGGAAGGGAAGAGACGAGAGCCGTGGGCGAAGAGCAGGGACCTGAGAAGGCCGGGGCGGCGGCGGGTTGCATACTGTTGGAAATCACGTGTACATTCGTTACTAGATTAGGTATAGCTTAGAGCTTGAGTATAAGGCGGGCACCTCTCCTACCCCCCTCACCAACTCATGCCAAGAATCGTACTACATTCTGCACCGCACCAATTTTCAACACATACTTATACGGACTGCTCGTCACATGCGGGCGGGGCCAGGCAAGCAGCTGGAGCGCGAATTTTTTGCAAAGAGATTGCCGAATGATGCAACATGGGTTCCGAGCTGGGTAGATGTGCATGGTATTTGTGGGGGGTGTGGAGAGGGCCGAGAGACGGACAATATGCCGTGAAGGGGCGGATAAGCAACAGCGGAGACCGCCTGGAGGCTTCCCTGCGGAGGATGTCCTGGGCGGGCTGGGGCGCGGGCTTGGGGCCTGGGCAGCCCGCTTACCGCGCCGTGGGACTGGTGGATATGGGGTGCCAGCCAAGCGCCCAGGCGGCGGGAGGTGCCGCCAAGCGCTCCGCCGCGCTCCTCCAAGACACCCAAGAGCTCTTCTCCGACTCGTCCTCGGCCAACCTGCCCGCGCGCGCGTCCAACTTTTTTCGTTTCAGCCCGCTTTCGCCCGTCAGACCTTCCCAGCGGCGTCAGCGGCGTGCTTCTCCAGCAGCCGCATGACGTTGTGCTGCTGCGTTTGGTCTGTCCATGCGGCGCGGCAGTGGCGCGCCGCACATTGCCCCGGCCCCCGTATGGACCCTCCCCGTCTTCGCCCGGTGCGTGTGGCGGCGTGCCCGAGCCGTAAGTACGAAGCCTCCCGGCCGCTCGCGTTGAGGTTGCCTGTTGCCCGTTGCCTGTTGCATGATCGAAAGGGGGACCCGGGCCTTGGGCGGATGGGCCAGCTACACAAAAGGCAACCGTCGGGGATGCCCGAGATGCGGTTGGACGACTCGTTGGGTAGCTCCCATGATATCACGCTACCAACGCCGACGTCTTGTCGCAGCTGGGTCTGGCACTAATGCCTACCGAGCAGGAGGAGAGCCGAACTCTCACTCCTCTACGGCCGGCCGCCGGCCTCGCCTCTTCCCTCTAGCCAGGTCGTATCGTGACGTTATCCCCAAGGGCTGCGTCCCAGCTGCTGCAGCTGCAACCGCCGGCAGCACGGCCCACGCACTTACGACGCGAGCAGCCCCACCCCCGCCTCCTTTCGTCTGTGTGACTCTGGGGTCCCGCATCGTGACTAATGGAGCGTCCCATAACCCGGATTCGCTGGTCAGGCCTCGCAACACGCGTTCGTTCGGACAGCCCTCGGCAGTTGGGCGGAGTGTTGGATTCACAGCTGAGCCATCCTTGTCCCCGATGAACATGCCTGTCTACCTGCCACACAAGTTTGGTTTCACTCAGACACCGTTTTCTCACGCCAGACACGCCTCGCCGAACCGGAGCAAAAAAAAAAAAAAAAAAAGGAAAGGGAGAAAGAAACGAGCGGAACGCGGTCCGCACCCCGCTGACAGGAAACCAACACCACCCACCTCAACCCTTCAGCCCACTGCACTGCATCACATTCCCGCCCCAGAAGAACCCATCCCCCCTCTCCCCCTCCCTCGGCGCCATCTCGCCGACATCCCGCCCGCCCAGCGTCGCCGTCCCCATGCCACTTCCATCGCAGTGGTCCGAGCCGTGCCTCTTCGCGAACGTCATGCCGCCCTGGCGTTTGTCGACGGGGCTGGCGCGTGTGCTGAGCGCGCAGAGGCTGACGGTGGCTAAAGAGAGGGAAGAGAGTGGCGCCATTTCGGGATTGGTCAACTGCAGAGAGCGTAAGTATGCGGGAGATGGCAGCTGAATGGCAAGAAGGTGCTCGAGGCTCCGGTGTTTGGACTGAGCACCTCATCTTCGAGGCCTCTTTGTGTCTTTCGAGCTGCGATTCGTGATCACAGGAGTCCTCTATATCCGGCAGGCAGTCTGGGAGGTTTGCTATTCACGTCGCTCGTACTCGTAGTCGGTATGCAAGCTACGGTCATCCGACTGGGCAGTGCTGGCCGCGTGAACTTACCAGGCAAACAAGAAGTGTGGTGCCTGAGGATCATGAGACATACTTGCTGGGGAACTGCCCGACGCTGCAATTTTCATTGGTCTTCGGGGGTTCTGAGGTACCCCATGAGTGCTCGCCAAGGCCAAGCCTATAGGGATCCCGCGGCTCTGCGGATCTGCCGGATTCTAGAACGGCAAGGTCATACCACAGATAGTATGGCGTGGCGAACGCTCGGTACTTCGCTCGGACCTTGAAAGTTAAGTAGACAGCAGAAGGTGCTTTGATTACTCGTGGGTAGTGAGTCCAAAGCTCCACGGAGGAAGGCCTCAGTATAACGAGCATGCAGGATCTTCACTTGCTTACACAGTACTCGCGCGACAGCTCAAAGAAGCAAGAATCGGTCTTCAGCAGAATGTCCGTGTGAGTAGTCCTCCCGTTTTCGAGAATTGGAGAACTGTGCCGACTACACCATGTTACCAGACCCCCGCGATCTCGTGCCGCTGGAGCAGAGGCTGTGCCCCAGGTGGGCCCTTAGAGCCCGAGGTGCA
The DNA here is from genome assembly GCA_029906385.1 of Neofusicoccum laricinum. Taxonomy (NCBI): domain Eukaryota; kingdom Fungi; phylum Ascomycota; class Dothideomycetes; order Botryosphaeriales; family Botryosphaeriaceae; genus Neofusicoccum; species Neofusicoccum laricinum. Next base: position 65,948 of record CP123724.1, read on the forward strand.
ACCTTGACGATTGTTTACAACTTGCATAGTGTGACATCACCACTAAGTTAAACTTTACCTCGGTCTTCCCATCGTCGTTCGAGACCACCGACAGTTCGTTGCGGCTCGCAATACTCTCGAGCAAGGCTGAACACCACAAAGTAGAATCACGAGGATGGACAACGATGCAAAGATTTTTCAATTCGAACTTGGGTATATGCGCTCACGGAAAATCTATCAAAACGCTTGCCCTCCCCGTCCGCAGATCGTCCTTTATGGCATCTTCCACCTCTTTCACCTCTTCTCGCACAAAGCTCCTCAGCTCGTCCTTCGCGTCCAAGATGTGCTCCTCCCAGCGCACGTCCGCCTCCTCTATCGCTTGGTCGGCGTACTGCTGCACGGCGTCCAAATGCTCGTCTAGACGCTCATCCAGCCGCTTCTCCACATCGTCAAGCCGGTTCAGCCACCTCGTCTCCGTCTCCTCCAGCCGCGATTGGAACAGCCGTCCCTGCTCATCCAGCTGCGTCTGAAACCGTCGGTCCCGTTCTCCTAGCTGTTGATCCAGCTGCGCCTGCAACCGCCGCCCCTGCTCCTCCAGCCGCGCATCAAAGCTCGCCCGCAGCTCGTCCACCCCCCTCCCCTCCCTCTCCCCCAGCGCACCCACCATCCGCTCCGGCCCGCCCAACAGCGGCGCAACCACAGCCTCCACGCCGCCCTACAACCGCCTCATCGCCTCGACCTCCGCCCTCAACGCCCCAACCTCCTCCCTCAGCACCGCCAGCTCCTCCCCTTCCCGCCTCGCCCTCTTCTCCCCTCCCGCCTCCGCAATCTCCTTCCTCTTCCCCCCCGCCGCCGGCTCCGGACTCGGCCCAGGCCCAATCTCATCATAGCTCGGCGGACTCTCGCCCCTCTCGCCGACGGCGCCCAGATCCAGCACCGCGCCGCCCTTGCCGCCGTACATGCGCTTCAGCGCCGGCAGCTGCGTCGCGCAAGCCGGCGCGGCGGCGGCCAGGGCGGCCAGCTGCGCGGCGTCGAGCGCGTCGCCTGGCAGGTAGATGGAGAGGGCTGTGGCGGCGCAGAGGGAGCGGAGGGCGGCGAGGGTGGCGCGGGCGCGGGCGTTGCGGGGGGAGGGCGGGCCGCAGCGGGTGGGGGAGGGGCCGGTGGGGGAGAGCGGGGTGGAGAGGGTGAGGGCGAGGGCGATGATAGTGGGGGAGGAGGAGGCAGCGGAGGCGGAGGCGTTGCGGCGGGTGAAGGTGTTGTGGACGGGGGCGGGGGCGGTGGCGGAGGGGATGTGGGTGGCGGAGAGGGAGGTGAGGTGGGCGGCGTGGAGGAAGAGGTGGAGGTGGGTGGTGCGGGTGAAGGCGTGGAGGTCGACGGGGACGCGCAGGTCGACGAGGAGCGTGGCAGTGGCGGGGTCGAGGCGGATGTCCAGGCTTAGGCGGCAGGTGGGTGTCGCGTCGCTGCCTTTGCTGCCGAGGCGGCGGGTGGTGGAGGTGTGCGGGCAGCGCCACTGGGCGATGGCGGAGGCGTTGGAGACGGAGATGGGCTCACGGGGCGGGCTTGCGGGCGAGGCCATGGCGGGCGAGGCACAGAGCGACGGGGACACACGATGCAGAAGTGAATGCGATTGTCATCTACGGAGTTGTGCGCGCGATCAGCAGGTAGACTCAGACCCGATTCTTCGTGGCCGCCGACAGCCCACGCGCGCAGTCCAGCGAGGTCGCTCCCCGCAGGGACACCGGAGACGCAATGGCGACCGTGTGAGGGTGCCACAGACCCCCGCAAGACGCGGGAAGATGGCCTGCTTGCGAGCATCGGGTGTCCGGGAGGAGCGCCTGGCGGGCGGGCACGGCCGCTGTGGGCCTGTGGACTGTCGGGTCTGCTGCTTCCTCCGCTTGTGACCGATGTCGAGATGGTGCTGTGATGGAGAGCGCCGAGGAAACGGGTGGAGGGAGCAGGTACCGGTGAGGGCGCGAGCGGAGGCCACGATGCAGCAACAGCGTGCGCGGAGAAGTCAGGGGCAAAGACGGGCGCGAAGAGAGGATGAGGCGTGGGGCTTGGGTGATGGCGGCGGGTGATCTGGCGATGGCGGTGGGTGAGCTGGCGACGGGTGTTGGGTGTGGAGGAGAGCGGGCGGGGAGGTTGCCGAAACGCTGCTGCTGCGTTGGCGGCCGTTGCTGACTCAGCGACGAACACTTCACCTTCGCCCAACATCACCCACAGCACACCGTTGGCCTTTGACTCCGTATCGCGTCCCGGAAGTAATCGCAATCCGGCACCATGCCACCATACCGATTACCGACAAGCCGCCAAGGAGACAGGAAAGCGCTGCCGAAAGCACAAGGCCCCGAGCCAGGATATCAAATTTCAGCATGGGAAAATCTCTTTTTTTCGACCGTGGGATCAGTCACAGTCGTGATCGCCAGCAGCGTGTCATCCAGGATCCCAAGCGTATGTCTAGGGCATGGGCTTACCAAGAAGCGCTTCTGTCCCGTCGATGTCTCGTCTTTACAGGTCAAGAAGCGACTTTTTACTGCCGCCGCACTGGAAACGACTGCGGTGGAGAGTTGGATCCCTCATCTGTAATCGGGGCAAATCTGGACAGCTATTCGGGTGGCCGCAACTTGAAAATTACCCTGGGAGATTTTCGACCACATCTGCTACTGTACCGAAATGGAAGTTACATATGACAAAGATGCATTGTGCGCGTTCTCTGCATTTCTTGGGCGGGTTGGCAGGGTGCCATCGACGAAGGTAGGCTCTGGATTCATATCAACGCCATGCAAGGCAACAGCTTTGTTGCATTCCAATGACATCACTAGTTCTGTAACAAAGGAATCAGCACTCCAGAACTCCGAATCCATGTGCGACGTCAATAGTTGGCTGCTCGTAGATCACTAGCCAAGATCAGGGTATAGAGCTACACCTATTTTTCTCAACAGCTGCATTCTCGAAGGCGCCAAGCGAGCGTGTTCGTATCTTATTGCTCGGGCCGACCTCGAAAGGTGCAGTATGAGTGCCGATTTCTGACACGGACCGACAGCCGGCTTTTGAGATCCAGATAAGATTGGTGGCCTTATAGGGCGCCCGCCGCTACTCTACTCACCAGTGGTGATCGCAATAGTATTACCCCGCTAGCATGACTTCTCTCACCACCATTGAGCCGCTTACAGAATGATTGCGCGATATCACGGCAGGTTTTGCGCATCCAGGGAAAGGCGATTTGGCCGACGCTTGAGAGATTTTTGATCTCTGAAAGTCAATACTAGTGATGTCCTGTTGCTCGTTCAAAGAGAAGGTCGTAGTGTTCATCAGGCATCTCTAAATCCCATAGACGCAGCAGCGCGCGAGGTGCTCATTCTCAGGCAACCCCACCCATTCCCGCCTTGACGGTAACCGCCGTAGTTATACTTGGCATACTGCTCTACGACTCAAATACTCATACTACTGAGGACTGCCAAGCGATAGCGGGCGCGTGGGCGGGTTCCCGCAGCGTATTTAAATCGCCTGCAGGTAGAGAGTTTCCCTCGACATCAACCCCAGATTTCAACACCCAACTCAACAACATGCTCGCTTCCCAGTTCTTCCAGGCTGCCGTTCTTGCCATTCTGACCGCCACGTAAGCTTCTTATATCTCCGTCCCAGACGCTGTGCTGACACACGCTCACCAGGGCGGCGGCCAAGCGCTACAACTCGTGCACCGTACGTCACCGGGCTAATCTTGAGGATGAGTACCATTAACGCAGATATCCCAGTGCCATAACTCTGATAGCTACAACTGGCGCATAACGGAAAAAGGTCCCGTTCATTTGCCTATTTGCCGGAAAACGTGCTAACGATTGTCCAGCCTGCACTCTCCACACGCAATGGTACCCCGGCCGTGGCGAAGCTACCTACGACACCCCCAGCGGACGCGTAAGTATCAACCAGCCATTGATCACATTGCCAACACAAAGCTAACTGGCTATCAGTGCAAGGTTAACGACATGTCGAGCGGCTTCTTCACCGGTGATCAGTGGGAGGCCGTCTGCCAAGAGATTGGCAAGACTGGTTTCGCTTGCGCAGATGGTGTAGGCACCTGCTACCAGTCTGACACCTCGGCGGTGCAGGGCTGGTGCAAGAACGAGTAGATGCGAAGACGTGCCGCAGTACCAATTCACTTATTTACCTCGAGCAACCTGGCATCATCTCAAGTTCCACATCCCTTCAGGCGTGTCGTCTACAATCGTTTGCAGTAATACGTTGCGCAACGAGTTAATCAGCTATCTAAGGAGTGTGCTTATGTACTTCAGGATGGCTGAAACAATCTATCATCTTGTTTCAGACTCTACCTGAGATGGACTGCGCCGTCACACAATGAACTCAAGAGCTTGCCCTTGTCTCAGGAGCATTTGAGATAGATCACAAGGCCAAAGAAAGTGGGGCATGACTAAACAGAATCCGACGGATATTCCTTTGCTATTCAGCCCGGAAGCTTCCTGCTGAGAAATTGAGCAGCTTCGCGTGCCATGATACCACAGAGCACTTGGCATGTACAATTCTGCACTGATTAACATCCTCTCTGTTTGGAGTCGTTCGATTACACCTTACAGTTCATCATGATATAGAGGTTCTGAGTCTGGAAAGCGGTATGCATATAAGATGAGAGTTGCAATAAAATGTAGGGCCCCCGTGGTCAGCGTTTCTCATAAGAAAACCCCTTCAAGATCTTGACACGTTGATGTCGGTAGATAGTACATGCCTCGAGAGCTTCGGCGTTGAGCCTCAGCCTCACAGAATCTTCCCGTCCAGAGGTATTACCGGTAATTTTGCAGATACTCTCTCACACTCAACGGCTTTGTATGTAAGCACATCTCGTTCAACACTGGCTCGATTATTCCCCAACCCTCTTTCTCCTCCAGCATCACCAACTCCATCTGGGCAATCATCTTCCTAGATAACTCCTCCCTCGTCCTCCCCATCCCCTCCACGCTCGCCACCCTCCTCTCCAACTCCTCCCTCCCCACACTCTTCACCTTCAACTCCACGCCCAAACACTCTCTCACCAGCTTTACTACTTCTTCCAACCCAATCGTCTCCCCCACCATCCCCATCTCCTCCACCCACGTCCCCTCCGTCAACCCACACGCCGCCGCCACAAACCTCCCCACATCATCAATCTCAGTCATCGCCACCCTCGGACACGCCCCATCCGCCTTCACCGGCACCTCCGCCACGCCGCGCTCAAAATCCCACATCACCGCCCCGTCCGCAAGCCCGGCACACGCCTTCTCCCGCGCGACCGCGCTGCCAAACTCGCGGCCGCCCAGCGCCAGGTAGTTCATGAAGACGCCGCAGCGAAAACGCGTGACCTCGAGCCCGCTGGCGCGGCACGCCGCCCACACGCGCTCCTTGCGCGCCGTCGCGTCCACGCGGCCCGTCTGCCCGAGCCCGAACTCGCTGGGCGCGAAGCGCCGCACGCCGGCCGCGGCGGCGGCGTCCAGCAGCGCGAGCTGCACGCGCGCCGTGGCGGCCGGGTCGGCCAGCTTGAGGACGGAGATGACGGTGTGGATGTCGTGCAGGGCGGCGAGGAGGGAGGCGTGGGAGGCATAGTCGACCGGGCGCAGCTCGGCGCCGTAGAGGGTCGTTGTCGCGGAGGGCGCGGTGGGGTCGAGGGAGGTGGTGGAGCGGGAGAGGATCACGGGCGTGTTGTGGGGGTTGCGGAGGAGGGCGGAGACGATGGCGTGGCCGAGGGTGGGGGAGGTGCCGCCGGCGATGGCGATTTTCATGGTGGGTGGTGGTGGTGGGTTTCGTTTGGCTGGGTGGGTTGGTGGAGTGGGTCGGGATGGTGTTTCGCGTCTTCCTGGGGGTGGAGGGGATGCGCGTGGATGAGACTCGTTTGTGTTGATAGTGTTGATGGGGCTGTGGGTTAGTGTGTTGATCGCGAAGCCTTTAGGAAGGGAGTTGGGGCGGGGAGCTGTTTGTATCTACTCGCATGCAGGGTCGTGCGGGGCAGCGGGGGATCCTCAACGTACGTCAGAGGCGGAGGCTTAGCGCTGGTGGGATGCAAGTAATCACCACGCCCCATGTTATCTTGACCACTTATAGCACGCACGGCATCCACATCGTTTTCCATCATCCTTGATCTTCTTGGCATGGCTCGATTGTCTGGCCATCCGGGTTCCCATTCATGGCTATGCCGTCCATGATGCCGTAAGTGCATGTTCCGCAGGATGCCGGTGTGTCTACGCGTGCTCTGAAACAATTCCAATGATTGGAAGACCTGATGAAGCTGCACAAACTCTTGTTAGTCCGGATCATGTTCCTTCCGAGCAAGATCCGGCTTGAATGAAGCTCCAGCACGAGTAAACGCGCGTTAGTACCACGTCGCATCCAAATTCAACCATCGATGTAGGAACTATTTTTAGGCGCTACGGCTCGCCTTCATCATCTCTGATATTCCCTCGCCCTAACCCAAGACATGGGAATGAGGTTTTCGTTCAGGTGCATTAGTGAATATGGCGATTTGAACTCACACAGAGTTCACAAAGGCAGAGATCAGAATAACGAGTGGAAAGAGCAGCTCTTTAAGAGCCTGTCTTCGCAACAAGTTACAGACGTTCTTATAATATGCTTGCTTACATTCAGACAAAGACATAAGAATCATACAAGCACTCGGAAGTCTAGCCGAACTTTCCCCCGGTCAAGCCTATCGTACCGCACCCAAATTCATGTAATCTCAGGTAACTCTAATTTTAGATGAGACTTAACACCAAGCTGAATATTGGAAGATAAGCGTCAGGTAGATAGCCGTCCAACTAACAAAACAGGAAATAAGTCCGTGCCGCTTAATGTATCAATAAACAAATAGATCTGAGCCCAACAACGGTCGGATGGGAGCTGCCAGGCCACCACTGCTTCTCTGCCTCAAAATATGTACGAATGGAAAACACTGAAGGGTAGGGCGCCCAAAGAAGATACGGAGGCTCAGCTCTCTACCATCAGACGAATTCTGTAGACATGATTGGGAAAGAAAAAAAGAATTATGTCTCCGACTATCTCGAGGAATTCTTCCCGCCACTGCGCCGAGTTGACGGGACTTGGGCTTAGAGAACCCAGTTAGCGTCGGGCTACTGGATGTCGAAAAACCCACTTGGGAACGTTTTCAGCGATTGGAAACCACATCGAACGGTTGCCGACCAGCTCGTTCCCGACACATTTTTCGTCGCTTCTTACCGCTGGACATCCCCGCACCTGGCATTCCATGTCGCGTCTAGTTTAGTGCGCCAGCAAACGCATCCGGAAATGAACATTCTACCGAGATAACATCGTCCGTACCCGGTCGTGCATGTGAAATCGGTATGCTAGTGTGTGTATGCAAGAGTAGAAAATCTAAGTGTTGAAAATCTAGGTCGATATGGCACGCACAATCAGAGCACGGGTTTTTTTTCTTTCTGCAACTCTTACCGTCTTCATAAACCTGTGTTGTATGGCTGTCCAGGAGACAATTGTTGCGGGTATCACATGCCATGCACTAAACTTTTACTAAGTTCCTGCTGACGAATGCGACACCAGCACTTGACCACCAAGACTAGAAGAGCTAGTTGATTGTCCCTTGCAGTGTGAAGAGACAGGGTTGAAGCTGGACTCCGCTGAATGCTGATGGAGCTCAATTATCACATGCAGGTCCAAAAATGCGCACTCCGCCATTGACCATAGTCTTCATTGGTGGTGCTGAAACCAGCCAGATGTTGGATACCAAAGGGATGCAGACCGGCATTCTGATTGGAGAGCATACATATAAGGCCACGACCACGAGTTGAATGCAAAAAGGCGCTTCTGGAAACCAGGAAATTCTCGCTTGCACAGTACTACACCGTCGACCATTCAACACCATGGCACCAGGCCGTCTTTTCAGTTCGCGGCCTCACTCCCCGTCGGATATTGATGAACACATGACCGGCGGTCCCGTTTGTGGCGGGAATAATGGCAAAGCTGAAGGACCAGGCTCAAAGAAGGACGCGAAGGGGAAAAAGTTGCGCGACATACCGGCCAAGCCACTGGACGGACCGCGAACCGCGGACGAGGCTCACTTTGTAACCGGTGAGAAGCTGGCCGAGGCTACCAGATTTCCGCGCCTCAGCAGGCCTGTGCCCTTGATCAGGCCGGAATACGACGTCGTTGTCGTCGGCTCCGGCTACGGTGGAGGTGTCGCGGCCAGCAGAGCCGCCAGGGCAGGCAAAAGCGTGGCCATCTTGGAACTGGGCAAGGAAAGATGGCGTGCGTACCCCCAGTCTCTATAGCCCTGCAGTCTTGCTGATTTTGCGTATAGCCGGGGAGTATCCATCCAACTTTCTGGAAGCCGCGGCTGAAATCCATGCCACTGGTAATCTGAACCCGGATACTCGTAGTGGCAAGATTCGGGATCTTGTCTTCGGACTCCCAGGTCCCACGGGCTTGTACCACCTGATTGTCGGCGAGGGTCAGAATGCATTTGTCGCCAACGGTGAGTGTAGCGCAACATGGGTGACGCATGCACTCAGGGCTGACACAATAACAGGTCTCGGTGGCACATCACTTTTGAATGCCAACGTGTTCTTGGAGTGCGACAAGAGAACGCTTCAGTTGCCCAGCTGGCCCCACGATGTGCGAGGCAACCCGGATGATCTTGATGAATGTTGGTGACCCGCCCCGGCATCACAGCCAGAGCTGACGGCTGCAGACTACAGGCGCGCTCGGACCATGCTGCAGCCGACCGAGTATCCTGAATCATACCCCGCTCTTGATAAGTTGTCGGTGCTTCAAAAGCAAGCGAGAGCTCTGTACCAGGAGCAAAACTTCAAAAGAGTACCGCAGACGACTTTCTTCCACAATGGTCTCAACAATGCTGGCGTTATGATGAAGGCGTCGACAGGCTCGGGCCAGGACTGCACTGGTGTCAATGATTGGTCCAAGAACTCGGTGCTGATGAACTACCTACCTGACGCGTGGAACCATGGTGCCGAGATCTTCTGCGAGTGCGAAGTTCGATACATCCGCGAGGATCCAAACGGTAATGGATACATCGTCTTTTACGCCTGGCATGGCGACGACCGCGCTGCATTCCCAAATGCCATCTACAGCGACCTGATGTGGGTTCGAGCGGTAAGTGAGTGCGTCTTCTGTGGATCAATATGGTACTAAGACTCGTGACAGAAAGAGGTGTGCTTCCTTGGGGCTGGCGCCGTAGGGAGCACGGAAATCCTGCTACGTTCGCAAAGACAGGGGCTGACCATGTCCGACTACATCGGCACCAAAATGTCCGGCAACGGCGACATTCTCGCTTTCGGTATGACGCCAGAAGACCCGACTTGCCAATCTAGCTACGAGACGATCTGACGGCGAATTGCAGGCTACAACACAGACGAATGCGTCAACAGCATTGGCAGTGAGAAGCCGCGTTCTCGGCCGGCTGGTCCCACCATCACTGGCGTGATTGACAACAGAGACGAGAAGACATCTCCAAACGTTCTGGACGGACACGTCATCGAAGAAGGTGCTATTCCGGAGGCGCTGGCAGGCCTGTTCCAGTATATGCTGGAGGGCTCTCCCGGCAAAATCTTTCCTTCCAAGTTCGGCGTCATTGAACAAGTGCGCCACTTCCTCTCCCGAACGGAGGCCAGGCTCCCTTTCCTGGGACCTTACTTGCCGGGAAGCTCGGTCAATCGCACCCAGACATATCTCATCATGTCTCACGATAGCAACGAGGCCACTCTGTCTCTTGAGCACGACAAGCCGTCCCTCGAGTTCCTCGGCGTTGGCCGAACCCGCCACGTGAAAAAGCTGAACGAAACCCTTACAAGGGCGACAAACGCCGTTGGAGGCACCATGATCAACTCGCCATTTTATACCTGTGTGTAGAATCTCTAGATGAGCGGGACAAAACTAACATGGAAATCAGATTTCGGCGAGAAGGAAATCACGGTGCACCCGTTGGGCGGCGCCATCATGGCCCGGGAAAACAACGGAGAGACTGGCGCTACAAACAGCTTTGGGCAGGTGTTCAGGGACAAGACTGGTGATGGGGTTTACGACGGACTCGTGGTCGTTGACGGCGCCATTGTCCCCACCGCTTTAGGTACGTGCCCGTGTCTCCATCAACGATTCCGGCTGACTTTACAGGTGTCAACCCATTCGCAACCATCACTGCTCTGGCGGAAAGATCGCTGCAATACATTGCGAAGCAGCGTGGATGGGGGGATGTGCAAGAGCTCATCAAAGAACAGAATGGGCCGCTTGATCTTTTCGGCAAGCCCAAGAAGTCGCATGCCATGACACCGGATATGAAGAAGACGGCCAAACTGATCAAATCATCAGCGGCCGACTCCGGGGTGCGCTTTACAGAGATCATGGAGGGCCACATGTACATTGGAAGTGACATTGAGGACTTCCAAACGGCAGAACGGGTGGCCAGGGGAAGATCCAGCGCGGCCAGATTCTACCTCAGCGTAGACGCATTCAGCGTGCGGGATTGTAGGTGCTCGGCTTCCCCGCAAGACATTACCAGTACTAACAGCACTTAGTGGTGCAGCGCGTTGATCACGCCGCGGTGGCAACCGGCACGTTTTCTTGCGCGGCTCTATCAAAGGACCCTCTGCTGGTGCTGCGTGGGTCCGTCAACTTCTTCACCCCGGACGCAGCCATTTCGGACGGCACCAACTTTGTCTACAACCTCACGCTCCAGAGCACCGAGGGCAAGGAGTACAATCTGCACGGATACAAGAAGGTCGGATCCGACATGGCCTATTCCGTGCGCAAGACCTGGCAAGCGACGACATCGCTGTACACGACCATCACGCACAATGACGACGTCGTCGGCAGGGGCATGCTTTACATCTCGTTCAGCGACTTTGCGTCTGAGCTCTTCAGCTTCCGCCCGACGAGCAGAGGGCTTCTCGACAGCGTCCTGGGCACAGCGGGATTCCTCGGCTTCTTCGCCAAGAACACGGCCCAGTACTTCCTGGGCCAGCTGCGCATGCTGGAGTTCCCGAGCGAGACTGCGTACAGTGGTAGCTCGACCAAGCCGCAGCCCAGCGACATCCATCTCACGGCCCGCGACGGCGTGCAAGTGGTAATGAAGGTCTGGCGCTCGCCGGTCCGCGACCCCTCCCGGCCGCCTGTCCTCATGGTGCCTGGCGCGTCGGTCGACGAGCAGATTTACTCGCTGCCCACCATCAAGCAGAATGCCGTCGAATACTTCCTTGCCGAGGGCCTGGACGTGTACGTCGTTGTCCTGCGCGTCGGACGCACTCCTGCGGCAGAGCAGGGCTGGACGGGGTACGACGCCCGCCTCGACGTGCAGGCAGCCATGAAGGCAATCTACGAGAAGCACAAGACCAAGATGTACATCGTCTGCCACTGTCTCGGGTCCGTGGCCACGTCCATGGGGCTCCTCGACGGCTCCCTGCCAACCGAGCAGATCCAAGGCGTCTGCGCCAGCCAGGTCTTCTTCGCCCACCGGTTCGGCGGCGTCAACCGCGTCAAGGCGGCCACGAGCCTGCTGCCCAAGCTGTACCGGCTCCTCGCGCGCACGGCCTGGTTCCCGGTGGCGACGTCGGGGTCGCCGTTCTCGACGTGGCCGTTCCAGTTCGTGGTGGACCAGGCGCTCCGCTTCTACCCCGTCGGCGAGAACAACGAGCTCTGCAACAGCACCGTCTGCCACCGCAGCTCGCTGGCGTTCGGTCGCCTGTGGAACCACGACAACCTCAACCGCGCCACGCACTCGCGCCTGGCCAACTTCGTCGGCGGCATCCACATGAAGGCCCTCTCGCACCTCATGCGCATGGGGCGCGAGGGCTATGCCATCGACAACCACGGAAAGAGCCTCGTCACCGAGCCGAACCTCAGCCGCCTCAAAGACGTGCCGATTCTCTTCATCAGCAGCGGCCAGAACGTCGTCTACGACCCTGAGTGCACAAACACCAGCTACGACATGCTGAGGGAGAAGTTCGGGACCGACTTGTATCAGCGCAGGGTCATTCCCGGCTACGGCCACTTGGACTCGTGGATGGGCAAGGACAGTTACAAGGACGTCTACCCCATCGTCAATAACCACATGAAATGGTGCGCGCGCGGGCCATCTAAGAAGAAGGGGGTTTATTGAGGGGAACTGGAGTAACTTGAGATGGAAAAGTTTGCACTTGAATGGAGCATTGTTCTGTTGTGATGAGCTCGATAGCTGTCGTCAGCCCCACCGGACAGACACGGACAAGGCTGGCCGTTCTGAGTCTAGAATCTAAGCCCTGCGGGGTTCTGCACTCGTGATTCAAGAAAATGGTCGAACGTTTCTCCTTGTCGCGCGACTGCAGCTGGAGTCTGCACGGGAGCTTACGTCAGTCCATCGTTCAGCTCTGTGCATTCTACCAAAGCAGCCTCGAATCACATGCCGGTTGCCGTCCTCAGCTCTAGCCTCGCGATGAACTTTAGCAACCCAATGCTGGAGCCGGATTTCATTGGTACGCCACGAAACGCGCTTCTCTGAGAACGGCGAGCTGGAGTCAAGCACAAAGTCTGACCAGCATGTGATTGCTCCATTTTGGACGCATGTGTGAGAACTGCCCGATTATTTAACCAAGCCTACCGTGGGGCTGACTATTCTCTCGTGTTCTCCTCATCTTGTTTCACGCATCTTTAGCAGCAATGTTCAACGACAATTTGCCGCACGACAATCATGAACATCGCTCCACGAACTACAAACGAAAGCGTCTGATCTTATGCTGCGATGGCACTTGGCAAGCCGCCGACAGAGGGAATGCCACCAACCCTTCCAACGTTGCTAGACTCGCTCGCATGCTGGCTCGCGAGGACGAGGAGGCAGGCCATGTGCCACAGGTCATCTACTACCAGGGAGGGGTGGCATCGAATGGGTCCGGGACCTTGATTTGCGGATCCCTACCATACTTGCCCATCCCAGAGTTGACCAGCTTTGTAGCAGGCGTGGGGGCAGGTATGTACCACGTCCTGAAGCCAAGGCCAAAGCAACAAGCAACTGACGCAGCCCCACGACTGTAGCGAGTTTCGGTTGGGGACTGGACGAAAACATCATCGAGTGCTACCATTTCCTGTCGAATAACTACAATCCCGGCGACGAGATCTTCATGTTTGGCTTTTCCCGGGGCGCGTACACGGCTCGTTCGCTTGCTAGAGTGGTGACTACGATGGTCAGCGTTGTGCAACCACCCGACTGCTTCCCTAAGCTAAATCTTCGCCTAGGGTCTCCTCCGTCCAGAGCATCTCTCGGACTTCCAATACGCCTACAATATCTACCGCAAGTACGGTACCGACAGACACGAGGAGGAGGCGCTCACCGATGTCACCTTTTGGGACTGGGCTCAAGCTCGACCCTCGGAGTCTTACCAGGACATGCAGAGATTGCAGTCCGAAATGCACCAAGTCACCATCAAGGCAATCGGAGTGTGGGACACGGCAAGCCCACCCAGTCCGGACAGACCGAACAGAACGTTCTAACCAGACGACCAGGTCGGAGCACTGGGCCTGCCCAAGAGCACGGTGACCGCCCTATTCCCCGGCATCAACGCTCCCTTCGAGTTCCACGACACGGCCCTCAACTCGCGTGAGCAACTCCCCAGCGCTCCGAACCGCAGCTCGCTAACGTCGCGCCCCCAGGCATCGAAAACGCCTTCCAGGCCCTCGCCCTGGACGAGCACCGCGGCGCCTTCACCCCCACGCTGTGGTACCTCGACCCGACGTACCTCGCGCCGCACGACTGCGCCGCCAGCCGTTGCGGCGGCTCCGCCGCCACCAGCCCCGACCCGCTCGCCCACAAGGTCGTGCCCAACCTCAAGCAGTGCTGGTTCCCGGGCTACCACGAGTCGGTCGGCGGCGGCAACACGCTGCTCAACGTGTGGCAGCGCGACGCCAGCGACGTCGACGACATCGCGCTCGCCTGGATGTGCGACAACCTCGACGGGCTGCTGCGCTTCGACGCCGCCGGCGTCGCCGCCGCGCTCGTCAGCCCTCCGCGGCCCCTCCGCCCCGCCGCCGCTGCCAGCGCCTACAAGCCCAAGCGCCGCCCCGCCGCGGACGATGAAGGGGCGCTGCGCACCTCCTGGGCCGAGGGCTGCAACGTCGATCTCGGCGCGCTGTTCGGCTGCTTCTTCGCGCTCGACGTGGGGGGCCGCAGCGCCGCGCGCACGCCCGGCCAGTACGGCCGCGGCGGCAGCGTCACGAATGAGACGGTGCATCCGACCGTGCACCACCGCGTCGAGGCGTTCCAGCACGCGCTGGTGCTGCCGTACCGGCCGGCGGCGTTCGGGGCGAGGCGGGGGGGTTGGCTGCGCGGCGGGGCGGCGCCGGCGTGGGAGTGGCGGGAGGAGCGGGAGCGCCAGACGGGGGCGCCGGACGGGAGGGGTGCGGCGTGGGTGCGGCCGGAGGGGGGCGAGGGCGGTGGCGGGTGGCTGTGGCAAGAAGAGCGGCAGGCCGACGGCATCGTGCTGCGGGAATGGGTGATCCGGGAGATGGAGGGGCGGACCAACTTCGAGGCCAGGCTGCTGCCGTGGCTGGTCAGGGACAAGCTGTGGGAGCGGAACAGGCGCCTCGTGCTGGTGGAGGACGGCGCCGGTGAGGTCCGCGGGCCGGCCTTCTGGACGAGGACGAATTGGGACCGCAGGAAGGTGATGGATGGGGCTTTCCGTCCTCACAAGAGCGGGGCGGGCGGCAGGAAGAAGCACAACCGGCGCGTGGATAGTGCTGACTTGGATGTGTCTGGAGGGGTCATGGCTGAGAGTCGCCCCGTTGACGCTCCTGTCGAGACATCTGCGTTGGATGGGATTTAGCTCTTGGGTTGTTATGAAAAGAAGAAGTAGTTTGTGAAGCAAATGTCATCAATCTGACCTACTGCATTCTCTACGACTATAGTTTTGCACATCAGTGAATTATGTATAGTCTCGTTAGAATACAAATATACTATTAGCTACTGAGCTGTTTCGCATTCGAACTCCAATAGTCCTTGGAGCATAAGAGATTAGCACGTGAAAATTCAGTCTATGGTTCACGGCAAAAGCCGTCCACGGATGGTAGCTGAACTTTAGCCAGTCTTCATCTAGCATGTGCAAAGCATTCCCCATCTCAGGTGATCATGGGTGAAACAGACGTGTTTTCGGAAGATGTGAAACCATGGCAAGGGCCCTTGAGAGCCCTAGTGAGCCTGTCATCCTCACATCCACACCGCGCGACATCGATAGCTTTCCGTACTCTAGCGCAGCTCTTTCCTTTGGGACGTGCAGGAGAGCGGAGCCCAACCTGCCATTGCCGAGGCATCTTCGGCAGGAACGGTTACGGAAACGGAAGAACAAGGCAGGACTGCCGGGTGCGGAAAACAGCGGCTGGATTTTGTTCTTGCTTGTCGAGGGTGACGGTTCAGTGATCTGCGGCTGATACGAATATTTTCCACCGCTCTCTTGAATTGGACGGTTACTTCTTGGACTCTTTCTCAGGGTTTCATCCGCATCCAAATGTTGACATGATGAGATGCCTCTCAAGCTCGGCGGCTGAACGCCCTGTCGTTGGTTTCCTGATATGGCATAATGTTCTTCAGCTTGTTGGAGAGATATTGGGGCGATACAGTGACGGGAAAAGGAATCAGTCTGAGGATACTGCATCCAGACGTCGCACGCTGGAAGCCAAGGCTGTTGAGAGTGACATTCCAGTCTTGCTGCAAGCGTGAATAATCGAGGGAAAAACACAACGCGAGTCTCCTGTGCTAACATTCCTCTTGCGTGGCGTTCCGGAAACAGCTGTAAGTATATGAATTACACGTCTCAAGGCCTTGGAAGTACGGTACTGGATGGCGTCGAGCCTAATGATGCTTGCACCAAACACGACAGTCCGTCATCCAGAGCGCGCCCACCAAACAGCCCCCTACAACGGCACTGGAGCACGCGGCGTAACGGAACAACGGAGACAGTGCTCGCGACTGAAATGAAGACGGTGCGGATCGTAACGGCACGTATGAGGTCGGTTCGGAAAACACTGCCACAAACCCACACACGAGCAGCTGAAGCATCCGTCCCGATGACTTCAAAATCTCTTTTACGCCCGGACGAGCTCTCCAGCTGCCCCGCCGCGAATTTACGGCGACGTTCTCCATCCGCACCGCCGGATTTGCTCACCAACCCGAGACAGCGCGCGGCATGCCGATGCCGACGCCGATTTCGATGCCGACGGCCCTTGCCGTCGCCGTCACCATCGCCGTGCTGTCGCGTACAGCAGCGCCCGCGATTGGCTGCCGCCGCGACGATGTCTCGTTCGCCCCCGCTGTAGTGCCGCAGTGCGTGGTGGCGGCTTCGTCGGGGCGGGTCGAGGCAGGGAAGGACGCTGCATGCTGCGCGGCACGATAGCGATTCTCGTTGTACAGATTACGACAGCGCCTGGGAGCGCTGCGGCGGGAGCAGCTGCATTGGCAATGCGGAGGACGTCGTTGAATGCGTGAGCGGGTGAGCGGCAGTGGCATTTCTTTGCTGCGCCGCGGATTGCGCGAGAGGCGCCGGGCGTGTCGGGGGTGAGGGAGGGATTCCCTGACTTACCTCCTCCGTCCCGACGTTGGGGGGGGGGGGGGGGGGGGTTGCGCACAGCGCGCAGCTTCGCCGGCTCTCGGGGGAAGAGAGGCAAGACTCGAAAGGCGGGGTCGAGGCATGCACCCGCCGTTTGATGCTCGGGTCACACGCGAGCATCCATGCCTCCGTGCCCGTTGGCGACTATAACAGATTAATTGGGGCATGAGTGCGAGAGGATGGGAATCGTCGAGGCTGAGGGCGTGGTGGACGACGCTGACGCTTGATTGCAGGCAGCGCGGGTGGCCGCACATCAACCTGCCATTGGTCAGTCGGTTTGTTGCTCGAGCGAGGGCCGGGGGCATTTGACATTACATCCGAGTTGAGATAACGATCGTAGGCCTGCGACTCGAGTAGCATTGGCGGCCGCCTCTTCTCGGATGTCTCGGGTGTTTGGGAGGCTGGTCCCGTCCAGGTCCAACCAGAGGTCGGACCGCAGGTCCATTTTGGAAGAGTTGTGCACATTTCATGTCAGTCCAAGCCCAAACGAACATAGTGTGCAGCGGGTGACGCGGGAGTAGAGAAAAGTAGCCTAGCTAATTCCCTCTAAGAATCCGCAGATCGAAGAGGGCGGTGAACCGTGTAAGGGTTTACCTTGAGAGATACAAGGAAGAGAGTTGAGAATAACGAACAGGGTACACGTGACGAGCGCGACACGTGCAGGCCGTGTTACTAACAATTGGTGCTGAATTGTTATTGAAGTTGACCACGAAGGTCAAAGCTATGCTAAGGAGTGTGACTTATATACGTAGGAGAGTTCTACACAATCTAGTGTTGCTCCGTGTAGCCGTGGCTATACTGGGCGACAGTTGCTTTATGTCGCCCGGGCTCTTGAGGGCGACATGTGGGTCTTGGTGGATCATCACGTGTCTTTATCACGTGGTGGTCCCTTTTCTTGCGGGGCTTCTTCGTAAGTCCCCTCGCTCCCTTGTGTCTTCGCAGCGGCTGTGCCGTAACACCAGATCTACAACCCCCTGCAAGGAAAAAGGAAAGAGACCATCGTTCATCATAGAAAAACCACGCTGATGCCCAATCCACTATCCGTTGTTCCTTGCTGTCTTTCGCAATTCGCCGTTCCGACAGTCAGAAAGCGGTGCCGCAACACTCCGGGCCTATGGTCCGAAATCCGAAGAGTTGTTGCTGGGCGGTTCGGATGTCGTGTGCGATTCCACTGTATCGGCCCCTCACAACAGGATCTTGCGTCCCTTCTCCATGTCCTCCAGCTCCTTGGTCAGCATTTGGCGCATACGCCTGACGAACGCGTCCTCGCCCGCGATTTCCTCGAGCTGTTCGTTCGACAGCTTGCTCACAAAGGCAGGAGTGAACAGCTTAAGCGGCGTTTCAGGTCCGCTGATGAGGTGGTATCCCGCCGCCTGCATGCAGAGCGTGTCGACACAACGCTTGCGGGCCACCTTGTAGTACGACTCGAGGATGTCGTGGAGGTCCTGGATCGTGTGGTCCTTGTTGCTCATGTGGCGGCTCTGCACCAAGTCTTCAACACGCACATAAGTACGACCGCCAAACTCCTGCGTAGTATGATCGGCAGCATTTTTGCGCATGCGCTTCTGGCGGCTGGTAGGTCTCGAATTCAGTAGTACTTGTATCGGTAGGCTCGACATCAGATGCATTGCTTACCATTTCTCAAGATTGTCGTTGAAGTAGTGGTTCGTCGTAGTTGGAACACCGAAGCGCTCCACCACCATGATGAACGCCACCTGGTCGACAGCCTTCTTGTAGCGCGCCATCAACTCGTCAATGAGCAACGACTGTAGCTGCTGGAGAGCGTTGGGCTCTGGGCAGACTACCTTGAGGAGCGTCATGATGAACGCGTGCGTCATCGTCACAACGTCGGAGATGTAACCCTTCGCCAGGTCGTCCCAGTTGTCCGACTGGACCTTCATGCAGGTCGAAAGCAGCGACGGATCGAAATTGCCAAGCTCAAAGCCACGAGAGCTGACGTAGATCTCCTTCATCCACTGCAGCATTCCTCCTCCAGTCTTGGGCTTGTACAGCCTCTTGCCGTCGTGCAGTATATCTTCGATATCCAAGATGGGGGCCTTCTTTCTCGTAGAGCAACAATTACCGAACTCGTCTGACAGGGCGTTGCTGGGGATCACTCCCTGTTGAGGGGGAAGAAACTGGGAGGAAGTGAACTGAATCCCCGCTGTGATCGGATGAGGGACGCCGAACTTGGTAATACTCTGCTCCCTGGCGACGCCATGCTCGTCGTTCGGGTGGAAGTTGGGCTCTGGAGCAGTGTGAAACTGGTGGGTATGGCCATAAGTGGCGAAGTCCCTCGAGAGCATATCGTTGCGGCTGACCACCTCTGTAGCGATCTTGAGTTGAGGATACACCGAGAAGCAGTCGTCGGCGTACTTTGCCTCGAGTCCCTGTGCGGTAAGAGCCTGGAAGCGCGTCGCCAAGTTGATGAGGAATGTCGACTGTCCACTCGGCGTGTCGCGACTGGGACCCATGCTCTGGAGGGCCTTCCTGCATTTATTCAGTTTCTTGTTGACCTCGAGCTTGACCTATGATAGCGACAGCAGTAAGTGAGCAGGCAGGTAATCTTCACCGAGAGAACAAACCTTGGGAAATTCGCGGCGGATGTGGGCAGTCAGAATGACTTGCAGACGCTCCCTCAGTGCATCGACTCCAACACGGTCCTTCGGCAGTCCGCTCCACGGCGGCACCGTCTTGAAGAAGCTCTCTTCGGCGACAAACCTGTTGAAGTCCGTGTTGTCGACGTCCTTCTGTCCCGGGTTCCTCACGAGGCACCAGCCCAGACTCAGCTTGTGCGAAAAGCCCTCGACCATGTCCACCACGCCCCTTTCGGCGCCCTTGTCGACGAGATCTGGCTTGGTCAGGACTCCAAGCGTCCTGTGGCCCTGTTTGTCCACATCCTCAGCCATCTCGAGGATGAGCTGGGTGGCGACATCGACATTGGCGGGAACAACGGTCAGCATGACGGAGCGGGGATTCTTCATGTAGTCGAAGACCATGGCCTTTACGAAGTCCTTGTCCTCCTTCGTCGTGACGTCCTTGGTGACGCGCTGGAAGATGCCAGGCACGTCGATGACGGTGAGGTGCTCCTGGTTCGGGCCGACGACTTCGATGGAGAGGACGTCCGAGGAGAAGGTCTTCGAAGGCGAAGCAGACGCGGACTGAGGGTCAGCGGAAGAGGTGAGGCCCATGATGTCCTGGACCTCTTTCATGATGCAAGTGAACGAGGCCTGGTCGAGGGCTTCAAGATCGGCCTTCTTCCAAGCACGCGCCTTGTCGCTATGCTCCTGCGTAGCGTCCTTGCCAGGAATGATCGACACAGAGATGGACGTGGCAGGGGCACGACGGAAGGTGATCTGTGTCGCGAAGCGGGTGCAAAGGCCACTGTCGCGCGGGAAGGGAAGGCGGGTGAGGCCCTCGAGGACAGACGACTTGCCGCTAGATTGATCGCCGACAACGACGATCTGAGGGAGGTCGATGTGGTGGCCGACGTTGCAGGCAAAGAGCTTGTCGATCTTCGACAACATGGCCGGGTCCGCCAGCGCCTGAGGTTGGGACGCCATCGCGGGTGGTGTTGACGAGGAATGGCTTGATTGGAAGAGTCTGCAGAGCAGCCGCAATTATAAAGTGAGGGCAGACGGCTGCCTGGCACACGGGCCGCCTGGAGTGCGTGCCGAGAAGGAAGGAACGGTCGGCGTGCCAACGCGTGACGTCATTGGAGAAAGCTTCGGACGCGTTTTGGCGATGGATGTGCCACGGACATGTAAAACGACCCAAAGTGCTCCTGTCATGCTCAATAGATCTACAAGGTTCTGCCTTTGTCTCAGAGTCTCATGTTGGCCGTGTTGTCGGAGACACTCGCACGCCTGCACCTCTACGCCGTCCTGTGCCTCGCGCGCCGTACGTACCTCATCTATGCCTAGCATTCGATAGTCGCCTAGACAGCAGAGACGAACATCCGCATGCACTCCAAAGTGTGGGTATCTCGTCAGCATTGAAGACATGATTGAACACGAGTGAGCACTGGCAGATGTGCTGCAAGGACCTTTGGACCCCCGGGCCTCCAGCCAGAGAAGCAAGGCTTCTTCGAGCGCTCCCGCGGCCCCACCTGTGCAGCAGCCTGTACGACAGTACGATGCCCACGATGACGGCTAGGCCTGGACTTTCGCCAGCTTGGACGGCCTCGCCATTGCTTTCAAAGCTGCCTCCTTGAGAACCTCCATCAAGTGGTTGTACGATACAAGGTCGGTTCGGGAAATGTTGCAACAGATACATAGGCTGTTAGAGCTTCATACGAATAGGTTCGATATTTCTTTTCACTGCAAATTGCGTCTAGACGAATACCTCAGCAGCCTAGGAAGGTTTGCGCGTGTTGCGTTTCCGAACCGACCCCGTATGAAGGTATGAAGCTACGCCACTTCGCCGTCCTACATGGTATCACCGCCGCTTAGCACCTTACCTGGATCTCCTGTCCCTGCGCTGCCTTTCGAAAAGACCTGAGCCATATCGCGGGAAAGGCCCGGGCTAATGCAAGTGACATCCACAGCCTCCCACAAACACTCTCTGAAGCCAGTGCTGTGCCCGTTCCAATGGCGCAGCACAAGGTTAGTTCCGCATAGAATCAAGGCCAGCCGCCCGCCGGGTGCCCGTGGTCCGACGCCCACGGGCCCTCCCACGGCCGCAAGCTCCCACGCCTTTCCGTCGCCCACCGCTTCCCATCTCACCACAACCACATCCGACCCAAATACCTCATCCGGCCGCACATCTGCCTGGAGCAAAACGCAACAATTTCTCCGCGCGTCGTCCACACCGAAGGCGCGGAACCACCCCACCCGCAAAAATCCCAGCCGCAGCAGTGCTGAGACGCCCGCAACTCCTCCCCTCGCCAACCTCAAAGGAGGCAAGGGGCGATGACGCCAACGCAAAACGCCAACAGCCCGCCCTCCGACGCAGTTTAATCAAATCCAATTCCCCAAACACGTTAGCTTCCCCGAACCGCCCGCGTGCCCTAACGCCGCGGGGCGCACGAGCCATCACAAAAAACAGAAAATTTCTTCATCCCCGACACGACACCGAGGGGAAAAAAAAAAGACTATGCTAACGAACCGATCTCGAGATTGGTGAGAACGGTGGTTTACTTCGTTCTTGCAGCTTCTGTGGATCGAACACAGTACCTCCAGATACCGCACAGAATGTGTTGTGGTTGGGGCTGAAGTGGGCTTCAGTCTGGTGGGCGAGCTGTTAGTTTGGTGCTCCTCGGGGAGACGGACTCGTGAGGGTGGCCTTACCTGGCGCTCTCCCAAGTGAGCTAAAGCTGCTGGGCTTGGTCGGTGGATTTTCGCAAGGTAGCGGGGGCTTATATCGTCGGAGCACGTTGGAGAGGGTGGCGAGAGGAAGCGTGAGCGCGGGCTGTATGTTTGTACGAACGAGAGCTTAGTAGAGTTACGGAGTCGGGTATGATCTTCTCTACATGACTTTCGTGTATCCTTAATGCCGGATTGGAAAAGAAAACACGGGCCCAGTATCATTCCTTCCCCGACAGCGTCAGTATTCAAAGCCGGCGGATGGTTTGCCCGTTCTTGCAATGAATTGGGAAAAAGCTTCATCGTGCACCATCTTCCCGAGCTCTTCCTTTCACTCCAAAAACGGAGCACCGCAAAATCCTTGGTACGTTGTTAGTTCACGGAACATTTTAGCAATAAAATACTTCTTGTACATGGGCAGCTGGAGCATCCGTCCGTACGCGAATACGCAGCGCAAGAAGCGTTAATCCCATCAGAACGAATGCTTCAGCTACCCACGCAGGTATGCAGGTGCTGCAATACTTTCCGAACCAACCCCATACCTACACAAGCCCACTCCTTCTGGTATCCGACCAACTTCCAGTCTCTTTTAGAGATAACCTCTGCCAGCGGAAAGCCCTCCATCAACAGCAAGATTACCACTTGTTGTACGCAACAGGCCGCATGGCCCAATGGCAAGGCGCTTGACTACGAATCAAGAGATTCCAGGTTCGACCCCTGGTGTGGTCATCATTTTTGCCCCAGCAGCGCGCCAACCACGTTCGCTGCAATCCATCCTTTTGCTGTTGAAATTTTTTTTTAAGTTGGTCGTAGATTCGGCGAGCCGCCGGTCCTCGGGACTCGGAGCTCGGGACGAAGCGGGGCCCGGTGGCGGAAATGACTCGGTGTGGACGCAGGAGCAGCCGAGTCGAGCCGAACTAGCGAAGCGCAGCGGATCACTCTTGTTGGATTTTCATTGCGCGACGGGCGGGTATTACTTGGCGTGTTGGCGGTGAAATAATCCAAGGGAGAAGCGCCGAGCGGTGACCTGACCTGACCCCATCCGCTGCCGGGGATTGCTGCGGAGCAGCTCCGAAGGGCCATATGCAAGACAACGGGGTAGAGAACTGGGTCCGCGGATCTGGGTTTCAGCGGGCGATCTTTCTAGCCTATAGAGGAGCAAAGGGAAAAAAGAACGCAACGGCAGCATGGTGGAGTAAAAGGGGCAAGGAGAACAGGAGAATTGCATCACCGACGTCTCCGGACGACCGCCGCGGCCGATCATTCAATAGTCGAAATAGCTGCAGTGGAGGGCCAGCCTCACTCTCTGCCCCGCACAAGCCCCAGGCAATCATGTCTTGCACAACCACGCCCTGCACAACTCCCCAACAGCCGCCACCTCCGCCCGAGCCACCCACCACGGAACCTCATCCGTCCTCCCGACATCACTCCTCCCCCACCACCCGCCTCAACGCCCCAACGGCCAACCCATACGCCTCCTCCCTCGCCCTCGCCTCCACACTCCCCTCCACCGCCCCCTTATCCCACGCATGCCCGCACCCCTCAAACCCCCGCCTCACCACACTCTTCCCCCCCACCGCCTCCACCCTCCCCGCCAGCGCCTCCGCCTCCCCCGCCAGCGAGTCCCGCGCCCCCGTCACCACCACCACCTCTGCCGGAAACCCCGCCGCGTCCGCATACCCCGGCGAGATGCGCGGATCCGCCGGGTCGACGCCGGCAGGGATGTAGCACGCGTCGAACAGGCGAGCCAGCGCCGGCGGGATGGGGCGGCCCGCCGGGTCGGGGGCGCGCTTGGCGGCGGGCGCGATCGACAGGTCCGTCGGCGGGTAGAAGGCGAGCAGCGCGGCGAAGGTGCCCGGCGGGAAGAGCGCGCCCGCGGCGGCGAGCGCGAGGTTGGCGCCGGCGCTGAAGCCCGAGAGCGAGACGCGGGCGGGGTCGTAGGCGGACCGGTCGGCGAGGACGGAGCGGATGGCGTCCTCGGCGTCGTGCAGGGCGGCGGGGAAGGGGTGCTCGGGCGCGAGGCGGTACTGGATATCGAGGACGGCGTGGCGGGTGGTGCGGGCGACGAGGGCGCAGAAGGCGTCGTCGGTGCCGTGCATGGGGAGGACGAAGCCGGAGCCGTGGAAGTTGAGGAGGACGGGCGAGGGGGCGGGGTGGGGGGGCGCGGGCGGGAGGTAGAGGTGGGCTTTGATGGTGCGGTGGGCGTCGCGCGAGGGGAGGTGCAGCGTGCGGGTCTGGTGCGTGGTGGGCGTGCCGCGGCGCAGCCACATGAGGAGGCGCAGCAGCGATACGGCGGCCTTGAGGCGCAGGTACGTGAGGAGCCACATTGTTCGCTGCTGTCGCGTGCTGGCCGGAGGTGCTGTCGCGCTGGGTGGTGGTGGGTGGGGTGACGCGAGGGAGCGACGCGTCGTCGTCATCGGTTGCATCCGGCAGCTGCGGCTGCGACGGCGGCTTCTCCGACCGCCCGGGGTGATCCGAACATCGTCGGGCGCTTTCGGTGCGTGCGACCAGAGGCCGGTCCAGCGCGGCAATTGAGCCCAGCAGGGGGTGTTTTGCACGTCGGACAGGCTGACTGAGGGACCTGCGGCAACACGGTCCATTCTCGACTATAATACGCGCAGTATGAGGTGTGAAGGTGAAATGTCTTCTGATTCTTGCCCAACCGGTGGCACAATCTTTTGTCCGTGTCGAGTCACTGCCTTCAGGGATTGTGTCATGGTGGTCTTGATGGCTGTGGGCACGCAGGATTCGAGAAGACCAAAGAGTTCTGCGGGTCTGTCGTGTGCCATGCGTCAACAGAGCGTCAACAGCGAGGTGCCTTCACCTGTACGCTTCACAACAGGCTGACCGGACGGCATCGGGCATCACAGTTCGGCTTTTCAGCTGCTCTCAGGAGGCGCTTCTTCAGCGAACACAACCAGGAAAGTCAGACAGGAGCGAAAATCGAAGGAGAGGGGAGGGCGTCAGCGTAGGATCCCCCTTTCGCCTCTCGCTGCCCACAGTCAGGCTCCCACCCCAGGTCATGCGGCCTATTCGGACCGCCCTCCGCGTTATCGCTGCGCTGACTAGGAGCGAGCCCTGCCGTGGATGCCATCACACCCGCCGGCCCCCTCGATCATCGATTGCTTGCTTGCTAAGAGCGCGCACGGGTCGATCACGGCCGCTTCCCCGCGTCTCGCGAGCGGCTCGTGACCAGTAAACGAGTGGATGGCAGTGCGATGGAAGCATTGCTGGTGAGCTATTGGGCTGGCCCGTTCACTGGAACCTTCCAAGAATGCAGTGAGACGAGCTAAAGGGGCCGCACGTGGCGAATCATTCTACTGTGGCCCTGCGGCATTTACCATCACGCCCGAGCTGCCTCTGTCTCTCTTGAACGAAGGTTTGAGGGTATGCGCTGGCACTCGTTTGGCCGATATTAACAAGGCAGAATCTGTGGGCTTGGTTGCCTGCTGCGATCTGGTTTGCGGAAATCAAAGAACGCGAAGAGTGCCGGGGTGGGAGGCATTGGGTCCTGCACGGCGACCGTTTTGGCAGATGTGGCTTGGGGTTGATGGCCTGAGACGCCCGGCTTTCTGGATGGGAGCCGTCTTGATAGGGAAAATGCTTGCGTGAGCCACCCTCCCTTCCAAGGCTGGCTGAGCAGCAAGATCTTGGGCATTTTTCCTTGGTTGAAAAACCAACAACCCTTGTGCTGCGCAACGGCCTTGCCGGGGATTTGCAGCTCGTATATTCTCGGCTTCTACGAGAGTTGCGTTGGTGGCACTTGCCGGAGACGAGGGCTGCCCGAGTGCACCCTGCTCCGGGTCGGCAACGGGTTTTGGTTCTTGGGGACCAAACCAGGTTGATCCGACTCCCTTGCCCGAAGGCTAGGCTGAGATGGTGAGGCAGGCCGGGGTCAACGGCATCGCCGAGAATCCCAAACGGACCGTCTCTCCCAGCTGTGCGGTAAGAGGTCCTTCAATCGAGAGGTGCGACCTCGATGATGCCGCGCGAGGACCTCGGCCGTGAGAGCGGGCATTTCACTGACGGGGAAGATGCCTTCCGGCTCCCAGCATTGGCTCGGCGCGGAACGTGCCCTACAGCAAGCAGTTGCATTTGCTTCTTTCGACCGCCGTGGTAATAATGGTGAGTGATTATCAGACCGGAAAGCCAAAGCGCCGGGGCTCAAGAAAAAAAAGTCAAGGGAAAGGCTCGGGTGCTTCTCTGTTTGTCTCCCCGGTCAGCGTGCACAGATGCTACGCCGTACTTCCAGAACAAATGGGAGGCAACTAGCAACGACCGGTGTGCCCAGAGTTTGGGAGACCGTGCCGCTCCGGCGGGGTGGGTTTTATCCGGCCAGTGACAGTGGTGTGCAGCGCGACGTATGCAAGGAACAGAGTAGGAGCGCTGTGGCGCACGACAAGGAGGGTCGGACTGGCAGGCTGATGGCCAGCGGGCTTGATTGGGAGCGAAAAAGCCAGCCCGGGCGGCCTGGAGCGGTAATATTCAAAGCACCAATGGGGTGGCGGGTGACGCAGCAGCGGATGCGCCTTGACAATCTACTGTGGCGGAGCCAGCTGCTGTGCGGCACTAGGGCTCGCAGCAGACGGCGGGCCAATGAGCGCGCCACGCGCGGGACTGGGGAAGGCGGGGGCGACGAGGAAGCTTCAGGCCGGATTGGGGCAAGCGGGCGTGAAGTCAAGACGGGCTCGAGTCAGCCGGAGCACCGCAGCGTCACCCCGGACGCCCTACAACAAGAGTTCCGTGGACTTGGCGCGGGCCTGGACGGTCCTCAAAAACGCTGAGATGGCAGAGTACGTGTTAGCGAGCTCACGCGATGCGTACGTCTCAGGGCGGCAGGCATCATGACGGGCAAACGAAGCATACCTCTTCGCTCGCCAGATGCGGCTGGCCTCGGGCGCTTGGATTGGCCGTGAAACTCTGGGTGATGCGGAAGGACGACTACTGCGAGCTAGAGGGCAGCACGCCACGGCGGCGGGCCTCTTCATGACAGTTTGCGCGGCCTCTGCTGCTCTTTGCAGGCAGAGCGGAGCGTGGGAAATAGAGTGTCTCAGCACACAGATTAGGCTCGCCAGGAGCAGCAGCGGACGATCCGGTCTGGCCAGCGCAGAGGCGCGCAAGACGCGCACGGCGGCCGGGACGGGGGCATGGAAACGGCAGGGAGAGCTGGAACCGGGGCGCGGGGCGCGGGCGCTGAGTCGCCTGCCGGTGGAGGCATGAGGCAGGAGGCAGGAGGCAGGAGGCAGGAGGCAGCATGGCCGCGAAAGCGCTGGCACTGGCACTGGCGCTGGCACTGGCACTGCTGGCGCACGGCGGCGGAGCGGAAGACGGCGGCGCGACACAGCGGGCGCCGGGGGGTGCTGCCGCATGCGGCCATGGCGCGCGGCAGTTGGCAGTGGGAGCGACGAGCTGGCGCTGGCGCTGGCGCTGGCGTCGGGAGCGGGACGCTGGGGGCCGGGGCGTCGTCGTACCGCGCTCTAGCGCGCGCGGGAAGCGGCGGGCGGCCAAGCCAAGATCCAGCCAGATCTCGCGGGCGGCTGAAGCCAGAAGCCAGAAGCCAGAAGCTGAGGGCCGGGGAACGGCGGGGGGCGCCCGGGGTTGCGCCGGAGTCCAGCCAGCGCCAGCGCCAGCGCGCCCGTTTCATCGCCATCGCCATCGCCATCGTCACCTCCTCCGCCGCCGTGAGCCCTGGCCCTGGCCCGGCGCCCGGCGCCCTGCCCCGGCCACACACCCTGGGCACCGTCCGCTGCCTGCCTGCCTGCCTGCCTGCCTGCCTGCCTGCCTCGCTGCCATGGCCGGCGCTGGCACCGCGCGCCGCCCACGCCCTCGCCCTCGCCGCCGAAGCTGCTCCTCCGCCGGCGGACGTGCGGCCTCACCACCACGCCTGCGCCGCTCCCGCCTCCCCGAGCTCCACCGTGTCCGCGCGCCGGCCGTCTGCAGCCAGCCACGTCGCCGCCCATCACCGCCTGCTCGAGTCCTGACGTCACCTGGCTCCGGTGTGGACGGGTGGACGGTCCCTGCGGCGCGGGGGTGCGCGGCGTTTGGCTTTCGGCCTGCAGCTCGTGCTGCGCTGGAAGACGAGCTCCGGGCCGGCGAGGAGAGGGCCTGCGCGGCAATATTCGAGCGGCGATTGTTGGCCAGGACAGCACGGAGTCGAGGCGGGATGAGGTGCTGTTTTACCTCGTCTCTCCTGACAGGCACGTGAATTGCCACCCCCGAAAAAGTCAAGACACTCTAGCTGTTGGACGCCCCCTCACCCGCCCCGAGCTTCCACCCCGCCGGGCCCGTCTGGCACAGCAGCCCCTGAGCACGACGCCCAAGATGACGTGCAGAGCCGTCCGGTCCGCCCGCGCCGCTCACCAAGCCGGCGCTTCCGCGCGGTAAATGCTGCCCAAGACCCAAGCGCCCTCAGGCGACACGGCCCGGCGACCTGACTCCGCCCGCGCTGACGCCGCGCTGTAGGAACGCCTGTTCTGCAGCCCGCGCTCTTTTTCTTTTTCGAGCATTCTGTGCAGCGCCCGCCGCGCATCCTGCCGCTCTGACGTGCGCCCGGCCGCGCTCGCCAGCGCCAGCAGGTGCGGGGGCCGCCGCCGCCCCGCGCACAGCGCCCACCGGCCCCCGGCGGACGTGTCTCCGCCGCCGGCAGTCGTCTGCCTCCCGCGCTGATCTCGCAGCCGGCGCAACGGTTCGCCAGGCTGCCTAGCGGCGGCATCTGCCTTCTTGACACATTCATCACAGCCTGGCGTTTCCGATCGGGTAGAGCCCTGAAGAGAGTTTACGCTGCGTCCCGAGCATCTGGTCCGCTCCGCCACCAATACGGCCCTCGTTGTTACGCGCCCGCTGGAAGCGCTGGGCGGCGGCCGCAGGCGCGGGCAGCGCGCTCGCACAGCAGCAGCAGCAGCAGCAGCAGCAGCAGCAGCAGCACTCCTAGCAGCAGCGGCGGCGGCGGCGGCGGCGGCCTGGCAGCGGCAGCGGCAGCACGCGGCGGGCGGGCGTCTCCGCTGGCCGCACGGCGGGGCGGGAGCCCCCCGCCCCAGGCCCCAGGGTCCGCGGCGGTGTCAGCCGCATGCCACGGGCGCCAGCAACAGCGACGGCGACGGCGACGGCGGAACGGCGCGGGTGCAAACGCAGCGCGTTTCGCGTCCGTCTCAGCCCAGGCGTTAAGCGAAGTTGTGCACGCTGTGCGCGCTCACAGAAGGCGGATCTCGGCAGTGGGGCTTCCCCGCTGACACGCTGCAGGGAGGCTGCGCGATAAGTTCGCCATGCCGGGCGCCTGCCCCCTGCGCGGCGGCAGCGGGCTGTCACCCGGACATCACCCACTGGCTGCATGTCAGCCATCGCTGCCGTCGATCGTCCCGCCGTGTCGTGGGCCCTGTGGCCTTTTCGCTGCCCGCCGCCGCCGCCAACGCCAACGCGCGGCGGCGCCGTTCTTCACACGCCGATTCTGCACGCTAGGCGCGGGCACGATCCCGCTTTTCCAGCGGCCACGGCGCGCCGGGGGCCTGGGGCCAGGTGCCAGCCTGCAGCGGCGGCCCGGGCGCGATGATGGCGGAAGCGGCGCCCGCGCTTTTCCCCGACGGCGCAGGCACGGCGCTGCAGCGCTGCAGGGCGTGGCCCACGGCCCATGGCCCATGGCCCAAGGCCCATGTCGGGCGGAAGTGCCGAGGCAAGGCGGTCAGCGCAAAAGAAGGTTCACCACCCCCTGCGCATCCCGCACGGCTGGACGCGCGCTGGCGCTGGCAACCCGAGCTACGCAAGGGAGCTGCCCGCTTCAAAAAGCGAGGCCATGCCATGCGCCCCAGCACCCCGGCCGCGAGTCAGGGCCCCAGAGCGCGCGGTGGGTAAGTTTTGCTGCTCGAATAAATCTGCATCCAGCGGCCGATGGTTCAGTGCGCGCAACGGAGCTGGTCGCACCGCGTGGTGTGCTCGACTGCGCATCGAGAGGATCATTGAGCAAGAGGCGGCAAGCCAGATGCAAGGACAAAGTATATCTAGCCATTCTGTCCTACCGCTCCCCTCCCCAGCTACCCGTCCCTACATCTTGCAATCCGCCCCAAGCCGTCCCTCCTTTCGCTCCGCGTCCCTCCTTCTCCAGGTCCAGCCGCGTGCCTGCGTCATGTCTGCCTCTGCCTCTGCCTCTGCCTCTGCCTCCGCCTCCGCCTCCGCCTCCGCCTCCGCCTCGCCTCAATCTAAAGCCCCCGCCCAAGCAGCCCGGCCATCGAACCACCCTCAGACGACCTGCTGCGCCCCCGCCCACCAGTCCTCGGCATCATCACCCACCGGCCTGCCCACGCCCGCCGCCTCGCCGCAGGCCCACTCCACCGCCTCGTCGCCGTCGCCGCCCGGCGCCCACCAGCCGCGCAGGATGCACAACATGTCCATCTCCAGCATCCTGGCGCCCGACGACCACGCCGCCAGCACCTGCACCCAGATCCCCGAGGCCGCCAACGAGACGCCCGCGTCCAGCGTCTGCTCGGCCGGCAGCCGCAACAGCGTCGCCGAGGAGGCCCCCGCCCAGCAGTTCACCTGGAACGAGGACCCCAAGAAGATCGACGCCATGCTCAGCAGCCTCAATCCGGACAGCGCCGAGTGGGTCGTCTGGAAGGACTGGGCCGACTTCCTGGAAGAGGAGCGGGAGCGGGTGGCCGCCGAGCGCAAAGCAGCCGCCGCCACCGCCGGCGCCCAGGGCACCGGGTAGCACGCCGCCCGTCATCTTCTTCTTCCCGCAAGAACAAGAGCAAGCGCGTCTCATGCATTTGGGTTCGGGATGGGCCTTCCGCTTTACGGGTAACGGCGCGGGTGCTTGGGTTTTGTCTTTTCTTCTTCTCTCCCCCTTTCAGTCACGAGTCTTGATGTTGCCGGGAGGGGGGCTTTTTTTTTTTTTTTTTTAATGGGATTTGCGACGCATTTGGGGACAGTTTGGACACGGGATCAAAAGACGCTTGGGTTTTGGCTACTTGCTTTTGCACAAAATGTTCATAGGCACGGGGCATTGCTATTTCACCACCGACTGTCGGGACAGCGGGCACACGGGAGGGAACGGCCGTTCAGCATATTATTATCATCACCACCGCCCCGGCGCCGACAGCAACAGGTGGGCGCTTCTGTTAGGAAGGGCGCAGGCGCGTTTCGGCATGTCTCTCCTTGGCAGATCCTCGCAGCTGGAAGAGTACTTCGCATCTTTAGACTGGCATGGGGGAGAAATGGAAAGCAGCAAAAAAAAAAAAAAAACCCCGTCCCTTGGGGGTTCTGTCCTTCGTCGTCGACACACGTCCCGCCCCGCAGGAACGCAGCGCTGTCGTCCGTCTTGGCTTTATTTTTACCTACGGGGTCGGGATCGGACCGGTTCAGCCTTACTTAACGGGACCCATCGTGGCGGGTCACGATGATTTGTGCAAGTGTGTGTCTGTGTTCTGTGTATCGCTTGCCCTCCCGCTTCCCCCGCCGCCGCCGCGCATTCGCCACGCACGAGGGCGCCCTTCCGTCCGCGGCCCTGGCATGCCGCACGCTCGCTCCCCTACACAGCACGCCGCTCGAGCTGGTGCTGCGTGCGTCCTTTCTGCGAGCTCGCCCTGACCTTTGGCTCGGGCAGACGCCTCACTCAAGCTTTCCGGTCGCTACCACCACGCCGGTAACAAGGGGGAGAGACAGAAGCAAGTCCACAGCGTACAGAACACACACATACATACAAGCCCTCCGTCGGAACCGGCCCTTCCGCCCGACGACTGCCCGACCCCCCACGAGCGCCCGCCCAACACCACCTCCCGCCGCCGCCGCCGCCGCCGCCGCCGCCGCCGCACCGCCGCACCGCCGCACCGCCCCATCCATCCATCGTGGGGTGCGTGGGCATGCGCGACGGGCGCACCTGCAGCCCAGCCCAGCCCAGCCCAGCCCAGCCCAGCCCATGCCCACGCCCCCTCCGCCGCCGAACGAAGTGCGGGCCGCTCCATCCCACAGCCTTTTTCGCATGCGCCCGACTGACTCAGTGGCGTGCATTGCATGGAAAGAAAGCATGGAGACGACATCGTGTAAGTATTTCCCGACTGCACGGTCTACGAGCACTTCCAAACCGCCCCTCCCCCGATCCTCATCGGTCCCGGCGCAGTGTTTCCGGCTCGTGGGCCCGTTTCCCCGTGTGGTGCCTGCTTGGGCATCGGTGCTCGAGGCTCGAGCCGATTCTTCTGCTTCACTTTCTGCAGCCCTCCCGACCCACCGCGCGGGCGGACCGGGCTGCTCCACATGGACTGCTGTCATCGCTCATCCGATCCGCATCTGTGTGTTTTTCTGGGAGTTTGGGCTCGCTTCTGCCGGGGAGGGGCGGCTGGTGGGAGGTGAACACGCGACACGTTGTTCTGCGTGTGAGTACGAAGGCCATCTGCTGGCGGGCAAGAGACAGGGCTGCGGGCTCCGCCCGCTGCGGCGCGGACCGGTCAGTCGGCGGTGATCGTGGGGCGAGCTCCAGCACCGACGACGGGCTGGCCGGCGTCCGAGTCATCGACGGGCATGGGAGGCCGCCGTGCCCAGGACGGCTGGGATTCTTGGGGGCGGCGGGCGACTGAGTCGGCATACTGGGAAGGTCAGCTCGCAGGCCATGGGGTTGGAGAAGAGGCGGTTCGAATTTCCAACCGTGCCGGTGCCTGGAGGGTTTGGCAGTCGGTTTTTCGGTGCGGTGGAGCAGTGTGCCCACACGCCCGCCACCGCATCCACAGCTCACTTCCCCCCAAGCAAGGGAGCGTCCGGCGCGTCAACGGCACGTCGCAGCACGCCCCCTCCTCCCCTCCGCCGGCAGACGCCTCGCAACGACCAAGGCAGCGAGCGCTGCTCCCACACGTCCCTCGCTCTCGTCGAGGCTCGAACTGACGGTCTGACAGGCTGCGCGGGTAAGCACTAATCCGGCTCTCAGCCCAGCCCGACTGCCTGGCCGTCTGCCTGAAAACAGCAGACAAACCTGGACATGCGACTGTATGTGCGGCGTAGGGCTCCGCCGGCCAGACAGCACTCGGCGATCTCGGCGGATCACTCGTCGCCAGGGCCCCTGCCCAGCTAGGTATCTTACACGCACACGCTTCCAAAAATCCACGATCCGCGATCCAACCGCCCAGCCCTGATGCACGCCCCAGCCGTGGCCAGCGGCTGCGTGGGCCAACGTCGCACAAGGAGCAAAAAGGAGGCCGGATCTGGGCTGCGCTCAGCTGGGCACGAAACCTGGGATATGGTCGAGCTCTCCGCGGCTTGGCTGGCCTGCTGCGTCTCGTTGGCTGGCGCAGCGGGCAACGATCTGGCCTCCGGACCAAGGAACGTTGGTTTTGGATCGACCGTACATACAATCACTTGACAAAAGTTCTCGCGTGATTAAGCGAGACGCGTTTTGACGCGTCTCGAGCGCCCACACCTCCAATCTTCGCACCACCAAAATGGCACCACAACGCACTCCTCTCAAAGAGCTCTTTGGCACAAATACTCCCAATCAGCACTACTCTCCACATCAACGAGGGATTTTACTTGCCTGCAAGGCTCTTGGCAAGAAGCCTGCCCGGTTCCAGAAGCACCTGGGCGTGCCTGAATCTTCGGTACGCTCGACTATACAGCTCGCGCCATTACGCAACAAAGGGCGCTCCCAATTACGGACTGGGCGGCCAAAATGTCTTCCAGAAACCGACAAGCGACATATTCTACGCGTGGTGCGAGCCAACCCAAAATTCACTTACCAAGAGGTCGGGAAGTCACAGGTGTGACCTGCCATGACCGGACCATCTCTCGACTCTTGGACACCTATAACATAAAGAAATGACGTGCAGCTGGCCGCCCGGAACTCACGGAAGAACATGCTGCTATCAGAATTGCCTGGGCACTCGAGCATGTGCACTGGACCGAGGCGCAATGGAAGAAAGTCATCTAGTTAGATGAGTGCTCTGTGGAGCGAGGAAAGGGCCAGAAAAGGGAGTGGTGCTTTCGCACTCCTAGCCAAAAATGGGACCTCTAAATGGTCCAACCTGTTGAACAATGAGGGTTCACAGCAGCGGTATAGAGACAGTCTACGATGAGTCGTTCAATTCTTCTACCTATTAGCCGCACACGGAGGATATACGTGTGCGTCACGTGCTATACTAAACCCCAATTAGCTCTCGCTAATCGGGTCCTTTTCGGACCTTTGGTTTCCCAACTAGATTAACTCTCTAGGAAACCAACTCGCTCTGCTGCTAAAATCCACCCAGGTACAGTAGCCCTTAGGCTGTTTGTTTAACATTAAACATATCTGGTTTCATTTAAAGTCTAAGGAATTAGAGCTATATCCAGAGCTTAAATACTTAACCGGATCAGTAGATTTTGTTAGAGAGAAGCTGGGAGAAGCATTACGGGAAGCATGGGAGGCTTTACTACAATCTTTATTTGATTCTATATTAGGTAGTATGAAGCGTAGGTGTGTCAGGCCCCTTAGGCAGCACCACCATGGACTGTAGGGTAACTAACCAGCAGCAGCCAGCATGTTACGGCGCAGCTGCAGGAAGTGGGAAACGGGGTCAAGAGGCGCGGAGGAGGTCCTTGCGATCCACCGCCTCTGACCACGCTGATGACTCAGCAGCCGCAACACGGTCAGGACGCCAAGGCCTGACCATCAAACCTGACCTCCCAGACCACACGGTCACGAACCACGGTCACGACCTGAATTCCCTATGTATATAGTCAACACTCCTTTGCAGTAGATAGGACCCTCGTGGTCAATTACAATCTTTGAACCCTACTCCCTGCTTGCCTTCCCTGCCTGGCTACGGCTGCTATCCTCTGAACAGTTCAGCGACATCCCGATAGCGGTAGCGAACCCCGTGACGCGACCCGCCTCGACCCCCAGGACCCGACTCGACAAACCTACCCGGACGAGAGGCCTCGCGTAACACAGCAACTAGGAGGGAGACCCGGTCACGTGCCAGGGCACGTGCACAGCGCTAGGTACATCTACCTGTCCTGCCTTCCTCTACCTTCTTTCCTTTTCTTCTTCGTACATAGATTTTCAGTTGAGAGCAATACCACCCTTTCGGCTTTGCTGCCTCACAAGGTGTGAGGCAGTTATCGCAGCAGAGGGCTGGCATACCAAGTATTAGCAAAGAAATAATACTAGCATCCTTCTTCTTACTCAATTTTAACTTGAAAATAACTTAGTATAAGAGCTAGGAAGCATGCGTTGAGAATCAGTAAATTAATGGGGTACGAGGGTCATCGCTTCGGAAGCGCCCGCGCGAGAACTTTTGTCTTAGTACTGTACATACCGCGCCGTCTAGATTGTCAGCTCCTGCACATGCTACTGCAGCCTCGGCGGCGGATGCTTTTCGCGCCGTCAAATCAGTGCTCCGACCTGTGACCTCCTGCTCCCGCTCCACGCAGTTCATGTAGGAGACATATCTCATTTTCCTCGTTCGCGGGTTTCGACTCGACTTTGGCACATCTGGCCAGCGGCCCTGTCCGTCCGTCCAATGACTCCCCTCCACGCGCGCGGTCGAGATACCCATCTCCGACAACCAGCGCTGCTGCTCCCCATCCAACTGCGGCTCCACCTCCCTCCCCTACATGCACGCCCGCCCGCCCGCGTACGCGCCCTGCTTCGATCAGCCCAGCCCGCCCCACGCGTGCCCGAACAGTCCGCGCAGACTGTGCATATGCACACAAGACGCACACCCGTCACGCCCCCGATCCAGCCCCGTCCCACCGCACAAGGCAGACACTCGTAGCAAACGAACCCCGAAAACGCCCTGCGGCCCCTCCCTAGCGCCAGGCTGATCTCCGCCGCCCTTGCCGGACCCGCCCGCCGCTCCCCCTGCTGCCAGCGGCCGCCGCTAGGAGTTGCCCGCCCTGGCGCCCGCGCTCTCCCCAGCGTCGATCTGCTCGGGAGACAGTTGGTGCCTGGGCCCTCGGTTCGCGGGCTAGGCTGGGCTCTCAAGGCGGCTGAGAAGCTGACGTATGCACCTAGCGCGGGGCCAGGGGCAGGGGCAGCGACCCGGCCGGTGTGACCCTCGAGGACTGACCGACTGGGGCGGTGTGCCCTTTCCAGGAACCCGCCGTTTTTCGCGGTTTGGAGAGGGAGGGGCGTTTGGAGATTTACGCGCACACGGAGCCCGCCTCCCCCCCCCTCTGCCGGGTGGGTGGCTCACCGTTCGGGATCGGTGTGGACTGCGGACCTAGAGGCGCGGACCGCTCCACGCCTCCAGCCCGGGAGTGGAGCTTTTTTTTTCTTTTTTTTTAATCGTGTCGATGTGATATGCGCGCTCGAGTGTTGGGGGGAGGGGGGCACGGGGGGCAGTCTACGTACGTACGTACCCTGCTCGGCGAAGGCGCGCGCGGTGCGCTGGGGGCGACCGCCTGGCCAGGGCCAGGTGGCGTGTCGACGAGACGGGGGGAAGGCAACTGATCGGGGCGGTGCGCGCGCTTTAGTGGCGATGATGGGGAGCGAGCGGGACTCGCCACCTGCCGAAGCGTGGACTTAGGCTGGTCAGGGGGTGGGTTTGTGGCTTGCGGGCTTGTTTGATACGCTTGGCTCAAGGCTGGGAGAGGGAGGGAAGGAGGGGAGAGGGGCTAATGCGGGTGGGTGATTGGAGGTTTGTGCTCGTGGTGCTTGTGGTCGTATTCGGTGCGTGCTCGAGCGGGTAAGTAGCGCTGGGTGGCGGTGGGGACGATCTGGCAGAGAGATCTTGGTTGTGGGAACTGGGGTAGCCGAGAGCACCTTCTCTTCGCGGCGGACGGATGACGAGGGGAGAGACGCAGTGGACAGGAAGGAGGAGGCGGTGATAGACGGCCAAGGAGGCGTAACTGGTGTTCTGCATTCGAGAAGTGCCGTCGACGAGGAAGCGTCTTCCGTGCCGATTCCACACGCACTCGTCGTTCAGCCTTGCCGCACACCACCTACATGATCTCACAGCTGTCCATCCCAAAGCTTGGCGACATGGGATCTGAACGGCGTGCCAAGAGATGTACGATTTCCTTGTTTTTCCCAGCCGCGAACGCACTCGGAGATATGCGAGGCATCGTATCTCCTGTAAAAGTGGAGCGTCGCAGATTTGCTCCACCTCTCTCCACAGCCAAACAAACAATTCACAGCCGCCGACCAACCGCGAGCAGAGGAACACCACTCTCGGCCGGCGACTCGGCCTCTCTTCTGGCCGCCCATGCGACTCCACGGGCACGACGACGGCGTAAGGCCCAGAAACGGCGGCAGCTGGGGCAGCGGCAGACGTTGCATCACTCCACCAGCGCCGCAACAACGCCGCTTTGAGGATCTCCCACGCTACGAGAGGGCCGGCATGCTCGCTGACTCGGGTTCAGCCATCGAGCCGCTGGCGGCGGATCTGCCGCCTGAGCTAGCCGGAGACCAGACAAGCGGCGGACGATGCGCGTGATTCCACGATCTGTGAGTGATTCGCCTTCGTCCCGGGCCAGGCTCCGGCCGTTTTGGGGGGGGGCGGGGGCTCCAGCCCATCCCACGTGCGCCGCGAGCAGCTCTTTTCCCTCTCTCTCCCCAACGGCCGTGCCGGGAGTTGATACACGCCACCAACGCCCCCCCCCCAACAGCCGACCGGCGGACGAGAGCGAAGGCTCCCAAATCCGGGGGTGTTCGTCGCCAGTCGTCGTCGTCGTCGTCGACACTTGGCGGCCCCCGCCGATCACACGGCCTGCCTGCCTGGCCGCCGACGGAGCCTTCCATCCGTGCGGCACGACACCTGCATGGCGGCGGCGAAGCGGACCCTGACGGCGATGGCCTGGCGAACATGCGATCGATCTGCGTTCCGTCTTGCAGCCCGCACGCCTCGGCAGCTTTCGTCCGCCATCTCCGTTTTGCCTCCTCCGCCCCGCACCTTGCCGCATAAGGATGGCTTCCCTTTTTCTCGGCCAGCCCCCCGCCCGGACGAATCCCAGGTGGGCTCCCCCCCCACCCACCCCGTCGTTCGGGGGCTAGCGCTACGGGGGGAAGTGCGGAAGGGCTGCTCGTTGGATGCGCTGGCGAGCCGGGGCGTTTGCGCAACAGCGTGGTGTGGCCCGGGCGAGGAGCTAAGGGCGGCGCATCGGCGGGCGGACGTTCCTGCCTGCTCTCGCTGTCTCTCTTGCGCTGTGCAGCCGCGAGACAGCAGCCACGTATCTGCGGCTTAGCGTGAAGAAGGGACACGCAGGGAGAGAGGCAGTCGTGCGTGCCTCGTTCCAGCCCGAGACCGGGCGGCCCGTGGGGGAAGAAGCATGAACAAAGGGCCCGTGGGAGGGAGGGAGACATCTCAGGCCACACGTACATACATGTACAGACCGCCCGAAGCGTACGGCATCTCTGGGGGAAGGAGACGAGGCGGACAGCAGGAGGCGCGACCCACCGACAGGCCGTTCCCCTGCGCATAATCCCGCTCTGACGTGTGGCCGGTGAGTGGCGACCGTCTTTTCCTCGAGCTGGTGACGAGACGGGACGGCGGCCAGGTGGAGCAGGGCCGCGGACGGCCAAACGGGCCGGGCTGAGGTGGCACGGCATTGGAGATAGCTAAGGGCGGGCGCGCGTCATCCGGGAATCATGCAGACGGAGGATGTCTCGCCCCGCTGGGTGTGACACAGCAGCAGTAGTCGGTATGTTAAACTTTGGTGGCCCCCTCTCTCCAAAAGGAAGCGGGCGTGGTTATGATGCAACACGCGGGTGCACTGCAGCCTCTGGCCGCCTCGGCTGGCGAGTGGTTCGTTGATCCTTCCGGCTGGGCGTTCATGCGGCCCTTGCTTTTGATTTTTTTTTCCTCCTGGTGTTTGCTTTTTCCAGCGGATGACATAAGCACGGCGCCATTGGCCGCCGCCTCGTGTCGGGAATCTGCCCATCGTGGAGGGTGGGTGTCGTGCCGACTGCCCCGGCCAGGCTCTCAGCAGCAGGTTGGATTGGCCGATCTGGGCGGCGAAGTGATGCGTGCGAGGGCGCAGATGCTGATCCCCGCCAACCCTGTTTCGCGTCACTGGTCCCTCTCCCTGTCCACTGCCGGCCTGCGGGAAACACTTCGAGCGTTGACACACAGACGCCGCCGGGCACGGGACTGGCCAGCGGGGTGCGCTGGCCCTGCCCGGAGTCCGGTTGGCGGCCGTTCCGGGGCGGCCATGCACGCCCGCGCTGCGCTGCACTCCAGACTCCAGAGGGCAGAGGCAATAAAAGACCCACTCGCCCGGCCGCGCTGGCCAGCGGCCATCTCCACATCGATAGTTCCGTCACCTGCGGGGGGTTCTGCAGTTGCACAGGCCGCGAGCACGCTCTAGGGGCGCCGGCGGGCGAGGCAGGATTCGCCGTGCCCACAATTACACCACTACTATTGTTCTTCTGGCCGCAGTTGCAGCATCCGTGCCGCCTCCTGCACGTGATCGATCCACTTTCGTGTCAGCGTTGCAGCGAGAGCGGGCAACCCGAGCGTGACGGGCATCGAGCTCGCGCCCAGCCGTGCCGGTGCCATCATCTCACCTCCTCTTCTCGCCGCCGCCCTCTCCCCTATACTCCCGTCTCCATGCCATTATCGAGGCCTGGCCGCGTCACTAGACGCTGGACCCAACACCCGCCATCCGCACGACCCGGGCACGAATCCACTCCTGCTGCGGCGCGGTCGGCTCGGTCTGGTGGCTCGTCGCTGGCAGAGCCGAGCTGTCACATCCGCGAGTTATGCACGGCCAGAGCCTTATCCATCCATCCATCCGTCGTGCTCGCACCACGATCACCGCGCCTGATCACCGATGCCAGCAGACGGCAGCGGCGTCAGCATCGCTGCCGCCCAGCCCGCGCGCCGGCCACTCCAGACACGCCCGCCACGTCGCTCCACCCCGCCCCGCCCCCGCCGCGCCCTCCTCCGCCCCGCCGACCAGCGCCCCGCCGCCCGTCACCACCACCCCCCTCCCACACACCTCCTCCACCACCCCCCGCACCACCCCCGCCCCCCCCCGGCTCACCCACCACAGCTGCCGCATCCGCGCCACACACCCCGCCCAGTGCGCCAGCACCACCAACGCGCCCCGCTCGCCCCTCCCCAGC
Organism: Neofusicoccum laricinum; assembly: GCA_029906385.1. Taxonomy (NCBI): domain Eukaryota; kingdom Fungi; phylum Ascomycota; class Dothideomycetes; order Botryosphaeriales; family Botryosphaeriaceae; genus Neofusicoccum; species Neofusicoccum laricinum. Next base: position 105,835 of record CP123724.1, read on the forward strand.
GCCGCCATAAACCCCTCCCCCACCCCGACCGCCCAGTGCAGCGCAATCGTATGCAGCCCCGGCCGCGCCGCCAGCCGCCGCACCAGCAGCCGCAGCCCCGCCAGCGGCGCCCGGCAGCACGACGCCGCCTCCTCCTCCGCACCCAGCCGCGCCCGCGTCCACGCGCGCCCGCACGTACGCGCTGATCGAGCCGCGGGCGGGAGGGGGCTGCTCCCACGTGCGCGCGTACAGCGCCTGCGTGCCGTGGAAGAGGCGGAGCAGCTGGCGCGCGCGGGCGAGCGGGGGCTGGGCGGGGGCGGGCGGGAAGGCGAAGGCGGCGGCGAGGACGAGGGAGGCGGTGGTGAGGACGGCGTCGGCGGGGTAGTGGGGCAGGGCGGCGACGGCGGGGGCGAGGCCGGCGAGGGCGAGCGACTGGTGGCGCGCGGCCAGGGCGACGTCGTGGCGGGCGGCGGGGGCGCTGTGCAGGGCGGAGCGGTGCAGGGCGGCGTAGGAGAGGGCGGCGTGGTGGAGGAAGGCGTGGGAGGCGGCGAAGGTGCGGATGGCGTGGTCCCAGCGCCAGAGCTGCTCGGATTGGATGTGCGCGGGCGAGGCGGTGGTTACGATGTGCAGGTAGTGGTGGAAGAGGGCGCGGCTGTGGGAGGCGTCGGGGTGCAGGGTGTTGGCTCGGCTGACGAGCCGCTGCTGGAGCGGAGCGGCGAAGGGGTCGTGGGCCGACAGCAGGTGCGTATAGGTGCAGTCGCGGCCCTTGGACGTGCAGCGCAGGCAGCGCGGCTGCGTCTCGTCGCACCGGCAGGCCTCAGTACTCAGTCCGGCTTGTCTCAGCTCAGCAGGCTGCCGCTGGCCGGCGGGGCCCCACGCACCTTGACCCTCCTCTCCTTGCACTGACGGCACCCGTGGTGCGAGTTCCGGTGCGCGCGCCGGCTGGACATGTCCTCTGGATCGGGAGGGGACGCTTGTCCGATGACGCAACGGCAGAGGCGCCTGTGCCGCAGCTACCGCCTTGTCCCACGGCGGGCGAATCAGGAGAGCAGCGAGCACACGCGGGCCGCTGTCCTATTGCAGGCCGGAGGATAGGCGCGGGCAGATCGACGGGTGCGAGTTGGCTGATGAGACGCACTGGTGTGTGAGTCTGCACCAAGGCCCGGAGGCGACGTCTCGGGGAGGGACGGGCACTCGGAGATGAGATATTTGGGTGTCATCGACCACTTCTCGGCCGAGACGTCGACAGACTCAGGATTCTATTCCCGGAACCTTATTCCTGTTCTTAGGGGTCAGATTCATTGGTTTCTATGTTCTCGTCCGTGGACCGTGGCAGCTGATTTATCCTCCGGAGCAGCGCTCGTTATGGTCTCCGAGGCAACAGATATGGTGGTCTGCGGCTCTCCGGTAGCGGTGTTGTATCGTGGACCACGCCTATGGTTTTGGGAATATTTGAGGAAGATGAGTCAGACTTTGCGGTCGTTGGAGTCTGTTGCGTCGATGATAGTCGGCGGTTCATTATAACATCTGGAGCAATATTGCTGGGTTGAGGAGTAGCGATGGTGACATCCTTGGGCGTAGAGGCTGATGTTTGGTCTGAAGAGTTCTCTTGAGACCCAGATTCATTAGGTTTTGGGGATCTAGACTCATTTGAATCACTTGGACCGGAGTTCTTGTCACTGGGCTGCTATCTAGAGCAGTGCTGGAGGTTTCTTGTCCCGAACCACCCTAGTCTGCGTTCGTCTTTGATTCTGAGGTAGTGTGCTCTTCTTGAGCCTCAAGGGCGTCGTTCTTGGCCTCCTGATTTGGATCAATCTCAGGGGTGCTGGTATCAGGTGCTCCGGTGTTATTTTGGTCTGCCGCGACATCTAGACGATTGTTGGGCTCGGGATATATTTTCATGTCTGCAGCCCTCACCGTGGGGCGTCCAATATTCGTGCGATTCCTGGCAGTCGTGTGATAAATCTCACCAGCCTCTTGTACATCCGCGGCTGCCATCGGTTCCTGGCTGGTACCCGAGGCACTAGTTGGAGTTATGGTTTCGGACGTCACAGAGCTCGTTTTCTTACTATGATGGCCCCCGAGCTGAGGACCATGGAAATGATCATGGTGAAAAGCGTAGAAGTGAGCATTGCGTTCTTCGAGTTGAAGTGGATTGTCAATGGCGGCGTTAGCGACCACAGTGCTAACGAGTGGAAATATCACGAAGAACCTCATCTTGCGGGTGACAGGAAGGGCGTGGAAAGTTCACTCTCTGGCGTTGTTTCAGAAGCAGTCAATCTGGCAGAGGTGTAAGCCAGACCGCTTTGTATGATTTAGTGCTACGTAGGTGTATTCTGTAAAATCGCGCTGGTGGGAAGGAACAAAGTTGCGGTACTCCAGATCGAGTAAGGAAAGAGAATATGGGTAGTGATTTAACTTCACTTTCGATGTTGAAAGGAGAAGGAGGACAAACAAAACCCAGTCTGATGACAAAAACGATGGAAGTTCTCAAGTCTCCGGAAATTTGGCCATTGTGAGATGGTGGGAGTGGCATCTAAAAGACATATATGACATGAACGCTCGTCAATAGTAATACTGGATCTACCGAAGCCCCTTTTCGCCACTAATTTCTGGGGATTGTATATTCTGAAGGTGGACCCAAGTTTTCCAGCAACGGGTTGGTCCTGCACCATGGCGGTCGTAATACTCCGCCCAGATCTTCACTTCAGTGATTGTGATTGACAGGATAAAAGCCACAGATTTGAAAACGAACTGCTACTGTAAGAGACTTAGACAAACCTCCAGCTTTTCGGCAACGCATCAGACAAAGAACCCTCACGAACCAAGCCATCTCGCCCGATTATCACACCCCCTCCGCAAAAGCATCACTCCCCGCATTCAAGTCAACCTTCATACACTCCTTCAATCCACACACCTCAAACAGCGTCCTCGGACTCAAATACTTCGGCGTCCCCACAACTCCCTTCTCCATCAACCGCTGCAGCGTCTCCTTAATAGCCAGATACGCCGGACAAATCGTCGCAAACGAGAAGATCATGACGCGGAACCCCATCTCGCGGGCCTCGTCGACCGTGATCACCGGCGTCACGCCGTTCTCGACCATGTTGAGCAGCACCGGCCACGGCGCCAGGTCGCGCACGCACTGCCGCGCCTGCTCCTTGGACGTGAAGCCCTCCAGCAGCCCGACGTCGAACCCGATGTCGCGCGCCGCCCGCAGCCGCGCCACGCACTCGTCGTACTCGAGCGTCTGCAGCGCGTCGGTGCGCGCGATCAGCACGAAGTCGGAGCGCAGCTCCGTGCGTGCCGCGTGCGCTGCCCTCAGCCGCGCGAAGTATTCCGACCGCGGGACTACTTTCTTGCCGCCGAGGTGGCCACAGCGCTTGGTCAGGACTTGGTCTTCGAGGTGCGCGCCGGCGACGCCGGCGCGGATGTATTCGGAGATGGTGCGGGCGACGATGATGGGGCCTGCGGTGGGGGGTGTGAGTGATGGGTCTGGAGTGCTATGGGGCTTGGGAGGGTGAGGTTGGTGGTGGGGGTTTGAGCTTACCGCCGTAGCCGGTGTCCATGTCGGCGATGAGAGGAGGGCCGTAAGGATTGAGGTTGGCTATCATCTCGGCGTTGGCGCGCATGTCATGGAGATGGGCGATGCCGAGATCAGGCTGCCCAAGACGGGAAGCTGTGGCGCCGGCGCCTGTCTGCAGGTGCAGCAATTAGTGATGTGATGTTGAGATGAGGGTGGGGTGACCACGAACCATATACATGGCGTTGAAGCCAACCTCTTGCGCAGCGCGAGCGGATATGCCGTCATAGACACCAGGACAAACGATGAGTTCGTCTGTCTCTTCGAGCATCTTACGGAGCTTGACGGACCCAGATGGCGGTCCATCAGTGGACAGTCTGGGCTTCAGGGGCTGTTCAGAGGGGATGTTGCGATGCTGAGTAGGGTCGAGCACCATCGACGAGACATCATCAGTCTTTGCTTCTGTGAGAGGCTCCAGCCCATTCATCTTGTTCTTGATGCTGTTGGAGTTTCTTTCATGTTGCCAGGCCGCGAATCTCGTCTCTTCCGGGACAATCTCTTTAATAACTGGGTCCACTGCCTTTCCTGAGGCAATGAACGCGCCCGCAAGCTGTTCGGCTGCGTGAGGTGTCATATTGGGGTTGATTGATGAATTGGAAAAGGTGTAAGGCTGAATGAAACCCAAAAGCTGTGCGAACAGAATGCAGAGTGATGAGGAGACCTCAGAGCGTGTGGTGGCTGTCTTAAGTAGCCCGGGAGCAGTATTGAGATCGGGAGGAATCTAAATCGTCCTGTCGATGTCTTCTCCGTACCCACAGAATCTCCTTGTAGTGGTTGGATTCGTTTTTGACCGATCTTGCATCAAGGAGAGAGAAGCAGGGACACCCTGCACGGCTCACGTGCGGGGTTGACCGGCGAGCCAGTCAAACGCTCCCGTTCCCGTCCGAACCCGCACGAAAACAGATAAGCTTCTCCGCACCTCACGGGCCTCAAGGGATTAGAAGCAAGGCTTTCCTAAACATTCCATAGGTTCTGATTGGGTAAATTGGGCGAAATGCAAGTGTGACACAGAAGGCCAACTCGCAACACTTGTTGTGGCTTGCGAGAGTACCCGATTTAAGCTTGCGTAAGGTATCCCACGTAAGACATCCTCCAGTCATGGCTAAAGCGATTGTCATAGGGCTTCCGATTCCCCCGCGTTTGACTTTGGACCGACTTTTCCCGCTTTGGTTCTACTCTGCTCCGGTTGCCTGCAGCTTGCACAACACTCCCGCCTCAAAAAAAAAAACGGAGACACGGATCCAGAGGTACTTGTTACGGCACAGTCTCTAAAGACGCAGAAAGGTGAGGGGCTCACGAAGGAACCCTGCAAGAAAAGGCATCCCCACGTGACTAGTGCACGTGATGATCTACCCAAGATCCACATGTCGCCCTAACGAGCCGGGCGACATACAGCAACCGTCGCCCAGCGTAGCCCGGCTACATGGAGCAACACCAGATTGTCATAGCTTTCCTATAGTATATAAGCACACTCACTTAGCTAGATACTTGACCCTCCGTGGTCAACTTCAATAATCAATCCGCACCATTGATTAGTAACACGGCCTTCGCACGTAGTGCTCTGTTACGTGTGTTCGTCACTTCGTTCTCTCACACCCTCCCTTGTACCCACTCAAGGTAAACCCTTACACGGCTTACCACCCTCTTTGGTGTTTGATCCTTAGAGGTAGAGGCCCGCCGTTACAGCTACGAGTCTATGAGCTCTCATGTGCATTTGGCTTGAAGCGACCCGCGAAGCCTCTCACACGTATATAGTCTCCAGCCTCGGGATCTTGGCCATATAAGCTTTAGTGCTAATTACAAATTGGGGACCACCCCGGGTCGAATGTGGTCAAAGCAATGATAGAGTAAATCCGGACTGCCATCGTTGTGCCGAGAGAACTCGATGCATTTCCGAGTTCGTATCTGAGAAAAGACAATAATGAAGCTTGGAGGAGATTCTGCCCGAACAAAACGAGAATTTCAATATGATCAGCTGTTGGGACGGAAGTTCCCTGACTGAGGGCAAAATGCGAGAAGATCTTGTTCCGGAAGGGTGTTGGCTCGCCCGGGCAAAAGCGGGGACAATTGTCGTTCATTTTCGTGGCCCCGAATCCTGGGGCTGAGCGTATGTCGAATTGAGTTTCTGTGAAAGTGCGGAGACTCTGGGGTAGCCTGATCTAATCGGCGCAGTTCGGGGCACTACTGCTATTTCACGTGGCACGCATGTCTGTCGTGTAACGGCGGGCCTCTACCTCTAAGGATCCAAACACCAAAGAGGGTGGTAAGCCGTGTAGGGTTTACCTTGATTGATTGATTGATTGATTGCTATTTAACGTCCGGCGGGTCCACGCGTGGGTCGGCAGTATGCCTATCACCGTGTGCCCTTAGGCCTCCCATGGGGCATAGGACGTGCCACTCTACCTACAGTCTACGCTAAGGGGTGACATATCTGGGACGTCGCGTCTCTGTAGGCTGGATATCGCAGTAAGGCGTTCTCTACCTCCTGCTCGGCTTTAGGGTGTGAAGGAGTGTTTGGGCCTCTATGGGCGACTATACATAGGAAAGAAAGAGAGATAAAATATGAAAGGGGGAGTCAATTTAGATATGGTGGTGATGGTCTGAAGAGACTAGGGTTGACAGTGTGTCTGCCTGCTGGTTCCGGGCGCTAATATCCGTAAAGAAGCGAGATTCTTCTACGAACTTTGCGAAGAGGATAGCCCCTTTTGGCGTGGCTAGAGTCATAGGGATAATATCCCTCGGCTTGCCTCGAAGGCAGTTTGTTCGTTTACGGGCGTGTCTACAGAATGCAAAGTGTATCGTTGTTTTTGGCCGCCCACAGCGGCAGAGGTTATTTTGTTCAGTGTGGCGGAAACGTTCGTGGTACGCCTGGAAGTCTCCATGGCCTGATCGTGCAGCCAGTAGGTGACCTAGTGTCTTCCTAGGGAGGAGAAGTTCTGGTGGAGCACCCTTTGCCAAAGGGATTTCTAGGTCCTGGTAGGATTTTGGGGCGTTTTCTGTCCACCACTGTTCGAAGCTTTCGTGCGCTCGTTCCTTTACAATCCTCTTGATCTTTGCTACTGTCAGTGGAATGTCTGGAGGAGCAGAGGATGCGGCGCCCTGTTTGGCCAGGCGGTCAGCTTCTTCGTTGCCTGGAATTCCTTGGTGTCCCGGAATCCAGTAGATCATGATTTCTCCTGGTTGGATGCTGGGTGCTCGTTTTCGTCGTTTCCACAGTGTCGCTAGTTGTCGGATCCTAAGGATGCTCCCTTGGCTGGTATCGGTAGGGGTTCCTTCTAGTGCCCTACAGGCCGCTTCCTGGTTATCAAGGAGGACGTAGATGTTCGTTGCCCTTTGCGTATCTGCCCGCTGCGCGGCTGCCCTTATTCCTGCCTCGATAGCGATGATCTCTGCATCATAGACCTCGGCCGCTGTGCCTAGGCTTTGGTAGCCCTCACAGACTTTATATCCGCGTTGGAAGCCCACGTATCCTAGCCCAGTGTTGCCAGCTGCATCCTGGGACCCATCAGTGTAGAGGGTAATATCAGTGGGTGGGATTGATGAGATCCATCGCATGGTGTCTGCGGTTGTCTCAGAGCTTCTTGTCTGCTGTGTCCGGGTAGTGTGCTTAGGTTTAAGGAGTAGAGGTCTTTCGCTCTCTGGAAGAAGTCGTGCTGTTCTAAGTAGTCTGGTTTGTCCTTTCCCCTTTGTACGAGTAACTAGAGGGTGGTTCTCGTCAAGGGTGCGAAGCCTGGCTGCGTATCTTAGCCGAATTGTCTCCAGCATGACTTCTGCAGGAGGAATGCCGGCCTCCCTATTTAGGGCTGGCGTAGGCGTTGTACGGAATACTGGTAGTATAGCTCTTAGTGCTGTGTTGACTGTTATGTTGATACGTCTCACGAGCGACTTGCTTAGAGTTGAGACCTCTCCTCGTTTCTTAGCCGAGTATCGTGTGGGGCCTGGCCACCATGCCTCTGCTCCGAAGAAAGCTACTGTGATAATGCATACGCGGACTGCGTGCCGGAGGAGTCCCGCCTGCGCTCCATGCTGTGTGTTCCCGAGGGTACGGAGGTGTTCTGCAACCTTTATTGCCTTTCCTGTCCAGTGCTCTACGTGTGTCCGGAAAGAGAGTCGCTTGTCTAAGAAGATTCCGAGCCATCTGGTTGCTTTGTTGGGCGAAATGTTAAGGGATTCGAGTTTCAACCTCGGGTTAGAAGGTCCGTTCTTTCGCGTGAAGTGTTGGAGCTCGCACTTCTCTGGGTCAAAGGAGATGCCGTTTTGAATTCCCCATTTGAGGGCTGCTTCTAGTGTAGACCCAGTCCTGAGGAAGGCCACATCGTCTGCGTAGCCGAAGGCTTGTTTTGGGCTGTTCAGCTTAAAGAGAGGCTCAAGGTAGAGCATAAAGAGGACGGGAGAGGCTGGTGAGCCCTGGGGGAGCCCGCAGCTGAGCGGCCTCTCTGCGGTTGTTATGTCCTCAAAGCGGATCTTTGCTGTACGCTCGGCCATAAAACTGCTTGTCCAGCTGACTATCTCATGCGGCCAGCCCTGTTCTCGAAGTCTTGCTTGTAGTCTACCCGGGAGGACGGTATCGAATGCTCCTTTGACGTCGAGCGTGAGAAGTGAGGCAGTGAGTCCTTGGTCGAGGGCCTTCTCGATGTCGTGGATCACGCAGCTAGCCAGGTCTGTCGCCGATCGCTTGGGGAGTGCCCCGAATTGTTGTGGATTGAGTACTCCTTGTTGTATTGCCGTGAGGCTGAGGCGTCTGGCGACTAGGCGTTCGAGTCCTTTACCGAGGCATGAGAGGAGGGAGATGGGTCTCCAGGCTCTAGGGCTTGTGAGGTTCCTTTTTCCAGGTTTTTCGAGCATTACCACTTCCGCGGTGCGGAATGGCTTGGGGTGATGCCCCTCCTGAAGACAGAGGTTGAAAAGTTTGGTGATGTACTCTTGGATGGTTGCCCAGATTGTTTGTAGGACTTGGACGGTAATTCCATCGGCTCCTGGAGCCGTGTTTGATGTGTGTAGAATTGCGTCTCTGGCTTCTTCTTCCGTTACCCCTAGGTGGACTGAGATCTGTTTACGCGGTACTGTAGCGGCTTCCATAGGATTAATATCGTCTGTAGCAGTTCTCCTCTCAAGAGTAGCCTTCCTTAGTGCCTCGGCTTTGTCTCTCGGGTCTATATATGTCTCCGAGTCGATCGTTAGGGGCGGGCTTCGAAGCGGTCCCCTTTGTTTACGCCAGCTTGTGATCTTAAAGATGTCTCTGGAGGTATTGGCGCTATTAATAGTGTTCTGCCAGTATTGTCTCTTCGCATGCTTCACTTCCGCCTGAAGTTGGTGTTTTTCATAGGTTGCTAGGCCGTGTCTCCGAGCTTGACGGTATGCCTGTACCGCGTCCCTACAAGCGTTCGTCCACCATGGTGCACCTAGGTTCCGAGTGTTTCTTGGGCGGAAAACTCTAGCCATGTTGAGTTGGATGCACTGACTAAGGCTAAGAGCGGCGCCGTCTAGGTCATTTCTCTTGGTTGCTATAAAGGGTGGGAGGGTTTCCGCGACGGCTTGCGTTAGTTTAGAGAGGCCCTCTTCCGTAATCCTTAACTTTCCGTTTGGCGAGGCCCTATTCGGGCCCAGCGGGATCCGGGTAATAATGGTCTCGTGGTCTGAGGTGGTGTGTAAGTGTTCCTCTACGGTTGTGGTGACTCCTGGTATATTGGTGAGGACAAGGTCGATTGTATGGCCTGCCTTATGAGTCGCTATGTTTGGGGCGGATGTAAGTGTTAGTTGTTCCTGTTCGAGCCATTCTACTAGCTCCGGGGCTCCGTCGGATTTGCGTGCTCCGGATTCCCAGAGGTCATGGTGTGTGTTAAAGTCTCCTGCTATTAGGCAGTTGGCTGGAGGCTTATAATGTAGGAGGGTTTGGATAACCTCTCCGCTCGCAGTCTCGCGTGGCGGCCTGTAGACGTTTACTAGAGTGACTATTTGTTGGCAGTGGATTTGAACCCAACAGATGTCTGCTGAGAGGGAGGGTCTTAGTTGGGTGGGCTGGAGGTTCCGGCCCTTATTGATGTATGTGAGTACTCTAGGGCGGGTATTCCAGTCATCGTTAGGGCTAAAAATGCTGTAGGCCGGGTGTGTTTTAGTGCGTCTCTTCTCCTGTTGGCTGTGTATCCAGGGTTCTTGGATGAGGATGACGTCTGCGCCTTCCTCATATGCCATACTAAGGGCAATGTCATGATGTGCCTGTCCGTGTGCTACATTTGCTTGGAAGACGTATAGGGATCGGTTTCGTCTATGCATCTGTATGGTGTTGGGTGGTGTCTTCGAGTGGAGGACGACTGCTCTCCGCTGAGTTTAGTTGTACTTCAGGGGTTATCTCCGTATCGTATAGGTTGGCTAGGCGGCTTGCTGCTGCTCCTGCCTTCCTAATAGCCCTAAGAGCTGTTCTAGTAATCCTATTCACTACTCCGCTTCGAATCGTCGGCCGGGCTGGACATGCTATGTTGTCTGCTGGGTGTGGGCCTTCGCAATTACAGCATCGGGGGCTGACTCGCAGATTTCGTGTTCGCGGGAACCGCAGCGAATACATCTCACTGCTCTACTGCAGCCGCGGGTATCATGGTATCCATGGCACTTTGCGCATTGAAGGATGTTAACCTTTCGTCGTATCTGTCGGGCCCGTGCGCTTGTCCCAAATAGTTTGAATGGCTTTACTGGTTGGGTGAAGGAGACTACCAGGGTGCCTTCTGGTGCATCATCTAAGGAGCGTCTAGACCAGTTTGTACGGACGGGATTCTCTCCGGTCTGGGTGAGTACTTCTTCGGTGATGAGTTGGGAGGTGACCGTATGTCGCTCGCCGTCGAGGCTGATGATCCATCTGGGGGTCTGATTAATCACGTAGGTGTGCCAGATTTGTGCCGACTCCGCTTTTCCGCCAATTAGAGGGGCGATGTCATCGGCCCTTTCTTTAATTAATGACGTGGCAGATTCTCCGTTAGGGACGATGGCTATCCCTAAGTTAACATGCTGGACCTCGCGTATAATCTCCTTCCCTAGGTCGAGTTGGGTAGTGATCGCTGCCTTAATTGCAAATGGTTGGTGGTTGCGGGCCGGGTGTCCCGGAGGGAGGCGGATGAAGAGTCTGTTGTCCTTAATTTCCCGGGTCTTGGCGGGTTGTTGGGTAGTCGGGCGTGCCGCGTAGGGGGTATCCGTCCTAGGCCCTCGGGCTACTGCCTCTGCGTAGCTGCGAGGGAGGTTTGAAGCGTGTCTAGATAGGTTGATACCAGTAGGGTTTTGCGTGGGCTTGCTGTTTGGTTCGCCTATGGGGTGTTTCTTGATCGTACTTAGGAGGTCCTTAGTTAGAGCTTGGGCAAACTCTGCTTGGTGGCCGGTAGGAAAGCGTGCTAGCTGCTGGTCTAGCGTCTTTGCAAATGCTCGGAGCACTTCCTCGCGTGCTTTGGTCTTCTGTTTTTCTTCTTGGATGAGTCCCTGGATCGAGGAGGAGAAGGGGCCGGAGGGCTGGTCAAGGTCCCATGTGAGTGGGATAGGTGCGAGCCGAATTTGCTTTGTTCTGTTTATAGGCTCTCTGGCTGTATCGCTAGCCATAGTAGCAGCTTTAGGTGTCAAATTCCTCCTGCGGAGACGGGCTGGAGGGGTTTTTGGGGTCGTATCCTCCACTGACGACGGGTATGATGGATCAGGAGCCATCGAGGAACCCAAAGAGGGTGTTTTGAGAGAGGAGAGTGCGTTTTAGGCGTAGTTTTGGATGCCTTTGCATGGGGGTACACCTGGCCAGACGGGGAGGTGTGGAGGGTTTACCTTGAGTGGGTACAAGGTAGGGGGTGAGAACAGTATAGACAAATACACGTGACTGAGCACTGCGTGCGAAGGCCGTGTTACTAATCAATGGTGTAGATTGATTATCGAAGTTGACCACGAAGGTCAAAGCTATCTAAGGAGTGTGGTTTATATACATGTAGGAGAGTGTCCACAATCTAATATTGATCTGTTTGATCTGTCCTTGTGAGGTACGGATCATAGGGATCAATGGCGGTTTGATCTGTTTGATCTGTGGTTGCCCAGACCGGAGCATACAGATCAGAGCTTGGCGTCACGTGATACACGTGACCCCTTGCTGAATTCTTCTTGCGGTGCGAGTCTGCGCCCCGCTCTACTGCCTCATCCTTCTTATCCCGATACTGTGGAGGCTGCGCCGTAACATGTCGTTTATTCTCCCCAATGCGAACTCTTTATGCTCATTGTTACACAACCTTCAAAGAATTTCACTGAAGACGAGGATATTTAGACATGACCTAAAACGACGGTATTTTTGTCTTCCAAAAAAAAAGGACCCTGTTCTGTCAATAGTTTGTTTTCCTGCCACGTTTTCGAGACAACAGTTCTTCCCTACTCCAATTACGCCGCCAGCTGATTGCGGCTGCCGTCACGCCCTCCCCGCATACCCATTCCCTCCCGAACCTCCAAACCCACCACTCCCACCCCACCTGCTCACCTCCCCCGGCTGCAAGAACTCGCTCGTCCTCTTCTGCCCCCTCGTCGTCTCCTCGCCGCTAAACTCCACAGTATCCACGTCTACCTGATTCTTCACGTGCACCACCAGCCGCCCGCCCGCGCTCCTATCCCCTCTCTCCACGTCACCCGGCGTCCCCGGCGCCTGGTACGCGTTCGCGTCGGCGGCCGAGTCGATGATCTTCTCGGTGCTGTCGCTCTCCTGCATCGTCACCATCATGGCGGTCGTGCTGTACGGGTCTTTCTTCCTGTAGCTCCTGTTCTTGTTCGACGCCAGCTCGTACGACGTGCCCGCGCCGCCGCTCATCTTGTTGGCCGGTGCTGACGAGAAGGCCGCCGTCGAGCCCGGCCCGTAACCGCCAGACCAGAACTTGGACGTGAAGAGCGGGCGGATCATGGGCGCTTGCCCGACCAGGATCGCCACCAGGTCTTCGCGGCAGGACCAGATGGCGGCGGTCTTGCCGTTGCCGAGCTGTGGGGCTGGGTGTTAGTGGTGGTGGTGCGGGGGGGTGGGATGGGGGGGGGGGGGGGGGGGGACGTACGACGAGGACGAAGACGACGCGCAGGATGGCGGCGGTCATGATGAAGAAGCCGGCGCCGAAGAGGATGAAGAGGCTGACTTTGCGCCAGATGGTCGTGCGGACTGGGAGGATGACGGGCGCCGGGATGGCCATGATGCAGAAGTCGGTGAGGATGTTCATGATCAGAGCGGGTACCAGGTTGATGGTGGCTTGCGGCTTGCAGATTTCTGTTGGGAGCAGGAAGCGCCGGGTCAGCTGCTGGGTAAGGTCTTCGTCTCCGCGCACACTCACCACCCTGGTCTGGGTAGACCGTCCACATCCTGTTGTATGGCCGGCAGGAGCAGAACAGGATCATCATGATGGCGAACAAGGTTGCAATCACCAGGCCCATGGTCGGCTTGATGAACTTGGCAACCCACAGCCCGTTGACGATCCGCTGGTACAGGAACAGCATGTTGAGCTTCAGGATCCAGATGAACAACACGTATGTGGCGACGCCGGCACAGAACCATTGGGTCCCGAGAAAGAGGGACTGGGCCTCCTCAGGTGTCAGTTCCCGGCGTTGCTCCATGCTGATGGCGTGCAGGTCGCCAAGACCGCCGACCAGGTGGGCGGCAACGGTCATGACAGTGTACGTGATCTAGCCAAGATGTCGGCATCAGTGCCATGCAGGAGCAATACGGTTGCGTGGATAAAGGGAAAGCCTGCTCACCCATGCTAGAACAATCAAGTAGTCGTCAGGCTTGAAATTGTAGATTCCAACCATCCGCCACCTGCAGGTTATTCTGGCGATGATGGCCAGGCTTCCAACAGCGTACAGACACCATGTTTCGATCAGAGCCTCGGGCGCACCCATCACTGGAGAATATTACACGAACCACGTGAGAGTGGTGGGTAAGATTCTTATTGATGAGGGAGAAAAAAAAAGAAGAAAGGCTGGGCAATTTGTGCGGCGAGACATTTGGAAAAGAAGGGGGAAGAGCCGCGCAGGGCCGTCTTCCAACAAACGAGAGGCAAAGCGCCTTCTTATTCGAGCTGCAACATTCGAAAGGAGCCGAGAAATAGCATGAACATGGAAGTTATGGCTAAGGCTGTGGCACAGAGGGGCCGATCTTGACAGGCACATGTCAATATTTAGACTCGCTTCGTCGTTGTGAAACGTATTCGGGTACTTCTACGCCGTACGGTCTAAGCGGAGGGCCTCCGAAATGACACCGGTGAGGGATCCCAAGAAACGCCCGGGTTGAAAGTGCCGGCGGATTGTCTTCTGTTTGCGGCGCGGTTGCAGCTGTGGCCCGTCCGCCGCCACATGCTAGCGTCAAATCCCTTGGTCGTTCCTGGCGGACGGGATCAGGATTGACAAGCTTATGTTTACCACACGCCTTACACCTGCTACAGTGCTACTTCCCTTCCTCTCTGTGGCGATAACGGCTCGCTCGGACTTACACATCGGACAAACACGACTCGGCACTTACGGCCGCTTGAAATTCAGGATTCGCACCGAGTCATGGATCCGTGTGGATGCACAGTGGATCCGGATTCTGTCCCATTGGGAAGGAGGGCTAACCGCGTTTGGAGAATGCCAAGCCTGATAGCATCCCACGGGGATATGTGGACTGACCATACGGGTGCGTGCCGGCCGGATCCTAAGGTAGTTATGGGGGATTTGATTGGTTTTCTCACACAAAACGATATTCTAGGTGGTCGTGGTGTTCATGCAGGAAAAGTTGTGAGCGCACTGGTCTTTAAGCGGTGTACGTCTCCACGCCTGCACCACCGGGTTGCGCTATGACGCCGGACAAAAGTAAAGTGGCCAACGGCCCGACCACAAGCCCCATAGCATATCAATCACCCTATCGTTGATCTGACTCGAATTAGAATACTGGATTGCTATAGGTCCCTGCGGCATCGCACCACGTGTAAATCATTTTTGCTATAGCCTCATCACCCCATTCCCGTGCTTCGTCCCAGGATTCGAAGCTGGTGTTCTTTTTTGTAGCGGATCCAAGATGGACTGCAAGAATGGGGGTGAGACCCATCTGCTATTCTTCAATTGGGCCTCAGAGATCCACACTGAAGTATCATTTGCCGACTGTGTCTGTTTGCAATGACGCGTCCCCTCTTCACCATGGCACGGGCTTACAAATATTGGTCGACGCCGTCGTTGAATCAACAATACTTCAGACATTTAATTCAATCTCATAGTGATTTTTCCTACATAAGCTATTTTCTAATATGATACCGGTGCTGATAGTACTGCGACCCTGCCAAACGGCGTTGAACTCGGGGCGGTATATTCACGGACTTCTTGCTTATCAAGAGTTTTCCTTTCAACCAACAAATTGTCCATGCCTGTGAAGATCTGTCTCAGCTCCTTTAGGGTTTGTATCCGGGCTCTATTCATGACTCAGGGAGCATCGTAAAAACAGAACGAAACATTTCAAATTCATGGGCATGATTGTATGAATGTCTCCGGGTCTGTTTCCACAAGTGTAATAAATCGGCTCATGAGATTTAAGGAAGGAAAGGGAAAGATGCATTCAACAGGTTCAGGGCCGGCAACAAATTCAATATGGATTGGCTATAATTCAGGCGGGTTGAGCACGCCATAGGCTGTTCCAGGTATGAACTGCGCGGACACGAGACCGGGGCAATAGTATGATAATGGAACGCTCGAGGCCAATCTACAGGTTAACCCACCATTTGCGACGGCTCTCAAGAAAACCTGCCACACCTACCACCGAATCTCGGAAAAGTAAGGACACTGCCTTACTCGCTACACAGAGAAATCTCGGCACGTCCACTACTATCAATCATTTCGCATCATTGAGGTCAGCGGTGTTGTGAAGCCCCACTTCTCCAAACTTTCATCTTCTTTAGTGAATGCCACTACTCTGAATTCCTATTTCTCTCGCTTATCTGCCCCCCCCCTAATTTCTCAGCCACCTTTTCGTTTTTGTATGCCAGCATGTCCCCCTCCGCCATCTACCTACCAGCAGCCCCCCAGATACCAGTTCCCAGCAAATACCCCAGCAAGTTGATCAGCCAGAGAGCAAGCAACATCCCCACCCCCATCACTCCCCCACCACCCCATCAACCCACCACATCCTCCCCGTCCTCGCGCTCCTCAGAACCCTCAACATCCTCCTCGAACCCCAACCCCTCCGAATCCTCCATGGCATCGTACCACAGATCCTCCTCATCCACGCCGTCGTAATCATCCTCGTCCTCTTCATCATCCACCACACCTCCGCCACCATTGATCGCCGGCCCACCACCGCGCTGCTGCCCAAGCACCGCAGGCACCGCAGGCTCGTCCATAACCTTCGCGAAGAACGGGTGGTTCGCGTTCAGCGGCTTGCCCTGGCACACGTATCCCATGGGCGTGTGTGTGAAGTCTTGGCCCTGGCGACGGACGGCGAGCCACTCCTGCAGGAAGGTGAGGGGCTTGGCCGTGAAGCCGACGGCGGCGGCCTTTCCATTCTGCTCTGTGACGTCACCATTCTGCTCTGGAACATTGCCGTCCTCGAGAAGCTCCGCGTCCGCGTGGGAGGGGATGTCGCCAGGATCGTCCGACTCGACCGCGTCGTCCTCACGAAGACCCAGGTACTTGACCATGCCGGCGAATTCGTCGAATTCGAAGTAGAGACGTCCGGCGAAGAGGCCGAGCTCGGCCTTCATCCAATCTGGCGCTTTCCAGTCGGGAGGCGTGGTAGGGATGGAATAGTAGGTGAGATCGTTGAAGTGCAGCATCTTGCGGGTGACCGGCGCGGCGTACGTGAGGAGGTAGGCAACCGGCTTCTTGGCCTTGCGGACGATGGGGATCAGAAGCTCCGCTTCCTCGGGGACAACCACGATGGCCGTATCGGTCTCGGGGCTCCAGAGAATCCAATTGACTTGGCGCTGTAGATTGAGGTTAGCCTGAAATTCATGAGTGGGGTGACAAGCAGACTTACCAGGAAGTTATCGTTAGCTCGAGGAAGGACAACGGCCCTCGGGAACTCCTTCGAGACGAAGAGTCTCGAATTGATGATGTCGCCATTGATCCTGTACTTCAGACCCAAAGCGGTACGACGCAGGCAAACGAAGATGTGCTCGTATCCGGCAGAGCCAGCTGCCAGCCTTCCCGTCTTAGCAAAAGCAATGATGTCCTTATGAAGACCGCCGAACTTGTAAGGCGCGAAATACACAGGCTTCTGCACTTCCCGAACACTCTCTACCTCGTGAGCCACCTCCCTCTCTTGCTCCACTTCTTGGAGAGCGGACCCGTGGACAGCATTCCCATGGTCTTGGAACCTTTTGCGGCGCGTGTTGAGGTCTTTCATAAACGCTGCAATCTGCGGAGAGAAAGAGTTGGGAGCCTTGTTCGTTTTGGTTCTGGTCCTCGGCTTGTACAGCTGTTCCAAGGTTTGGTGCTCCATCTGTCGTAGCTCCTTAAGACAAGCGTCACGTTGGTCCATGTCTGTAAGGAGATTGGGGTTATCGATTACAGCCTGTGACCTCCGACAGAAGTCAGCGCCCTGAGAGTAGTACAAAGGCTGAAGCTGTTCGATGCCGTTGCAGGTCTTCTCCAAAAGCCAGCAGACGACGTCGTAGGAGTCAAGGGGGCTCCCGGGTCTGAGGTTTCGCTGATCGAGAATACTTTGGTGGACCTCTGGAGTTGAGAAAAACACCACCGATTGAGTTGTTGCCAGCTTCCGAAGCCTCATGGCAGCTATAATAGTGTTAGTGTTTGATGTCTCAGAACGAAACGTGGATACCTCAGACAAACCTTGCACCGTATGATCTTTGCTTTGACCCAGACCAAGAGTCAACGCGCCCTTAGCGCACAGTGGCATCTTCAAGTCCGTCCCACGTGTATGTGCCTCGTCGAGATAGACGAGGCACTCACTCAAGTTATCAGCAAACGGACTTGCGAGAAGTGGGACCGCTGCACCATGGCGGTAGAGAATGAAAGGCCGATTATCCGTATTGAAGTAAAGAGCTGCTTTGGCTTGAGTATCAATACGCAGCCAAGCCCTGGCGAGACTGCAGTTGTCCATTTCCAAGATCTGAGCGCCCGCGTCAAGCAACATCCGAATATTGTGGCGGTGAAGCTGGTGAAGAAAATCAAGTTCGGAGATGCGCCTTCCAAACTGATCCGCAGCGAGGACATACCGCCTGTTGCGTGATTGCAGCAGATACGTGAGGACTTCTGCGTTGGTGTGCGAGAGGCCCGGGAGATCCTGCTGTTTGATGGTCAACGGGAGAAGAGTTCGGTTGTCGTTCGTCCCGCTGAACCCCGTAGTCAACGGTCTATGGCCGTTCACGTCCGCATCCGGTAGTTGAGACATGGTCAAGAGGGGGATATCCCATCCGGATGACTGCAGCTTGAGTTTAAACTGCTTCGCGTGCCTCGGGAAAACGAAATGATGCAGATAGTAGTCAATCACGACAATGCTGAACCGGAGATGTTGCCAGATCTCGTGCAATTGAGCCTCATCATCGACGTTGATGACGTTCCATTCCCTTAGAGAGCCAGGTATGTTGGCATCGCTGTGCATCCAACGGTCATACTCGCTTGACGGGTCATCTGATTTTACCACATGCTCAAGGGCTTGCCGGAGCCGAGCCAGGGAAAGCCCTTCAAAGTAGAATGAAAGGCAAGTAAACAAGATGGCAACGTCAGGATGACCCCATTCGGCCTGGTCGGATGGGACGCCCTTCGCATGATACGGCACTGCGATCGGGTCTCGAGCAGGATGAAGGCCGTATTGAACCGACCACCTTTTCTTGAGAGTCAGCAGCAGTATCCTATGCACAAGCAAGCCTCTGAGAAGATGGAGGTTCTGTTTGGCGACTGGCTTGTCTGGAAACATGGCCTGGATCACATCCGCAATTTTTTGACTGACAACGGCGTTTGTAATGTAATGCCGAATTGCCTGGCGATCAGAAAGAGAGCAATCACGAGTTGGGAGGATTGAAGTTTGCCCACGGAGTATGTCGTTCACGATCCGCGCAATTAGGGCGTCTTCCACATCCTTTCTCAAGAAGAACACCAGTGGGAAACCTCCAGCGGATCTTGTGACTACCTCGATGCTCCTCGGAAATTCGTGTTGCAGATTCCAGATGTGAGATTCAACCAAGCGTAGTAAAGCTTCTGTCGTCTCCCAGCGATGAGGGTGGCCGTCAACTGTTGTTTGCTGTCCAGAAGGATAGATGAGTTGAGTACGGACCGCGAGAGTGAAATCCGACTCGTCCAGAATGTCCCGGCAGACCTTTCGCATCCAAGACTGAACATTAACCATTGGAGTGGCTTCGGCAATGCGGTTGTCAGAGACTCGTTGCAAGCCACTGAGCATGAATGACATGACATGCTCAGGAATAGCGATCACGACACCAGAAGCCGACATGATATTTTTATGAATATTCCAAAAGGCTTTCGTCGTGTTCTGTGCAGTTGAGGTCTTGCGTGAGAATGGCACATGTCGGAGCTCGCGGCCCAGTAAACCTCCCAAACGCCCATGCATAAGTTGTGCTGTTTGCAAGAGTAAAGCCTTTGGAACCACAAGTCGAACAAGCCTCTTTGTGTCGGCGAGAGAAGCCGCAACCATTGGCATGATGCACGAAGTTTTACCTTGGCCCATGTTCATCTGCAGGACCGAATTCGACCCAGACGCTGGTGAGATTGTCGCACGAGCAACGTCGACTTGACCTGGCCGTATGAGTAGGTTGGCATCGATTTCCAAAAGCAACCAGTCAGTGTCATTTGCTGGCTGCCAATTCTCATGTCCTGCGTGAGCTTGCTCTTCCTCGAACACTTGCTTTTTGCCCTTTATGTTGGCCTCCCGCATGCGGAGGATTCTCTGCAGATTTGTGATGGAGACCGCATACTCCAGAACACATTCTCTCATACCGGACCCGAACACTGCCGTGGTAGTGGAGCGCAGCTGCTCCAAAAGTGCCACGGTCGTTGTGCACGGCCACAAACCACCTTCTTTCAACCACTTCGCTCGAGGATCGTCTTGCTCCAAAGCATGAAGGATTCTCTCGTATTGCTTCTGAACCTTCTGACGAGCTTCCTCAGTGGCTACAGAGAGCTGAATTGGAAGAATGGGATTCTCAATCCGCTTGGGCTGGGTGTTAAGAGACTTCAGCGAGTCCAAGCTTTGTTTCAAGTCTCGTGCGTAGTCCTTCTTGACCGTGGACTTCGACTTCGAGAGAGATTGAACAATATTTTCAAGTTGGGTAACCTCCCGGCTCACTGTAGCGGACATTTTGTTGCCTTGCCGTTCCTGTCTGGGTCCCGTTGGGATGTTTTCCTTCACTGCTAGAACTTTCGGGGACGAGAAATTGGAGTCACCGTTGACACGATTGTCGTTGAATCCAGATGTTGAGTCCCATGACCTTTCTGTATTTCCCTCGCAGAGCCGATTGGAGGGTTTAGCAGTCTTGCTGACGGGTTTGCGAAATAGGTCCTGCGCGAGAGATGGTATCTCGCCGCCACGGCTATCTGTGAAGAACACCTCTTCCTCGCTGGGGAAATTTTCCAACGGTGTCATGACGCGTGGTGCCTGGAAATGGTCGAGGACTTGCTGCACCTGGGTGAGGTACTGGGACAGCTCAATATTTTGAAAAAGACGGAGCCATTCGGGCTTCAAGATTGCCATGGCTTGGGGAACGTCCAGTTCAAAAGAGCCCTCATCAGCAAGACCATCCAATGTAGGCTCCGCACAAGGCCACTGGTTGAGAAGGAATTCCGCGAGCTTCTTGCAATCCTTCTCTGCTTTTTCTTCATGGGCTTGCTGAGCAGCTTCCAGTCGCCTTCTCAGTTTAGCTGTGACATTGAATTCGCTTCGTTCATCGCCCTTGTAAGGAACGCGGCATTCCTTTATCAACCCCGCCAGGTAGTTCACAGTGGGAACATGATTCCGGCGAAAATGTGAATATGACGACCACTTCGGGGGCTCCAGCCTCTTCATGCGTTCGGATATCGTGAAGGCAATAAGCGTCCTGATGAGATCCATGTGAACATCTGAGCGAAAGGACATGGTTGCAAAGAGAAAGCTGAGCTGATAGAGACTGTCAACCGTAGAAGAACGACAATAGTCGACCAGGGATCCCCATTCAAGCGCAAACTGGACCTCGAGACAATTACTGAGTAGAAACTTGTCGAACGGTTGACCGTGACCCTGAATATTCGGCCATGTTTGCAGGATCCCAGCTAAGTCAGAAATTGCTGGGAGGTCCGCAGACCACTTGGAAATGAGATTCACTGTCTCAAACACATTCTGGCGTCCTTTTGTGGTCTCGAGTCGATCCCTTGTATTGTAGGTCACGTCCAGCGATCCGCAAGACATGTCAGGTTGCCCGTCTGTGCGTTCATAGAGCTGTCTGTTATTGATGCTGCGATGCAGCAAGTGACTGTCGAGGTCTCGAAGCTGGAATTGCTCTGACTTGGTGCTAGCGAAAAGAGCCAATTCTGAAGACTTCTGGCAAATTTTCCTTACCAGTAGTAAGAACTCGTCTCGTTGGATGGTGGTCGTCAGATGTGGGTTCCATTCAACGTTCTGCATTGCTTTAAGGCCTTTTGGATAATACTGTTTGTTTGGAGTCAATTCGGCAATTGATGCGAGTGGCCCCAATGACATTTCCGCAAGGGGAGACCACGGCTGGCAGACGCCCGATCTCAGGCAATGGAGAGCCTCCTCAGTTCCAGTTCTTCCCGTGAGCGGGTCGGGCAGAACAGCTGAAGTGTAAGCATGCAACTGGGCCTTGTGATACAAAAGAGATGGCTCAGCTGGGCAGTCAAGACGACCGATGACCTTGTTAACGGCATATTTTGCGTAGTTTCCATCTGGCCGTACGTTGACCGCAACGTGGAAGCGGTTACGGTGGTAAGACAATGGACCTATGGGCACGATGATGCTGCGGCTCTGGGGGTCCATCGGGTCGCGAAGAACCAGCTTACTGTTCAGTCCATACCAAGTGCCGGCATCTTGGTTCGGATCAATTTCGGCGTTCAGTTCTTTGCACAAGAGATTGCGCCTTGAATTGACGAAGAAGCTCAGCTCCAAGCGCCGTAGCTCGACGGCCAGAGGGCACTTCGCTGGCTGATACACAGTCAATTGCTGAGGGAGTTCGAAATAATCGAAGATCTGGGTAAATTGGCGAAACAAGGGGCTGTGTGGATCGACGAGACGACTTTCCCGACGACGAGCAGTGTGGGTCCTGATGTCAATGTTCCAGTTTGAATACTTTCCGGGCTTCCAGGGATCGCTACGCTGCCGAATCTCCAGGACACCACTGCTCAAATCAAGCCAATGGAGGCAGTTATCTACCAATGCAGCTGGGAGGTCGTAAATGCCGTCTTGAATGAACGCGCTCCTGGGAACAAACTCCAACAATCTTCCTCGGTGGCAAGCGCGAATGACCAGCTCTCCCCCCCGCAGACCCAGGTGGATTTGATGCCCGTTTGGGGTGCACACCAGCGTGTGAATCATGCCGTGAAGGCCAGATGGGAATGTAAGCAGGCTCTGATGACCGAAAAGCTCAGTCAAAAATACGTGATTCCGATGTTCAGAAGGAAGTCTTCCCAAAGGTGTGTTGTCAATCAGTAGATGACCTTCTAGAATGTCATAGTGAACCATCTGTTCTCTGCAATGCTGTGTACTCTGCACGTTTAACTGGACGGTCCAAATGAAGGGATCGCCGAGAAAGATCGGTTCCGAGTAGGCCCTCGACATAGCTCCTGCGGGCAACGGCCACATGTTGTCGATTGCAGCGATCAGCCCATGAGGATTCTCTTGGATTGACTGGCGTATAAGAAACCTCATGCGGTGTGTCATTTTCAAATCTCGGACCAGAGCCAGTTGAAGCACTCTTGGTAGGGCAGCAGGTTCGCTGACCATGTTGTCCTGCAGCGTAATGGATGACTCGACAAACCACTGAAGTGATTCGAAAGAGAGGCTATCTGAGAAACCAGTCTGAGCATCCTCGCAGTGAGGGAGGAATGTACGCCTGCAGAGTAGTGCAGCCCAAAGGGCATACCTCGAACATCTCTGGGAAGTGTCGGCATCTGTTGCCTTATGAATCTCTGCACGCAGTTGGTTGGTCCATCTGTACGTGACAGCACGAACTTGCTTGATCATCTTGGAAGCCTCCTTGGAAGATGCATCCGGACTCAGAGAGATCAAACGGAGAAGTAAAGTAATGAGCATGTCCATGCTGTTGGTCTCCCGCCAGTTCACCGAAATGACCTCAAAACGTACTTTTATCTGTTCGATCAGCTGCTCACAGAAGGATTGTTGGCGAAAGACTTGATGGATTATCCGAAAGGGGTCGTTTCCATGTGCTGGGCCCGCTTGTATAGAGAGCTGACTGATGAGGAGCGTTGTGGCTTCGGTACTGAAGTTCAGGTTTGATGATGCCAATTCAAGGAGAATCAGTGGCCATCTTCTGTGCTTGCCGGAGTATAAGCTCTGGAAGGCCATATACTCGTGCGTGTTGAGACCAGAAGGGCACTTGGTTTGACTAGAGATGACCTCGTTCGAAGTAGGGCCGTAAGAGTCCGGTGCGAACTCAGGCAAGAACTGCAAAGCCGCAAAGGGAGACTTGGGAGGGATAATCAATTGGCAGTGATGAACGAACGACGGCTTATGCTTCTGGCGTCCAGGCCAAGCATTTGTGGAAGGATCAAAGTATGCGAGTTTCAATCCGTTGGGCAAACAGACGTTGTCCAGATCTGCAGGGAAGCGGACGCCACGGTAGTGAGTTTTGAGAAAGGACTTGGTTGTTGAAGCCAAGGATACACCGCCGATACCATTCTGTGCAAATTGGCTCAGCTGACTGTAATCCTGAAGACGCAGGCGCGGTTCAAAGCAGTCGGTAAGCGTCGGGCGGGCCAAAGTTCCCAGAATCTTCCAGGTAGCGTTGCGATAAGCCGAGAATGCAGGAGGGCAGTCCAGTTCGAATACGACAGCCCTTGCGTATACAGGGTTTGATGGAAGGAAATGCTCGTGAACAGCGATGCTCATTCTTCTGGCGCAACGTTGCAGGTAACACTTAGTGCAGCGATCATTGTGTATGGTCTGCCATCCATCCTGGACGAATGTACACGCAGTCTCTGCAATGCGTCGCTCCAATTGTTCATACTCTTCACTGAGCTCTTCCCATTCCTCCTCTTTTGCAGCTCGCGCCAACTCCGCAGCATCCTCAATACCCTTATGAAGCTGCTGGAGGGACCTGGCATCGGATTCGTTGTAATAGCGCTCTGCAAAGCAGCCCTTGGTTGGGTCATCATAGATGGTCCTGTTGGTGAAGCCGCATTGCTCTTGCCTTTCCCGAAGGTAAGTCTGGACCTTTTGCAATCGGCACATATCGGTGAATCGCGACAGTTGAAGTACGTCCAGTGCATCAGGCGTGAGTCCCGTGGAGAAAGCGATAAGAAGCCCGAACATTCTGGTTGCACGCTGATCGAGAGCCATCCAGAGCTCCATGACCGTAAGGATCATGATGCTTTTCTGTTCCGGATTGCCATCGTATGTTGAACCAATCAGGTTGACATATTCGTCAATATTGCGGTACAAGTCCATGCAAGCAACACTGTTGTGCGATGAGGCCAGCGTCTCAAAGAAAAGACCATCTTCAATATCCGCCTCGAATTGGGCCAGCAAGAAGCAACGACTTGCTAATGGCTTCATGCTCTTATTTGCGGCAGACATGTTGAACCCACCAGAGAGGATATGGGTTGAATCTTGGAGGAACCCGTAATTCAGAACAGCTTTCAGGTACGGGCCGCTCTTGGGCAGACGAAGAACCATATGGTTTTCGCTCGCACGCGTGGGAAGGGACGGAACAGGCCTCTTGATGCTTGCTTTCAAGCTGGCCCAGGTAGACTCAATGTGTAAATTTGCACTCCGAAGCGTCTTTTGAAATAGAGGGCCCAGTGCGGCGAAGGCAGCCTCGTGGTGAGACCGTACGCAGGGCGAGCATCGACCTTTGGCAATCTCCAACTTTGCGAGACGCCGAGACAGCTTGGCCTTCAGAGTGACCAGGGTTTGTGGGTCCAGGTAGTTGAGCGCATCTCCAAGCAGTTGAGCGAGCATGACGCACATGAGAAACTTGTACTGCAGTCTCCCGACTTCACCACCTTTCTTCGTGGCAAGGTGCCTTGCAAGGCCGACGCGCAGTACCAAGTAGTAAGGGAGCCGACGCCAAGGATTCTCCGCACCATCACCCCAGGACACATTATCGCGGACCCGTTTCCGTAGCACGGGGCAGAAGACGCGGCGGCCGTGGACTTCGAGTAGTGTCATGAGTAGAGATGAGATCATGGCAGGGTCAACCGTGTCGCGCGTCTCGATGGCCAAAGAGCCAGCCTTGTTAGCGCGGGCAGCGAAGCGTTTGATGGACTCAGTGCTGCATTGTTCGAGGAAGCCGGTGAGGCTGTCTTGGAATGATTCGTCGGCGAAGGTGGGGTACGGCACAGCAACGGCGCCGCCCGGAAAGTCCCACTGCAACGCGTGTTCGGTTGCAAGGACATCTTCGGATCGAGGAGAGGCTTCGAACGCTTCGAAGAGGATCTCTTGGCCATGGTCGCTGGATGGTGGAACTAATTAGCTTGAGGAAAGGTCTGTCGGGAATCGCAAGGCTTACGCTTGGAGACGACGGATGAGAAGCCCGGCGTTCTGCTCCGCGATGTGCAGGATGAGTTGATCGCCATACTGGAGGCGACTGAACTCCAGAGTCAAGGCGCGTTTGTCGAGCTTGCCACCTAGATTGATAGACTTGGCGCTGAGGAGGACGCGGCGCACGTTGTCCCAGTCGAAGTAGCCATCGCCTTCTGCGCAGTCTCGCAGGCCCCGGGAGGCATTGATGAGGCGATCGGTAAGCGCGGTTTCGAGCTCGGCGAGGTTGGCGTCCCGTTTGGTTGGTACGCGGGCAGGAAGGACGATGTGGTTGAACTGTGCCTCCAAGAGGCGGGCGACCGCGGCTGGCTGGCTCATCGTGAGAGGATGAGGCAGCGCGCCGCTGCAGAGTTTTCTGAGCGGAACGTCGGTCGTAGCAGCGGCAGGCAAAGAGTGCAGGTCGGAAGAGTGGTGGTGTTCTGGTGACAAGGCCAAGTGAGCGGCAGACAACGCAGGCTGCCGTCAACAGGGTCCACGGAAGCTCGGGCCTCACCGCGCCGCCGCGAATCTTCGCCGCTTCTGCGCCGCCTCAGCGCGAGATGCTTGCAGCAGAAAAACCCTCGCGTGCCGTGCAGACTTTACTGGCACCGACGAGACTGTGACAGATCTGACGCATGTGTTACCAAGACACATGACAAAGGGTTTACTTACCTATCTTCCGAAAAGTCGCGTGCCGGCACACATAGAAATCATGGCGAGCTGGCGATGGTGAATCCCGGGCGAGAGAATGGTCTTGTCTGCATACTTGTTGGAAGGGCTTCGGGAACTGGTAACATCGCCGTAGAGTTGCAAGGCCAGCCTCAGTAGGCAAGGCGCTTGCAATGGCCCCCTGGTAAGCTCTTCCTTGCTCTTATTCCCACCATCGGTGTGATCGCGTTAGGATTGACCTCCTGTTTATCGCCCAATGATCCAAAGGAAAGAAAGACACTGAAGAAACATGCAGGATGACACAGCGTTTGAAAAGGTCATAGCGGAAGTTGTCCTACTGTGCAAAGACGCCCAAATGGAATCAAAGGCCATCAGAACATCGCAGTCGCTGATAGGAACAATGTCTCACAAGGGCGTGAGGCTGCAAAGCTATCCGAGTTGTCGAGATAGAGCCTTTGAGGTTGGCCGTGATGACATTTGAAACATCGCCCAGCGGTGCCGTTGCCTATGCGTCTGCGGAGTTTTGCCCAACCATCAGACGAGAGGTAAAAAATGTATGGGATATGCCACTATGTGGGCGGCGTCCGCAATCTTCTGTCACTCCCATCCGGTCGTCTCCGGGAGCTTGGGCCTGACGGAAGCGCATTGGGACTCCAGCGCAGCGGGCTGCGGTTCTCGTTCTCATGTGGCTCTCGAAGGTGCAGGTGAATGGCCATCGGATTCAATGGCCTGAGGAATCGCGTCCACAAGATGTGAGAGTAGCGGCAGACGTGAAGTGAGGGGCAGGAGGGAAGGCCATGTGTCGGCCAAATGGTCGGACCGCACAGCCTCGGCTTCTCCTTCCGGTCGCGTTCTTCGCACTGCGCGTTTCGCCACCCACACACGCGGACCCGCGAGTACTTGAACATCTTCTTACTCCCACGGCTCAGGACGAGACCGCGCTCGCGCGATCACCGCTTCCACCCCGCGAAGTCTGTCAGTACGGCACATCTCAGGGCACAAGACGGGCTCAGTTGTACGGAGTACGCATGGTAGGGACTCATTTCTAGACAGACAGTGAAGGAACGAGTGTGCAATCATCGAGTTTTATGGCCGAAAATACTCGGCTCTCGTCTTCTCAACACCGAATCTCTTCCTGCAGCACCTGTATCATGGCCACACGGTACTGCTCCGCAACCTCGAGTTCGCTCTGCATCTCCCGCGCCCAACTCGCCCGCGCATTCGACGCCGCATTCCGCAGCTGAGCCACGAATCTTCCCTTCACTTCCGTGGGAGACGATCCTCTTTCGATATCTCTTGCAAGAGTTTCGGCGTTCGACTGCTGCAAGTTTGCGATCATCCTACCAAGACGACATATGGTAACCGAGTTGAATAAAACGTGCATCTCGCGATTGCCTTGAAATCTTCGGCTGCTGCGATGTCGTCAACACTTCATCAGTTGTTGCAGAGCTGGTTCTTGTGGCACTAACCTCGCAAGATCCGATTCGCCGTTGTCCAGCTTATCGGGGACCTCGTGGGAGCTGTCGTCCTCATCCTCGCCCGAGTCCGTCTCGTACTCTTCCTCGTCTTCTTCAACGTCAGCCGCGTCCGAGTCGTCCTCTGAATCGTCCGTCATCCTTTGGTCCCCGTCGGAGTCTGCCGATGATGTGGCACTGCGGGCTCCTTGGAGACATCAGCCAACCTTCCATTGTGATTTCAGATTCTACAGACTTACCGGTCCTCTCCCATTGAACTTTGCCGAAAGGCAGGTCTCCTGCGCTCATTCGCCCGGCTTGTACCAATGCTCCTCCGTTCATGTCCCTCATCGAGTTCCGGAACCGTGTCCGCAGGCGTGAGAGCTGTGTCTGTGAGCTGTTCAACACTGTCCAGCTCTCCGCTCTCCTCAGGGTTTCAGTAAGCGACAGGACGTCAAGGCGACATTGGAGGAGGACAGCTAGAGGAACAAGCACTTCATCACACGAAGCCTGGCTTCTGGCCGAAGTGCTGGAATATGCCGTCGGGATGCTTCTCAGATCCTCCGGGGAAGGGTTGCCAGCCAGACGCAGCCACAAGGATATGCGCGATTCTGGGCTAAGGGGGGCCATGTTGGGCGTTGCGGGGAGATGAATGTTATTTTGGAGGAGCTCCACTTCTTAGAGGTGAAAGATGGTATTCCCTGTCCGAGGCGCGGCGCCACTATTTATCTCATTCAACCAAACGGCGCAGATTGCTGACAAGAAGCAATTTCTTTGCCTCCCACGCTCCGACACGGAGGGCTTCCCCCACGGCATGACAATTCCTTCCCTCTCCTGAATCGAAACGATGCATGAATCCGCGCCCAGGTGCTGCAACTGCCCACGAGTGCAAAACTCCAAGGAGCAGATCGAGTCCTTTGTTTCGAGGTCACTTGCTCAGGCCACCATGCTATACGGGCAGAGATCCTCGGCGGCCGAATGCTTTGAGACCCTGTCTGCATACGCCCCATCTTGGGATCAGCAAAGCTGCGTTTGATCTGACGAATCGCAGGCGCCGGCGTGCCCCCAGCCACGTTATGCAGTACCACCATGTTGATCACTGGATGCGAACACCGTGCACGGACAGCTCCGTGCCAGATTTCCAGGGACCATGTGCCGACCGCTCTGACGACGACTTCGAGCGTTAATATTGAAGGCGTTCATCTATAGTCTGGCGGATGGAATTCGCAGTGTGCGCGTTCACCGCCAGATCCTTTCAGCTTCGCCACCGACAACGCGCTACCACTCGTCGAGATCGAGATCATCGACTCCGCGACCATGTGCACCCAACCATCGCCATGGCAGACTTAGGTCGACATGGACTAGGTATCCGTCATTGTCACTGTCTCATGTAGTCTCCTGCAGCATGCACGCTGGGTTCCGTCGGCTTACCTCGATCCCACCTCCGGATAGAAGCATGGGGTATGCAACCCCCGGCCACCTTCTTCTCAAATCTAAGGTTCAATCAATGGCTCGGGCCGGTCCCTTTTCCTTTTTGAGAAGATAAGGCATGGATGACGTTCCGGAAGACTTCCTTGCTGCCAAAAGCCCCGGTCATTCAGAGATTTACATGAACGAACCCTGGGGCTTTCCGTCCTGATGACAACTTACGTCTGCCGCCCTCCCGTGGAATCCCGTGACAGGTTCTGGGTCCCATTGACGTCTATTTTGATCACGAACGCCACTGCAACGGCCTTACCGAGTCGCGTTACACCAATAGCAGGAACGATCAGCTCTACCCCGGTTCCAGTATGGGTGATTCAAGCGTATCCGCTGCGTGCCGACTGAGTGTTTGCTACACGCCCAAGCTAACTGCGGTTCGCGTTCATCTGAAACACCGGTAGGAACAGCTGGATCGAGGACCCAAACCTGTCCCGCCTGAATAACACTTCAAAGGATCAACGGGAGTCACGGAGCACGTCAGCTCACCACGATGCATTCAGCCTTCAGGTTCCCTTTCCAGCGAGGCCGACATGAGGAATCGAACACGAAGGGTTGCAGAACCACTGGTTTTCCATTGCAGCCTAAGCTCACCATGTCGTCGGTTTCGTGGGGTTTTTGTGCGATTTACCAGCGCGCCGCCGCTAAGCGCCGCCTCTCTCAGCTGCAATGCACTCTTCGGTTGCACAATCACGCCCGGCGCATCTCGCCCCGTCCACTTTCGAAGGTCACACCAACGGACGCTTTCCCGTTCTCCGCCAACGGTACTTTCCGCCATCATTTCACCACTGCAGGTAGCCCCGCGCGGGGTCTCTGCCTTGTGCCACCCTTGCGTTATCAAGACGCGGCGCGCCGCACATCCCCGTCCACAGACCACATCACACCCCATTCCATCCCGGCACTGGGTCTTCCTCGTTCTCCCTCCCATATCTTCGGCCGCTTGTTCCCGTCTTCTCGTTGTTTGCCTGCCGTGCCACGTTGTCGAAACTGGACCCCCCGGCGCGAGCCCGAACAAGATGCGGGCATGGCGGGTGTCCCGCTCGCGATCCTGCCGCTGCTGCCGCTACTACATAATGAACGTTCCACCGACGGTGCTGCTTCCGTCTCCGCTGCTACATAATAGATGTTCCACAAGCATGAGGCTGGGGCTACCGTGTCTGGACGTCCGGATGAGAACGAAAACCCGTGCATTCTGTGTCATTACTCTGCCATTGTTGCCGCGCTTGGGCAATCACGGCTAACTTTCAGGGTCTCCGTGCTCGGCTCAAGCGTTCTCGATGTGCTGGCAACGCTGTGAGATCTTGAGCAACCTCCAACGAACCGAGTACAGTTCGTGGAAGCTGCTCAGGCAGATCGCAGGGACCAGTTGAGTTCCAACTCCAGAAGGTAAGTTTCTGGGATCAGCCTTCCGCAATGCGGATGGGGACATTTGCTGCCCTTGATGAAGTCCTGCTACACGCAACCTGTATCATTCTGCAAATGAGACACATGAATTAACGAGCCGGGGGATGTTGAAGAATTGCTTGCTATCACAAGAGGGTGAATTATAGAACCGCTCATGTGAAATCTTTCTTTGTCTCAGTTCCAGCATTCTGCCTGCCTTTCCTCTTCTTACGTTCCTCCGCATTACCCTCGTCCCAGTCTTTCCCCCTCACCTCACTAACAAACTCTGGAAACCGCTGCTCCATCCATGCAACAATTTCAATGAAAGCCTCCAACCAATTGATTTCAGCATCCGAATGTGGCAGATAGTTGCGACCAACCCATTTGGTCAGGAAACCCGGTTTCGCATCATCCACTTGCGGCAGCTCTGATATCGAGATAGCTGGAAAATGTTGAAGATCGGCAGACCATCGCGTGTTGGCCGTCCTCAAGCTCTCAACCAGCTTCGGATCCATGGTCTCTCCAGACACGTCGTAGAAGTATGGAAATCCCTCAATCGCTTTCCGAATGGCGGCAACAAAACCCGCGGGGTACACCGTCGTCCCTCCCTGCTCCGACAGCGGGTGCTCATCCAAGACGCTGACGAACAGCCGCAGGCACCAATCATAGGGAACCAAGTTCGGAAACCTGTGCCTGAACCGGTGCCACGCCGGCCTCTTCTGGTAGTGCAACGGGAACCACCCCTCCATCCTCTTCAAATCAACCCTCATCTTCTCCAACACATGTCCCTCATTCAGCCTCCTCGTCTGCGGCGCGAACGGCTGCTTCACCCGCGTCGGATGCCGCTCATACAGCCCCGCCAGCCTCCTCAACTGTCCCGCCAGCGCCGCCGCCCGCGCCTCCCGCGCCCTGTGCAGCAGCCCAACAAACCGCCCCACATCCTCAATCGCAACGCCCTCCCCGCCGCCGCTCCCCCGCAGCGCCTCCAGCAGCCCCAAATACGTATCCGCATCCCCACCCAGGAACGCCGCGAACCGCGCCTGCTCCTCGACGGCGACCCACCCGGCCACCACCCGCACCTCCGCCCGACAAGCGCGCGCCCACAGCGCCGTCAGCACGGCGCCGTCGCCCAGCGCGCCACGGCCCCACAGCGCGCCCGCGTACGTGCCGCGCCGCAGCGGGTCGGCGTGGGCCTGCAGGAAGGGCGTGCACAGCGCTCGGTCGCGCTCGTCCTTGCCGCCGGCGGGCGGCAGGCACAGCGCGGCGAGCTGGTCGGTGGCGGCGACGAGGGCGGCGAGGGTGGCGCGGTGGTGTGCGAACCACGGCGACCAGGTGGGGCTGTGCTCGATGGCCCAGGTGAGGTTGGACGGGGCGAGGGCGGCGTCGTGCAGGGCGAGCCGGGCGACGGCTTCGAGTGTGAGGGGCGCGAGGACGGGCTCGATGAGCTCGACGGGGAGGCGGGCGAGGTCGCGGGCGATGCGGGTGAAGCGGTTGTATTGGCCGCCGGGGGTGTTGGGGAGGGGGAGCATGGTGGTGGTGGTGTTGAGTGAGAGTCCGGATTTGGGTGTTGAAGTCTCGTCGTTCTGAGACGGCGTGACGGATGCTTCAGTTGCCCGCGGGTTTTGGCGGGAGTGGTTTTGGCTTAAGTAGCGGGAGATGGGGTGAGGTGAGGTGAGGTGACTGTGCAGCGCAAGTGTTTGTTTGCACTCTGAGCCAAAGCGGAAGTCGTTGCTGTGAAGTGGCCGTGGCTCCCGGCAAAAAGCGGTAGCGACTTCCCGCCACGAGCAGTGCAGATTGGGGGCGGAGCTGCTGCCTTGCGCTGGTGCCTGGAAAGTCAGCCGCATCCGACATCATGCATCGTTAGACTCATCCACTCGCCTCGAATTGTGGTTAAATAAACGTCTTGAAGACGTCCCTCGACTCCCATCAAAACTCACAGCCTCATTATTACAGCAATGCTGGTCAACCAGTCCTCCTGGGCGGATTTCGTCAACACGCAACCACCGGAAGCAATCGCTAAACGCATTCGCCTCGACGAAGCGCTCGTCGACGCCGGCTCGCCCTGCAGCTTCACTGCGTACCACTTGCCGAAGTCGAGCGCCCCGCATGCACTAGCAATTGCCAACCATCTCGTCCCGGCACGCCAGCTTTCGCGCGAAACCAAAGCTCTGGTGTACGACGGCCTTGTTTCGAAAATCAAGGCCCATTTGCTGCTCGGCCCGTCGCCCGCACGCGTGCGACCTAATGGGACGTGGTTGCTGAACGACGGGATCACGTGGGAACCTCCTGCCCGGCCGCAAGAGCAAGAGAAAAGCGGGCAAGACCTCGCGCCAGAAGACCTCACAACCACCCTCCGCGTCCTCCACCGCCTCACCCAAACCGCCGCCCTCCACCCCTCCACCCCCCTCTCCACCGCCATCACCACCCTCCAGCAACGCCTCCCCCTCCACCCCAACCACCCCCACCCCCACCACCACCAAACCCTCCCCCCGCCCTCCAGCCACCCCCTCTGCTACATCTGCCGCCTCACCCTCACCACCCCCCACCCCCTCTACTCCTGCCTCCGCCCCCCCTGCGGCTCCTTCAACCTCGCCCAAGCCACCCTCTCCCTCCCCCCAAACCTCCACCTCCCCTCCCGCACCGCCCTCGTCACCGGCGCCCGCCTCAACCTCGGCTTCGCCACCGCCCTCCGCCTCCTCCGCTGCGGCGCCCGCGTCATCGCCTCCTCCCGCTACCCCCGCGACGCCGCCGCCCGCTACGCCGCCGAGCCGGATTGCGCGGACTGGTGGCCGCGGCTGGTCGTCGTCGGCGCGGACTTCCGCTGCGCGGCCGACGCGTTTGGGTTGGTCGCGGTGGTGCGGAGGGTGCTGGCGGGCGCGCGGCTCGACGTGCTGGTCAACAACGCGGCGCAGACGCTGACGGATGGTGTGGAGGGCGAGGGGCGCGCGGTGCGGAGGGAGGAGGAGCTGCGGGCGGTCGGGGACGGCGGCGGGGTAGTAGTGGAAGGGGCGTACCGGGCGCGGGTGCGGGGCGGGGCGACGGGGCTGCTCGACAGCGGGGCAGAGCAGGGGCGGGTTAGCGGCGTTGAGACGGCGGCGGTAGAGAAAGCAACGGGCGCGGAGGTGCGGGCGCACGGCAAGTCGTCGTGGGTGCAGTCGCTGTTCGAGATCCCGTACGAGGACGTCATATCCGCGCACGCCGTCAACGCCTTCGTCCCGCTGATCCTGTGCCGCGAGCTGCTGCCGCTGATGGGCTGGACCGCGGCCTCCGCCGCAGGCGGTGCGGATGTCGGGGTCAGGCCGCTCGGCTACGTCGTCAACGTGTCCTCCCGCGAAGGCGTCTTCGAGTCCCGGCCCGGCCACTCCGCCAAGCGCGGCCGCCACGTCCACACCAATATGTCCAAGGCCGCCCTCAACATGCTGACCGAGACGGAGGCCGCCGCGGCCTGGCGGAGCCGTCGCGTCGCTATGAACACGGTCGATCCGGGTTATATGAGCGCGGCGCCGGAGTACGAGGACGCGTACGGTGGGGTCAGGCCGATCGGGTGGGAGGATGGGGCGGGCGGGGTGCTCTGGCCGGTGGCGATGGGGGAGGGGGAGAAGGCGGTGGCGGTCTGGGGGAGGTTTTCGAAGCATTATGGGATGTGTGATGTGGATCCGGGGGTGGGGAGGGGGTGAAAAAGCGAGCTGATGGGGGGATGGAGGGTTTTGATTTGGCTGTGGCTCGAATAACAGGTCGTGGGTGAGCCCTTGAGGAAGACCCATATTTCTACTCTGACGGAATGCGCGAGGTATGTTACTCCAGCGAGATGCCGTCATTATTTGAGGAGCCAAATATGCTTGGGCTTCTACATATGCATGGCTTCGAACAGGTCGTGGTTGTTCTGCAGCCAGGCCAGCTCGTTCCGTCGGCATTGCGTCTCTCCAGCACCTCCTGTCTCCACGATTCCCATGCGTCGTCTGACCAAGTTTTGATGAGTTTTTGCGAGGTCGTTGATTCATTTCGGTGGAATAATGGGAGGGGGTACGAGCGGCTGCAGAACTTGAACTCGTGGCAGTCATCACAGTCTAGGCATACTTTCGAAGCGTCTGTGGAGATTAAGATATCCGGAAAGCGTCGAAGAGCCTCCTCTCGTGCACAAGTTGGCTGAAAGTATCGTGTAGAGAACGGAAAGAGTGGGCTTGTTTTTGGGAGCTGGGAAGAACTCCTCAACCCTGGTCCCCAATCCCATCCATGGCACTTTCCTGGGAACCAATGCGTCGACTCTGGTGATGTTGATTATCCGAAAAAGCATATCTACCATCAATATGGAGCAAGGTATGACTACGGAGATAAATTCCCCTCCAAAGCGAGCCCCATGACGTCACCCCAGCCTTCTGGCACCCCAAACCGCAATCCCCGAGCTTCACAGCCAACCCGCCCCACGAAACACCACCACACTCACTCTCTCCTAACCTGAAACACGCCCTCCTGTCGAACCCCCCACAGCTCCCACCTCCCCGTCCGCCGCGCCCCTTACCCGATGCAGCCCCTACACAGACCTGACCACTCCCGCTCCAATCTAGCGTCATACCGCATCTGTCAAAAGTTTCGTCGAAACTTCCTTTCCGCCTCGCTTGATCGTCGGGAGGATGGATCCGATTCGGCCAGATGGAGCGGGCGGCAACAAGGTTACGCACTCGGCAGTGACGGATTGGGCGTCGGATCGAGGAACAAGGTTACCGGAAAGAGAGAGGGGGGTGGGGCGGAGGAAAGTATCATCTACGGCTTTTGCGGCGATGGACACCCGGCAACAGTCATGCGTACAGGCTAAACGGCATTTCGAAAAGTTGGATGTCCTTCCAAATCCGTGTATGTACGTATTCCGCGCGGTCCCGCGCACCCGGTGACGGGGCGAGATGATGCCTGCGGGTTGTGGTGTCTATTCACAGGCGGGCCTGAAAGCCGGCCAAAACAAAGTGGTATCAAAAAGTAAAGCACAAAACAGAAACACGGGCGGCGTCGCTCTCAATGCACACTCCAAGGCATCACCGCCAGCTCTCATCCCCTCCCCCGGGGTCCCGACTCCTCCGCCACCGCCCGAACAGATCCCCCCTGATCCTCTCCCGCAGATGCTCGTTGAAGCCGTACGTCAGCGCGTTCGCGAACCCGACGTACTGGCTCGAGCTCTGCAGCACGGCCAGCGTCTGGCTCTTGCTGCCCGTCGCCTCCAGCAGCCGGTTGACCAGCCCGGGCGTCCAGAGGATGATGTACATGATCGGGTAGGCGTTGAGCAGCAGCATGCGCTTGATCTCGCGCTCGACTTGGCGGCTCTGCCGCCGGGCGACGTCGGAGACGGAGGAGAGGGAGAGGCGGTTGGGGTTGTTGTTTAGGTCGTGGTTGAAGAGGATGGGGTGGAGGGTTGTGGTGGAGGTGGCGGGGGCGGGAACACCGACGGTGGGGGAGAGGGGATCGTGGTGGTGATGGTGGGTGGTCGTGGTCGCGGTCGTGGTGTTGAGGGGGGATGTTGGTTGGACGGGGTCGGAGTGTTTTGGCGGAGGGGACGAGGTCGCTTTGGGAAGTCGAGGGCCTGGACGAGCTGGGTTAGTCGCGTGGTTGAGGGTGCGCCGGTATGCTTATTAAAATTGGGGGACCGGGGGCCTGGCCCGGAAACTCGGAGGCTTAAGTGCGGAGGGGGATGACAAAGATGAGGGTGCAGATACATACCCTGCATCGGCA
The DNA here is from genome assembly GCA_029906385.1 of Neofusicoccum laricinum. Taxonomy (NCBI): domain Eukaryota; kingdom Fungi; phylum Ascomycota; class Dothideomycetes; order Botryosphaeriales; family Botryosphaeriaceae; genus Neofusicoccum; species Neofusicoccum laricinum. The sequence continues at coordinate 141,770 of CP123724.1, forward strand.
AGTGCAGGTCGTCGTCCTCGAATATCGACCCGCTGTTTCGGACGTCCGCCTCCTCGTGCGGCGCGATCTCTTCCTCCTCCACGTGCGCCCCGCTGGCCTTGGTCACGCTGTCGTTGCGCGCCCCGAACGTGCACTCGGCACGCTGCTCGTGCCCGGGGAATGCCGTAGGTCGTCCGGGGAAGTTGGCCACGTCCGCGGGGAAATTCACCGCCCTCCGGCGTTGCATGTCATCCAGTTCCAGCTCTTCATCGTACACGACCTCGAACCCCTTCTTCTTCTTTCCCAAGCCGCGACTGCTGGACGAGGTGCCGGTTGTGCCGGTGACACCGGTGCTGTTCGAATTCGGACCCAGATCGTACGAGCCCTTGCCTTTGGTGCTGGCCATGGTCGCAAAGTGTTGCCGCATACACCACCAGACATAGACGTACACGCCGATGGTGGTGAAGATGATGGCGAAGCGCCAGCCGTGGCCTAGCGCGTACCGCAGGTCGGTGCGCTTGGACGAGATCCAGCACCAGTTGCCGCTCACGGGCACCATCTGGTGCAGGCTCGTTGCGGTCGTGCCTGCGGAAGTTTCCGTCAGCAAGCATGCAAATCCATTCCGGGACGGTGGGACTGGCTGGTGATGACCGGAACTACCCACACGGAGAAGCAGATGAGAACCTTCTTGCCCAAGGATGCATTTGGCATGTAGGTTTTCCGGGTGATGGTGAGAACGGTGACGAGGGCAATGGCCAGGATGGAAAAGTCCGCAGCCTGGGACGCGAAAGTCAGATTGATTGGACTCGGAGAAGCATACTCGCTTACCTGAACAGACAGCTGTCCGACCCAGCCATTGAAAGTGCATGCGGGCCCTGGTGTTAGGTCGTGTGTGCGCACGAATATTATGCCCGATACGGAGTTGTTTAGCGAGTTGATGAACTCTGCCAAGGGACGGTCGTCAGCACTGGTCAAGCCAAAAGGCGCTGGGAAGTGAGCAACCCACCGGCCAGGGCAAGATTCAGAACAAGGGCGTGGCGGAACGAGCGCTGCTGGTCGCGATATATGACGTAGGAAACCAGGACGCAGGTGGTCGCGATGCAGGAGAGAAGGCTGCCCACGAGAGTGATTGTCGCGATCAACTCATCGTAGGCCATCCTGACCGCACGGCGTAGGGGCTGGCGAGAGAAGGGAGCGAGGCGGGCTGGGGTGGTGTCAGGGCGCCAGCTCCTCATATACGAGACGCGCCGTTATGCATCGCTTGCCTCGACCGTATCTGGTTTCAGGAACAAAACGGCTTGGCGGAGGGGAGTTTAAGAGCACGCCTGAAGGCATATCCCGGAAGTGCGTAGGCTTAATCGCCAGCAGCCGCCCCTCCCCCCCCGCAGATCGGCATGGCCGCTCGGAGGTGGAGGGATGCGCACGCCTGGAACGTTTGCGCGCGTGTGCTCTGTTCTGCCTTCGGTGATCCGGAGGCGGGCAGAGCTTGAACACACTCTGGCGGTAGCCTGTGCCGTGAGCCGTGAGCCGCACGCTCGTCGAGCATCCCAGCACTGAGGCCTCGGGCGACCGACGACCGAAGCCTTACCCGCGTCTCCCTGCCGCACGCTGGCAAAAATAGCCGCAGTGCAACGGCTCCCTGGGCGTGCTAATGTTAGCCTGCGCGGCTTCATCCGGAACTTATTTTTCTGAGGAGGAAACATGCGGGCCCGCCCAATGGCAGCGCGGCCACAAAGTCAGCAGCCCGGGCTGCGAAACCGAACGGGCAATTCCATCGCGCAGCACGCTGCAGATCGGGTGACTTCCTGTTGGGGAGCGCTGCCTGGTCAGTCGCAGTGTTTGCATTTGCGCGCGCCCGCTGAGTCGCATCGTGGCGCACGCCTTGGAGCTGCTCTGGAGGGCATAGCCCCGGCACACGCCAGTCGGGCCGGAGCATGAAGACTGACGCTTGGCAGGCACCGGCCGCGCATGGGAATCGCCCTGTGGCCCCAGGCCCCGGCGCAAGGCATCGCATCGCAGGCATCAATTTCCCGGCAGCGCAGATGCAGCCGCGGTCGGGGAAACGGGCCCGGCGCGGGGGGCGCTGGTAAACTCTAACGGCGCGAGCGCTGCAGAAGCTCCGCGGCCATCGCAGCCCGTCTCGCCTCCGCTGCACAGCTCCCTCCCCGAAACGAGGGTGCGCAGGCACTGGCGGCCGAGAGATTGCGCGCCCACGACTCGCCGCGGACCGACTGTTGAAGGCGAGCGGTTGGCAGCGCGAAGCCCTGAGGGGACGTGCTGCCGCGTCGGCCTTTCGCGAGCGATCACCCGTCGCAATCTCCCCTTGCGCAGCGGCGACAGGATAGCCGAGGGTGGTGGCGGGCGGTGACGCCGCAGCGAGGGATCGCTGTCGCAGATTGAAGCGGCCTTGCGAGAAAGCGGGAGCCGTTGGCGAGCGTTGGTTTTGGCTTCGAACAGTGCGTGGCGATCATCCGGCCGTCCCGGCGTGCACGTGGTTGCCGCAGCCCATTACCAATATCTGCAGCTCGAGGCTCTGCTGACATTGACCTTCCGACTTCGACTTTCTGGCTGCCAATGGCCCACTTGATCAGGCTCCACAGACCCGGCTCGGGAGCTGCCTCATCCTGGCCATCTCCACCTCAGTTGTCCCATCGGATCTCTCAGAAGGATGCGAGCCTCGTAAGAGAGCGCAGTCGAGTAACGGGCGACCTTTCTTTTGCGCAACAGTGCTTCTCTGTCCGTTGAGCTTTCCAGCTACGCAAACGCACAGATTGTAACGGATTGCCAAACACACGTATGTTCTGTATCTCAGGTCTCGCTCCATGTCTACTCTGTTGCTCCAATGCACGTCCTGGCGTATCCTGAGGCGGGCGACGAAGGAAATCGCGGTACAGGAGGGAGTGCACAACGAGTCAACTCGAAAATGCAGCTGCACAGAGTGTTGAAGCATTCATCCGGATGGCTTTGGTTATTAAACCAAAATGCTTCAACAACCCATCATTTTGCGAGCACCTGTCCCTCGTACAAGTTCTGGTTAATGCTGCAGGAGAAATTTACCTTCATGTCAAGCTTTGCATACTCCGAGAAAACCCGGTCTGCCTCATCCAGTTCAGGCGTCATGGATGGCCCTTCATGGACCTCGATGTCATAGGCATGGCCCACAAACTCATCAAACAGTAATATGGCAGGGTTTTCCAATGATAAGAACCCCTCAGTGGCTGGCAGCGCCTTCACTGATGCTAAAGCGGCTTTGGAAAGAGACTTCCGTGCGCCGAAGTTTTTCCCAAGCTTCTGTTCCAGGAACCGATGCATTTCACCATCGTTCAGATAGTCCCGAACTGTCCGACGGAGGAACACCACGTGACCACGACCCATATGGGTATCGATTTCTAGAAAATCCTTGCAACGGGCATTGATGCGCTTCGCCATTCTCTCGTTCATTTCGGATATCTCCGCTTTGCTGAGGGGGCGTATCTTGGCGTCAAGAGCGTAGTTCGGGTTTTCGTCTTCGAGTTCCAGGAATTCAAACGTAGCAACAGACGGGGGCACCTTCGCTTCAAGGCAGATCCTGAAGATTCGTGCTGTTTCGCGATGCTATCGCTTGTCGATGGATTGGAAAATGCGGTCAAACAACTTCTCGAGATCCGACGGATAATCGTCGACCATCATTTGGAGCTCTTTGAGATTGGCGCCATCTGCGGGGCCTTTCGAAATGGAGCGCATGACCAATTTTTCGACAATTTGATTGACGAAAGCCTCACCCTCGGAGTGATCTTTGAGGATGAGATCCAGCTCGGCGGAACTATGTAGCATGTCTTCCACGTAAAGTCTGATGTCGTTTTCAGTCAGCTTCTCGATGTGGATCTGTTCCTTTCCTTTGTATGCAGCGCGGAACTCGTTCCATAGGCGGCTTGAAACACACTATTTAATGTGTGGAGAGGATGCCATTCTGTCAATTGTTTTGATGATCTCTGACCTTTCTCCCTCGTCGAGACCATCAATGAAGACGCACATCCGGATGTCCTCGCGGAATTCGGCGAGGCGGGAAAGCGCGTTTGACAAACTTTCGAGAGGCCAGGGCTCAACAAAATCTTGGACCTCTTCTTCCCACTGGGTTGCACAGACTTCAGGTATGATTCCGCAATGCTGTTTCAAGATCTGAAACAAAGGCGATCTCAAAAGCCCCTCTTGCGAGCGTTGCATGTCCGTGCCGGATATCCAGAAGAAACGGTTTGCGATGATCAGCTTTTTGTCTTGTGCCCAAGACCGGAGGAAATCCATTGTTGTGTCGTGCCCAAGAATATACTTCATCAGCGTTGACTTCCCCGCGCCAGCCTTGCCACATACCCAGAACAGGCCGCTGTGGGAATATAGCCAGTCCTTGGACCCGATGTCCGAGTCCTCGAAGATCCAATGAAACGTTTGAGCGTGAGCCGGCTTGACATCGAAGTATCTCTTCTTGAACTCTGAGTAGCGAAGGCTTTTCAGAACTGCCCGCTTCTTCTCTGCTTCGCTTGCTTCTTTCACAAAGGCATCCAACTTGGATGAGATGCTGTCGTAAGCTACCACGGTGTGCTTTCGACTGTATTCGAGCACCCCATCAGCTGAAACGTAGAGGTCATGGGTTCCCTGAATACGTTTGCTGCTGAAATCAACGAACTGAACGATATTATAGACAAGGCTGATGGACGTCAAAGGATCCATGACGCATGGCAGTAGAGCCCAACATGCGAGACAAGTCTTCGGTGTGGAAAGGATTCGGAGCAGGCTATGAACGTGTGAGACGGGCCCGCCCCCAAAGTCGACCTTGCCGGAACCTCAGCCTCGCAACTTCAGAAGAGCTAACGAAAGCACTGTGTCTGTTAGGCCCTAGCTTTCAAACCACTGGGCCGTCCAAGGATTCATCAACAGTTCCAGTATCTGCGGACGTCAGACCACTACCAGCCTTCGGTAAGGGACCTTCAAACATCAATTTTCAGTATCAAGTATCGCTAACAGACTGGGAAGGCAATCGGAGCGCCTCAACTGTGGATCCTAGTTATTCACGAAGCACATTGCTATCGATCTCAGCTCGCACCCCTCTGCTTGCGCGAGCAACTACCCCCCAGAGTGGCCGCTCAAGTGCCGTCGGGGATGCCGAAATATCTTCCCGCAATACCCAAACAGATACCAGAGGCCTTATAGATGAGCGTCTATGGGAATGGTCTCTTCCACTTTGGCAAGATGATCGCTGGTGGATTCGATGGCCGATGTACGCACTGCATCGTTTTGGGCAGCACCTGCTGCAGCAACTCGGGCTTGTGGTCATCGTCCCACTGGCTTTTACAGCTCACTTCAGAAAATGGAATGTAAGAGCTGTGTTTGTGCTTAATATGCTGGGCATGATCATCCTCTCAGGTGTCGTTGGTCTAGCTACTGAGGAGCTTGTAGCTCAGACCAGCGCACAAACAGGGACATGGCTGCGTTCTGTTGTTGGAAACACCACTGTAGCTACCGTAAGAATCCATTCTAGCTGACTAGAAGTCCTCGTCTGATTCTGCTAACAATATTGGAAGTTGAGCGTAATCGCCCTTCAAAACAACGCCATTTTGGTCGCACAAACTACTGCGCTTGGAAGCACCCTATGCAATAATTTGCTTGTGAGTCTCAACAACTCTGTTTCAACCTTTTCGTTCTTAGTGAAATTTTAGATCCTGGCGCCCTGTCTTCTGGTATTCAGCCTAAGAGGTGAAGAAAGGCCTTTCCGGCTGAGACTGGCTTTCTTCACAGCCGCTCTGATGCTGGTCGCCAACTTAATCTTGTTGCTCAACCTTACATTCGGTAATGTTTGCACAAACTCTTGGTGTGATATAGTAAATGCTTCTCACATCGCGTCTGTTATAATGCTCGGCATACACTGGACCTCAGTCTGGTTCCGGCTCAAATCACACCGGGAGATTTTTACCGAAGAGGTCTGTTCGTATCGGCCTACATCCTGCAGAACGGTGGCGGTGGAACTGTGAAAGCATCAATGTGCATCGCGATGTAAGTCTTGCCCAATAACGTGGCTCATCTTCCTCGAGTCCTGACTTGTCTAGTAGGTATTTGATCGTTGCTCTAGCCATTTTTGTATATCCAGATGACGCTGGCGACAGACATACTCTCTCCTCTAAGTGACAACGTAGAGATCTCGAGCCTTGATCAACTATCCTGGATAGTGAGGACATTTCAAATGCCCAGCTTCTCTTTAGAGCGGATGGTGTTCTTCGTGAATAAGATCATCCTCGTCAATCGTCGAACCCCTCCCACTCCTCCGCATCCTCCGCTGCTTTCTTCTCGTTCTGCCTCTTGATATTCTCAATCGTCGCCTGCAGCTCATCCTCCTTCTTCCGCTCCTCATCCGTCAGCTTCTTCTTGCGCTCCCCCTCCCGCTTCTTCGCCCTCTTCTCCCTCCTCTTCTCCCTCGTCTCCTTCGCCTCCTTCTGCTCGCTCCACGCATTATCCCTCCCGCTCTTCCGCCTCTTCGGATCCCGCTCCTCGACCCCGTTCTCCCTCGCCTCCTTCGCCTTCGCCTCCTCTTCCCTCCGCCTCTTTTCCCGCACCTTGTCGGCGAAATGGTAGCCGTCCCAGTCGATCGAAAGGCCCAGTTTCCGGTCCCCGTCCCAGGTCTTCAGTTCCGGCATCTTCGGCATCTTCAGCAGTCCCCATGCGTCTGCCGTTGCCTTCCAGTCGATCTCCTTGACGCGGAAGATGCTGCTCGCGGCGTGCTTGCTGTACGACTGCACCCAGCTGACGAACGCACGTTGTGCTTTGTCGTGGATCGCGCGATCCTTCAGCACCGCCTCGCGGATGGTTTCTGATGCCTCTTCGGCCTCTGCATCGGTGGTCTCGACGCTCGGGGTCGTTAACGGCGTGATGGGGGTTTGCCGAACTGCAAGGAAGGGAATGTAGTCTTCTTCGCGGGTACCCTTGGTCAGGAAGGTGACGGCCAGACCTCGGCGTCCTGCACGGCCTGCTCGTCCACAACGGTGAATAAAAGTCTTGGGATCCGAAGGGGGGTCAATCTGGATGACAAGGTCCACGAGAGGGATATCCAGACCACGGGCGGCGACGTCAGTGGTAAGAAGAACAGTGGGAGAAACACTTTCCGTGAACCGCTTGAAGTTTCTTTCGCGCACGTTTTGAGGATGCTTTCCATGTAGAGGAACGACGGTCGTGGTGGTGAGTAGTCTTGGCAATACATGCTGGAAGTAGTCGACGCCAGCACAGGTGGAAACGTAAATGATGGATCTCTGCGGAGTAGGAGATAGGGTCGAGAGGAGCTTTGCAATTGCGGGAAGTTTGTGCGAAGGAGGTGTTATGAGATAGTTTATTTGCAAGGATGCCGGAGTTCTCTTGTCGAGCGCTCCGGACGCAGACTTGACCTTGACGGCAATGCGCACTGGATTCCGCAGGCCGACGCGGACAAGCTGGGAGACAGCCTCGCTCACGCTTGCACTGAACAGTCCGGTACGTCTTTGCTTCGGCAGCCTCTGTAATATCTTCTGCAGGTCATCCTTGAAACCGAGGTCCAGTAATCTATCGGCCTCATCCATGACCAGCACTTCAAACGAGGATTGCGGGCAGTGTACGTGTGGCGAAGAAAGTAGCTCCAGGAGACGGCCTGGGGTAGCAATGAGGAGGTTCGGGGACGTCTTGAGGAAGGTGCTCAGATCTTGCGCGGGGGTGGTGTTTCCGCCGAGGAGCAGCTGGGGTATCACTTTGAGGGTCGAAGAAGGGAAGGAGGGCCGCTCGTCGCCGTCGGACGTCTCGTCATGGGATGGTGATGCGGCAGCAGAAGGGGCGTGGAAGGCGAGGAGAGAGGTGAGGACAGCGTGAATCTGAGTCGCGAGCTCCCTGCAAGCTCGAAGTCAGTATTGCGCGAGGGCCGTGAAGGTTGCGGGACGCACCTGGTGGGCGACACGATGACGGCGCCAACATGGTGCTTCTTGAGAGGTTCTTCCAGACGCAACAATCTCTCCACAACGGGGATCAGGAACGACAACGTCTTGCCACTGCCGGTCACAGCCTCGACGACAACATCCTTGTAGCCCATGAACAGCGGAATGGCGCTCGCCTGGACAGGCGTCATGCGCTCGAAGCCCATGCTGGAAACAGCGTCGAGGATCCATTCCGACAGCGGCGGCGTGAGCGCGTCCCACGCTCTGGGGTTCTTGGGCTTCTCCGGCGCCATGGCGAGACGACGAGACGGGGTGTTGTGGAAAGCGAGCGTTGGCAGCGCGCAGTGGATGCGGCGCGTGGAGACGGGCTCAGGCGCAGAAGCCGCGGCGTCGCAAAAATTCACGAGCGGGCGAGTCAACCGATATCGATAAGAGCGTGGGCTGACTCGCGCGGCAGACATGTGCACGTGATTGGGCGTATCCAGGGTCGGAACAGGAAAACAATCGGCGCGAGCGGTGATCGGTCGGCGTGTCGGGCTATGATGGCGTGCGCATGCACGCGCATGTGGCTGAGTGGCCAGCCGGAAGCGCGATGATGTTCCATCCGAGTCGGCCGGGCCAGCTGCCAGCGTCGAGACAGGAAAAAATCAAGGACCCCGGAGCCGCCGACTTCCAGCTCGCAATCTTACCCGCGTTCGATTCGACTGCCTATTACCTGCCCTCCGCGCGCCCCTTCTCGCCCGCCGGCACGTCTACATAAACCACCACGCTGGCCGCCGAGTCCGACGCCCCAGAACATGCGCCGGCACCCAGCGCGGCCAAAGCGACGACGACACCTCCAGTCCCTCTAGTGCGCATCCACCCGGCACGAGACCCGCCGCCCGCCGCGTCCGCCGCTGCGACACCACTCAGCCCACACCGCACCACCGCCTTCTACCACCTGCTCTCGACCCTCTGGGCCTCCGCCCGCCCCGACCTCTCCGGCTGCGTCCGCGCTCCTCTGCTCCCGTCCTTCTCCGCCTGCTGGTATCCCGCCATGGCCGTCTCGGCGCAATCGCAGGTGCCTAGCACGCCGCGCGTTATCAGCCCGTCGCCCACACCCTCCGAGGCGGCCAGCGCGAGCGGCTACTTTACGCGCTCTGCTGCGCGCCGCATGAACAGCAGCCGCGACATCGTGTCGCCGCCGCCAATCGACGAGCATGACAGCAGCTCGGGCTCCGACGAGCTAGGCAGACGTCCGCGCCTGCGAAGCAGAAGTCCCGTCAAGAAGAGGTTAAACGACGCTGCTGTCGTGCAGAAGGCGTCGCGGAATAAGAAGGACCTGAGTCTGCCGAACGGCACCTCGAACGGCACCTCGAACGGCCACCTCTCGCCGCATACCGCAACATCGAATAAGGACTACTGGCGCAGTTTGAGCAGGAGCCCAAGCCCGCTTGGTCTGATTCCCATTCACCAGGAATGGCGCTCATTCGTGCGTTGCACAATAGAATATTCTTTGCAAGCTGTGGGCGTGCTAACATCCTGTAGATCCACCGCCACGAAATCCCCCGCAAAATCCTCCACACCTCCATCGGCTTCCTTACTCTCGGTCTCTATGCCTCCTACGCGCAGCCTTCTCAAATCCACCCCGTCCTTCTCGCCCTGTTCATCCCGATCTTCACCACCGACATCATCAGGCACCGCTACCCTTCGTTCAACCGCTTCTACATCCGGTGTCTGGGCGCTTTAATGCGCGAGTCCGAAGTGGACGGCTGGAACGGCGTCATCTGGTACCTCCTAGGCGTATGGGGAGCTCTCCGCTTCTTCCCCAAGGATATTGGCGTCATGGCTGTGCTGTTGCTCAGCTGGTGTGACACAGCCGCCAGCACTGCGGGCAGGAGGTGGGGCAGGTACACCCCGCAGGTGCGTCGCGGAAAGAGTTTGGCTGGGAGCTTAGCTGCGACCTTGGCAGGTGTGATAACAGCCGTAGCGTTCTATGGCTGGATCGCTCCGAAGGTGGAGTCTCTGAACCCCACCATCGATTCGGGTGCTTTCGCTTTTGCGTTCCAGGGACAGTTGTCGCTTCCCACCGCAATCAAGGGTTCTCTGGGACTGGGCGAGGAGCAGGGTACCATCAGCGGTAACCTGGCACTCGGCGTCATGAGCTTCGTGGCCGGCGTTGTTGCCAGCGTGAGCGAGGCTATCGACCTGTTCGGCTGGGACGACAACGTAACCATCCCCGTTCTCTGCGCTGGCGGACTCTGGGGCTTCCTGAAGGTCTTCGGATGCGCATGACGAAGGGAACGCATATCCAAGAGCTTCGAAGAATTTCCCCCTTCACATCTAGAGCACTCTTGTAATCCGAGATTTTGACACTAGTTCGGCGTTCGGCAGGCGGTTATCTTGACACATCAAAGATTGAGCTCATGGTGGGGGGTTCGGGATTGCACATCTTCACTTGCACTGCAATGAAGAACGAAGGCATGGACTAATGATCACACCTCTCTGCTAGATTTCTTGTTTTCTTCCAAAGCCCATCCGGAGCAGGGTTGAGGATTGGGCTTGTATGATACCAACTACTGGCTGTCTAGACTAGAGAGCCAAAGACAGTAATATTTTTCTTCTCGAAGAAACCTTTTTGCATGGAGCCCGCCCGCTCCTTTTACCAGGCCAAACTATTTCAGGGATCAATTCGCACGTGCATGCGAAGATTTTCGCTTCATAGCTCCCTGCCCGCCATTCCCGAACACCGATTGCCGTCCAGCCGTAGCCGGCCTCCCATTAACTACTACCAACTTCGGCCGGACATCATGCTGATGTAAGCTCAAATCTTTCTGGGCCCGGAAGCTTTCAGCTTCAAATATCTCTCGCGATATGTGTATTACGATCACGAGAGTGAGATTGATGCCGGATGTCGATTCGTCCGTGCTTCAGGGTCCAGCGGCGGAGTTCGGAGCGGGGGAAATATGCACGTACAGTAAGCAAGCTGCTAGCTGTATTTAGCGTGGACGGTGTATAGACGACTTCGCTCCGCGCCGCCGTCGTCAGAACTTCAATTCTCTCCATTCCTTGCGCATTCTCAGCTCGAGTGCTCACAGAAGATTGCTCTTACCAGCATTCAAGGATCTGTTCTGACCACCATTTGCCCTCCCTGCCTCTCTGACGAAGTCGATTGGTCAGCTCAGCTTTCCCCGCTCTGTGCCACCAGCTTTACCTGCCTGCCTGGATATCGGACGTTTGCCTGCCAGGTTCAAGAAGACGCAGCATTCGCGCATGGGAAACCTGCACGGCTCTCTTCTACTGCTAGCTCTTGATCTCGGCCGAGGATCCACATACCGTCCGCGACGATCTCTTGAAAACCGCGAGACAAGGCGAAAACGTCGCTTGTATATTTTTGGGCATCTTAGACTCCAAAAAAAAAAAACTACGCAAAAAGCTTCAGCATCCTTCACCGGCCACTGGACTCCTTTGGCATCACACCAACATCTGAATATCGGACATCCCCTGCCGACATTATCCGAGAGCGCCCAGACTTCCCTGGCAGCCAATCCAACCCATCCTCTACCACCAACCTCCCACCACCACCCCCACCCCGCCGCCCACCATGCCTCCCCTCCCCACACCGGGCCAAACCCTCCTCACCCTCGTCGCCCTCACCACCAGCACCGGCTGCTTCCTCGCAGACTGGAACGAAACGCACATCCACAACCCCACCTGGCCGGCGCACGCCAAGTTCCACAACGGACAGACCATGACGCTCGGCGCGCTTCTCGGCCTCAGCACGCTGTGGCACCTCGCCACGCCCGCGCCCGGCACCACGCTCCCCGCGACGGGGGACGGCGCGAAGGCGGTGCGGCGGGAGGCGGCGCTGGGGCGGCTGCGGACGGTGGTGCTGCTGGGCGGGCTGTACTGGGTGACGCAGGCGAGTGGGTACTTTTACCCGGGGAGTTGGGCGTTCGATCCGATTCCTGGAAGGGAGGGGGTCGAGCAGGATTATTGGTTGCAGGCGAAGTTGGAGGGGGTGATGTTTGCGATGCTGGGGGCGGGGTGGTGGTTGGAGAGGAGGAGGGTTCTGGCGGCGTGAGTGGTGGGGAGGGCTGGCAGGTTGCGATGGGGGTGGGCCGGGGTGAGATGGCGAGCGGAGGGGGCGTGGTTTGGTGGAAAGGTTGGGTCGTTTGTGACGGACATGGGAAGGATGCTTCGGGCATGGCGGGAGTCTTCTGGTGCTGGGTTTCACGGTTGCCCATGATGAAGATGGATGGTATTATTGTATTAGGCCAAGTCTATGTCTATAAGTTCAATGATGATACATGCCTCCATATCCGTACATATGCTCCAGTCAATACAGATCCCATAAGTACATTGCTTTTCATGACACCAACGTCGTGGACATTTTCACTCATCCGAAGCTGTATGACCCTTCCTCGAAGTCACCTTCTCCTCGGCGGCAGCAGCCCCTGTCGAAGTAGCAGCCTGCACCTTGGTCTCGACCTCCATCAGGTAGTCCACGGCATCGTCTTCCATCCGCTCCAGCGCCTGGTCGTCCATCTCCGCCTGCTTCTTCGCCTTCTGAATCTTCTCCTTCTGCTTCTCCAGGTTCCTGCGCATCAACTGCGAGATCAAGAAGATGAGACCGCAGCCCACCCAAGCCATGTTCCTACGCGCATAGTACCCGGTCAGCAGGACGTAGCAGCCCGGCGGGATGATATCAGTCTCAAACTGGTCCGGCCGCTCTTTCCGCTCCACGCACTCGTCATACGCCTTCGTGACCTTCGTGTGCAGCTTATTCACGCGACACGCCGTCGTCTTGCACGCCACGAAGTCCTGATCCCAGCCGGGATACACGCCCGCGTGCGGCTTGTTCAGCCAATCCAACTCCTTCTTCCACGCAAAGTGCTCCGACGTCCCATCGCTGCTCCCAACCACAATCCACTTCTCGGGATGCTCAAACGGCCAGGCCTCGCCCTCGATGTTCGCCACGCCCTGCTCGATACGCAGGATGCTATTCTTCGGGCTGCGCGAGAACGACAGCCGAAACCCGGTCGGGGCGCCCGGCACAACCTCGCCGACCTTGGTCAAGTTGTACGCGACGCCCTTGACGTCGTGCGTGGCGTTCACGAAGATGGTGTCGAAGCCGACGCTGCCCTCGACCGGCACGCTGGCCGGCACGCCCGGCGCGACCTCCGGCGCGAACAGGTGCAGCGCGGCGGCGACGTTGTCGTCGCCCTCGCTGCGCAGCGGGAACGCGGCGTCCGAGACGGTGTAGCCGTTGACCTGCGCGCCCGCGTCGCCGTCCAGCCCCAAGTGCCGCGTGATGCGGAAGTCGACCTCGAGCACGCCGTCCTGCAGGTTCTTGCGCGGCTTGGCCGCGTCCGCCGGGAAGCACTTGGCGCACGCGATCGGGAACTGCACGTGCACGAAGCCGCTCTTGCCGGCCGTCGACACGCGGATGGGGAGGTCGGGGAAGGGGCGCTGCTCGCGCGGGTCGATGAGCATGTCTTTGCGCATGGCGCGGGCGGCGGAGGCGGAGGGGGCCGCGGCCACGGCGGCGAGGAGGAGGAGGACGGTGGGCCGCATGGTGGTGAGTGGACTGGCGGGGGGTTGGGGGTGGCAGGTGCGGATGGAGAGGGGAATTGGGCGCAGAGGTGGTGACGGGGAACTTTTGAGGGTTGGGTGGAGTGGAGCAGCGCTGGGCGGTGAAGAGTCTCGGCTGCGTCATTTTTCTCGGCGCAGCTCGGGCCAGGCGGAGCCCCGAGTCTGGCGCGGGGACTCGGGGCGCGGCATTTCTGTCATCTCAAATCACTTCGCCGTTGTCATGGTATGAAAGAGTCATCATTCTGCATTACGATTGGCATGGGGTTTACCTTGCCCGAGAGGTCTTACGCCCTCCAACCGGCAACCCCTTTTTCAGCCTCCAAACCCATGATCAGCCCCCGAAAGATTTGATGCTTTTGCCAGAACACAGCGAGCTTCAATCCGGCTAGCGTACGGAGCCTTCAACCCTTCGGTTACAGGAGAAAACGTGAGCAGGAGCAACATAGCCTGCCTCGTATATCCCGGCGCTCGGGGTGAGAGGGGTTATTGGATCCTTGGTAAGTAACCTGGGTGAACTTTGCATTGGATAGATCGGTAGTATGTCTTGACGCACTTAAACGGCTGCAAGTGATGGGACTCAGGAGCGCCATAGACTCCACGGGTTGGGAACAGTATTTATCCTTTCTTCTATCGTCTTCGCGGCGTTAATCAGACCTCAGTCGACCTCCAAATTCATTTGTTTCCTGACAACGTAGTAAGCTCAAGTGCTGGTGACTTGGACTAAAGAGTTTTCCAAGAGGCATTCTGCATTTGCCCAAAGAGCTTTTACATACTTCGTGCTCCAGTGACATTCGGATAAGTAAGAAAACTTTCCAAGGCCTCCTTGAAGCACACCGCCGAACCCCCCAAAAAGTCCTATTACTTTTCCAACTCCACAGCTTAACCCAGAAGAGAGCGCAAGTGCCATTGAGCCATTAGCAGGATGATCCATGTCAGCATTGTGAAGACCTACCTGACATTTCGCCTGAGCGTTTCCAGCCCCACCCGAGTTTCCCCCAGAGAAAAGCAGGTCTGCCAACTGCCGCTTCCGGTCCTGAACCTTGATGACGTGCTCCAACGCTTTAGCATCGGTATTCCCCTTATAAGCCTCAAATATGCTATGCCTCTTCAAAGGACCCCTTCATGGCGAAACGGATGGTAGTAACGGGGCGCTTCTGCCCCATACGGTGAACGCGCGCCAGGGCCTGATCTTCGGTCGTGGGATTCCATTGCGGCTCGAGGAGCTAGGCCCGGGAGGCCGCAGTGAGACCCAACCTGGATGACGGATGTTAGTTCTATTTTACGGGGGCGTAAAGATTTTGCCTACCCTGTAGCTCCGTAAGACGTGGTAATGAGCATCACCCGCACAGAAGGGTCGTCGCTGAGACCTTAGAGTGCGAAGTCCCGGTCTCTTGCGGAGACGCGGTCGTCGAAGCGGACAAAGCCGATGCCAGCAGCTTTGGGGCCACGCTGCACCATGTCGAGACTGGTGGTCCAGAAGGAGAACACGACAATGGCAGCAGAGTCAGCGTTGGGAACACAGGTTGGAGGTAAAGGTCTTCTTACATCTCCTCATCTGGATGGGCCTGGATGTCGCTGGCCAATTCAAAGACCTTACTTGATATCTGTTCCGGTATATCATAAGCAGATGGGGACGGAGTAACTGGCCTGGGTATTGCTCTCAGGCGGGCCGGCTCTGAGGGGCATGGTGGGTGACATCCGCAGTCTGCGGTGTCTGAGCCAGGGCTTCCGGGTGCCCCGTGGCATGAAGCATGCTGCACAGAGAAGCCCCATGCATTTGAATAGCCCTGTCAGTGACGATAGTGTGGAAACAGACAGGCCCTCGGAGGTTTGCGATATGTCCTAGTTGTCAATCGGGAAGGAGCAGCGGGAACAGATAGCTTCTCTCATGCTGAGCAAAGACTCGAAGGTATTTTGGGCAGACGAGCTGCCACACTGAGACGATATGGATACGGTTCCTTGTCGCCTTGCAATTATTGACGTGTGGGAAGTTCCAAGGTTGCAACTCATACGTAGCCTATTGATACGTTGGATTGCGCTGAGGAAATGGCCTCGTTTGGTTGTTTGCTATTTAGCGAGATCCCCCAGCATCAGTTTCACTAGCGAGGACGTTTCCGTATAATATTCATGCCCCTCCTTGGAGAACTCGACCAGTTAAACGACGTTTTGGCGGCGTGGGAGCTGGATAGGTTCTTTCAGACGCCTCAAAACCACACAATGAAAAAGACGCTTTAATCTCCCGATTGCATTCTCGGCTCCAAGCTCTTTCCAAGGTTTCTGGATATGCTCATCAAATTTCTGTGGAGTTTCGAAAAGGTGGACACGCAGAAACTCTAGAATACTGGCGAAGTCGTCAAGACAATTTTGTGCCGGCACGATGGGTGGCAAAAGAAATGGGCAGCTGAAGAATTTGTCTGGAAGCAGACGTACTTTGATACAATTACTGGAGGGTATTGAAGAAGCTTGAAAAGTCCTTGGACAATGTATCGTCTGCATCTTCTCTGCAAGGCGGCTCAAAGGTCCATTTGTTGCCTTGTGAAAAACAGTGCGGGTTCCGGTAAGGTACATTGAGGATACATCCTACCGGCATTTGGAGATAGAGATTAAACTCCGGGGAAAGACTCCGACATCCTAGAAGAGTTCAAAAGGGCCGTAGATGATGGGATTCAGAGTTGCCTTTGCGGCAGACTTCCTGGTCTGATTATCCTCTTCGTTGACGCATGCAACTTGTATGAAGATTCCAGGCTCATCAGAAAGCACACAGACTGCTTCTGTATTTATTTTGTCACAATACCCTATGTGATTGTTGGCGTACCTATCGAATAAATTCCTGTCTCGGTAGATCCGGTATGTTGTTTCGGGAGTGGTCCATGACCTCGATCAAGGCAGATCGGTAACTGTTGACAATTGGTGCGGTGCAGAATGTAGTACGATTCTTGGCATGAGTTGGTGAGGGGGGTAGGAGAGGTGCCCGCCTTATACTCAAGCTCAAAGCTATACCTAATCTAGTAATGAATGTACACGTGATTTCCAACAGTAACCGTGCGATCTTCGACGATAGTATCAGCGAGTTAACAACAACAGTGGAGGTCTTCTGGAGTAGTTTTGGTTCGCGCCGTAATGAGATCAAAACGCCATTGTGCGACATCAAGTGATATCAAGTTTACGAACCATTCCAAAGCATACCTGATCATCAATTTGTTCTGCTTACACCACTGAAATTTCACCTAACAGCGTGTCGCAATTTATTTCAGTCTCGAGGGAATCTCCATCTCTCCCGTATGCACAGCCCTGACCAGTTACAGCTGGGGTTTCCGAATAGCAACCACTAGAGTTTTCTAGTATGCAGTCCCAAGAGATGCTGCGGGAAGCATGCAGAGTTGACTCTTCGGGCGCCTGCACGCGAAGCCGCTTTCGTGGACGCTCTTGGAATCCAGCATACGAGCTGTCGAACTCATAAGCTGCCATACTCGATGGAATGGAACTGGAACATGACAAAGCTGAAGGCTGGACCGCGGTAATGGGGTAGGCCGTGAGATCATTCTGTGTGCAGGTGGGAATTACTTGTGCTGGGGTAGAGGGGTAAGGATGGTCGTCAATTCGCCGGTCAGATTGTTGAAAGATCCGATTTGGGAATGCGTCTCTCCGGTGTGCCAGCTGTAGAAAACATGCTAAGAGGTGTTAGTGCTGCGGAACTCAATAGCGTGCTGTGTCAACGTCATTGAAATGCAGCTACGGGTCTGGTAGGCAAAACGGAAGGATTTTGCACTGGAGATATCAGCAATGTCGCTCAAGACATTCAAAATTTGGATGTAAACGTTTTGTCATCGTTTACCTTGAACAGGATTCCATTATCTACCTATTATCATTACTGCATTGTGATACTATCAGACCTCTGCGAGTAGCACTATCGTGCTCAGCAGTAGCATCCATACCACCTCGTCTCCCACCCGAATTGCCTGAGCCCCGCCCGCCGTTGCGCTTGCCGCTGCTGAACTACCACTACTGTTCGTGGTCTCTTCGCTGCTCTCTGAAGACGTCGTCATCGTTCTGGTCTCAGTCTCCCGTGTACTCGAGCCACTACTGCTTGACGTAGCTCCAAGACCACTCAGGATCATACCTCCAAGCCCACTTCCACTCAATGTTGTGGTTGTGCCGTCAACCACCACTTCTGTCGCTCCTTCTGCTCCCGTTTGAACCTGCACAACATCACCGTTGCCCAGTGTGACCGTCTCTCCTGGCGTCAAAGTTTCCCCACCTACCACGATCCCACCCTCATTCACACCCACCGTCTGACCAGCCAGGGTAGCAACCGCGCTCACAGTGGGAAGCGCAGCGGTGCTCCCATCCACAACCACCTGCGTTGCTCCACCAGCCCCCGTCGTCACCTCCACAACCTGCCCACCACTCAGCGTAGCACTGGACCCAACCCCAACCGTCTGCCCACCAACCACCACACCATCACCACCACCGCCCTCGGCCGACACAACAACGCCCCCAACCGTAGCAACCGCGCTCTCAGTTGGAAGCGCAGCGGTGCTCCCATCCACAACCACCTGCGTTGCTCCACCAGCCCCCGTCGTCACCTCCACAACCTGCCCACCACTCAGCGTAGCACTGGACCCAACCCCAACCGTCTGCCCACCAACCACCACACCATCACCACCACCGCCCTCGGCCGACACAACAACGCCCCCAACCGTAGCAACCGCGCTCTCAGTTGGAAGCGCAGCGGTGCTCCCATCCACAACCACCTGCGTTGCTCCACCAGCCCCCGTCGTCACCTCCACAACCTGCCCACCACTCAGCGTAGCACTGGACCCAACCCCAACCGTCTGCCCACCAACCACCACACCATCACCACCACCGCCCTCGGCCGACACAACCACACCCCCCACCGTCGCAACTGCACTCCCCGCCCCCACTGCCCCAACCGTCGCCGTCGCCCCACCCACAACCACCTCCGTCGCACCCCCGCATTAGTCCTCACCCCCACCACCTCCCCCCATCCGCCGTCACCTCCGCCCCCGGCCGCACCGTCTGCCCGCCCACCACCACCCCCGCACTCCCCCCACAACCGTCTGCCCCCCACCACCACCGTCGTCTGCCCCGCCGCCTCCCCAACCACCCCCGTACTCCCCCCACCACCACCTCCGTCGCCCCCACCCCATCCGTCTGCACCACAACCACCGCCCCACCCACCGTCACCTCCGCCCCCGGCCGCACCGTCTGCCCGCCCACCACCACCCCCGCACTCCCCCCCACAACCGTCTGCCCCCCAACCACCACCGTCGTCTGTCCCGCCGCCGCCGCCGCACTCGGCACCGCAACAGTGCTGTCCCCCACGACGATCTGCGTCGCGCCGGCGCCGCTGCTGGGCTGCTGCACGACGACGGTAGCGACGGTAGGTGCGACGGTGGCGGCGGCGCTGCCGGCGGACGGTGCGAAGGTGACGGTGTTGATGCCGGGCGTGAGGATTTGCGAGCCGGGCGCGACGAGGGGCGCCGGGCTGGCGGAGGCGGAGGCGGGGGGGAGTGCGATGGGGACGCCGCCGATGGTGAGGGTGGAGGTTGTTGGTTGTGGGAGGGCGGATGCGGTCGGCGCGGGTTGGGAGGCCGCGGGTTGAGATTGCGCGGGCTGAGATGCTGCGGGTTGGGAGGCTGCCGGCTGAGATGCTGCGGGTTGGGAGGCTGCTGGCTGAGATGCTGCTGGTTGAGATTCGGCAGGCTGGGACGCCCCGGGCTGGGTTGCACCAGGCTGGGTTGCACCAGGCTGGGTTGCACCAGGCTGGGTTGCACCAGGCTGGCCGGCGGCGGCGCTGGAGGCGATGATGGAGATGAGCTCGCCGATGAGGTTGGTAGTTGTGGGCGATGGAGGGTTCTGGGGAGCAGCTGCGGAAGTGGGGGAGGGGGAGCTGTCGTCGGAGCTGTCGTCGGGCTGGGCGGCGCCGGTCGTCGTGGATGGACCGTTGGCGGGAGGCTGCGTCTCGGAGGAGCCGTCATCGGTGGTTATTGGGAGCGCGGCTGCGGTGCTCGATTGCTCCTGCGCGTTGGAGGGTGAGCTGGTGGCGGGCGGCTGCGGTTCGTCGTCGGACGTGGGAGAGTCCGTTGGCGATGCTGATGTGGACGGAGCCGAGTCCTCGTGCAGCGTCGAGGTCATCGTCAGGAACGCGGTCGACGATAAGTACCCGACAGGTGCTTGAGTCGACTCGCTATCTTCATCACCTGGCGCGATTGGGAGTCTGCCGGTTGATGAACAAGACTGCGGCACTGCATCTTGGTCGTAAGGTGCTGGGATTCCTGGTGCCTTGCCTTCGGCAATCTCGGAATTGAATATCCAGTTTATTCCGCCAGGGTCCTCGGGATCGATGGGATCGGTCACGGTTCCGAAGGGATTAAGGGTGGCGAAGGGGACGAAGGCCCCAGATGCAGCCGTGACGTAGCTGGTGGCGGGGCCGGTGCTGGTGCGCTTTGAGGTAGTGTAGGTCGTTGCGGCCGAGAAGTACCACGGAGCCCATGAGCAGATGGAGGCTCCACCGGACGTTGTAGTCGGCACCTCTCCCCACCATGTGTATCCAGAGGCGTATTCGGTCCACCTTGACGGGTAAGCAATGGTGGTCACGAACGTGGTCCAATTTCCCACGGAGCCCGTCGGCACCGAAATGGTGAGGTCGTGGGTCCGAGTGCCTGCGGAATTTGTCGGAAGCGCTGTGATGCCGCTCGGGAGCGTGAGGTACGAGGTTGAGGTCCTGGTGGTGTTTGTCCGGTTGTTGATGATCAGGTATTCAATCGCATATTCGACCGTCGTCGTTCCCGAGTACAGCTGGCTGCTCCAGCCCCACGCAGGTGCTGGGTTGGAAAGGTATGTGCAATTGGCGACGCATGTCCCCGGGAAGGCAGTCGGTGTAGGCGGGTTCGCCGTGGTGATGTTGTTGTAAAGGCGAGCTAAGATGGTCAGCAAAGCCATCACACAGATTCCACACTGCAGCGAAACCTACTTGAGGACGGTGCGACTTGGGCAGCCACGCTCGAGACGAGCAGGCTAACGATTGTTGAAGACAACACCCTCATGGCTGCACAAGCGGACCTGGGGATGAGAAACACGGCTCGTCCGGTTGAAGGTCGCAGGCGGCAGACAGGTACCTTTTGTGCTGCAAGGAACCGCGCAGGTCTATACATAGCCCCACTTGGCTTTTAGGCAACTATTGAAAACAGCGGCAGTGATTCCCTGCTCTTCAAGCTAAATGCTGACATCGGGGTCCGGAAAACCCCGTTCTCGACCCGCACACAGAGGGCTAGACAGTTGGCTGCGTCGCAATATATTAACTGCATGTAAACTGTTGGCAGTGAAACCAGTCCGAGCCAATCAAGAAGATGCCTGGGCCGAAAAGTGGCTGAAGGATTCATCGGCGACAAGGGGCACCCCGGGCTGGGGGCCGCTTTGTCGGGCAACAATTTCTGTTTGTCCCCGGTACGTGTACAAAATGGCGAGATCTTTGACCCTTGTAGACATGGCGACGTGATGCTTGTTTTCGGCCGATCCAATCAGGTGCTGACCGTGCGCATGAGATGCTCAGAATGCCTGGGACCTCGAATGCAACCACATGCAGCTGCCGCGCTCTTGGTTTTCAGCCCCCAAAAGCCGCGCGTAACATTATTCGCCGGGTCCCTTGTACAACCGCAGCTCTCCAGTGCGGCTGCAGCTCATCTACCGTCCTCAGGAGCCTGGACTGCGGCCACACTCTCTCCACGGTGTCCATACGGACCGTCGCATCTCCATCTCTACGACCAAGTTTTCGGGGCAGCCGCAGCGCAACATTCTTGTCGTTGGCGCATCCGCCGATGAGGGCCCAACTCGGCCTCTCTGCCGTGTGACGTGTGGTGGTCGAAGCCAGTCGTCTTGGCCAGGTCGGATAGGACTGGGCGAACATTCCGCGTGATGAAACTATCAACTCTTCTTGGTCTGTCAACGTTGCTCGTGGTCTCGGCAGTCGCTCGGGTCCCTTTGCTACCGTCGGCCGCCTGGCCGCTTCCGCTGTCAACGTGTGCTTGAGCCACGATGTCCACGAAGCGGCAGTCTGGATGGCAGAGCCACCGGCTGTGGAGTAGGGTCAGGTTTGTCAAAGCCCTAGATCTCGCCGCTCTCAGCAGGAAGGTCAGCCATGTCAGGGCTGTTGAGGGAAACGACTGACATGCGTGTCTCGCCACGGTCCCGCGCGTGGGGAGAGTGCCGACCGGTGTTGTCAAGCGGGCGGTGACGGATTCCCTTGCCAGAAGGAGAGAGATACGGAGTGGCTGAGACTTCGAAACCGGGATGTGGAGCTGTTCAAAGTCGGCTGAGGGAATGCGCTTCACAAGCGGCGAAGACGCGGCTAAGGGCCAGAACACCAAGCGTGAAGCTTTTGTAAGGTCTACATAAAAGTTGGCTGTCGAGCCCGGAGAGTGCGACACCCAAACGAGGAGAATGGGACTTTAGCACAGCGGCCGTTATGCAATGCGGCCCCACGAGGTGGCGCTGCTGAGGTGGGCGCTGCTGTGGTGGGCGACGTCGTGCAAGGACATCGTAGACCTGATGCCGTGACTCGGTGGCAACTTCGAAACGAAATGCACGTGGCGCAATACCAAGAGTTCCGCCTCTGAGTGTGGCGACCTTTCTCTGCGGAAGCCCGGTGAAGTGGCACGGCGCGGCGCCACAACACCAAAGAGACAGTTCGCGATGGCATTCAAAAGCGACATCATGCCGCGGGTAAGCCGCATCATCGGTGGTGCCGCAACTAAAAGCAAGAAGCCCGGGAAGCCAACACCAAGAGCCCACTAAGCCTGGCTGCGCTCACTAGGATCACTGCTGCTTGCTTCTTCCTCGAAGCTCCATGCAGGCTGGAGCACAAGACGAAAAAGCTAGTCACCACCAAAAGGTGGGTTCGCGTCAGCCAGAGACAGTGCAATACTGGTGACACTGTGGCCAGCGGCATGAACGGAGTTCAGCGGCCGCCGACCGGGTTCCAAAAATTGGTTTAATCGCTAGGGTACCCGTAGGTACGTCCCAGAGATTAAACTGAGAAGAACAGCTACTTCAACTTGATCTTAGCCAGAAGGCAAGAGAGCTGAAGAAGAAAAGAGGAGCTGATGGGCGAGGGGAGGGGGGGTTTATATAGGTGGGGGAGGAGGGTTTCGCCCGGACCGGCGTCATGAGGCTCCGCGTGGGTTGCTGAGGTAATCCGGTAGCCGAAGGCGCACATGTGCAGCGGGTACCTGCCTGAAGTGCGGTCTCGTGCGTGCTAGTGTGCATACTATGCCAGGATGGGGAGCGATTGGCACCAGTTGGGACTGCGCAGCACGTTTTGTGATGGACATTGCCATCGCGGCAGGCACGAAGTCAGCTGGAAGGCTGAGGTGGTGGCCCGGCTACAGCTGCTGCCTTTTCGGGAGGCGATCGTGATGGTGCGAGGGCGCTCAGACGCCGCAATGTGGCTGCGACTGTGGTCGGGAGCGTGGGAAGAGATACTTCAGCGGACAACCACCTTGGCTCCACCGCATACTCTCCGCTTCTGTTGTCCACGACCACTAGCTGTGCGCAACCCGGCTCAAACGAAGTACTCTGTCGGGTTACGCAAACCGCAATGAGTGTCGCTGCCACGCGCTTCTTCAGTGTGTGATCCGAATCCACCCCCGAAGCTTCGCTCCTGCTGAAAGACCTGATGTTCTTTGAGGAACAAACATCCTGGATCACGGCGGTTGCACTCGTCGTATTGTCAAACAGCTGATCAACATGCAGCGGAGAAGTAGAAGACCGAATTCTATAAGCTAAGGAAATTTTCAAGCCTATCTGCACTTCGGGAATCGTCGCAAAGCAGTCCGAGTGGCCAGAAAACCGAAATCTGCACGGTACCTTGAACGCCCAGATGCCGTCAAACCCAAGAAAGACAGCCGACAGCCTGAGGAACAGCGGTGCAGGTTTCGACAAGACCGGAAGGATAGGAGAAGAAATGGACGATCAAGAACCAAACCGGTAAGAAAGGTTAACATTGTTCAAACTCTCAGGATCATAGCCGCCACCCACGGTGTCAAACCAATCAGGAGAAAACCGGCAAGGCTGACCGGATGCCAGGTCGCCTGCATCCAGCCCCAAAGGGCTCACACCATCGCCACCGAAGCCGAGACTCGAATACCAATGGTTTTTCGGAGGGATGCCGTAGCCTGCGAGCGGAGGAGCTTCCGCTGGAGACACCACAATCCGAGATGGCATTTTGGGAGGCTCATCTTGGGGCGTGACGGGATACTGAGACCAAGTCTCTCCTCCAATCCTCAGGGTGGAGAAAGGCTGCTCTAGCACGGGAGTCTCGGTGCGCTTCCTTTTTGATGGACGTCCATTGGTGTCGCCAGCAGGGCCGGGTGGCTCCTCGTTGAAGCTGGAAGGTTTCATTGGAGTGGCGCTTCGTGAAGAGCTCGGCAAGGATCTGGTCGAGCCGTGGTCATCTCGACCACGGGCCTGGAAGTCTTCAAACAATTGCGCTTGTATCTCATGAACAAGGTTCAAGAGCAGAGGTTGGACGTGGTTTCGAAGCCCAAAAAACAGGTCCCCTCGAGAATCGTCAAGATTCTGCCGAAGAACGCGGTCGGATTCCTCTAAACAAAATCGGTGGTACTCGCCAAGCTCTGGCGAGTGGCAGCCTGGAGAAATCTGTCAGCGCCATGTCGAAGAAAGTTGGGGTAGAATGCCAAAGAGCCTACACGGCGAAGGCACTCGCTGCTCACTTGGAAAGAGTGTCTGATAGATATCCGTTCATTTATCTCGCTCCGTATGCGTGGCGCTGGTTCGGTATTTCTTCCTCAGCTTTCTTTCCTGCTCAGGATTGAATCCATCGTCGATATCTCGTTCGCGAATCTCGCAGGGTTGAGCTACGCGTTGGAGCGCCTCAAGGTCAGGCTCTTGGTCGAAGCTTTCATACCATCGCGAGCAGCGGAAAGCTGGTAGCATGAGATATCGGAACAGATGCTCCCTTCTAAGCGTTAGTGACATGGCATATAGAGCAAGAAAGGTAGACATACTTGAGGCGAGCAATAGCGGGAAACCGGGGATGAACACATGACTTCTTATGGCTGCGCTTTGGAAAACGTTTGGAGTAGGGACAGTAAAGTTCAACTTCGGAGCCTGACAGCCTTCGGCCGCAGTTATGATTGATGGTAAGGCTGGGTGGTAGAGATCTGTTGGTGGTCCAAGCTGGTTCGAACTCCTACGTTGGGCACCTTGGGCTAAATTGTGGCTGATGTGGTGTGCGGCAGGATGATCATGGTCGTACGTGCGGCAAAGCGGACTTCAAGCTCAGCACAGTGGGTTGATGGACTCTTCGCCTGTGAGGGAAGAGATGATATAATTTGTGATATTCTGTGCCATGCGGAATGACTGCAGCTAACCCGGCGAAAGAGAAGGGGAGCAGAGGCTGTAGGGAATGCGAGCCGAAGAGACAAAAAGAGGCTGTGGCGCAGTTTTGCGCCGATACTCAAGCCTCAAAACAAGAAGAAGCCCCGGTGATCAAAGAGACCAATGAAGATGGTAATCAACGCAGCCGCCAAACTAAATAATAAGAATAAGATGAAGCGGGGCGACAAGAACGAAGATACACTCAGTCTTCCTCCGGTGCCACCACTCATACGTGAAAGCACTGCTGCGCGTCTTCCTGCAGGTTGATTAACGGAACATCCGCACCAAATCCGTAACCGTCAGTGGGCCCATATGCTGACTGATGGAATGGGACTTGTCCAGAAATTGAATTGCTGTTGTATGAGGGCAGTATGGGCATGAACTGAGCATCGCTGGTCGGCAACAAGCCTTCATTTGCCGCAAAGTTTCCAGAGATCCATTGGGATTCCGATATCTGAGATCCAAAAGGCTGTTGCATGCCCTCGTTCATGGCTGTCCAAGGTCCATCGCTCATGCGCGCGTTGATGTAATTGGTGGTCACCATGCTCGTTGGTACAGCAGGGACGGAAGCCTCCATGACTGGAGACAGTACGGGATCTGTCAGGCTGCTAGGCCATTCCCATTCCACCGGGTCAATCTCACTGTGAGTGTCTGGAGTGTTGGCGGAGGAAATACTTGTCGATCCGCTGGCTAATTGGGAGGTCGTGGAAGCAGAATCCGAGCCCTCCATGGTAGCTTCGAGCTGCTGGCTCTGTCGAAATTGTTGAACCAAATTGTCGTTGCATGTGTACAAGACCTGGACCATTCTCTCCCTTACGGATTGGGGGAGTGGGGCAAGATCCGAAGTCGTGCTGAGCGCATGCATGAGCATGGCCGGCAGGTTATCGCAAGCGTACTCGCGATACTCAGCCAAGGGAACTTCATCGTGATCTATATGAGAGGTCTAATCAGTAACAGGTAATTGGTATGCGAGCTCTTATTCTGTCACATATTGGACTTACATGCCGAGGGTACGTCCGTATCATTCGGAAATAGCGTACGGTATAAGCCAGTCCATTTCTCTTCATCTGACTTTCTGCTGCTAGATCTTTTCCTCAATTGGTCTTCTTCTTCTCTTCCGAAAGTCAGGAGCTCAGGTTGCTGACGTGGCACACAGATGTCGGAAACCGAAGCCCTCGCGTGGAACTCCAAGGAAATCTGATCCTCAAATGTTGCATGGCACCTTAGACATCTGTATGGCTTCATGTGGCATCTATATAGATGCTCCCTGAATATAGTCAGTGATGAGTACGATTTCACCCACATGTGCCACATCAACCTTACTTCAGACGGGCGATCGAAGAGAATGCATGGAGACATGCTGGGGCTGAAGGTCTGCATCGCGGATACTTCTGTCTGTATGGGCAGGCAAACTTCTTTTGTTTGGGACCCGGTATAGAGCTTCCGTGTCTCGGAGGGGGCCTTGATCTTAGGGCGCGGGTAGGCTTATTCAATGTAAGCCTTGTCGTTCTTCATTGGTATCGATGATGTAAGCTTACTGATGGAAGGCCTGGGGATGGGTGAGGCTTTGGGGTCCTTGTAGGTTGACTCGACCAACCTAGGTTGGAAGGATGACTTCTGTTGGGCATGGTGATATCAGTGATAGCTCCGACCAAAATTAAGGAAGAAGAAGGTTGCAGGTGAAATTTCGAGACGGGAGCGGCATGCCTTTATGTGTTTTCCGCCGGATTCTTGTGCTTTGAGCTTGGATTTGGACGCAGAGACTTGATTTATATCACCGCAGTGGCAGCAGCTACTGAAGTTGGTATTTCGAGGAGCGCTTGGCAAGAGTACGATGGCATGAGGATCTTTGGAAGGGCGAAGGAAGTTTGCTTTATAGTAGAACATGTAGAACCCTAAAGGATTTCGGATTTCGCAGATGCGCAAAGGTTCAAATGCGCAGACGCAATAGTGATACGACAACGCATGTGAGGCGCAGGAGAATGAGCACCAATGGCGATCTGTGAAGCGAGAGTCGAGCCTGGTTCTTTCAACAACGACCGCAGGTTGTCCAGGTATCTGAAGGTCGCTAAGTACGCCTAAAAAGCCTCATGGCGTGAGTTGGCGTAACATTGAGGCTCTCATACCCCTGAAAGGGCATGCGGAGTGGCTGCCGCGACAAGGCTGAGCACCACTATGGTTGAGTTGTCCATGCAAGATGCCCTTGCTGAATGTGCTCTTGCGAAAACACCGCGTCCCGACACTGCGTCACTGGTAGCCGTCAGTTCTGAGCGATCACGCATGCAGCGGCATTGCGCATTTGCGGTGAGAGGACCCTGGTGCTTGCATGACCGTGTCATGAGCGACCCACAAGCTATCCAAGCCTCGAAGCTTCAAGCAGCTGAGCCTCAAGAATGTGGTCGCACAAGTTGCGCCTCCGACAGACGTGTATGATCCACCTCCAACGCATCGGCGCAATTCGAGGCCACACTGCCTCTTCGCCATCGACCGGTCGCCGTCGTGTGCGGGGCCGTCCAGGCACGCGCTAAGGCTGAACGTGTTGAGCTTGCACCGACGCAGGCGCTGGGCGAGCAGCCGGCCCGTACCTACGATCGCGACATTTCTCCTCCGCTGCGGCTGAGGTTCAGCCTCGCGCGGAGACAACAGCAGGAGTCCAGCCAACCCCGCCCCCACCCACCCACACGCGCATCCCTGCGCGCGCGCGCCCAACGCGACTCGCCGCGTCTCCCCGCTCGCTCCGGGACGCGTCCGCCGCGCTTCCCGGGCTGACGTCATCGCCGCACCGAGCTGCTCTGCGACGCGCGCCAGACGGAGACGGCTTCGAGAACGTCGCACGACTACGTCTGCCCGGCCTGCCCGGCGGCCGCGGTTCATGCGCGATGGGGCTGGGGATGTCGGTGATTGGCGCCCCTCAAATGTGCTCGGCGAGTCTGAAGGGCTGGTTGGGGTGGCGACGGGTCGTCGCGGTGATGGTGGAAGGCGTGTTGTGGCGGCTCGCGCCGCGGGTGGGGATAGTTGCGGCGGTGATCGCGCTGGGCTTGTGAGGGCGAGGAGGGCTGCTGGGGGAGGCTGGTCGGCGGCGGCTGGGAAAGGTGGGAGGGAGGCTGCCAGCGTGGTGGCTGTCGCGGGAGGGAGCATGGACGACTTGTCTCAGGCTAGGTATCCTCGCCCGGGCGATCTGCATCTGCAGGCAGGAGGAGGCGCGGCCGAGCGTGCGCAGTCGGCTACCTGTGATGGCGGCGCGCTGGAAGGGGTTGCAGATGGCTCGGTACTAAACTGCTGCAATGGTAAGCTTCTGGTTAACTTTGAGCAACTCTGTGAATTAGTTCTGCATCTGAGTTTCGATGATCTGGTAGAAGCGATATGGTCGACAGCGGGCGGATGGCGGCGAGGAAGACGACCAGGCTGGTTGTGGCGGAGATAGAGCGGCGAGCTAGAACACCATGCAAAACAAACGAGAATTCACCTCAAAGCTATCGCGAAGGCCGTATCTTGATGACTTCGTCTATTGTGTCACCTTCAAGTCTGAGAGGCAACGCACCCTCGTCGCCGTGTGGGCACACAACACCACTGCTTCGCGAGCTACCCGACCACAAGGCACATCGCCAGAATATCTAGGACGACTCAAGGCGTCGAAGCACCCAGCATGCCTCGAATGATGTCACGATGCCCCAATTGAACGAAGTGGACACGACGAAGGCGCTGAGCCGGCCAGCAGCCTGCCCGTCCATCGCCATCGCGCCGTGCCTCGAAGGAGCCACAACACCAAGCCCAGCACCGGCGATAGCCAGCGGGGCATACGGAAAGGCAGGAGCCTGCTGAGGTAACAGTGCAGTGGACAGATGTGGCAGCTCAATGATATGCCGTCATGGCGTGCAGAGGTGTGATCCATCCCAGAGATTGGACTGAGAGCTTCTCCCAGAGAACGAACCACTTACCGCATCCAGAGACTAAACTAAACTGAAGAGATCTTCCTCAACCACCGCCGCAAGGGCAGAAAGTCAACGAAAAAAAAAGGTAGCAGTGTTTAAGGTCCCTTCGGACTCGCAACCAAAAAGTGTTCAGAACCAATGAGCTTCACGCCCACTGGTTACTCAGCCTGCCAAATGGCAAGCCTGAGCAGGAAGCCGCATTCTTGAGCGCAGACTCCCCCGAGAACAAGTGTAGCGCTTGTTCGCCTTGGATGAAGAGGAGAAAAGGCCCAGAGGGAGATGGGGGGAGGGGTTTATATAGGCGGGAGGGACGAGGTTTCCTCGCTTACGTTACCAGGCAGAGTTCGCGTATATTGCCTCATCGGGCTCTGCAAGTCAGCGGGCCTGCAATGGAAGGCACGAGACTGCTGACTGGAAGCCCGGCCACGAGTAAGGAAGGAACGGGTTGGCGGGGCTGAGTCAGGCGGTCACGAGGGTGCTGCTCTGAGGGTGCGGAATAAAGACCGTTGGAGTTGGAGCTCGAGGGCTGGGGCCCGAGGCATGGCCACGTGGAGCGGGAGGCTGATTCTGCGCTTCTGACACCTTCGTGATGATTTCCAATGCCGCGGACGACGGTCTCTCCCAGCTGGACTTCCGTCCATGCGGAACATGGTTGATGTGGCCATTCCAGCTGGGACGCATGCCTTCGCCGCTGCAGGACGGCATAGCATGGCCCCAGCAACACCGCTCGATCCATTGTCCCATACGACCACAGCACAGTATTTCGCGAGAGCTGGTTTGAGCGGACCAGTATCAGTTGCCATGGCCTTACCCATCCGCCGCCCTCCATGATGGCACGGGCACAACAGTGCGGACGCCAGCAGCAAAACACCTCCAGACCTCACACGTAGTCACGTCAAGCCATCCAAATACTCTCTTCAGAAGAGAAAAAGCCATTCACATCTCGAATTTTGGTATCTTCGATAATCACTGCTGTCAGCCATCCATCCCATTTCCATCCCGACTCCATCTCCTTCACATCCAGCCAGCTAGAGCGTATAAAAGAGCCTTTCCACTCTTCTTTCTTCTTTCCCCCCGTATGCAGCAAAACAGCAGCAATTGTATAGCAGTGGTATGTAAGAACAGCAAGACAAAGTATCCCTCCGTCAGAAAGAGAAGAGCGAAACAGCAAACACCTCCCAGAATTTAACCGCGCCCATTCGAGAACTTGATTGTGAAAATCCCCCCGGAGCTATGTGAAAAGCGATGATGAAACCCCATTGAAATGTGCAAATGTTTCCGCGCTCGTAACGGTATGGAAAAAAAAAAGTTGAAAAATGTGAAAAAGTGGGCGGAGAAAACGTAAGCCGCCCTTGTTCGCGTATGTGAGGTCTTCGGTGACTCTACAAGCAAGTCATATGGCAAATATCGATCGTGGTACAGGTTTGCGGTGCGTGTACAGTTGCGCGCTGAAGATAAGACGCTGAGACTCGACGGTAAAATGATGCGCTCTCGCTGGGTTGGAAATGTGCCGATTTGTGCGTCGAATAGCGCGGTGACGACAAACAGCGCCTATACTCCGTCGCTCTGTATGATGATGATGCAAGATGCAATGCCCCCTCTAATGTTGGTCGTGTGCATGTTTTTGTGTTGGTTTCGTTCCTTTTGTTCGGTCCTCATCACATCTCTCTTACTTGGTCTCAACGGTTGCCGTGCTCACGGTCCTCTTTCCCCAGCCCCAGAAGCCACCTCCACCGCTGTTGCTAGTCGTGCTGTGCGAGCTGCCGGGAGTCTTGGCCGACGACGCGCCGCTGCCGAAGAAACCGGTGCCGTCGCTCGTGGCTGACTTCTGGACTCCGTTCGGCGACAAGCCACTCGTCGCCGAGTTACCGCCAGGCATGGCCACACCCAGCATCTTACGCATGCCTTCAAACCTAGCGCGAAGTTCTTCGAGCTCCTGGCGTGCAACGGCCTCGGCCGTCTTCGCGTTGACGAGCTCGAGCAGAATGGCGTCGGGTTCACCAGCGGGGTCGTTGTTGAGGGCGGCATGTGCGGACAGCGACGAGCTGCGCTTGTTGAACATGGGCGTTGAGGAGGTGTGCGGGCTCGAGCTGCGCTGCGGGACGGGGCCGTGGGCCGAGGTGTTTGGCGTCGGCGCGATGCGGTTGTAACTGTTGCGGTTCTTGGTCGTCGGGGCGCGGGTGGTGTTGCTGCGACCCAGCTTGAACTCACGGAGGCCCTTGTTCGAGGTCGTCGAAGACACCGAGTCGACCGTGTCGGAGCGCGTCAGGCTGGGGACATCCGAGTCAGAGCCGGACCAGGTTGCCGCCTTGCGGGCCTGCTGGTTCTGCAGCTTCAACTCTTGGATCTGGCGTTCCAAACGCTGGCGCTCGATGGAGGAAGCCTGCAGGCGCTGGCGTGTTTCGTCGAGCTGGTTGCGCAGGGAAGACGTCTCGGTTTCGGCATCGAGCAACTGGCGGGACAGCGATTGCGAACGAGTCGTCTCAAGGTGGAGCTGCTCCTTGGCACGTGCGAGCGAGTCCCGAAGATACTGCTTGGTCTCGAAGACGGAAGAGTTGCGGTGGTGCTGCACCTTGGCGGGGAAGCGGGTCTCGATCTTCTCAACGATGCCCTGGAAGTCTTCGTTGGAGGTCAAAGATGGCGGAGTAGACATGCGCTTGGACTGGACATCCTCGAGGCCGTTGAGGGGAGCGGTGCGACGGCGCTGGGCCTTGGTCGTGGTGACGATGCCCTTGTCCTGCTTGACGCGTTCGACGAGGGTGCGGACCACGCGGTGGTCTTCACGGCGGTCCTCGCGCTCCTTCTGCAGCTGCGCGGCCAGGGAGGCGTGCTCGCGCTGCATCTCGCTCAGGGCGGTCAGGAGATCTTCGATCTGGCTGTGCAAATCCCGGTCGTGGTGCGACATCATGGTGTTCCTGGCGTTTCCTATCTTCATGGACTTGACCGACATGGCGTCGGCTGTCGATTCGCGCGATCCGTTAGTGAATTCAGTCATGGCCGTGGCCGTGCTGTTGTGGCTTCTACCTGTGCTATCCGAGCCATCGATCGAGTTCAGAGTCGAGGCAATGCTCTGCTTCGACGCCGTACGCTTCATGAAGCTGACGGGACGAGACTGCTTGTCCGCAGGCGGGCTGAGCGTTGCCGTGGTCGACCTCTTGTCGGGGCCCCAGATGCGGCCAAGGAACCGCTGTGCTGCGCTCTGGACCTCGGGGAAGAATCCCTTGGACACCGTCTCATCGCTCGATGCCTCGCGGAAGCTGGCTTCGAGGTTCTGGAGGTGCTCGCGGGTGACAACGCTGGTGAAGCTGCAGAAGTCGTTGACCAGGTCGTCGGCGGACTGCTGGTTGCAGCCGTAGGGGTCCCACAGAGATCGCGAAAGGAGCAGCTGGATAACGTCCTCGAACTCGGTGAAGCCAAGAAGGCGCTTCTCGTTCTTGCGCATGATGGCGAGCGCAACACGCATGATGGTCTCGGAGGCACCCTCGGCGAAGATGACGTCGTAGATGCGGAACAGCATCGGAAGAGGGCAGGTGACGGCAAAGAAAGACAGGAACCATTGCGACAGGTATGCGGCCTCGATGTTCATCGTCTCGAGATGCGCGGAGAGGGCGGGAATGTGCTGCTGCATGAGGCGGCGGAACTGGTAGATGCGGAGGTGGAGGCCGGAGAGATCGGGCAGGAAGCAAGACCGGAGGTCGTAATCCTCCATCAGGCTGCAAGAATGTTAGAAAACTGCGTTCGCATGCCGCAGCAAAGTGTGCACTTACCGGACCAGCACGCAGAAGGCCTCCTTGTCGCCCATCTGCATGAGCAGCGGCCCGACGAGGAAGCCCAGGCCCTGGCAGTATCCGATCTTCTCGTCGTACAAACTGAAGCACTTGAGCACGCGGCCCAGCATCTTCTGGCCCTCGCCTTCGGGGTCCCTGAACATCTCCACGCCGGGGAAGCTCCTTCCGATGTCCTTGCCGATCATGTTCTCGTACGGGCTTGTCTCGGTGCACAGGCGCTCATACTGCTCCTCGATGGCACGGTCGCGGGCACCGGCCATGCTGACCCACGTCACGCCGCGCAGAGGCGCGGGGATACCCTGGCGGATCTTGCTCGAGGTGAGCGTCGGCAGGCGCTGCGCGGTGCCGGTGTAGTCGCGGACGAGGGCGGCCCAGAACTCGAGCTCGGTCATGGGCGGCGGCGAAGGCAGGAGAGAGTAGCGAACGTTGTCGGGCGAAGACTGCTCCTCGACGAGCTTCTTCAGCTGGTTCATCGACGGCGGGCGGGACTGGCTGCGCGTGCGGGCCTTCTGGGCGGCCGACTTGGGGTCTGTGGCGATGGCCTGATTTTCCTGCTCGAGTCTGGCAAGCAGAAGTGCGGTGCTCTGCTCTGGTTAGCAATGCGGTATCAATGGAGGGGCGCGACGGCTGCGAACCTCGTCTGAGCCCGCATCCTGCTCAATCTGCTCCTTCTTGTCAAGCTTGTCCCAGTCGACCTTCTCGTCCGAGGCCGACGAGTCGGAGCTTGCACTCCGCGTGCGCTGAATGATGGTCGCAGGCCTGCTCCTGGGCTCCTTCTCTCCGCTCTCCTCTTCGTGGGTATCATCTCCGGTCTTCTTCACTTCGCCTTCCGCGACCGCGTCCAAGCTCGGGGTGGCGGCCCCTGTTCCGCTGTCACGCGTCTTGTTGACTGTGATCTCGGGCTTCGGGAGCATGCAGGCGTCGATGCTTGCGGCGGGCGTTTCCTGCTCGGTGGGCGACAGGGGCACGGTCACCATGGAGTCGGTGGGCAGGGGCTTGCCGTCGACGTGCTTCCGCGAGCGCAGGGCGGCGGCGGCGGGGGCGTCGGAGGTCGGCGACGGAGTCGTTTCGTCGAGCGACATGATGAGCTGTTCAACAAGCCAGCCGCAGACAGCGGCCACGGCGTGGGTTCGGGGAGAGGGGTGAGGGGAGGTGAGGTCTGGCGCGGCGGGCGGCGACAGATGATGTCGAGGACGGGGATCGGAATCGAGATTAGAGGCTCTGGCGGCGGCGGGCGGGAGGCGGCCTCCGTTTACCGCGCGACAGGCATAAGACGACTCTGTTCGAGCAGTGCGTCCGACGCTGTTTCAGGCTGAGTGGTGGGGCGGCGAGGAGCACTGCGACGCGAGGGCTCTAGCGGCGGCAGACGGGACTCGAGGTGAGAGCTCGCGGGCGGCGCGCAGGTGTTTCAATGGCGGCGCAAGTCCGGCTGTGGGAAGGTCAATCTGCGTAGGGCCGGGCGGCAGGGAGGGACCTCTGCGAAACGTGGTGGAGGAGGAGCAGGGAGCTTCTCGTAGCTTATCACGACCGTCATTCAGGAGTCGCTCTGGCGGTAGGCCGGGCAGCAGGGATCGCCGCTAGGCCGGCGCGCTGCCACCCCACAGCAGTGATTGGCCCACAGCAGCGGCCGGTGCGATGACTTTTCGCAAGACTGCGCGCCTCTGTTGACCTTCGTCCAGTCTAGCCTTGTGGCCTCCCGCCGCGCCACGATGGAGCGGTGAGCGCGCCCTCCAGCACGCGGTTCGACACGCCCGCTGCCGTTTCTCACGTGCGGCCGTCCTCACGCGAGCCGTGGGACTGCGAAACCCCTGGCGCCTCTATTTCGACCTCCTGGCCATGCTCATTTCCGATCCCAATGCAGGGCCGCCGCCCGCTGGCCAGTGGGCTTTATCGATTGCCCACGGCCCTGCTATATCGTCATCACGCCCGCCAGAGCGCCTGCAGCCGCTGCCCAATCTCCTGCGCGCGCCCGGGTGCCTGCGTGAAGAGATGCCGCACTGCAACTGCAGGCGCGCGCCGCGACTAATGGGCAGCCTGGCCCCATGTTCATGCGATGCAACCTGCGGTGAGCGCGAACGCGCAAACTCTGCAGAGAATGTTCGATTGTGGGCGTTAGAACGCAGATCGTATCGCTGGAGCCGGGTCCATCGCGCTTCCCGCTCGCTGATCGTTGCTCCCTCTCGGCCGGTCTCCACCCGACGTCCATCATCCCACTTCTGCCACGACGCACCAGATCTCCGCCGTTGAATCGAGCTTCACTTCTAGAACGATGGCTGCTTGGCAGGCTTGCGACGTCATCAAGGAATGGAGTCGAGCGACGCCGCCCCTCTCAGCCTTGGGAGTTGAGGGAACACCAATGTGGGGTACAGTTGCGCTGGTGGAGGGGCCTTGACGTGGCATCACCGCACGCACCTGCCAGCAAGACAGCAGCAGGACGGCTGGCAGGAGGAGAGACGCCGTGTCGTTACTTCCACCTATTCCTTTCCCAACGGCGATGGCAGCTCAGGGGATCGCACCTGTGTTTCCTGGTGCGCGGGACGGTGATGATCCTCTGGCCTCCAGCCCAGATCTGCTCCATCATCGACAAACGCATCAGATCAATCAAGCCCATCATCCCACTAGCTGATCATCATTCCACCGCCGGTAGCACCAGCGCGCCATCAATTGCTACACCATGAGCTCCGCCATCTACAAGATGGGCGTGGTGCCCTCGACCATCACAGCGCAAGCTCTCGAACCGCGCTCTGCGGTCCGCATGAACGCGCCCACCGGTTGAAACGCCGCTAACGCGCCGCACAGAACAGCAACAGCCGCTCCTCCACGTCGAGCTCAGACTCCGACTACTGGCAAGACGGCTACCCCAGAAGACGAGCCCCCCGGTGGTCCCTTCGGAGCTGGCTGAAAATAGCCCACCCGAGCGACGAACCACGGCCCCTGGCGTCTGAGCGCCCTCGCCCGGTACCCACCCCTATTCGCTCATCAGCCGCATCCGCTGCATCGCCAGATTCGGCAGCGCAGCCTCATAGGCCTGGCTGGCTGGCACACCCAAACTGGAGGCCGACGCCCGGCCTGGGCACGCTGCCGCTGCTCATGGACACCGCCAGCCCTGCCAGCGCGAAGGCCATGGCCCGCTTCCTTTTCGATGTCGTGGAGCCGCCGTCGCGGCAGATCGACCCGTTCGTCAGGTTTCTGCAGTGGCAGTCCAGTGTGCTCGTCCCTGGCGTGGGTCTGCCCTCTCCGCGGAAGAGCGAAGAGCGCTCCAAAGACGTGGTCGTTGCTGCCGCGGCCAAGGCTGTAGAACGCCAGCTCGCGAGTTGCGGGAAGAAAATCCCACAGGCCATGAGAGACTGTGCGGAGCATTGGTCGAGAAGAGAGTGGATCAGTTGTGTAGAAGCCGAAGCAGTGTGGCTGCTGTGTCTGTACTTCGTCCTGGTTGAAGACATGCGGGGCGGGAGAATCGAAGATCTCCGGTCGTCGATGATGCCACATGAGACTATCGGGGCGAGCAGTCCGGTCGAGCTGCCGCCAGAGGTGCCGCGCATGCTGCTAGAGGCTATCGTGGAGAGGGTGTGAAGAATTCATCCCGCCCGCATTCAGGCTGGAAATATCCTGGAGATCAGACATTGCTGGACCTACTGACTTCACGGGCTCACGCATCTGTTCAGGAGCAGATCACCGAGCCGCATTCTTTGTCTTGCTCCCTAAGCTTCATTTTCTGTAGTTGACCTTCGGTGTCATTGTTCAGCGAGTAAAGCTACCCTATGATTCATGCACTCGACTATTTCTGCCGGTTCCTCTCCGTCTCGATCACTTTTTTTTCCGGGCTTAAATTCTTGTCCTTGCAAATGCTCGCTGCTATGCGTGATCAAAAGCAAAGTAGCAGCCTTGTACAGGAAGAAACGCACGAAGATGACTCCGAGCACATTTCAAAGCATGTTTCCCTCCATGAAGCCTATCCTTCCTTCTCAGAAATCACTGTTTGCAGTATAATATCTGCTCCGAGCTAAAGCAAAGCCTTGCCGTCCTTGTTTCTGGGTTCGCACGTCTGCATCCTCGCAGAGCAAAGACACCCAAGAATCCGACAAGCCCTCCTTGTTCTTATACGATATATGCCTCGAGATCGCAGTCGTCATCAGCACCGGGAGGGATGTTGTCAAAGGTCTGCTCACTCGTGAGTGAAGGGGCGCGGCTGACGGCAGGAGGCCCGGGAGATGGCGTTGAAACGCACATAGAAGAGGAGAGCTCCGGCAGAGATGGAGCCAAGAAGGATGGTTGACAACTTGACAGCCTCCATGAGACCCATGTTACTAAGGAAGTCAAGAGTCTCGGACATGATTGCCAGGTATCTGGGTTGTGCGGAGCGTGAGAGTGGTTCGAGCGCGGTTGCGGCGTGACACTTGACGCTGGCAGAGAGCGACAAGCTGGAGAGCTCTTCGGGGGCGCTCTGGAAGCTGTTAGCATGAATCGTGAGTGAGGCGGCGACATGCGAGTGCCGGGAAGTGAGGTCAGTGGCAGAGAGGACGTACTAGCTGTTAGAAAGACGGGCGAAGGGTGTGGAGTCAGGAGGCGAGAAAGTTTGGTGGCGATAGTGGTGCGAGTTGTTGACGGTTGAGCTTAAAAGACAGTGCGTGAAAGAAAACGTTGATTGCAAGAAATTTGAGAGGTCGAAGAGGTTGCGGGTGAGGAGTTGGAAAAGCTGGTGGGCCGCTTGAAATAGGGCCTGCCCGGGGACCCGCCGCGGCGGTATCACTTGGCTGCGTCAGCACCACCAGCTCAGGACATGCTCCCCAGGCGCTAAAGAAGGATGTTCTCATTAGATTGCTAGTCTCGTGTGTTTGCGATGGGTCATGAGAATCTTCACCTCTCTCTGCGCGGCTGCGAAGCTCGCAAATTGGCCGGCCATCGAGCTCAGCATCCAGAGAGGAGGCCATTATTTAGCACAACCGCGGAGAGTGGATTGCGAGAGGGATTATGATAGAATTTCCTGCCGGCTCTGACCTCTCTGAAAGCTCCGTGGGGGTTCCGCGAAGGTGCGGAAGCGCTCCCACACCTCACCTCGTGTCGGTACGGCCTGAAAGGCCGACCAGCAAGGATGAAACCATGCACTGGACGGTCAGCTGAAAAGAACCGCACGGGTCTACGTGCGGGAACTCTTCTCAAGCTAGTGCTCCTCCGTTGGGGAGATTTCAGAGCGCTTGATTTGGTGATACTGCCGTGATTTCGTTCTGTCTCGTACCCAGCGGGCTCGAAGGCCGTCAGAGACAATCTTCCCGTCCCTGAAGTGGAGTAGCTACGGCTTCAATACACAGGGCGCTTAAACCTTCTACCAAGAGCGTGCTGTGCGGAACAGGCGCCACCGATTACTGGACGGCCTCACCAGAGACAGACTGCATGCTTTCCGGGAAAGCAGCGGCGCAGTTTGCACCGCCTGTTTTCTCGGAAGTAACAATTCCCTGGTGCCTTTCATGCCAAACCAGAGAGAAAAATTGCGTGATAACCCTTGTGCATTCTCCGTGCCTGACTGCAGCGGGGCTGAAAACCGAGCCTCACGTCATTGCGGCTTCTTCCTGTCCACACTCTCCATTCGCATCTCGTCACAACCACGGCACCGCATCTGTGACCTTCTCTGTCCCCACCAAGCACATCTGTCATCTTTTAGGAGCCTCGAACATGCCTACCGCTGACGGTTCCGAGGCCGCCGTGGTCGTCGCCGCGTTCCCAGGCCCGTCTCGTCCCCCGCTATCGCACCTCCGAGCCGATCTCCCACCAGCCGAAGCCACTATGCATGAACGTCTAGCAGTCACTTCTGACCTCGATGTAGCCAAGGAAGACAACCACGGACATCAATGGCCCCAGCGTCGCCATCACCAGCAGCGCATGTCGAGGAGGTCCGGGTCCCCCGGCTCCGTGAGAAGCATGCTTCTGGAGCTCCGTGCAGAGCGCAAGTCAGGAAACCGCGTGTTCAAGAGAGTCTCGAGACCGCGCATAGCGTACAGGTAAGTGGCGTTGGCAAGACATCACTGCGCGAACGTCTTCACCGGTGCTGACAGCGCCGTCTCTGCCAGGCACGTACGGGCACCGCAACTGAACCGCGTTCGATTGCAGCCCAGGACTGTTAGAAATGCAGAGTGGGCACCTCCCCGCTTCTGAAGCTACCAGAATCTAACAGAGGCGAGTGTCGCTGAGCGTCCATCGTGCTGACCCTATTGTCCGCCCAGCGTTCGTCCGAGCCCCCGCGTCGCAAACCCCAGCGCTCGTCGCTCGCCACTCGAACACTCTCGCGGCGGAGGAGATCTGCAGAATGGCGTTGATGCTGGATCTCATGAAGGGCTGGAGGAGCTCAAGCTTTGCGCTGGCCTTCGCGGTCTTAGTGTCAGCGGGGCAGCGCCGTCCTCCCGAAGCGAAGGAACAGGTACACCAGGCAGAAGGACACGCTGGAGATATACAGATGGAAGATGGAGAGGATATGCAGGGAAATTGAATTGATGGTGGTGGAGAGCTTGTTGCTGGACACCAGCGTTGCTGTCGGAAGGGCAGAGAGGGTGAACTTTACCGGGGAAGTAGCTCGCATAGCATAGCAATTTAATTCTAGATGTTGAACGCAACGACTTTCTGCGCTCAGCTAATGGAGCCCGAGCTGATTTTGCTGCTGCAGCTGTTGGTAGAAGCGGCTGCACTGTTCCGCAGCGGACGGATTCGCTGCCGCGCCGCCGACCATGCCATCGCGAGGTTACGCGGCGGCTGGAAAGGAAGACAGCTACGACTGAGAATGAAAGGGAACACAGCGAAAGGCGCACACTGTGGCCGTGCGGTCGCTGTCTGCCGCGCTGCTGGCCACCAATCACTCCATCCGGGGCGAGAGTGAGCCACAGCACGGCGCGGGCGGGCCAACTGAAAACACCCAGCAGCGGCATCTGTACAAGCACAGGCATGAGTGGCAGATCTTGCGATGGAATTTCCTCTGAGCATACACCGTCAAGAAGCACAGCGCTCGCTGATACAGATCAGGACGGGAGCAGTGCCGGAGCTCACTTGCGGGCATCCGGCCGACGACGGCTCCTGAGGATCCCGCTGGCGCGTCAACACCAGAGACGCGTATCGCAGACCCCGGGTCAGCAGCAGCACATGATAGAGAGCCCGAGTACCTCATCGAAACTTGTCTGGAGTGGGGTAATGGGAGCACTGGTCACCACACACAGTTCAAGACTTCTTCCTCAAGGACCCACGCTTGGTAGATCACTGGACGAAAAAGGTTGAAAAGACAATAATGTAGGGCGTTTTCTTCGGTACTGGAACTGGAATCCAATACCTGCTAAGAAAACGCCCGTTGCTCTAGCCACCTTTGTAGACGCCAGAGCTATGTGGAAGCTGAGACGTGAAACTGTCAGTGGCATGACTGCTGTGAGCAGTGTGCAGAAGAAAAGAGGAGCTGAGGCCGAGGAGGAGGGGGGTTTATATAGACAGGCCGACCGCGCTAGTGCGAAGCGAGCACTTGCCCACCCTGGCAACCTGCTGGCTCGCTTGGTGACTCAGCCGATGTCAAATCAGGCTGACGCCCGTTTGGTCCCCATTACGGGCTGGCACAGGCCAACTGTTTGGCCACAGGCAGGCATGCAGCTTTGGAAGGCGCGAACGCTGGTCACCCTGCAACAACTGCTCCGCAAGAGCACCGCATTGCCGATATGGGCAGTCATTGGCAGTCAATCGGGTTGGAGAGAAATTGGAAGGCTCCGTTTTGATAGTGTGGGGTTCTGGCCCAACTTCAGGCTGGGAATTGCAAGATTTGAGCTTCACGATCGACTGCCTTGGCAGCGTCAGGATTGGCACACAGGCCAGAGCTTTTGATTTGTCTATAGTACCCTTCGATAACACTCACCCTAGCACCTGTAGCTGGAGCTCCAGTCCGTGAAGTAGTCAAACAGAAGAAAGTGTGCGCAAGTCATGCGTGCAAGGGATATCCCTGTGCGAGATTGTCCAGAAGAGGAGTTACAGCTCTTCTTTGCGCGTTTGATTTCAGCATTTGCTTGGTCACAAGGAATTTGAAATATGTGTAAAGTGCGTATATAGCACCAGTTCATCTCCTCTTCGCCGTCCTTTTTCAGTAATTGTCTCAGGGCAATTATCCAAGATATAATTCATGACGATGTAAACAAGCAATAGATGAAAAATAATTTGATCTATAAACATCGACTGCTGAGCAATAAGAACAGAGAGAGCAACACAGGCAGGCTTTGAAGCGCCCATAAAAGCCCCTACCGTGAGCAAGGGGCACCTCACTTGCAAATTGATCTAGGGCTCAGGGACGTTTGAGCTTTTGAGCCTGCACTGTTCATGAGAGATTCCGAAGTGCAGGTTTAATTGCCGGCATAGCATTCAATGCCCCCACACCACCAAGAACAACACTCCAAAGTTCTGCCTCGCCCACCACGTAACCTTAAAGCCCTCCGACAAGCAACCTTTCAAAGATACTCTCAAAATCATGCCTTCTGCCCGCGACCCATCTTCCTTCTGTCAGGATGCTCTCTACGAATCCATGACCGCCGTTCTCAACCGCACGCTTGCCGCCGACACCGACACGAACAGGGACGTCCCGAACATCGAGCTGCTTCACGACCTGACACACGCCGCCATCAGCAAAGCCAACGAGGTGCTTGGACAAGCCTCCATGGACGAGCTGTACAGCATCGAAGACGCTGGCAACTACGCCGCCGCCATCCGCGCCGAGGTGGAGGCGGTCATGGAGCAGGCGCTCGAAGATCTGGCTGTCCCCAGCGACGCCGAGCTCACTGCATGAGACCCACAGCCGCCCATAGCGTGCAAAAAAAGTGCTGACAGATGAGTTACAGGCTGCGCTCCAGTTCCTCTGGGACAACTGGACCGCGGAGCTCGCCAACGTGGTCACGAACGAGAATGCCGTCCCTGTCGCCCCTAATCCCCCCTCGAACGTCGCCGGCCGTTCACAGCGCCAGCGGATGTGGACCGCGGACGAGGCACGCTTCGTGGCGCAGCTGTTCCTCAGCGAGCCCGCCGTGAAGGTCCAGAAAGCGGCGAAGCTGCTGAACGAGCAGTTCGATAGGAAGTTTGTCCCGCATTCGAGCGGTGGCGTGGTTCCCTTCAGGCCAAGGACGGCAGAGTCGGTAAGGAAGTTCACAAAGGGCAGAATGTTTGTGGAGGTGACGGAGAAGATCAAGAATGAGCTCGATGGGGACATGGAGAAAAGGGAGATCGAGGAGGAAGTCGGAGAGGAGTGAGAAGAACTGAGAGAAAAAGATTCTTGGGGACTTTGGTGCAGTATTTGAGACATGGAGATGGAATTGATGGATGATCCAACAGAGCAAGTTTGAACACAAAAACATAAGCACTAACATTAACAGAGAAAGCATCTGTGCTCTAATTCCTATGCTATTACTTCACAGTAAATGCTTCCCATCATTCCAACACGGCCAACAAAATGAGCCCCCAAACCACCGGGTAGCAGACTCTCAAAGTATCGCAACTAATATACCTCTTTCTCTCCCTATCGCAAAGCTCCGCCTTCATGAATCATACG
The DNA here is from genome assembly GCA_029906385.1 of Neofusicoccum laricinum. Taxonomy (NCBI): domain Eukaryota; kingdom Fungi; phylum Ascomycota; class Dothideomycetes; order Botryosphaeriales; family Botryosphaeriaceae; genus Neofusicoccum; species Neofusicoccum laricinum. The sequence continues at coordinate 183,933 of CP123724.1, forward strand.
AACTTATTTTTCTCCACCAGAGCTCCTCCGCTGCTTCAATACGAGCTGGCAAGGCGCATACCAGGGCGGCCAAACAGGGTCAACGAGCCCTGTCTACACTTCTCCATTACCGCGAATCCGCAGGCGGTATGCTGGCCAAGGGCAAGGCCTACAAGCAGCAGAAGCCCCGCAACGACACCCTTTGCTACCTCAATCCTTCACATGCCCGACAAAGTCTTCCAGTGTGTGTCGTGCAGTTAGGTGGGAGCGGCTCTGCTACGGAGCCCATCGGCTGAAGCAGGAAGTTCCTCTTCGCAGCACCCTGTGTGGGTTTGTGGCTAAGGACATAGAGTGGGGTCAACTTCCGCGAGGGAGTACACTGGGTTGTCTGCGTGTTGGATGTTGGATGGTGCGGAGATGGTACCAGATAGGAGTCGAGAAATCCCGTTATCGTGATATGAATATCCTGGTGTTCTTAAAGCAGCTGTTCTCTGGGGGACGCATGCCCAATCTTACTCGAAGGATGAGTAAGGCAAATATGGAGAGTTGGCATGTGGACGTCGGTATGGGTCAGCATGAGCAGTTGTGAATCTACGGAGATCTACATGCTATGCTTGGACCTTACAGACTTATTGAGAGGGAGGATCTGTTACCCTGCAGAAGGACGGCGGGAGTACGGAAAAAGAGAGGAGAAGGGAGCGGATGGTGGTGTGTGCCAGGGCTTTGCTGAGACGGGACGCCTTGGTGCGGCGAAGGACCGCTTGATCTGGGGAGAAAATTGGCATAGGAGATTTGGCCGCGACGATCTCTGGGGGGTTTGGGGGCATTCCTTTTCAGGTTTGCAGCGGTTGATGCCTTCCGTGGGCGAGTGACTACCACCATTACTGACGCCATTAGCTCAACTATTTTTGATTGCTCCAACAAATCTCACGGCCACTACCATCTAGCCTCCGCATACTGTCACCTTTTGCACCCTTCTTGCTTGTCAATATCTTTCCCGCGATGCGTCCGTCGCGAATCGTTCGGCCTTCGCACCTCCACCATCACGGCAGCATCCGCCTCCCAGTCTCTGCCTCCAACTCTCTGAGCCGCACCAAAATTACCTACGTCGGCCGTGATGCTTAATAAGACCGCTGTAACAAAGCGCGTCCCGTTCAGCGGCGCTTCAGCAACAGAAGGCGTGGCGAAGCAGCCGATCCACTGATTACTTTTCCGCGCCACGAGCACTTCGTCCAGCAGGTGAGACTCGAAGCCTCGAAAAGACGGTGCACCGTGAGCTGATTGCAGGATATGAATACAGATGCAGACTGCCAACGCCCACCATGAAACGAAGCAGAAGCTTGGCCAGGGCTCCCAGATGCAGAGCAGTGGACGCTCTCATGCGAACGGTAAGCGCAAGCGTGGCCAGCTGGAGGACAGCGATGAACCTGCTGCGAAAAGGTTCGTGAGGGGAGGAGGGAAGGTTGTCTGGGCTGTGCACACGCCGGGTATCCTTCATAAACTTCCAGCATCAAAGGCCTTGTCGAAGGGCGGCTGCGGGGCATTGATCACCCCTGCAGTCAGCGTGCAAGCAGGTTAACAAGGGATCACTCGGCGCACAAGGGATTTGGCCCAAAGACAAAGGGAAATGTGCGATATAGATAGGTTCCTTTGAAGTAGACAACGCAGATTGCCGTCGTTGGCTTGCAAACCCACACACAAAGCGTTGTTCCGCACAATGTGACGTCTGCGCTGGCACGACGTGCCGGAGAACAACCGTTTTCTCTTGCTGTCTCTGGCATCGCGTCCGCTGAAGCGAGCGAGCCATCCCTGCGCTGCCCCGCGATCGGCACCCCACATCGGAGACGTCAGCTTGTCGGTGACGGCTCGCCGGAGAGGGTGCCGCTCGCAGGGCGTCAGTGACAGCTGCCCCAGGCTTCTGGGTCTAAACTACACGCGTCATCCTATCGCGCGGGCCGAGTGCCAGCCTTTCACATCAGCCTCGCCGCGCGACTTGGTTTCGCCGCGGTTCATCGTCTGTTCAGGCGCGCGGGGGATCCGCTTGCAGGATCTGCCCCTGCCGGCGTCGCGCGCCGCATGGCACAGCTTGCCAATCATGCCGCCTGTAACATAAGCCAGGTAGAAGTTCGCCAGCGAACGAACCGCGGATGCGCGCTGTTGTGGCGTAGCCACCACTGCGAGATCTCCCCTCCCACGCGGTGCACGCGAGCTGCAGCCCGCGCGCGCCGCCTCGGACGAGCGTCGCAAGGGGGTAAAGAGTAGCCGCTCGCGCTCGGGTCTCCTCTGCAAGTACTTGCAAGCGCCTTCAAGGTCCAAAAGTCATTTTGCGAGTGGGTTGTGTGCGCTGTGTTCCTCAGGCGCGCGGGTGTTTCTCAGTGATCGCGACCGGGGGCGCCGCCGCCCGGCAGCAGCAGAGACCGCGGCGTCGCTCGCCACGAATTTTGGCTGGCACGCTACGACTGCCTATGAAACTGCGAGACTATGCTCTCTCAGATTAGGGAGGGAATGCATGTCTGCTTTCTGTGCTGCGCGCCGCCGCGCTGGCGGCCTGGCGTCACCTCCTGGGCCAGCGCAGTTGAGTCAGTCTGCTCCACCAAGCTGAGAAGCAGCAGTCAGATATCTCAAGCAACAACAGACACTCTAAAATGATTCACTAAAGCGAAAAATGTGGTAGTCAGTGCGTCAAAGAAAGCAATGGGCGGGAGGAGGGCGAACATCAGCTTTGCAATGGTGCTGGAGCGGAAAGAGCAGCAATATTATGGACATTGGCAGCAAAACCAGTAAGGTCCTCAGAGAGAATGACGGCCCTTCTATTCATTGCGTCTTTATCATCCCCTAAGCCTGACCTTTTGCGGGTTCGTACGAAAGTGATGAAGCTCCCTGGCACGGTAGTGGGCTTCTAACCTGGTTCATGTTCCCTCGTATATAGTCGGCTTTTCTCTGTATCTAATGTGGAATGCTTCTCAATATTCCATATCTGGTCGTACTGAGCCCGCCCTTGGCATTTTGTGAGATCTGGGGTAGCTAGGTCTCGGGCTCGCAAACTTCTGGGGCTCGTAGTTTGCCATTCAGGCAGCACGCATAGCAAGCAGTGCTTGGGTGAGGGTGGTCAAGTACCATGCCGAAGCATTTCTGGCGCTCCAAGTGCTCGTGTAAGGCGCAGCGCGATGGAAGCTGTCTTGGACAGATGGCTGGAGAAGTTGGAGCAGGCAGAGGGGAGCGCGTCTTGCGATGATAGCGATCGAAGCTGTGGATACTGAGCAGAAGTCTCCATGAGCTGCGCATCGCTTGCTTGGGCTGAGTATTCCGCGATCAGTGCCGGCGCGCCGCGAGTGTTGAAGTAACATCAGAAAGGGTTGCTCTGATGCTCGTCGCGCCTCCGCCAGGAGAGCCCGACGCGTCGCAACAGCAGGCCCATATGAAGATTGTCCTTTGAAGTGTAGCAATGTGCCTGAAGCCGTCATCTGGGGTTTGGCGATCCTCGCAGGCGCTTTCCAGTACGACATCACAGCCGACGGTGGTCCTCCAGGCGGATGGCCAGGGCGCGCAGCTCAGCAGCAGCGCCGCGACCCAGCACCACCCGCAGCTCTCCCACCCACACGTGCCCTATCATTTCACGCGTCGCTCTTGGCATCGTCCTCCGCCCCTCTATAAAACCCCGTAGCTTCACACTCCACCTCGTCACTTCTCTCTTACAACCGACACCCTTCTACCTCGCGCACAGCCATCGACCTCTCGATACACAACTTGCTTCCAGCAAACTGCCTCTGCGACCTTCCTCCTCGACTCTCTGCTACAGCCCACCGGCTTTGCCTTCGCGACGACAACTCTTGTCTCAGCTTACGACAGGTACTTCCTCACCCTCTCTCACTGCTAAAAGCCTTTCTCACAGCCGCAGGCACAACATGACCGCCCACAAGGCGCCCACCGCCAAGAAGTCCTCCACGGCCAAGTCGACCCACAAGCCTGCCTCCAAGATGGATCTCAGCAGGCTTTCCAGCTTGTTGCGAACATCACCATTTCCCCAGCGCGCGACGTGTCATGCCGACCATTCCGACCGCGATGAGACTCCGATGACTCCATCAACCGCCAGCGGTATCAGCTCCACTTCGGGCACTGACCTTGGTAGTACCCACCTCACCGACCTGATCACCCGGGCGGGCCTGGACGACATTCGCGACCCTCAGGGTGTGGTGGAGGACAACTGTGACGATGATGATGTGATGGAAATTGACAATCCTCACATCACCATCCGCAATGGCGTCTTCTGGGATACGAAGCTCGAGTGCGAAGCCCGGGCGATGTCCAAGCCGTCCGCGGATACCGTCAACCCTGGCATGATTGGACACCGTACAAAGTGCATCTGCGGCAAGCTCATCGGCGGCAAGCGTGTTCCGCTTCGTCACGCCAAGAAGTATGAGTACAAGGGCCCGGCCTTTGTGTTCAACGAGAAGGACGGTAGGCCATTGTCTCACTTGTCTCACTTGTCTCACTTGAAATGTACTGTACTCATGCTAATACTATCTGTGTAGGCCGCTACAGTGCCGATTGCAAGGTCAACGCTCTCTCCGAGCCCTTCAAGGCTCTGAAGATCGATGACAAGAAGACGATCTTCGTTCCTATGTGGTACACCGTCGAGGACTACAAGTCTGGCAAGCCCACCCCTCGCCTCTCGACTGAGCGCTCCGTTCCAATGTGCGCTCACTTCCCGACCACTGGGCTTGCATACTACAACGTCCCCTTCGTCAAGGGTCGCATTGCGAAGCGCATCCCCAACTCGCAATGCCTCGCGACGCGCATCCAGGACCAGGCTCGCTACCTCTGCCTCATCGAGAACGAGGTTCGTCCCGATGGCACCATGCGTCGTCGCATGAACATCCACGCACCTCCTTCCGACTGGAACGATCCGGCTCAGATCTCGAGCCTGAACCGCTGGCGCGCCCAGTTCCGCCAGCGCAAGCTGGGCATCACCTCGCGCCAGACCCGCCACAAGTGGACCCCGGAGGCTCTGAACTTCATGGTTGACCAGCTCGGCCACGATCCGGACATGCCCCGCGTCGAACTTGCTCGCCTGGTCACGAGCAGGTTCGGGTACCACCGCACCGACCACGCCGTCTCCTGCGCCATCGACAACCACAACCTGCGCCCTCGCATCGACGGCCTTCACGACCAGTTGGAGGCTGAGGGCATCCATGAAATGTTCGACGCCGGTGACAAGGAGGCCCAGGAGGCCCAGGAGGCCCAGGACTGTGAGGGAGACACCTCTTCTGACGAGGATGGTGTCAAGCGCGAGGACGACTCCGACGTCGATTCGGATGCCACCTGCCACATCTTCCAGCGCACCGCCAAGCGCCGCCGTGATAGGCAGTGCGAGAAGGAGTCTCGTGACATCAAGATGCAGTCGTGGTTGCTCTAGGTGCTCGACCTCACCTCACCATGGCCACTCAACATTTCAACCGAACAGCACTAGTTTCTTCTCTCATCCTGTTCTGTTATTGGCTCCATTGCGACAACCAGCAGCCGCCAGCTGTCTCACCTCATCGGTTCTCCAGTTTCCTTCACCATCTCCGGACTGATTGCCTGTTGCATCCAATCGCAAGCATTGCCCACCACAGCAACATGCGCATTGGTTCTTGACAATCAGCGAACAGTTTACGTTCTTCTCCGGAATTTCTTACTTATCAAAGGGCTTTCTTCATCCTGTTTCCTTTTTACTTCCGCACTTGATCTTCTGCTTCTCAGCACACCGATTTGGACGACATCGTCGGGTGACTTCGACCTTTTAATCAACACTTCTTTCTATTCATTCCTCGTAACGACTCGACCGATTAAGAACACTATTCGCACTCAACGCCTTTCCTCTCGTGTGAGCATCGCGGGTACAGCTCTTCCGAAGAAGCTTCCCTTTCGAGGCACACTTGGCGAAGCACGCCAGCCTGCTCTCACCACTGCTGACACACCTACATGTTGGCGGAGTGGTATTGACTGCTTCTCTTTTGCATTTCTTTCTTTCCTTTTGTTTATTTAGACTTGGGCGGATGGACGGCGGCGAAAAAAGGCTTCGGCTTGGGGTTTCAACGGCGGGTCTGCGACGACGAAGGGCGGGACGAGCGCGTGGTCTCCGGGTTGCGGATACTACGCCAGCTCGCCGATTTCTCCTTGACTTGGACAGGGAGGAATCACCATTACATAGAAATGCAGTGCATCTTACTGCCCAAACCGTGCTATCGTGTGCTGTGACGACCTTGTGATGTTGTTGATGATGCGCATCGTCTCCATCCATGTGTAGTCCGGGTCACTTGCCAAGAATCTCTGGACGCGTTGCCTGTTCACGGTACGAAAGAGGCGTTGCTATTGTCACTATCCATAGGTTTCCAGTCCACGAATTATTGCGTCGAGTTCGCAGATGGGTAGTCAAGGCATTCGTTCGGATAGGTATTGCTTCTCTTTGAGAGCACATTTGCCGCCTGCGTCTGGGCGAATGCTTCAACTGCCGGCGAGGGTTGTGAATGTGTCCAAATACTTCTAAACCAGCCTCATGGAATCTTAAGTACGGCGGCACAGTGGGCCGCAAATGCAGTGACAGAACAAAGGATGCTCGGGCGGGAAGAACGTGTCAAGTAGGCAGTCTACCCGCGTAGGCAGCTGAAGCATTCGTCCGCGTGGCTTTGGCAATTGAAGCAGAGTACATTGGCATCCAGACGAAGGCTTCAACCGTTTACAAGCGAGTCCTGTTGAGTTGAAGCGACCCATTCTTCTTGGGGTCCACCGTGGCAGTGGTGCCTCCGGAAATGGTCTCATGTATTAGGGAAATGCCGCCTGACTGCCCTGATCTCGAGATCTTCTGACTCTCTCCATGTTAACTTGCGCATTATCCCGGGCGGCAGAGTCGTCATCAAAACCAAGGTCACCTTACTCTTCGCTGCACCTCCGTCCGCAACCCAAAACACCATCTTCCAAACCCCCACACCACGAAGCATTGTCCATTCTCGACAAAGCGCCCCTCCATCCAGCAATGCCTCCCACCACGCCCAGCAAAGACACCCCCTTTGTGTCCCAGCCCCACACCACCAGCTCTCCAGCCATCTCGCTGCCCGACGCCACCCCAGCTCGACCCGAGCGCTCGACCATCCGCCCAGCCAACCCCAGCAAGCCGCCCACCCAGCGCCCCTCTCGCCGCCCCAGCAACCAGCCCTCCAGCGCCGCTCAGCCTCCCTCCGCCCGCGCCTCCTCCGCTCCCCCTCGCCGCGTCGCCTGCGCAGCAGCAGCACCACCACCACCACCACCACCACCCGCAAGCGCAACCGCGCCGACTCCCACGACCCCGCCGCCCCCAACGCGCGATTCTCCCACGCCCTCGCCGCCCCCACCTGCCCACCCGCCGGCTCCAACATGAGCCGCGCCGTCGTCGGCCGCGGTCCGACAAAGCGCGCCAAGACCGCCGCCAGCGCTGGCGTTGGCGCTGGCGCCCCTGAGATGCCAGCGACGAGCGTGCCCGGTCCAGCTAAGTGCGCGCCGCCGACCCAGGGCGCTGCGACGGGCCAACGGGGGGGTGCCGACGCGCTTAAGAACGGGGCCGGCCCCGCGGGCTGCGACAACGAAGAGCACGACCACGCCGACAACGAGGGCACGCAGCGCAACACCACCGCCCACCCCCGCCGCGCCAGCAAGATCTCGAAGCGCGTCTCGAAGCGCGGCACCCCCCAGCCCGACCCGCCTCGCACCGGCGTCACCAAGAAAGTCAGCAGCCTCGCCATCGACACCGCCGGCCATGGATCCGGTCCTGTATGAGGGCCGCGGGAAGCGCGTCATTTCCGGCAGCGGTGGGGCGTTTGAGAAGCCGCTGACGCCGCGGAAGGCGCGGGCGCATCTGGGGAAGGGGCCGGAGGGCGCGAGGGGGACGGGCAGGAGTGTTGCTGGTGGGGTGGCGGCGGGGGAGGCGACGTCGTCGGCGGGGCAGGGGAAGGATGGCGGATGATTGGGGTTCTGCTGCTTTGTGTTTGTGGTTTGGCTTGCGATGGGTCGTCTAATGGGCGGGTGTTCGGGGGTAGTCATGCGAGGATTGGGGCTGGGGGTTGCGGGTGGTATGGGCTGTGAGAGGGCGCTTGCGTGCGCGTTTGGGCATTAATGGGAACGGACGAGAAGTGCCATGCGGATTATATGCTAGCTCTGCGCTTGCTTCGCGCATGCGAGATGAAGGATGCTCTTCTCCAAGGGCCAGCGTGACATTCAGAGCACGTCTACATATAAATGGATCAATGGGCTCAAACACTTCAAGAAAATGCAAGAGAATTGAACCATAGTCTATCCACCAGTCGTTGTGGCTATGGCTTATCAGTGTGTTCTAAATTTTCTGAGCGCATGAGAGAGGAGATGGCTTTGTGTAGGCCAGCACTCTTGAGGCGCGCGTGGCAACTACCCAGGCGACGCTCCAGCAGCAAGTTCTCCGTGCCTGTAAATTTGCTGGAGTATCACACGTTAGACTATTCACAAGAAATGAGAAGAGTGAGGGGTGCTAAGCCCTACCATATGCGGGTGTGTGCCGGCCCTCCCATGGCCAGCGTGTTGTACCTGCGCCCGCCGCCCGCCGCCCGCCGCCCACTGTGACGCGCAGGCACTTACAGTCACTTCAGCAGAATTCGATTCCATCGGCTAGACACCGGGAGAGGGCTTTAGCACCTCGACTGTCTATATATTGTGGTTTCAGCTTTTCCTCTGCCACTCTTTCTCCTCTCCTCCACACCTGCCCGCCCCGCTCCCCCCTCTGCACAACGGGCATTCGCACTGCATACGAGTGGCTCCTACGACTTTATACATTCGAGCGCGAGCTTCCAATCTCTCGTTACTGCTTTCAGCATGGCCCGCAAGAACGCCGCGGCTCAGCCTCGTGCCAACAGTTCTGCCCTGGGTAAGCCTGTACACACACCACACTTCCACACCCCGCTGACGCGATCCGCTCTGGGAGTTCAACCCGATATACCTACCTCTAACATGCGTGAGACAAGCCGTTTGACGCGTAGCAGCACCGCCGCGCCCGTACCTGCTGCGCCTGTTCCCGCCGCGCCCAACACCACGTCCGGTAAGCTCAGCCAAACGCCTCAAAGATTCTCAAGCTGACATTCACGTCCCTCATTCATAGACCAGCCTTTGCGTCCGCCTCCTACAAAGAGCCGCACCGACTCGGCCAAGAAAATCGTTGACCGACTGATGAGAAACATTAAAGACAACAGCTGGAACTACATGAAGGGAGGTAACCCTGGCGTCTTCGACCCCCTCTATCCGCCCAGCCGGGCGCCCTCGCGGAGGAAGAGCTCGAAAACGACCTCAGGCTCATGGGCATTCGTCCTGCCGGCCCCAGCGCTCCTCCCGCCCCTCGCCGTCCCCACATCCCTGCACGCTACCCCAACGTGCCTGACCACAACAACCTTCCGGAGTCCAACATGCGCGCCCATCGCCGCGTCCTTGCACGCGACCCTGACATGCCTGACTGCGACAACCTTCCGGTGTCCAACGTTCGCGCCGAACCCCTCGTCCCTGTACGCGGCCGTGGCGTGAACCTTCCGGTGTCCAACACGCGCGCCGATCCCCTCGACGAGGAGAACGAGTTGCTCGACCGCCTTCTGGCCATGGTGCCGGATGTTGATGCCGACGACCTCGACCCGGCACGTTTCCTGGCCCAGAGGCAGACCGCGACGGACGCGTCGGTCACCCGAGCCAAGAGGGCTGAGCATCGCTCTCGGCCCGAGCTCTCTGATGCTACGAAGAAGCACGAGATCGACGTGGCCCTTGCCGAGGGCTCGCATCCGCGCACCATGGCGGGGCTGGACAACTACCAGCGCAACCCCGACGTCGTCAATCGGGGCGTTTTCGGTTCCGAGCCGGTGCGTACGGAGCGCGCCGAGCAGCACGTCACCGCGGAGGCGCCTGCGCAGAACAAGAAGAAGAAGAAGAAGCCTGCCAAGCCTGCAGCGTCGCAGAAGGACGAAGAGCCGAAGCAGGACAAGGGCAAGGGTGCTCAACAGACAGCCGAGGTGATCGACGTGAACTCAGACTCGGATTCCACGTTGTGGTCGACACACGGTTCGAACCCTGGACCGTCCGCTCCACAGCCGGACACCACGGGCCTGGTCATGCTCGTACAGGCTGCTGAACTTCTCCTCGGACCGGCTGCCACGCAGGATGACGATCAAGTCACCTCCCAGGAGCCTGTTCAGGGTGAGAGCTCCATCGGGGCTGCTGCACAGCAGGAGGATGCTCAGACTGGCCAGGCGGAGGAAGAGACGGCTGCGACCGCGAACGAGGAGCAGAGCGGAGAGTCACAGTCTGCTTCCGCTTCTGTACACGATACAGACCATCAACACTTGATTCACCAGCCTATCCCAACCAAACTCGACATCCTCGCTCAGGCTGCCGAGCTTCTTTCACCTCTTGTTGATCCAGCGGCCCCTCTGCAGAAGCCTGATACAATACTCAGCAGGCCTATCGCTGCAACCAGCAAGACTGGGGGCATGTCTAACTCTCAGCCTGCGACCAAGTTGCCCACTGCTGAGGCTTTGACCACCAACGAGCCGGCCGCGAAGAAGAACCGGAGGACTCGCATCACGACAACAAACGCCGACCGGACAGCAATCCAATACGACCCCGCCGCCGACCACCGCAAGCGGAGCAAGACCACCCCCACCAAGCACCCCGCTCCTCACCTGAGCGCCCCCAAGCCCCCTCCACCCCCCTCAACAAGCGCTAGACCCCCGCCACCCAGTCCGGCACCGCGGCCCCCCCGCTCCCGATCTGCGGAAAGAACGGCTTCCGGCTGCTGCACAGACACCCGACGTACGCGGCCGGGCGGGTCGGGCAGCTGCTGTACTGCATCGGCAACGGGTCTCCCGGGATCCAGATGGAGGCGTACGGGGGGGACGGGGACGACATGGGGCGCTGCAGAAGCTGCAGCGGTGAGGGTGCAATGGGGTGAGCGAGGGAATGTGGAAGCGGGGGTGGTAGGAGGAGGAGGGTGAGGTGTTGAGGGCGGAGGTGGGGGTGGGGGTGGGGTGGACGAAGAGGGAGTTTGTGGTGGCGATGGTGGCGGTGCTTAATGGGAGGTTTGCTGGCTGGGAAGGAGATGGAGGGGGCGGTTAAGGGGGTGAGGGAGGGGGCGCGTGTGGAGCAGGTAAGGACGTTGGAGGCCACGAGCTCGACGTGTGATAGGTTGGATGATGGGAGGTTCTGGGTGAACTTGGGCGTGGGTGAGGAGAAGGCTGAGACGGTGGGGGGTGAAGAGGTTGACGAGAGCGAGGACGCGGATGAGGAAGGCCAGAGCCCGGCTCCAGCGAAGAAGGTAGAGAAGGGAAAGAAGTCTCCGGTCAAGCGTGAGGCTGGTGGGAAGGGAAAGGGTGCCAAGAAGTAAGGGGGGTTCGGGATGGGTGAGCAGAAGAGCATGTGAGACGAGGCTGAAAGCTTTTACTGGGATGGTCATGGGTTTCGGGGGGTTCACTAATGGGTGGGACGAAGGCGGCATATGGACTGGAGTCTTTGCAGGTTATGACAGGCATGTCATTGCTCCTCCTCTTCCCTTTTTCTTTTGTCTTACTTTCCTTTTTCTTTAGACTCTCCTCTCCTGCACTACAAAAGCGTGCCTGAGGGCATAGATAGCATACACCACAATGGTCTTAGCACATGGCGGCAGTTACACAGGACATTCACAGGACGTTTTTGACTCGAGTGACTGACGCTAGCTTCAAAATTTCCTCGGCCTTTAAATATACCGCCCACTGCCCGCCGCGAACCTGCTCCACCTTCCATTGTGAACCCAGTCGTACTGACACCACAGTCCAATCTGGCCTTGCATTACGACGAATCTGAGCAACAGCCGTGTGCGGCTACAGCACCCCAGACAATGACAAGGCCAGCCACGGATCCGCAATTCGACGGCGTCGCTGAGAAGCTTCTTGAGGCAGTCCACGGCGACAAGCCATGTGAGCGCACCCCGAGTTCATTGTGACCGTTTCGTATTAACAGCACCTCCTAGACTATGAAGCGTTGAAGACCTCCCTTGAGCGCAGGTCAGAGCCAGTGTTGCCGGCCGAAATGCCGTCCGATGACGAGGCGTCCACCAAGACGTTCCTTCTCAACGCGTCCCTGGAGAACCAAGGCAAGCGCAACCGGAACGAGCGCGGAAACCCCAGCGTGTTTGGTGCCCTCAAATCACCGACGCGCGGGTCTACGAGGGACGAAGAGCTGGACGCCGACCTCGTTGCCATGGGGAAGAACCCTCCTCCAAGAAGGAAGAAGCGCGGGACCCGCAACAGCCAGGCCGCCAGCTCTGCAGAACAGTCTGTCCCTCTCATCTCCGTGGCCAGCTCGTCTCCTAAAACTGCTCCCGCCCGTCCGCCGGTCTGGTATTCGGGTCGATATCCGCGCGATGGCGAGCTTCTTGCGGGGAGCGGGGTCTCCGCCGCGCGCTTCGATCCCCTTCCCGATGGCACTCCCGCGAGGTTGACCAACGTTTCCTCAAGGACCCCCGTTGTCAAACCTGCGCAGCGCAATCTCTTCCACTCCGAGCAGAAACTCGTCGAGAAGGCTCTCAAGTGCCTGGCACCCGCAACATATGACGAGGAAGACAACATCGTCGGCCTGGCAGACCTGATCGGCGGCATGAAGCTACGCTCCAGGGCCCTCGACACTTTCGACGAAGACGTCCTTGCTGCCACTTCCCAGCCCGATGCTGACGGTGAGGATGTTCGTAGTCACGATGAGAAGGACATCGCTCTTGCCCAGGCGTGGCATCCGGTCATGAAGGAGAACATGAAGACGTTCTTCGCGGAGTGTCCGGCCGTCAACTCCAAGGCGTGGAAGAGGAAGGGGCAGGAGGAGAAGCTGGCGGCGACGCGTGCGGCGAAGAAGAAGGACACAGCGGCGAAAGCTGAGCGGGCGAGGAAGGCGGCGGAGCGCGAGCAAGAGGCTCAGAGCGTGGCGCCGCAGGTGCCGACGGAGGCGGTGCCCGAGCAGATCGAGCCGTTGAAGAAGACGGCTTCTCCGGCCGGCAAGACGCAAGCAGTGACGTTCAATCTTCCCGTCTTGGAGACTGCTACTGCTGGCGAGCCCGGCGATGCGGAGATGAGAGATGCTGTGGCACGGCCCGGGTTTGCTCAACACGAAGCTTCTCCTACTTCTACCAGTAGACGCCGCGCTCTTCACACCAGCTGTGAAGATGGAGAAAGCGAATTCTCGAAGCAGGCTCCTACAACTCCTGGCAAGAAGTCGACCGGGATGCCCGATGAAGAGGCAATCCAACGTCCTCGTTGCTTCGAGAAGTCTGGCGACAATGGCATGAAATACTCGACCGGTACAGAGAGGAGCAAGCCTTTGGACCGAGAGAACAAATTCACGGAGGAATGCAGCAAGCACAAGAGCGGCAACCTGACGTCAGGCAAGGCCACAAAGACGCATACCGACAGGCGCAGTTTGCTCGTTGATCCCACCGATGAGCCTGCCACCAAGCGCAACTTTTCTGCACAGTCAGAGAAGAGCAGAGAAGAGGGCCGCATGGACAAGAGGCTTCGGAACGCTTCCACCACCGCTGGTCAGTCCCAGCATCGGCGTGGAAGCAAGGAACTTGGCATTGGACAGCCAGAAAGCTCGGGATCGGATGCGTCGCCGCGCAAGCGTCAGAAGCAGACGGACATTCCCATTCGTGGAGCTGCGCACACTACAGCATCTGATACCGCTCATGACTTCCGGCAGGATGAGAACGCTCAGGATGCTGTGATAGCGGCCGAACCTTACATTCCGGAAGAACAAGACGCCGGGTTGCCATTGGCAGCCATCCTGTTCTTCAGCAACCGCACCGCGCCCGAAAACATCATCGGGCCAGACCAGTGTGACCCGAACATCAGCACAGCCTCTGAACTGATCAACGATTTCCATGGACCGAAGAACACTGCCCCCGCCTCAATGCCTACAGAGCTTCCCGCTCCTCAGCCCCACCGCTCGTTGCCTGAAGACACCAGATCAAACAACGACAAGGCCCCGGAAGATCCGGCGAATTTGGTTTCCTCGAGCAGCCACACCACACCTCAGCCCACTGCCGAAAGCGCCATGAACGAGCCACAGCCGCAGCTCTCCGCCACGCACAACACCAGTGAAGCTTCTGCAGCAGACAGTGGCTCCACGGACTTGGCCAAGGCGCTCTCCCCAAACAACCGCGCAAAACCTCAACCCACTCCTGAGAGCGCCATGAAAGAGCCGCAGCCAGAGCTCTCCCCCACGCAGGACACCCGTGAAGCTGATACCGTAGACATTGGCTCGACGGACCTAGCGAACATGCTCTTTTCCGGCAACAGCGCATCCCCGGAGCCGACAACAGCCAACATTCTCGACCAACAGCGGCCGGATCCGTCGATTCCTCACACCACCATGGAGACCAACACCAGACGCCTCGGCCCCGCTCGCAACCCATCCCCCATGCCCTCCACCACGTCCTCGGGCCCCGCCACCGCCGCCCAAGACCTCGATCCCCCAGCCCCGCAAACCGCACCCGATCCCGACACTGAGCACAACTGGACGGACGCCTTCATGGAAGCCGCCGCGCAAGCCATAAATTCACACACCGCGTCGGTGCCGGGAGCAGCGCGGGCGCCGTCGACCGAGCGCGGCTGGGAGCGGATGCGCGACGGTATGGAGCTTCCTGACTTTGCATTTGTAGCCGAGGCTGATGCTGACGATCTCACAGGTGGTTCTACGAGTGCGGAGGCGGACGCTGTTGGCGGGGCGGAAGCGGTCAGGGAAGCTCCCGGTATGGACGCTGGGGTTGAGGGTGGGTCGGAGAGTAGCCCCATCGTTCTGGACTCTGACGAGGATGACCGAGGCGGGGAGACTGCTCCGGGTGTCGATGCGGCTCAGGCGTTGTCTGAGGTTGATGGTGGTATCAAGGTTGAAAACTATGGTGAGAGGATGGACCTTGACAGCCCTTCCTCGTCTGCAGGTTCTGCTGCTGGGGGTTCTGTCAGTGCACTGGCCCCTGGGACGGGGTCTCCCTACAGCGGTAACGAGATCACCCCGATCACAGAGCCAACTGTTACTACCGCTACGTCGCCTTCTCTCACTGCCAACGAGCGAGTTACTCAACTTCCTCGCCCTGGTGTCCCGTCCAACTCGAACATCGAAGCTAACGGTGCGAATCAGCAGCAGCTGGGTCCTGGGAGGGCGCCTGCCCACAACCCCTTCGACGAGATATACGGCACCGGATCCGGCCTCGACCCAACTGGTGATCCCGTTGGCGCGCTGAAGGCCGTCATGGCCAGATACGGTCTCAGTAATGAAGTCCTGACAGCTGGTGTCCGTCACACCGTAGAGTCCGGATCAGATGGAGAAGCAGGCACAACGGACCAACCGGCACAGGGTCTTGCACAGGCGCCTGCCGCCAGTGGCCCTGGGTTGGGGCTGGGCCCCTACGACGATCCGGTCGCGGTGTTGAGATCCGTGATAGCCAGACACCAAATCAGCCTACCTGAGGTTACCCGTCGTGCAGAAGCTTCTCGATCTGCGGAGGCGGTCACGGAAAATAGAGGTAATGAAGGTGGTGAAGTTGGACGTCAGCCGGTGGACGTCTTCTCCGCCAGGCCATCCGCTGCTACATGGCCCGGTCTCGGTTCTTACAGTGATCCAGTCGCTGTGCCCAGATATGGTCCACGCCGCGCTGTCACTTCCAGGCCTACTCACAACGTCGCCGGCCCCGGAGGACATGGACAGAGCGAGGCTGGAGGCCTGAGGGCGGAGCACACTGCCCTAGCTACCGCGCCTACCGACGAAGCTGCGGAAATGGAGAACGGAGACCAGAGCCAGGCGTCGTCCAACAAGAAGCGCAAGTTGAATAGCGGTGTGGCACAATCAATAGCTATCGCGGCTGGCCTGGGTCTCGTGGTTCCTCCGGAGGCGTTCGAGGCAGAACGTTCTCGCAGGATGGGCCGCGCAATTGGTGAGGGCTCGGCCGACAGCCCAATCATGCTGGACTCGGATGACGAAGGCGATGGTGACGACGCCGGTCAGAAGTCCAGCCCGGCATCCGCCTGACTGCACAGCGCAGCTGCCGCCTACGCGCTTTCAACCACGCGTGACAGCCAATCAAACGAGCGCGCCACTTCTACGTCTTCATCATCCACCGATTCCACCGCCGACACAGAACCTCCGCCGAACACCTTCATTGGTCTCATCTCCATCACCAACCACGCGCACCAGCCAGACACCATGCTAGAAAACACCCTCAATACGGCAAATCAGCCGCACGAGGCCACCACGACAATGCCTCTCACATTCATGGACGAAGCGGACGACGATCGAACTACCTCGAAACCGCTCGAGCAGACCCTCTTCCCCTCCAGCTCGCCGCCCGACCGCAACACCAACGCTACCGCTGCCCCCGATAGCGCTTCTTCTCAACAACCACCCCAGGTGCCTGCGCGCGCGATTCTCGAAAGCGGCGCCCATCAAAATGCCCGCGAAGGCATCGAATCCCCACCCCTGTCGGCCAACTACCGGGCCACCTCAGCAGCTATAGAGGAATCCGGCTACAAGCTTGACATGGAAGACAAAATGTACCTCGCCAGGGTGCTGCAGATGGAGGAACGCGGAGAGGCGTTCCCGCCAACGAGCCCGCTTTCGAGCCCTCCGCCCTCCAGCCAGCTGGTTGCTTCCGACGACGACGACGACGACGACGACGAAGACAGCGACCCGCACTCCGACGCCGGCGACAGCTCGCCCACCCGCCGACAACATCCAGACAGCCGCGAAAGCTCACCCTCCTCCTCCACCTCCACCCACAACCCCACCGCCAACCTCGAAACCTACCCCGACAACGCCAGCGACTCCGACTACCACGACGACGCCACCACCTCCAGCTCCCGCTCCTCCACCCCGTCCCTCCGCCACCGCCGCCGCCGCCCCAACCCCCCCACCTACACCACCCCCATCTGCGGCACCTCCGGCTTCTGCCTCGCGCACCCGCTCCCCGTCTTCACGCTCCACCACCCCAACCCGTCCGGCCTGATCCTCCGTTACACGCACAACGGCCGCGCCGGCGTGCACGCGACGCGACACCCGACACCTGCCCCCCTCATCGACTGGGACGACGCGGACACGGTGGCGGGGCTGAACGAGTGGGTGCGGGGGTTCCTGGCGCGGCGGGGGTGCGAGGGACGGGGGGAGGCGATTGGGTGGGTGGAGGGGGAGGAGGGGACGGTGAGGGGGTTGCTGGGGGATGGGTGGTGGGGCGAGGGGTTGGCGAGGGAGTATAATCGGAGGTGGGCGGGGAGGGAGGTGTGGGTGATGGAGGGGGGAAGGTGGAGGGTGGTGACGAGGCCGTTTAGGAGTGTGGAGGCGGTTGTGGAGAGGGCGGGGGTGCTGTGGAGGGAGGGGGAGGGGGAGGGAGAGGAGGAGGCGGACGAGGAGGTGGTGTAGGGCGGGGCGGGCGGAGGGGAGGTGCTCGCGGATGGGATGTGCATGGGTAGTTCGGGCGTTCGTGTTTGGATATGAGACGGGGGAGGTTGAATGGACGATAAAAGCTGGGCGGAGTCAGAGGGAGGATTATGAGGGTTTTCCATTCGTACATGCCAAACTACAAAATACACAACTTCATAGATGACGTCTTCCACAGGATGTTTGTTAGACTCACGTGTACTTAGCTTAGCTAGAGGATAAGAGAGAGTCCCTGCCTTACCCTCCTCTCCCCCATGCTAAGAATCCACCCTCAACATTCTAACAGTGTCGTACGGTCTCTGAAGGCCATTAACACAAGCTCAATGACATGATGTCTTCGAGCTTTCCTTGCATATAATACCTACATGTTTATATACTTCGCTCGACGAAAGTCGTGAAATGCGCCAGAAAATGTGGACAATGTTGTCAGGATGTCGCGGGGACTTCCATGCAACGTTGATATACCGGCAACTCTTCGCCTAAACACAGCAACTTCTAAGACTGTATTTTTGAGTAGCACGAAGACGTATGGTACTGCCTACCTGGGGTTATTAGCTCCAAAATGAGACTGCTGACTGATCAGTGTGATTGGAAGTGGGAGAGGCTCCCCATCCGGCAACTACAAGTAAACTTGTGATTGCAAGCTCATGTGGCTTAGTCGGCCCGAGAGTTTCCAAGGTCGCGCGTTTTTCGAGGGCTCTTGTGCGGTGCGCCGACCATTTCTTCGTCCTCCAGCACCGCGTTGTTTCGCCTCCACAACACGGCTCCTCGCCCTCGCTCATTTAACCACAACACTTCAGCGCCCGTGCATGCACACATTGCCCACGACAGCTTTTCGGACTGAGCTCTACACCCTCCGACCTGAAATCCATCTTCATCACGCTGGCAATATGGCCACACCTCGAACTCAACCAGGCGCCGCCCGCCACCAGCAGGGTAAGCTCGATCCCCGCCTACAATACCGCGTCATTTGCAGCTAACGCGTTCACATAGCTTCCGCCACAGCTATTTCAAGTCCCTCTGAAGCCATGAAGAAGTTCATGGCTGAGATAGAGAGGCAATGGCGTCACGTCAAGGTTGTGGTCGAACGCCAGCTCACTGTTGCTTCGTCGCCAGAAAGCGTAGAGATCACCATCTCGGCCCTCCCTCAAGATGACCTCACAAAATTCATGATCCATCGCGCCCGTGAGGAGTACCAGGCCGACTCGTCATTCTTCAGACCTGGCTCCAATGGCGAGGTTCTGGAGAACGATGCAGGAGCTCCTCGTAGGTTCGTCGCCACGGATAGGACCGTCGAGACGGCTCTGCGTGAGAATCTTCAGCCAACCAGAACTTCACCGGGCGCTCCGCCATCGACCACGTCGCAGACTCCGCAGCCGCTCATCCCAACTCAGTCGGCCGTCGCAACCCTGCAGCCTGTCCAGCCTACGCCGGAGGAAGATGAGAAAGCCTGGGACATCCTAGATGACTTTGTTCAGAGGAATGGCTGGGTCCAGGTGTTCGATAGGTTCACGATTCCGCAGTGGGGGGGAATCATCCTACGACATCTCCGCGAGGGAGCTACCATTGTCCAAACCGCAGTGGCCGCTAGCCAACCCTCCACCGCTGCTTGTGCCATTGCCAGCGTTCAGGATAGTGCGGTTGGTGTGGATCATACTGGAAGGATCGGCCAGGCTCTCATTCCAACTCGTCAGGAGGGCATCAACCGCAATCAGCAGCGTCCAGCCAGGACCCTCAAGAGCGCTGCCAATGCTCGTTCAGCCTACATGGACGCCTACGCTGCTCAAGTCAATGCCGGGAGGACCGCAAGCACCAGGGCCCCCACTCGCAGCGTTGGCGCTACCTACAGCCCTGACAGCCTGGCTCCTGGGCCCTCCGGTAACGACCAGCCGCGCCCCAATCTGACTGCTCGACTTCCTCTTGATGCCAGCCTCTCAAGTCTAGCCCAATACGATGCTCCAGCCAACAGCAGGAAGAAGAGGAAGCGGAGCCCCGAGCCCGAGCACGCCTACAACCCACCCACCACCTTCCTTCCCCCCTCCACCCGCCCCAACGCCACCCCCCGGGGCCCCTCCGCCAAAACAAGCCCCACCAAAGACAACCGCAGCCCCTACTTCCGTGACAAAACGCAACAAGTCCACGGCACCCGCAAGGGCTTCCGCACCCACGGCCCACCCCCCCACTTCGACAAGAACGGCGGCGACCAGTCCGCCAAGCTCCCCTTCCGCTACTGGCTCACCAACCGCGACGGCACCGAGCGCCTAAAAGAGCACCACTACAAGCCCTCCACGACGCCCCGCCCCGGCGACAGCGCCGCCGTGCGCGCCCGCAAGGAGTCGCTGCGCGCCGGCATCGACTGGACCAACGCCGGGCACATGCGCCTGCTCAACGAGTGGGTCAACCAGATCCTGTGGCGCCACGGCTGCCCCGTCGTCCGCGCCGATATGCGCGATAAGTTGTGGAGTGCTGAGGAAGACGAGGCGTTCCGCGACGTGCTGCGCGAGTGGCCGGGGGCGTCGCATGCAAGGTGCTGCAGGCTGTATGTTGAGCGGTGGAGTGGGCGCGAGATGCGCATGCGGAGTCGGACATCGGGCGTGGTGGAGGTGAGGCGCGTGCCGGTGAGGTCGGAGCAGGCGGTTTACTCGCATGCGAATGCGAAGAAGCTGTGGCTGGACCAGGCGGCGGGTGGGAGTGGTGCGGGTGCTGCGCCTGCTGCTGCTGGCGATGGTCTTGCGACCGCTCAGACTGCTCACACTGATCAGCCTGCTGCGGAGGTTGGGTCTGCTGGCTCTGCTCAGCCTGCTGCTGGCGCTGTCGAGCCCGCCGGTGCTGGGTCGGAGGATGAGTGGGCTTCGACCGACGAGGAGGAGGTCGAAGACGGACGACATCGAGAAGGCTCTGGCTGATGGTGGCGACGAAGCTAATGCTGCTCCCTCCGCTAATGGCATGTAGTTGGCATAGAGAGAGAGAGAGAGGTGATTTGCTGAGGTGCAAGAGTTGCTGTATGGGTGGGCTCTGAGGGCTCTGACGGGCGATAGTGAGAGAGCAGTTTGCAAGACGTCAGCCTGTGTTGGTATGACAAGATCACGAGGAGATATATGAGAACTGGGGCTGGTGTTTGCTTCCTAATTGCACGGTGGAACTGAGTTGCCGGCTGGTACAGGTGATTGGTTGATCCTGTCACGGGGCTTGCTTTCTTTGTTTTCTATTCTTTGTGCCGTATACTTTGATAGTGGCGGACAGATTGCTTCTTTCCCTTCTTCTCTTTTTGTTACTTCCACTTGGCTATGGCGCAGGTCGGACTTCTAATGATAGTATACTTTCCTGCCAGGAATTGTGTTAGATTATGGTCACGTTGGTATCACGTGTATTTAACTTTCCTACGAGACGGTTAAGGAGGGGGCCTCTCCCACCTCCCTCACCTCTTAGCCAAGAATCCACTCATTTGACTGCCATGATCAATATTCCAACAAATTGTAGGCGACATTCGCGTTTCAGGCGGAAGAGTCCTGGAAATTCTCCTTTCGATGCTCATATACTTGCAGCAACATATTTTCTGTAGAAAATACTGGGTATGAACTGAACGCAATGTGAACTCCATCTCGGTGCACTGCCTTTTACAGCCCAGCGTTCTCTTTAGGATACCGCTCGCTACCGCTTAATGCTTTACCGCCCACAGATCAGCCCACCTCTATTGCCTTCATCGCGTCTCCCATGCAGCCTTACCTCCGTATTGTCTTACCTCCGTCTTACATTACCTCCGTCTTACATTACCTCCGTCTTACATTATCTCCGTTCAGCCTTATCTCCGTCCAGCTTACCTCCGTCTGGCTTTGCTGACATACATACCGAGGGAGTACAGCAACTGCGAAGGGCCAATCCGTTACTCTATAGGACAGTAGAGCACGAAAATAGTTGACTTGGGGTAATCATCCCAGAAAATGTGCAAGGTCATTCTGATGGACCTCCGCTTCTTTTGAATAGTCTCGAGGTGGATTGCAGATCGTATTTGAAGTTTTATATAACGGATGCCAGCTCCCTCATCCGCAGCTACATTACCATCTATCATCCAACGCCCAAACTGCTTTTTAATCCTCAGTAGCGCACACCCGACATCCTCCCCACAACCATGTCTCACAAAGTCTGGGAGACCGACTACACCTCCGCCTTCCACCACTCCAGCTACCCCGCCATCTCGCCCACCCGCCCCGAGCTCTCCGCCGCCGGCAAGACCGTCTTCATCAGCGGCGGCGCCCGCGGCCTCGGCACCGCCATCGTCGACGCCTTCGCCCACGCCGGCGCGGCGCACCTGCTCATCATGGGCCGCACCCCCGCGACGCTGCACGCTGCCGCAGCCCGCATCGCGGCATCGCACCCCGCGATCAAAGTCTCCGACGTCGCCGGCGACGTATCGCACGAGGCCGACGTCGCGCGCGCCTTCGCAGAGGCGCAGACCCTAGCCCCCGGCGGCGTCGATGTTCTCGTCGCCAACGCGGGGCACCTCGACGGCACCGCAGCCGTGCCGCCCGCTCCCGCTGCTGGGTACGTCGGCGAAGAGTCAGCCGACGTCGCCGACTGGTGGCGCGCGTGGGAGGTCAACGTCAAGGGCGTGTACCTGCTGGTGCGCCACTTCCTGGCGGTGGCCGCGCCCGGCGCCGCGTTCGTCAACGTTTCGGCCGGGGCCTGCCACGTCAACCCGCCGTTCTGGGGCTTCTCGGCGTACGCGGGGTCGAAGCTGGGGACGGCGCGCGTGGTCGAGACGGTGCAGGCGGAGAATCCGGGGTTAAGGTTCTTTAACGTGCAGCCGGGCGTCGTGAAGACGGATATGCTGGTTAAGTCGGGGGCTGAGGCGTATGGTATGCCGCTGGATGATCGTAAGTGTTTTTGTTTTCTTGGTTCTTGGCTTTGTGCTTGGTCTGTGGATTTTATGTCGTGCTGTTCGTGATGGAGGCTAACGGGCCTATAGCTGAGCTGCCGGGCCACTTTTTGGTATGGTTGACTAGCCCGGAGGCCGAGTTCTTGAAAGGGAAGTTCGTGTGGGTCAACTGGGATGTTGATGAACTGAAGGCGAAGAAGGATGAAATCTTGACTGGACATAAACTGGTCACGGGCTTGGTAGGCTGGGCTTGAGTTTTGCAACTGTTTCTCAATGCTTAGCGGAGATGAAGCATAGCTGCTCCCATGATAGCAGTCCGAGAACACGCTGATTTTTCGCACGGCTGACCGCCTGAATGTATGTTTCAGCCCACAGCGTGGGATGCGTATCATAGAGATCCACAGTAATGACTCACGGAGCGATAGAATAGCGGGTGATGAGTGTGGGTGCAAATGCAGCCGGAGCTGGCGGCCAAATCAATCGGATGTGGACGAAAGGGTCCCGGGACAAACACGTACTGCAGTTAACTATCACGATACGCTTGTGGCCGGAGTCAAACTTATGAGGATGTTTTCATCGATCAGTGCGTAACAGGAGGCAATTGAGAATGCTAGTAGGGAATGCGATACATTTATGCACTGCGGCCCTGTTGTATCATTCTCATGCTCGTCAGTGCTTTTTAATTTCAGAAACTTTCTACTGCCAACCCCACTGTATAGAGGCTGTATACTGAAATTCCTGTCACTAATTAAGAGTGCTCCGGCCTTGAAATTTCCATGGTCTAAGAAAGTCTCTCGTCTTTTCAAGTTCCGTCGTTTATGCTTACAAGATCCCAGGACATCTTCCCTCTATCTACGTTTACGAAACGTTATTCTGATATGTATATTTGCAGCGTAACTCACGTCCTGAGCAGCATTACCAATGCCTCCAGCGTCGAGCTTAATGCTCCCAAGGCCCGCAACAGGGATCTCAAGCGCGAACATGACTTCCAGCAGCAACACAAGAGATTCAACACGTGCAGCGATATGGCCAGACTTCGCCCTCACTCGGTACACCCGCGTGTTACGATGTTCACAAGTACCGCAAGACCGGAGTCAGGCCGATATTTCTGCTATCCTGAGGCTTCAATAGATCTAAGTCATTGCCGGTGAGTGTAGGGGGAATTGCGTGGGAGGCTCAGGCGGGAATGACGTCGATATAGGGTTCAGGCGCATTCGCCCAGCTGCACCCTGGCCGAAGTCAGACCCTCCAGCAAAGCGTCGTCGCCCTGCCACTTCCTAGATTGAGAGCATTTGAAGGCCATGTGCGTGGAGGTCCACCGGGTCTGGGTTAGACGCCAGGAGACGTATGCGGATGAGGATGGTCAGACCAAGCGGATGGCTCCGCGTCCTACAAGGACGCAGCACGGTATTGCCACGCACATGAACTGCCAGATCCTCTGAGCAGTGCTGCGGGAGGGTGATGACGCCTGTGCGAGTGACAGGAGCAAGAAGGCGGGCAAGCCGGCCACCGCTTCGAAGGCTGCGAATGGACGCAAGGCGAGCTCCAAAATCCGTGAAGAGAAGCAAGCGATAAATCATCCTCGCGCAAAATGCGGAGAGAAATGTTGACATGGCAAAAACTTGGTGCCGCTTTGAAGCAGGATGGGAACCCCCGTTAGAAAGAGCGCATGGAGTCTGGGCGGCCCAGCACCTGAGAGTCATTCTATTCATTGTTTCATGCATTGGTTATGATTTCCTTTGTTTCATCAGCTGGTACGATGGCTTCGGAGGGGCAGACAGAGGGATCGAATGTTGGCTATGGTCTCAATGGCCTTGGTACGCGTTATCCGGCATTTTGATCCCAAACATGGCATTTTCGCATGTATTCGTGGGATGACCTCCCTTATGGAATTTAGTTTGTCTATGCTCCTCTCCTTTCCTTCTGCTCATCCATTCCCACAGAAAAATGGCATTGGCCTCAATTTCTTGTTCTTCGGGTTTAATTCATGATGGCAACTCTCACGATAGACCTGACAACACCCGCTGAAAGGCGTATAGCAGTGGAACTAGCTATCCTAAGCTGCTCGGGCTTTATTTGAAACCTTTCAAAGTTCTTGGAAGAAATTGTGAAACTACATTCTCGTCGCGCAGTCCGAATAATGGAGACGTCGATATGCCACTCCTCTGTCCTGGGAGGCGGATAACATCTTACGAATGACCTGTCTGCAGAGTATCTTAGGCGACTCGGATCAACAGCTCAAGCAGTTTTGCTCTCTCCAGACAGGTCATGCGTAAGATCTATCCGTTCGAAACACCACGGCGTGTTAGGTGACTCGGATCAACTGCTCAAGTAATGGTGCTGCCTTTGAGGTTAACACCCAACACGCCGTGGTGTCTCGAAACTTTCGTCACTTCGTAAACATGAGATAATGGGGCTTAGTAGTTTAGATTGCTGATGCTACGGCGCAACCTCTTCCTCTTCTACAACATCGCCAGCCTTTCTCTCCACACCCAACCTTCCCACAACCACAACAACGCACCGCCGACCCACAGTCTTACTTTCTCACGAAAAAATTACACACGATCCCGACATACGCTTCTTTCAAAATGCCTGCTACCCGCTCAGCTCACACCTCCAACGTCGCTGCCGTCCAGTCGGTTTCATCCAGCAGTGGATACCGTAAGCACTCGCCCAACCCGGTTGCCTTGCTTATGAGTTGCCATTAATTTTCATCATCTTTAGTCGATCATGCTAGACGCCATCTTCCCGTCCCCGTGCCGCGTCCGCGCTCGCCTGTCTCCGAGAGAATCGAGCGCAAGTACAGTCAGATCAAAGATAGTCTCAGGGCCGGCAATCGGGAGGTGCGCATTTACTACCTCACGTGTTGAGTATGGTAGTACTAATGTAGTATTTTCAGGACCACGAGAAGCTGCCCATCCCGCGCGCCGTCGGTGATTCTGCCGCCGAAAACATGATGTACTCCCGCGCCCTCGCCCGCTGCTCAAACAATGCCGACGACGACACATTCCTCTACGCGAATGGCCATCGCGAGATTCGCCAGAACGACCCGACTGCGCCGCGTGCCTTCGTTGGCAAGTCTGGCAGGGTTTACACGCCTGCACACCCTGACTTCGTCGTTGCCACTCCGCAAGCCCCTATCATCCCTTCCATCGAGCAGCCGAGTCTGGCAGAGCGCATGCGCCAGGCTGCAGGGCACAGGAAGCATATGAGGGAGAAGCTTCGCCAGGATATGGGAGTAGAGAATTGGCTGCGTATGGTGGAGAGGACGGAGAAGATGAATGAGCTCATCGACGCTCATGGTGTCGAGGGCGCGGTGAAGCCCTTCAAGAATCTCGAGAAGGCTGAACAGAAGAAGGCGAAGCAGGAGGCAAACAAGAGGAGGAGAGCGCACGCCGCTGCCCTCAAGCAGATGCGCGTCTCGTCTGCTGCGCGCGCTGGAGTCGCCACACCGGCTGTCGGTTCCACTTCCGCCGCCGGTGTGCCCGCTCCCAACGCGAAAACCGCCAAACCTCTGCTCGCCGCCACCTCGAACGCCCTCAGCAGCAACGCCAAAGCCAGCGCTCTCAACAAAAAGGCTGCTCCGAAAGCCTTCAAGAGCTCCGCCACCGCCGCATGTCCGCTCACGCGTGCAGCCGCCGCCGCTACTGTTGTCAACCAGCCTACGAACATCGCGCCCGCTCCCACCGCTATTGCTGAGAATATTCAGGAACAGAGAAAGAAACTTCAGCCAGTGCCTAGGCTCAGGCTTTTCTTCAGCCAGGATCGTCACGATGCTCCCCCCTCTAACGCTGGCTCCTCTGCTGCTACAGGCGCTACCGTTACTCGCGCCGGAAGCGTCTCTTCCAGTGCGAAGTCTTACAGCACTGCAGCGACATCCCAAGCGAGCTCGGGCATCAAGCTGAAGTTGAGGTTTGGCGCTGGAAAGCCCAAGGGGGGGAAGTCAAATCTCCAGACCTGCATCCCTACCTCCCCCATCAAGAGCACGCCTGAGAGGAGTTCCATCCCGCTCAGCACAATTGTCCCGCAGTCTCGCAAGCGCAAGACAGCAGCAACAAATAACAATGGGAAGGAGCCTGCTACCAAAAAGACGCGGGCCACCACCGAATAATCTGCCAACGACATGGTCAAGCCGCCCAGCAGGAAGGCCTTGGCATCAACGACCACAGCTGACAGCCTAACACTTGCGCTCGCAAGGTTCTAACCAAAGCTCCTAAAAAGCAAGCTTCCTCGAGCTGCACAATGAGGCAGGGCGAGAACAATGCAAGCCAACCAGCCGATCAGAACAATGCCTCTTTGTCCTCCTCCAACGACAAGGCAGCGAACAGCGTCAACGGATCCAAGAATAGCCGTGGCGGGGGTAAGGCATCTGAGGAGCGTTATCCTCAGTACGATACCGCCAGGTCATCAGGAGGAAGTAAGTAGTGAATACTTCCAAAGATGGTAAGCCAACAGCCTGACCTTTCTGGGCCGCCGCCACCTGGTGAATACCACCCGAATCGGCTAGCTCGCACTCGCGGCGGGCACGTAGGCCTCATCGTCTTTAAATTGTTGTTGCAACGCGAAGACGTCCTCCTCTTCCCCCCTCTCCCAACATCGTCGTCTGCCTCCTCCGCGTCCCATCCGCTCACAACCACAATACTGGCACCGCATTCCCGCACTACGACCCTCTTTCTCAACAGACCCGCACTTAGTTTCCTTCCACCACCATCAAGATGCCTTCGACACACTCCGCAAATCGCGGCGAAACACAGAACGCGAAGAAGGAGCGCATGCAGCGCCAGCGCGATCGTAAGCTACACCCTCAAATCATTGCATCGTCGGTCACTGACACCATCCACCTCTAGACGACGCGGTCCGTATGCCCGCTCCCCCGCGTCCTGCCTCATGGATCGAGCAGGACATGCTGTCGCTCT
Organism: Neofusicoccum laricinum; assembly: GCA_029906385.1. Classification (NCBI taxonomy): domain Eukaryota; kingdom Fungi; phylum Ascomycota; class Dothideomycetes; order Botryosphaeriales; family Botryosphaeriaceae; genus Neofusicoccum; species Neofusicoccum laricinum. Next base: position 211,170 of record CP123724.1, read on the forward strand.
TCGGCAGCATCATGCATGGCGTACACTGCGCCACGCGTCAGGTAAACATCCCTTCTCCTCACGCAGATTACGAGCATGAGAACCCTGACGAATTTATTTTCAGGCTAAAACCGCGCCGCGCACACTGCCTCCAGGCCAGTGGTTGCTGACCGACGCGCTAAACAACTCTCCCGACGGTCTCAGGCCCGAGAACATCCACCCCCTGAACAACAACGCCGGTGGTAGCCGCGACGATCGCATCGCTGAGATGAGTGACGCGATCGCCGACGCTGCCAGTCACGGTGCCGATCCGCAGGTTCTTTTCTTCCTCGGCCTCATGGTCAAGGCCGAGAAGGCCGTGGCTCAGGCTGAAGAAGCGCGCGGGAGCCCGATCAATCATCTCGGTGCGTATCTGAAGGCATTCACGAGGGACGTCTCATCCTGGGCTGGTCGCAAGTTGAATGAAGGTCAGAACGGCTCAGATACCGAAACGCCTGATCTTCGCTCCACGAACTCTGCCTCTGCAGCTGAACTGTCGGAGCCGCAGAGCGCTGGCCAGACTCCTGCAGCCGCCGCTGCTACCACCGCCACCACAACCACCACGACCATCACAACCACCACAACCACTCTCACGGCATCTTCCCAACCTCAAATCCTTGGCACCGCCAACATCGGACGTCGCCAAGCCCATTCCTTTGCGGCCTCCAATGGCCATATTGCTCCCAGCTCCAACGCCGCCACGGCGCAGCCCGCAGCCAAGACGCTTCCTCCACCCACCCGCCCGAGAGCCGCACAGCCGCAGAAGAAGTCCATCCAGGCCAAGGTGAAGCGCAGTCTCATCGTGCGCCTGAAAGTCTCTACTTTCCCTGGAGGTAACAAACCCTCCACTGGCTCTTCCACGATCACGACCACTGCTGCCCAGCCCCATCTGGCTTCCGGCGACGTTATTACCGGCGCTGCACCCACGGGTCCGGTCAAGTCTGGCTTGACTATCAAGCTCAGGCCGAAAACTGGCAAGCCGAAGCCCCAGCAGTCGGCGACCACCACTCAGAGCGCCAGCGGGACTGTGGCTGCGACCAGGAAGCGCAAGGCCTCAGAGGAGCCCACGTTCAGCAGGCCTCCTGCGAGTAAGAAGACTCGCACTTCTCAGGAAGCCCCGAGCGCGAGCACTGCCACGATGCAAGGGGTCACGGCTCCAGTCAGGCGATCGGGCAGGAAAGCACCCATCGTTGTGCCTTCTCAGCCTCAGGTCAATGCCGACCCGCAGCAGGAGAGCTCTAACACCGGCAATGAGCCTGTACAGCCGAGTAACAGCCTCGGCGAGGCCACAGGCTCCTCAGTATCGGGAGCGCGCAAGCGCAAGGCGCGAACGGGAGAAGACAGTGACGACGGATTCGTTGCTGAGCAGCCTAAGAAGCGTCATCGGGCTGCCGCTCCCCAGTCGACGGCTAACAAAGCCACCTCTAAGGCTCCTCGCACCACCGCGGTCAAGAAATCAACAAAGACTGCGAAACCCTCCACCACCGTCGCCGCTCCAGCTTCCGCTCCCGCTACAGCTCCCGCTCCCACTCCCGCCCCCCCGCCCGCCGCCCCCCAGCTCCGCCAACGCAACGGCCCCAGCCCCGTCACCGGCCGCAACGGCTTCGAGCTCATCAGCCCAGAGCCCATCTTCGTCGTAGGCCAGAACGACGCGCCCCTCCTGACGCTACACTTCTACCGCAACGACGAGGCCGGCAACCGGATCCGCGACTCGCACACCTGGGCGGGCAAGAACGACGGCCGTACGGCCGCAGACATCGACTGGAACGACCGGGTCGAGATCAAGAACCTCAACAAGTGGTTCAACCAGTACCTCAAGCGCACGTGGCAGTGCGCCGGGCTGCGGCCGGACATGATGGCGCGAGTGTGGATGGAGGAGGAGTTCGAGTGGTTGGCAAATCAGGCGAGGCATTATCGTTCGTGGGGAAAGAAGACGCCGAGTGTGGATGAGAGGAGGAATGAGTTTAATGAGGAGTGGGAGGGGGAGCAGATCCCGTATATGAGTATGGCGGGGGAGGAGGTGCTCACGATGCCGAGGCCGGAGAGGACGTGGTCGGCGATTCAGTCGGCGGCGAGACGGGATGAGGCGGTTCACCCGGCGCGCTGGGTGGGGACTTACCTGGAAGGCGCTACGCAGGCCAAGAAGGAGAAGAAGGCCAGGGAGGAGGTGGAGAGGAAAAAGAAGAAGCAGATGGAGGAGGAGGAGAAGGATGAGGAGGACGAGGAGGACGAGGACGAGGAGTTGTAGTGGCGACATCAGGAGAAATCATGGATGTTGTAACCGGGTATGAGGGAGGAAGCTGAGAACAAGCTTTAGAGTTGAATTCTCTGGTACATGAGATCTGGGAGGCCTAGTGCACATTGCAACAGCTAGTTCGTGGGACTTTAGGTTGGTAATTTCTTGTCTTGTTCGGCCTACTCAACGGACTCGAAAGCGTATACGATCAACCTCATGTATGGGATCTGGGAGACTCAACACAAAAATGATCGTTAGGCATGTTTTGGGGGTTTCTTTGGCTTGTCCCTTCTAGATAGACACATGGTATCGAGCGTCGCTGCTCTTGTATTGGATAGATAACGGCATTGCGCTCAAATTGATTTTTTTTTTCAATAGCACTTTCATTAGAAATATACCGCAATCTTGCTTTGATATCTCTGCTCGTGTAGGTCTATATCCGTGTGCGCGGCTTCAGATCCTCCATCTCGCAGAGGGCGTACTTAGTGCCCGCATAGCCAAATTTACTGGTCTCATGTTGCTATCATCCATCCGACGACCACTTCAACACCCGATGACCATCGACACTGCTGTGAATACTGGTTGCTCACATTAGACGCTCAGAAAGACAAGCATAAACTATAACTCTGCGGAAAAGACATGCGGTTCGATGTTAGACAAGGCTCACAGGAATAGTCTGAGGTGGCTGGGTTCCATTATCCCATGATTAAGCTATGAGTTTGTGCCCCGAATTAAAGCCTTTTGAGCGCGATACTATCCGCTCGTAAAAAGTTAAAAGTCAAACCAGAGGAAAGACGCAAGAACAAACAAGCACAAGCAGCCGCAACCATCCCCATCCCCAGCTCTGCGCCGCCCATGCCTCAACCCTCCACCAAAGAGCCCCACCACCAACCCACCGCCCAGCAACCCCGGCCCGTCGCACCGCCAAACCCCCCTCAAGCCCCGCCCGCCCCTCCCTCGAACCCCTCACCGCCCCGCTTCGCCCTCGGCCCCGGATTTCCGCCATTAAGATACGCCCTCTTCTTCAGATTTGAGCGATACACCTCATTGCTCAGCGCGCTCGCCGTCCTACCGGGCCGCACCGCGCCCCCCAGCTCGCGCCCCTTCCAGTACGCATTGTAGCGCTCAGCCAGCGCGCTCAGCGGCAGCGCCGGCTCGGCCGCGAACTGGTCTCTGATCCAGGCGCGCTCGGCGTCGACGTACGGCACGGCCTCGCCGCGGCGGGCGCTCACGCCGCGGCCCGCGAGGAACTTCTTGACCCAGTAGTCCAGCTTGCGGATGTGGGCGCGGTCGGCGAAGTCGACGGCGTCGCGGTGGCGGTAGGTGTGGGTTTGGGGGAAGTGGGTGGTGGCGTCGGTGTAGTGGAGCGTCGTCATGGCGTGTTGGTCGAGCGGCTGTCCGTCGCGGGAGGTGGTGTGGCGGGGCCCCTGGGTGAAGCGCGGGCGGCGGTGGAGGAGGAGGAAGCCGTGGGCACCTGGTGGGGGTGGTGGGTCAGTTGGAGGGGCGCGGGGAGGAGGGGGGCTGGGGGTTACCGGTGACGGGGGTTTCGAAGTCGCGGTAGTGCGCGTGGCCGGGGAAGTGCTGCGGGTCGAAGTTGGCTGGCTTTAGGGCTGCCCAGCTGTTCGGCTGGGTTGGTTGGCCGGAGGGGAGCGGCTGCTCGTCGAGGTTATAGTCTTCGGTCATGACGGTGTCGTCGCTGGAGACGAAGTCTTCGGGGGGCGCGGCAGGATCGCTACCGGGCTCGGAGCCGGGAGGGTTGGGTGAAGCGATGGCGTTACGGCGAAGGGAGGCCATGCTGGGACGAGGGGAGATGTTGTCAGGTGGGAAGACGGGGTGGCTCTGGATGGCGTTGTGCGGGTTGTCCGAGGTAGAGATGTGAGCTGGGGTGGTGCGAGTGGACGGATTGCCGTTGGTGGAACGGAGCTGGTGCTCGCGGTCGGACGCCTCAATGAGCTTCGTCTCAAGCTCGCCGCAGAACTGGTCGAACGTCTCTTGATCCTGCTCGGGAACTCCCATGGCATCGTACAGGGTCTGAAAGCCGGAGGGCCGGTTCGGATTGAGGTTGCTCATCTTGGATGTGGGCTAAAGCGGATGAGATGGCGTCGCGCTGCAGGACTGAGTGGTTTGCCTGCGAGGAAGCTTATAGTAGATGGGGTTCCTCGTTCTAGGGTTGACGAGGAATGAAGGGAAGCTGAAGTAGAAAGAGAGGGTTTTTATGAGCGCGCGGATCGGCGGAGCAACGGGTCGCCAGCCAATCAGATGCGTTTAACCGCAGCAGGATAAATACACCCCCAGTTGCCCACGTCATTTGTTTTCATTGGGGTGCAATCTTTCACTGTCTGCGCACGTGCGGTAGCTCAGTGAGCTTCTGCTGTCTCAGCTGAGATTCGCCGTGCTAAGAAATGCCAGGTTTGCATGGCAACGTGCGGCTTCTCGTACATACTCCAAGACTTAAGGCTCAAGAGCCTGCGGAACCACGCTCACATATCTCAACAACTACGATGTGTGCGTCTTACTTCTTAAGGGCATAAGTTTGCCAAAGGGATGTCAGAGGGTCGAAAGAGATTGCAAGAAGAATAAGAAATGCATTTCATAGCGAGCTACCTTTCGCAGCACTGGTATGAAATATCGGCTACTTTTTTTGAACGCCACGGGATAAACCAAAGGTAAACGAGAGAACCGCAGCCACTATACGAGACACCCAATAGGTAATCAAGCACTGACCAAAACCCAAGAGACTACTCATGTCATGCCCCAATCCCAAACCGCAAACCTCCCCCCAGCAAAGCAAGCTCAAAACTGTAGACCCAAACCCCTTCGCCTCCCCATCCCCCCAACCCAACAAATTACGCGTGGAACAGGTCTTCGGACTGCTCCTTGCCGAGACAGCCGGCGCGCCATCCGCCCCTACGATACGCGCGCCTTCCTCCCCTTCAAGCTCTCAGGATACAGCTTGCTCCGAAAGATCTCGCTCTGCAGCGAATCCTGGCTGCGCACCGGACGCGTCACGCCGGCATGCTTGGCGCCGGCCGCGATCACGGTGCCGGCCCAGCGGGCGTTGAACAGCTCCGTCTGGCGCTGCTTGCTCAGCACGCCGCCGTCGCGCTCCATGCGCGCCCCCAGCTCGTGCAGCCACGCCCGCTCCTCCTCCGTGAACCACACCACGTCCTGGCGCAGCGGCGCTGCGCCGTGCCGCTTGAGCACCTGGTTGCTCCACCGGTTCAGCCGCGCGATGTGCGTCTTGGAGGACCAGTCGATGGGCGTGGAGGCGTTGGCGCCGCGCCCGCCGTAGGTGTGGGTTTGGCGGCCGGCGCGCGTGTTGTCGGTGTAGGTCATGGTGAGGTGGTGCGACTGGTCGGGGCCGGTCGTGAAGTGGTGCTGGGGGTGGAGGAGGCGGAAGCCGTTGCGGCCGGTGACCGGGTCGGTTTTGAGGCGGAGGGCGGGGGTGGGGGGCGCGGCGGCGGGTTGCGGGCGGTTGGCGGCGGGGGGCTGGGGGTTGGAGCCGTCTCTGTTGTAGCTGTCGTCGCTGTCTTCGTCGTTCGTGGTGCTTGTCGAGCATGGGGTCTGCGGCGCCGGGTCACCGCGCATCTTGGCCCAATCGGCCAGGAAGGTCTCTTCGCTGACAGGCCTCAGCGGCTTGCCGACGTCGGGGTTGCCCTTCTCGCGGAGGCTCTTTAGCCATTGTTCTTCCTCGACCAGCTCTACATAGGGAGTATCAGTGGCTTCGACAACAGGTACATGTGCAGAGTCTTACCTTGTGACTTGCCCGTAGGCTTCTTCGAGCCAGAAGACTGATCGGAGGAGACGGCGACGGGAGGGGACTGGACAGGACGAGAAGAGCGGAGCTGGCGGCGGCTCATGATGAACACGTAAACAAAGGTCTGCCGTGTGATGTGTTGAGGTTTGAAGAGCGGTGCGGATCGGCGCGGGAAAATGGGGTTGCAGAGTGCGAAAGCGGTCGATGGTCGCGATGAGATGTAAAGGCGTAAGCAGAGACCCAAGCCAAGAATTTATGTGAGCGCCGTAGTGGGAGCGTGAAAGCAGACAATAGTTTTTGAAAAGAGGCTTCACGTGGTTGGGTGTTGTTAGTTGGGAGCCTCACCCGGGCATGGGACCCGCAGGAACACCATGGAAACCTGCCCGCTTACCCAGCAACCACTGAGTCATGAGACACTACCATGGGATGAGTATGGGGCTTTGTGCGTTTATTAGCGCGTAGGGTCGAGATATTCCTTTCAAACTGCAGCTGCATAGCACTGACTGCGGCTTTTGTTCCGGCATCGTTTTTGGATTCCGCAGGAACATCTTCAAAAAATATCCTGAAATATCAGAAAAGCCTATGAACCAAGCGTCAGCCACTATTCATAGTCACTTCACTCAGCGAATAACTTGATTGATGAGCCAGCCGCTTTGTGCCTCCGTTGAAGCTTTAGGGTGCTTGCTTTTCGTACTGCGAAGCTGAATCCGCAACGGGTGGCCTCTTTATCGAGTCGAAATTCAAGCCTCTTGTGGATGTTTTGGGACAATTTCTAACTACATTGCTTTTAAGAAAGAAAAGAAGAGAAAACCGGAACGTTATCAGCAGAATCGCTCGTAAAACTCATCCCGCTCCGCCGTCTACGGGTACAACCGCCGGATCACCGAGGCGCTCCGCTGGGTCGAGCTTGAGAGTAGCGGAGAAGGCAGCAGGTCGGAGGAGTTGCAGATGCGGTTGATGCGAGAGGAAGTCAAGCACAGCCGGCATTCATCGACGTCCGCTTTTACCTAGGTGCGTACACGGAAGCGTTGGGACAGCTTACAGGAACAGTAGATAGATCGAGGATTCTTTCAGCCTTGCGATGAAGTATTTGGCGTCAAGGGTCGGGACAAGGGTGGTGTGGGGCGTGCCACGTCACACGGCATCCTCGAAAATGGGATGCTTCGCAAATGCGAGCTTCAGCCTTGTCAGACATTCGTTATATCTGTGTTCCCATTCCTCCTTGATCTGGCCCGGCCTCGCAACCCGATGCCCACCCTTCGCACGGTCGCTGACGGGAGAGCCTTTGTCTCTGCAGAAGCGGGCTGCAGAATTTCTTTCTCTTTCCACCGACAGTGTCGGCCTGCCGGTACATTTACTTTCTGATCATTTGGAGGGTCCCATTAGGGGCCTTCCTTCACCATTTCCTCAACCTCCAATGGCATTCCGTTAGATGGTCATGTTCTTGAACATGTGTGTGTTGCGTGTCCAGTACACACCTGTTCAAGAACACGATCATCTACCAGTGCGAACCACTCATCTACCAGTGTCGACGACATAAGAGAGGGCTACCGGAAAAGAAAGCGTCAGCATCGCCTGGAGGAGGCAGATACTGCCAACGGAGGTTTTCTTGTCAGCATCCAGGAGGAGCGTAAAGGTGTTGGGGGACGATACCTTGCATGCCCGTTTCATCAGCGAAGTCCGAAGAAGCATACAAAGCACAAGTCCTGTGTTTACCCCGGATTTCTCACTATCTTCAGATTGAAGTAAGTAATCCGTTGTGCGGTGATGAGGTAGAGCTGACGCTTGTCATAGGGAGCACTTGTATCGCAACCACAAGCTGCCTGCGAATCAATGTCCGCGCTGTCAAGATACATTCAAATCGAATTCGTGTTTGACGAAGCATCTGACAGCCCCGGACATGTGCGACCGCTCTTTGGAGCCGAGACCGGAGGGTATTGATGAGAAAACGGAGGCGGAGTTGAGAAGGAATCGGGGAAGAGGCAAATCGGAGAGCGAAAAATGGGCAGGAATTTACCAGACGCTCTTCCCAGAAGATCCGGAAGTGCCCTCCCCATGTAGGGCCCGTCTAAAAATACCCGCAGAATGTGAGATGATAAACTGACTGTCCTTCACACAGATTCCGACGACGGCCCCGCACTTGTTTCAGCAAAATGCCGAAAAGTCTGCCGCCGCGACCTGGCGTCAATTTTGAGTCGTAAGCTTGAAAAAGCCACACGAGAAGACGCCGATCTCCAAGATGAGCAATTGCGAGGCAAGGTTCTCCGCCTTGTGCACAACTGTGTTGAGCAGGCATTGTCCTGGTCGTCGGACGACAACTGTGTTCCCGACGACCAGCCCAGTGCTCTCTCACGCTTGAGTGCATCGCCAGCTACGTCCGAAGGAGCTTTCGATACGAACATTGGGGGCGTCGGCTTTGATCACGAGGAATGCGCCAAGTACCCTAGCCGCAAAGCCCCAGACGTTCTTTCACAGGCGGCTGATGCGCCTTCCGGTCTGGCCCAGTTGCCGCCTCCGCCTGCGACGGTGCCAATGCACACCACCGAGCCGTTCCTCACGGCTGAGGATGCTGCTCTCTTCATCGATGTGGAAGAAGGAGGAGGCACATGGGCGATGGAAATGTTCCGCAACGGCTCAGTTCCGCCTGAAAGTACGGAATTCCTATTCCCAAGCAGTGATCAGTTCGAAATTCCGTCGCCATTCGACCCCATAGCTCCACTTCGGCTCGGCAGCCGATTGGCCTGCAGCAGGGACGAATCTGGGTCTCTTATCGCGGCTGCACGGTGCAGCGCGTACGACTTCGATGTGGGAATGCCGGATTGGCCGAGCACTACCGAGGGTATGCAACGGCAGTGCCCGAGGTCCGGCTGAAGGGTAGCGCTGCGGCTGCCCTGACTCTGTCGCGCAGGAGGGCGGGTGGCGTGTTCATGGATCTGTTGAGGCTAGCTACAATTGCAATAACTCGAGATAACAGAGCAAGAGCCGCTGCTGGGCGTCGCGGCATCGTGACACGGCGACCAGTCTGTGCGTCCGAGTTCTACGTCGTGCAGGCGTCGCAGCAAGGAGCAGCATGTTGCGTCAGGAATTTCCGTGCAACGACACGCAGTCTCAGGACAACGTGGGACTTGTTCTGCTTTAATACCCCAGCAGCTGCCACGCGCTCCCTCGCGGAAACGGAGCTCGGATTCCGCAGGTGCTCGGCGGGAGCGGAACGCGCAGACTCGGCGGGAGTGTGATTGGGCGGACAGGGAGCGCACAGATTCGGAGAGCGGGCATGCTCCGCACTTGGCTCCCCGCAAGCGACCCCACAGAAGCCTTACCCCAGATCGGCGGCGTGGCACGGCGGCAGGGCAAGGGCTGGGGCTGGGGCCCAGAAGCCAGGTCCAATGTCGAACAACTCAACGCCGACGCCTGGCGACGTTGCGAGGGCTGGCGGGAAGTACCAGCCGGAGACTTAGACTCGGCGGCAGACGTCGGCAGCATGGCGTCCGCAACTGCCGGGCGTGCGAGCTGAGCAGTCTACGGCCACAAGTGCCGAAACGGCAGCGTGGGTCGCCGCGCTACTAGTACTGCGGCGGTAAAGCTTCCGCCACCGCGGCGCAACAAGAGGAAGCCAAGCTCTAAATATTGTCTGTCGCAGCCGTCGCAGCCTGACGCCAGTGCGCCCGCCTGCATGCCGTGTGCCACTGCCGGCCATCGCTGTGTGGCCCCCTTTCCCCTCCCCGTCGTCGACCCACCAGGTCGGCGTTGGTCAGGCCCGCCGCTACGCACCCCCCGTGCCTCCCCAATGGCTTTTTCCACAGACTGCGCCGCCAAAACACTCGTGGCTTGCCGGGGCTGTTGCCCTCATGCAACCGACACTGGCCCCTTTCCGCCTGCGCCCTAATCGGGGCCCTTCGAGAATCGAGGCCGCACGCTACCTGGTCGCCCGCGCCTTGGCCCAAGACCCAACCACGCGGGGCCCCGGGTTTCTCCATCGCCTCTCGGGGAGCATGGGGGCTGCGCTTAGCGGCAACATCCCAGGCCATGGCGTAACGGACTGCATATATTAACGTCGATAGCTCTCGCCCGTCAATCTCGTCGACATCCAGTGGTGGTGTGCTGGCAGCCTTCCTACATTCTTCCCTGCCGTTCCTGCAGCCCTCCTCCGCTCCCTATCCTCCTTTCAGGCGCGCGTTTCTGCAGTCGTGCGGCCGCAGTCTGAGCTTAACTTTACCACCTCGCCTACCGCCTCGGGCCCGCCGCATCGCGTAGCCAAAGTAAGGGTTGATCCTGGCCGCATCTGCACATCCACGCCACAATTATACCTTCTTGGCAACCATCGAGGACCCTACAAGAACGTGAAGCCCGCGCGATCGAGCGCTGAGGACTACTCGCCCTTCCTCACCACCAGCAGATTCCTTCCTGAGGCAGTCCCAGCTCTTGGGTCATCCAACCGCCCATCATGGAGACGAATTACACAGACAAGGTAAGCCGGAAAGTTCCACTCGCTCGGCTTCGTAGCTAACAGGACCGCAGGAGCTCCACCAGATCGAGGAGGAGCTCCGCACCGAGATCCTGCCCGGCACGGAGATCATGCGCGATGTTGGATCGCATCACTTTGTGAAGTCGGGCGATTCCAACCACCGCGTCCTGGTGCCGCAGCCCACGGACGACAAGCACGATCCGCTCAACTGGACCCTCTGGTGGAAGACGTCCGCGATTTCCGTTTCCACGTACATTAGCTTCGTCCAGGGCTTCGGTCCCCTCGCTCTCGCGCCACAGTTCGAGTACTACATGGAGGATTTCAACTGCAGCTTGGCCGACACAATTCAGTTCACCGGCATCTGTATTCTCGTCCTGGGCTTCAGCAACTTCATCTGGTAGATTTTCCCTTCGCCTCTTGCAGCCCGAGGGTGACCCAAAGGATCTGGACGCTGACAAGTACGTGCAACGCAGGGTTCCAATCAGCAGTTCCTTCGGCCGCCGTCCCGTGCTCTTTTTCTCCACGCTCATCTGTTTCGCGTCCTCCATCTGGCGCGCCGAGGCCAAGTCGTACGCCAGCTTCATGGGCGCGTGCGTGGTCAACGGCATTGGCGCCGGCCCGGCCGAGACCATGCAGCCCGCCATCATTGCCGACATCTTTTTCCTGCACGACCGTGGCAAGTGGAACACGCTGTACTGGGTGGCCTACATGGGGTCGCTGATGTGAGCCGCCCCCCGCCCTGATTCGCCCCTCCTCCAAGACACGTTGAACGAGCGCTGACATCTCGTGCGTCCTCGCAGGGTTGGCCCCATCATCTCCGGCTCGATGGCGCTGCACGCCGGCTGGCGCAGCTTCTGGTGGCTCAACACCGCGCTGCTCGGCCTCGGCTGCGTGCTCGTCGCCTTCCTGTACCCGGAATCCAAGTTCCCGCGGCCGCACATGGACGAGCTGGTCGCCGGCAAGGCCTCGCCCGCGACCTCGACGTCCGACGAGAAGAGCGGCGCGCAAGCCATCGAAATCGCCGACGGCATCGCCGAAGTCCCCACACACAAGACCAGCAACTCCACCACCGGCGACCTCGAAAACACACCAACGGCCGCGCGCGACCCGTGGCTGGGGCGGGGCACGCCCAGCAAGCGGCAGTGGCTGGTATTCCAGCCGAACGCCAACCCGTGGCGGTCCATCTTCCTCGACCTCTGGATCCCGTGGAAGCTGTTCGCGTTCCCGATCGTCGAGTTCGCGTCCTTCGTGGTGTCGTGGAGCTGCTCGTCCTTCCTCGCCATCAACCTCACCCAGGTCCAGAACTTCGCCGCGCCCCCCTACCTCTGGTCCAGCGAGGTCATCGGCTTCACCAACTTCGCCATCCTCGTCGGCGCCTTCATCGGCCTCTTCACCGCCGGGCCCTTCAGCGACTGGGTCGCCGCTAAGCTGACCGCCCGCAATGGCGGCATCCGCGAGCCAGAGATGCGCCTGCCCGCCATGATTCCCTACGTCGTTATTATGATTCTCGGGAATGTTTGCGTCGCGGTCGGGTATGAGCATAAGTGGCACTGGGCGCCGATCGTGGTGATTGGGTACGCGTGCGCCGGCATCCAGGTCGCGGCGCTGCCGGCGATTGTGAGCACGTACGCGGTCGATTCGTACAAGCCGGTGGCGGGCAGTCTGTTCGTGAGCATCACCGTGAACAAGAATCTGTGGGGCTATGGTTTCGGCAAGTTTATCACGCCGTGGAGCGAGCAGGCTGGGTAAGTTTCCTGTCGCCCTCTTGTCTGTTTGTGGAGCAGGTGGACTAACGAGACTTGCAGGTTCATTGCTCCGATCATGACTAACTGCGCCCTGATCACGTTGTTCAGCGCCTGTGGCATCATCTTCTACTTCTACGGAAAGACGTTCCGTAGGTGGAGCAAGAACAGCAAGGTTCACAAGATGGAGTAAGCTTGTGTTGGAGGGGGCTGTGGGCGTAATGTGATGATGAATGTACCGGATGTAGCCCTTATGAATGATTATGTGTTCTGATATATCTTCTGTGATGTGTTGCGGGAGGCTTCGTAGCTTACGTCGATTACTATGTTAAACCATAACATGATGCATGATGTCCAAACGACGTCTGGAGCGGTGCAAGTTCTGAGTGTGAACTGTTGTTGTAGAGTCGGGTACCTGCGATGTAATTCTCAAGTCGTTGCCTGCTGCTGCGCTCCGAAGTATGGCTCTACGGATTGGATCCGTCACAACTTGAGCGCGTAAGGTTGTGTTTGGGTTGACACTGATCATAGATAGGTGTGAATCGTTGCAGAGCCAGCCTTCGGGTGGCCTTGAAGAGCAAATGCGATGCCGTTGCTGCGACAGTCGTGAATCTGGACGTTACATTTCTGTTTGTGCTTCCCAGGTGAGTGAGATAGCGCCGCCGTGGTCATTCGCTTGCCGGCGGCGCGCTTCTACCGCGTTCTGTAGGGAGGTGAAGCCTTCATCCGGACGCAAAGCGAGCCACTCCCCTACCATTCGCATCCGGACGACGACCTCAACTCCCCACAGCGCGCTCCTCCATCCATCCACAACCCACACAAACACACACCCCCAGACGCGCAACCACACAACCAACAAACCACCACAATGCCTCGCGCCAAGAACACCGCCGCCGCCGCCGCCGCCACTCCCCAAACCCTCACCTTCATCCCCGCCGACCCCGCCGCCTTCTACACCACCGCGCCCCCCGCCCTCCCACCCCGCCACCCCACCTTCCACCTCCGCTGGGCCGCCCCCCTCTCCCCGTCCTCCTTCTGCGCAGCCCCGCCGGAGACCAAGAACATGCGCGGAGACGCGTGGACGGCGCAGGAGAAGGAGCGGTGCCTGCACGTGCTGACGATCATCTGGGAGCGGGCGCCGGGCATGGGGAAGACGGAGGCGTGGGGGATGGCCGGGCGGCTGATGCGGGATGTGTGGGGGTCGGGGCGGAGCGGGGATGCGATTGCGAAGGTTTGGAGGGGGGAGCTGGAGGCGGTGTGGCAGGAGAAGCGGAGGGTGCGGAGAGAGGAGGGTGAGCGGGAGCAGCAGGGGGTGGGAGAGATGGCGGGGCAGCGGGACGGCGGCGGTGAGGAGGGCGGCGCGGAGCGGGCGGTCGTTGAGCAGATGGCTGCGGGTGCGGCGGAGGGGGCTACGGCGGTGGCGAGAGGTGGAGGGGAGGCTGAGGAGGAGAGGGGTGAGGAGCCTGGTGGCGGGCTGAGCGAGGAGCAGAAGAAGGCGTGGTTCGGCGGAGAGCTGGGCGAGGAGCTGGAGAAGGAGCTGTTTGGCGGAGAGCTCAGTGAGCTTAGCGAGGAGCTGGAGAGGGACCTTTTTGGCGGGGAGTCGAACGAGGAGTACGGCGAGGAGCGCAGCGAGGAGCACGGTGAGGAACACGGCGAGGAGCAGAGCGAGGAGCTCAGTGAGGGGCTAGAGAGGGAGCTGTTCGGCGGCGATGAGGTCGACGGCGAGGAGTGATTCGGGGGATGTTTGCGAGCATGAACCAGCGACCAGAGACGTTGTAGCGGGTTTGTGTGCGGGAGTGGAGCATATGACAAGATAGAGAATGGGAATACCAGATGACAACTCAGCCAGTATGGACCAATCCAATGCAAACAGCGTGATGAGCATGCGGGTACAGCTTCGTTGCGCGTGCTGGATGCGTGCCGGATTCGAGTTTTGGCGGCGCAGCGAGGTGCCTGCTGCGTTTTGCCGGTGATTGCATTGACTGGACTCTTTTCGCTACAAAAATAAACTTACCTCTCCGCGCCCTGCACTCTCTTCCACACCCAACCCCGACAGCCATGGACTCTCGTCAGCAGAGTTCGAAGCTGCCGGCCGGCGACGAGGGCCGTCAGCGTCAGCGTGAGGTTCAAGAAATGCACCAATTCTCGACCCAGGTAAACGGCCAGATCGCGCGAATGGTCGAACAATACTACCAGCGCCGCGACCGCCATGCTGCTCCGCAGACTACGCCGGCCGCCGCCTCTGCCGCGCAGCACCCCATTAGCGAAGACGCCGAAGCCGGTGACAGCCAGACAACCGTCGACAGTCAGGAAACCATCCTAGCTGAAGACCAAACCGCCACGGCTGCCGCTACGAGCTCCCAGCAGCACCATGGCGGATTCTTCGCAGCGGAACCTCCGCAGATGATCCTCCCAGACAAGCAGCATCGTCTCCACACCCGTCAACCCGCCGGCTACCTCCACCAGACGTACCAGCACATTCCTCACTGGCCGTTCGAGTACTCAGACGTCCGCGCCGAGCCGCTGGAGAACCCGCTGCCAGTGACCGTGCTCGCGCCGCCCGGACTCACGGAGGACCACTTCTGCTTCGCCAACGAGCGCGCCCAGTACCTCGCGCAGTGCGGTCCGAACACGGACTTCTCCCAGGTAAACGCTCCCCGCCCATCCCCAACTTGACCCACAGCGCTGACACTCCCGCCCGCAGACCGTCTTCATGAACAAGACCTGGTCGCGCCCCGGCAAGCAGCCCCGCCGCGCCACCGTCACCAACCCCCAGCAGCAGCCCGACCCTGACCACCAACTCTTCAACGACGACGAGATCGAGCAGATCGAGACCACCTTCCTCGACAAGGTCGCGGCCATGCGGGTCCGCGCCCAGCACGGCCCCGCGGCTCTCCCGGAGCACGAGCAGCGCAAGCGCAAGCTCGCGGCCGGCGAGCTCCCGCACTGCGACGCCGACGACGACAGCGACCCGAAGCACTACAAGGACTGCGCCGTCTGCCGCGGCATCCGGGCTCGCGCCATCCCCGAGGAGCACTGGTACTGGGAGGGCAAGGACGGCCAGGAGGAAGGGAAGACGATGATGCCGATGCATGGGATCCTCACCAGGGGCGGTTCGAGACGGGCGGGCAGAGACGCGGCGGCGCTTGCGACGCCCGAGACGTCGGTGACGGGCGAGCAGGCGCGGAGGTGACGGGGCGTGGGCGAAGGGTGGCAACGGGGCATGATGGGTGGGACGGGGGGTTCTGCTTTATGAGCGGGTTGCTAGACACGACGGATACGTGGACAATGCGCGGGCGGGCGATGCCTGATATGATGGCATTAACGCGAATGCAGAGTGCAGAGACGCGACGTGAGGTGAAGTGAAGTGAGAGGCCGGGACGCTTGGACGCACGGGCCCTTTCGTGATTTTCGCTTGCAAGCCCTGCAGCTGCCGCTGCATATTTTCTTTTCTGGTGCGACACCTCGCCCTGCTGCCCTTTCCCGCCCCATCTCCTGTCGTAAAATTCCGCAGATGATGTCGCACTCTTCACACTCCTCCGACACGGCCTCCGACCCTCTGGACACGCGCGACGACGAGGGTTGGGAGGATGCCGAGCCCGATGTCGAGGAGATCCGGGTCGTCAGCCTGTTCGGCGACGACGTCTTCCCGGATGTCAAGCAGATGATCGAGGATTGCAAGAAAAGGTACAACTTCGACTTCATTGGCATCCAGAAGAAGCTGGGTGTGTACTCTTCCTCTCATTTGCTTAAATCTTTGCTCTTGGCCTCTTGTCCTTGAGCTTTTCCTCTACATCACGTGCGGCCGGGATATCCTTTTCAGGATATCCGCTGATCAAGCCAACCTGCTCCTCTCTACATCGTTTACGTTGCAAACACATTTCTCCAGTCTAGCATCACAGACCATGCGCGATTCTCAAAGCGTCTCGTTCAAGTGACTGATTTGTCCCCCAAGGCCTTGATTTCTTCTCCAGCATCAAGCTCGTGAACTACATTCGCAGCGAGGTCAAGAATGGCAACAAGAACCCTGACGTCTCATCGGCATCACTATTCGCCGACGACAAGTTCCTTCAGCCGGTTCTCGAGGACGACGCTGTGCTTTTCTCTCTGGACGAGCTGTCAGCGGACGATGAGGCTGAGGCGCCGCAGTCGGAAGAGGGCAAGGCGGTCGCGAGAGCCAAGGAGCTGGAGGAGGAGCTCCAGAGGCTAGCAGGCCAGTTTGCCGAGTACCGCGAGCAGGTCTCGAAGACGCTTGAGGAGCGTTGGAACGAGAAGGATGCCTCGAAGTCTGCTGAGGCTGGCCCTTCGGACTCTGCGAAGGAACCCCAGGGCAAGTGGGGCATCGATACGGGATACTTTGATTCTTACTCCTATAACGGTAAGCCAAATACTGTTGGGCCGGGACTCCCCAGCTGACGTCTCTCAGACATTCACGAGACCATGCTCAAGGATACCATTCGCACCGATGCCTACCGGGACTTCATCTACGAAAACAAGCACATCTTCGCTGGCAAGACTGTGCTTGACGTTGGATGTGGCACGGGCATTCTCTCCATGTTCTGCGCCAAGGCAGGAGCCGCCCATGTCATCGCCGTTGACAACAGCGAGATGATCGAGAAGGCAGTCATCAACTGCCACGCCAACGGCTTCTCGGAAAGGATCACCTGCCTGCGCGGCAAGATCGAGGAGGTCACACTTCCCGTTGACAAAGTTGACATCATCGTCTCCGAATGGATGGGCTACTGCCTGCTGTTCGAAGCCATGTTCGACAGCGTGATGTGGGCCAGAGACCGCTATCTCAGGCCAGACGGCTTGATGGTGCCCAGCCACACCACTCTGCACATTGCACCCTTCTCCGACGACGACTACGTGGCGGATAGCATCGAGTTCTGGCGCGACGTGTACGGCTTCGACATGAGCGCCATGATGGACAAGATCCGCGACGACGTGAGGGTCAAGAGCTTGACGCCGGACAAGCTTGGTAAGCTCGGCCACACCCCTTCTGGAATCGCGATGCCATGCTAACTCTGCCCTCGCAGTCGCGAAGTCGTCTCAATTCATCCAGCTCCCACTCCACACCATCACCACCGAGGAGCTGGAGTTTGTGAAGAGCTTCTCCGTCGAGATCGACAAGGACGCCGACGCGCTGGACGGCTGGTGCATCTGGTTCGACACGTTCTTCCTGCAGTCGCGCGACGCGGCGCTACCGGCGGACGCGCGGGCCGAGACGTGGAAGCAGGGCGGCGTGGCGTTCACGACGGGCCCCGGCGGCAAGCCCACGCACTGGGAGTCCGGGCTGCTGCTCGTCGAGCGCAAGGGCGGCGCGGCCGAGGCGCTGAAGAAGGGCCAGGCGATCGCGGGCAGCGTCACGTACAAGAAGGCGGGCAAGAACACGCGCGATCTGAGCATCGAGATCGAGTGGGAGGGAGCCGGCGCGGCGGGCGGGAAGCGGAAGCAGGCGTGGAAGCTGGAGTAGGCAGCCAGCAGCAGCAACCCCTGCGCGCATGGCACGCAGCGGCGCTCCGGTAGATAGAGCCTGGCTGGGATGTGGATGGTGTTGCAGCAGCGGGCGGCGATTGGCGGCGGGGCAACGCTAGGAATGCATGATTATCGCAGCCAGATGACGGCCGGATGCGGCGCACACGGCCGCGCAGACGGGCGTGGGGAATGCGGAGGAGGGCGGAGGACGCAGGCGCGAGATCTGGAGGGCGAATGTGGGCGCACGAGTCGGGTGTCGTCATCGCACGGGCCTGTTGTCGCAGTCACCCCATGACAGCTGGCCTGCCTGGCACTCCAGAGCATCGAGCCCACGCCGCAACCCGCGCACATGCTGTGTTTCCGAGACATCGACGCGTGAGAAACGCCCGCCGCCCGCCCGTCCAGCTCTGCCCCCAACGCGCCGCCCGTCCGCCGGACCATGACGACGCAGCTGTAGAGCCTCCACGCTCCAACATTCCCGTTCCATGCGCGCCATCCTCCCCGGCCGTCCCAACGCAGAGCTCGCTGCTGTGACCACCGGGCTCTGGGAGGGAAGGCAGCTCATCGTATGCCGGCCCACCGCTCTCCGCCAGCCAATGCGCCCCAGCTAACGCGCTCCGCGCCGTGTCGCAGGCGTACATCTCCGGCAATGCCCTCGTCATCCTCGGCGGCCCGCGACACATCATCCAGACCACCTACAATGAAGACGAAGAAGACCTGGTCTCGGTGGTCCTGGACGAGCCGTCGGGCAAGATCGCAGTCGCCTCGACGAAGGCTGCCTACGTCTACAAGCCCTACGGCCTGGACATTGGCCAGCCCAAGGTGCGTGGCCCTGCTCTGGTGCTGCTGCTGCGCCGCCGCGAATGCTGACATTGGGCATGGCAGTGGTCCCTGCAACACACCCTCGCCCTCCCGGACTCGGACGACGCGATCAGAACGCTGTCGTGGGGCCTGGCCGAAGAGCTCCTGATCGGAAGCGCTTCCCTGACTCTGTTCTCCACCCACAATCACGAATCCGAACGGCTCTTCTCCACGCCGCTCGCCTCGCCCGCCAAGCTCGCGCACTTCTCCTACGACGCCACCTTCATCGCCTCTACCTCCCAGTACGACCGCCTCGTCAAAGTATGGCACCGCCTAAGCTTCGGCAGCGTCGAGGAGCGCTTCGACGTCGCCTACCTGCCCCATCCCACCACCGTCACCGGCCTGCACTGGCGCCGGCCCCGCCACCGCGAGCAGAGCATTGAAAACGTGCTATACACAATATGCGCCGACAACAAGGTCCGCGTGTGGGTGGGCGGAGAGCACTTTGGACCGGAGATCTTCCAGCTGTGGGCGGACATCGACCTGGCCGAGTCCATCAAGCCCCGCGCTCTCGACCCCGGATCTCGGTCGGGCCGCCGGTACACCTTCTTCATCGACAGTGCCGACTTTGCCGTTGCCACGGAAAAGGCGGTGCAACAGGCGTCAGACGGGCGCGGACAGGAGGAGTCTCATGCCCTGCAGCACCTGATAGAGGTTGCGAACCGGACGCCCGAAGTGTGCGTGGTGCTGGACGACAAGGGGAACATGTCGGCTTGGGGGCTGGAGAGCGTCGATACCAAGACCAAGAAGACTAGCGCCATCTTCAACATCGCCCACGTTGAGGGTTTGAAGCTCCACTTTGCCAAGGATATTCTTCCAATCGAAGACAATGTTCAGTTCTATAGCTTCTGCGGAGATGCCCACGGCAGTTCGTTTACCCTGCTCATGCATCATTTCGACGGCAGGTTGGAATGGCTGGAGGGCAAGATTGACTTACTGTTCGACCCGTCGCCGCTCAAGTTGACGAGACTCCGGCGCGAGACGATCCTGACAGGTCACACCGGGCCCGTCAAGAAGGCGGTTCGCACAGCAACCGGCCGAGCGTTGATCTCGCGCACAGACAAGAACGAGGGTGTTGTGTGGAAGCAAGAAAACTCGAAGCATTCCGGCCCGGTGCTTGCCCGGCACAGCACCGTGCAGGTGAACGAACATATTCATCGGACGTCTTTGCTGCAAGAGGGCGACTTTGTAGTCTTTCTGCACCATGGCAGCATCTCGCTTTGGGATGCTCGAACCTCGAGGGCAAAGGAGGTTGCTCGCTGCAAGTACGAACTGCAAGGAAAGCCGCTCTGCCTCCTTCTCATTCCGGAAGTCGAGGCGGACTCTGGATGCGTCCACCTCGCCACCATATCCTCTGAGATGAAGGGCATTGGCTGGGAGGTGCGGATACCGCCGAAAATGACAGGCGGGAATTTTCGTGGACATCGCCGGACACCGTCCATCAACGTTGAAGGCAAGATATCGATTCAGGAGATCTGCAAGTTTGACCTGGGGGATGGGGAGGGACTCGCCTACGTCATCCCCGTGGACCCAGCTGGAACTCCGTCTGTCATCTCTGGCTTCCTCGACACTTTTGCGCGCGATGTTGCAATCTCCTACACGACCTCCGGCGTCATCAAATCCTGGACTGCTCGGCTGAGTTCCGATCGCAAGAAGTTGGAATGGCTATGCACTTCGACAGTGGATACGGGAGTTGACAACCCGACGCTGTGTAGCGGCACTTCCATCCGCAAGGCAGCGTTGGTGGACGCCGAAAAAACCGGCCTCACAATTTGGAGCACGAGAAGCGCGCAGTTGGAGCATGAGGAGCGCTTTGAAAGTCACGACATTATTCAGGACATCGATTGGTCTTCATCGCCTGACAACCAGTCCATCCTTGCTGTTGGATTTCCCCACAGAGTTGTCATCTACGCGCAACTCCGCTACAACTACCTCGACCATGGTCCATCTTGGGCGGCGATACGTGAGGTCCGCATCCGGGAATTCACCCCCCATCCCATTGGCGACTCGGTCTGGCTCGGAAGGGGCAATCTGGTCATCGGCGCTGGCAACCAACTCTTCGTTCAGGACGAGCATGTTGAAGTCGATGATGGCATCCTTCCAGATTTCCGTCTTGCGACGCAATCACACCGCGAAGCGCATCGGAAGAAGGAAGTCGACTTGTTCACTCTTGTCAGCAGGCTAAATGGTCCACTGCCGGTCTACCACCCGCAACTTCTCGCCCAATGCGTCCTCCTTGGGAAGCTGGCCCTTGTGCAGCGGATCCTCATCAACTTGTACAAAACCCTCAAGTTCTACACCGAGGGTGATTCTTTTGACACTTTCCTTGGACTGCCGGCTGAAGATTTCTTCCTGGATCAAGATGTGGGTGTCCCTTGTTGTCAATCTATAGTGCACGACTGACGAATCGATAGAATGTCATGAACGGCGCGGCTCGGAAGGAAATGCAGTCTTCCTATGCAGACTTTACCGATGCCGACGATGAGCCAGCCAGCGTCACAGAAGAGGTTGCTGCAAACTTGAACGAGCTCCTCTTGACCAAATCGGTACCGCAATTGTCGAACCGCGAGCAATTCCATCTGGCAGACATCGTCGAGTGTGTCGGCACCGTCGAGAAGCACCGGAGAAGTGTCGACGACAATGCGTGTCGCTTCTTGCTGTTCTTCAGACAGCACTATCTCCGTGACAGGGATGGACAGCGAAACGAGGACAAAGCTCACATTTCTTGGCGCGAAATCACTTGGGCATATCACAGCGGCAGCCAGGATATCCTGATGGATCTAGTCAGCAGGCATTTCCAAGGGCGAATGCTTTGGAAGCAGGCGAGGGAGGCGGGCATCTTTATGTGGATGACCGACCTCAATGCACTGGTGAGTTCGGAGAGAGCTTTGCAAAGTCGCAGTCCTCACGGCAGTGCCACATACTGACTGTTCTATCATAGCGAGCCCAATTCGAAGTCATCGCTCGGAACGAGTATACCAAGACGGAAGAGAAGAACCCGGTGGACTGCAGCCTGTACTATCTTGCGCTGCGCAAGAAAGCAGTCCTGCTTGGTTTGTGGCGCATGGCTACGTGGAACCGTGAGCAGTCTGGCACCCATCGCCTGCTACAGAACAACTTCAACGAGGCTCGTTGGCGAACCGCTGCACTGAAGAATGCCTATGCGCTAATGGGCAGGCATCGCTTTGAATATGCCGCGGCATTCTTCCTCCTGGCGGATCATCTTCAGGATGCGGTCTCAGTTCTGGCTAGTCAGAGGAACGACATGCAGCTGGCTATCGCAGTTGCCCGGGTCTACGAGGGAGATGACGGACCGGTGTTGCGCAAGTTCATCACGGAAAGAGTTCTCCCGCACGCTGTAAAGGAAGGCAACCGGTGGATGGCAACATGGGCTTTCTGGATGCTGGGAAAGAGGGACGTCGCCGTGCGTGCCTTGGTGGTAAGCTCCTCGTCCCTCCCCAACCGCAACCAACTAACACAGCTCCGCAGACGCCTCTCTCGGGCCTCCTCTCCCCGCCCGACTCCCCCAGCCTCCAATCCAAGCTCTTTCTCACCGACGACCCGGCCCTCGTCGTCCTCTACCGCCAGCTCCGCGAGAAGTCGCTCCAGACGCTCCGCGGCGCCCTCGCCGTCACGCCGCGCGCCGAGTGGGAGTTCATCGTGCACACGGCGCGCCTGTACGAGCGCATGGGCTGCGACCTGCTCGCCCTCGACCTCGTGCGCTCGTGGGAGTTCCTGGCCCCGCAGCCGCCGGCCGAGCGGCTGGGGCCGCTGCCGACCCGCCTGCCGCCGCACTCGAGCCACCCCAGCTTCGGCCTGACCAACGGACCCACGAGCCCCGGCGCCGCCGCCGCCGCGACGTACGACATCGATCCGCGGAAGCTGTTGAAGCGGCGCAGCAGCCTGGTGGTTGCGGATCTGCCGCCGGCGCGGGAGGAGGTGCGGAGCGCGTTGGATGGGTTCGTGGACGGGGGGGCGGGGGAAGTGGTGGTGGTTAATGGCGGGGAGGGAGGGGTTAATGGCGGGGCGGCGGAGCAGAAGAAGAAGGCGCCGCCGACGCAGTTTCACGAGCCGGATGCGAATAGTCTGTTGGATTCGTTTGGGTTTTGAGGGAGGCGCGAGGGCTGCGTTGTGTGTATGTAGATTACCCGAGGGCTTTTTTTTTTTTTTTTTTGGAAAACGGCGTCGAGCGGCGTGTTTTTTCTTCTTCTATGTATGTTTCTAGGAGGCGGAAACGCGTGCTGCTGGAGGGAGGGAGGAGTGTTCGATACCGTGGGGGGTGAGATTGAGAAAGAAGATTGTTCTTGTTTTGATTGTTTTTGTGTGTGCATGTGCGGTGGTTAATTCCCTGATTTGTTGCATCTTCTGAGAACCCTCCTCCCGAACTCGCTCTGCGCTTCCCCCCCCTCTCTCTCTATTGCCAAGACAGCCACCCCGTCTCCCGTCTCGACGCCACCTGGGCGGCTGCACCGGAATCCGTCCTACGCGTCTCCCCATCACCGCTTTTCTGTGGCAAAAATCGATAGCGCCCAAGGCTCGGGCGTAGATCAGGACTGACGGAGTTGGCCTGGCGTTTTCCCGCCGCACCGGCGCCGCTCTAGACCTTTTGAGTCGACCGTTAGTTCTCCGTGACGGTGGGCTGTGGTAACGACAATAGGAGAGCGGTTGATCTAATCAGGCGGGGGGAGAACGACGGGGAATATTGCACGGCGTTTCCGCTAAGAGCGCTGAGATCGAACCTCGGTGCAGGCGTCTTCGGGGCCAAGTATAGACACACAGGCATGATCGCTGATGACTGGCTCGTCGTCGAGGCACGGTCCCAGGGAGAGAGGCATTTGTTTGCGCATGCTCTTCGCTTTCGGTACGAGATGCAGGATCTGCGATTTCCTTCCAAGCGAGATGGCTAGGTGGTGAGTGTTTCTGCTGATCGCGTCTGGAGGGCCGGTGAAGGCGGGCGGCACGGTGGAACGCTCAGCGCGGCGACGTCTTGAAACCTCCTCATGCGCTGTGTTTGAGAGGTGATTGACGGGACGCGCACACATCGGCGGGTGGGATGTGCGAGGTGACGATGGTGAGTGAGTGTGTTCGTGTTGATCCGGGATCGTCCTTAATTTCCTCGGCTGTGGCGTTGTCGGCCTGGCCGTGGCCGCGGCTTCCGGAAAACTTCTCTCCAGGCAACACCACTGCACCCGCCCGCCCCAATGCTCGGAGCTCGTCCGCCGCACTGAGCACTGAGCCTGCCCGGGTCGAGCCTCAGCCGTGCGCCCTCGACATCGCCCGCCCGCTGCGGAACACCTCCCCGTCCAACAAGCAATGCAGACCGATCCTGCAGTCTGGCTGCGCCTCACCGGTCGGTCCTTCCATCGTCAGCTGCCACAGGGACGGCCTGGTTGTCGGATCGCCCCGGGCCCACAGGCGTGACGCTGGCCTGCCGTGGATCTCGCGTGCCGCCCTGCCGTCCTCGAAAGGAGCTGCCGATCACTGCTGCAGCGGCTGCTATTTCGACGGGGTCCTGGGAGCCGCTTATTTCGTACGGCACTCTCCTCGTGGGCGTCTGGTCGACTGTGCGGCTGAGAAGCCCGACGCGTCACAGCAGCTCTGTCCAGTGTCTTGCTATGGCCACGAGAGGTCCCACAGTGCTCGCCGCCGGTGTTGAGCCCAATTGGACGCGCACGCTAGCACCGCTTTTTTCGGACCGAGCACGTCTGCCGTCGCGCCGGATCAGGAAAACGGGACTCGGCGACGCGGCTCGTAGCGTTGGCGTCGTGTCGTCCCTCGATTCGGGCTGCGGGCCATTGCAGTCCGACGCAGGTACGGCGTGATTCGCGATTGCGTCTGCCGGCTGCCCTTGGTATCATCCTTCCAACCCTCAGGAGGCCTGCTCCCGTGTCGGCGGCCCTGCTCCCACGCCGCAGCGTAATGTCCGGAACACTGGGGCCTGCACTGGTCCAGGCACACGGCCATCGTGCTGCCTCGCCTAGGGTCCCGTGGCGAACCAGCGCCCTAGACTGCAGGGGATGCTGCGATGATCGCAAGGAGCCCGCTAGCAGGGTGTGCACGCAGCGCTCTCACGTCGCCCGCGTCTGCCGTTACAGCTGTCTCTTACACCCACCCGCCGGCAGGGAGCAGCCTGGCGGTGCAGGAGTCGCTCAGTTTGTGCCGACTGTCCCTGCCCGCCGAGACCCAGAGACGAGCATCTGCCCAGGCCGGAGCCAGGTAGACGGTTCCCGCTGCCGTGAATCCCACAGTCGTGAGCCGCAGTTTTGGCAAAAGGGTGTCTAGGCTCTTCGATCTCACGATCCTACCGTCGTTGGTCCTAGATCCTTCCCCAGAGGGTTTTCCTGATCCGTCAAAAGGTCAGGGCATTGCACACCTCACCGCCGACAGAGCAATTCCCGGCCCCGGTCCCGTATGCAAGTCTGAGCTCCACCACCCTGGCACATAAGCATTGCTTCCTCTCCCACTCGCTACGCTCTGCGCCCGAGACCCACCCCCGGGTCTTTCGTTCTTCCCGTCCTTGCTCCACCCCCCTCTAACAATTCCCCTCTTCCGCTGCGTCTGGAGTCTGTTTAAGCCCGCCTGGAGCCGCCCGTCCGCCCATCCGCCGCACCACCCGCCATTCAACTTCCGCACTACATCATCAGACCACCGGCCTCCCCCACCGCTGCGTGCGACACGCATTCTCGGTGATCCACTCGGCGACTGGCCCCGCGAACCTCTCCAAGGCCTACGAACCGGCTCGTTCCAAGCCAAACATCCTGCACCATGGCGATGTTCGTGGATAATGCGCCGCACGTGGCCGGCACAGTCATCAGCATCACCGTCATCGCTTTCACCATGTTTGCTCTGCGGGTGTATACGAGGTTAAAGGTGGCAGCCTGGGGAATTGATGACTGGTGCATGACGGCAGCTACAGTACTGTTCCCGCCCTGTTTGCCCTGTCGTCCCGTACTGATCCGCCAGGTTCCGTTCGGCATTCTCTCGGCATCGTGCTTGGTCGCCGCTTTCAATGGCGTCGGTGTCCACAAGCAGAGATTCGGGCAGCCCGGCGATCCAAACTACAAGTACCAAGAACTGGGCCTGAAGGTACGCCACGTGTACGGTGAATCGCCACGGCAGGGCGCTGACAGACGCAGTGGTTCTTCATGTTCGAGGTGTTCTACTGCGTCGCCATCATCCCGATCAAGCTCAGCATCGCGTTCCAGCTGATCCGCATTGCCCAAGGACGGAAGCCCTTCGTCTACAGCCAGTATGTGGTGGCGGCCATGTTTACGGTCATGAACATCATCGCCGCCTTGTACATTATCTTCCAGTGCACCCCGGTCTCGTAGGTCTCCCGCGCTCCGCACGGCGAGAAACATGATGGACTGACAGCTGGAACAGGTGGGCGTGGCACACGAACCAGCCCGGAGGCTGCAACGACGCGAGGATCCTCACCGACATCTACTACGCCACGACGGCAGTGAACATCGCGACTGACTGGTTTTCGGCGTTCATGTAAGTGGTTGGGTGGCGCGACTCAGGCACCGCGGCTAACGAGTCATCAGGCCCATCCCGCTGCTGTGGAACGTTAAGCTTAATCGCAACGCCAAGATCTCGGTTGGCGCCATCCTGAGCTTGGGTATCTTGTGAGTTGGTCCCGAAGGAGTGGGATCTGGGATTGTCGAGGCTGACTCCGTCACCCAGCGCGTCGCTGTCCGCATGCATCCGTCTCAAGTACACGGTCAACCTGCAGAACTCGACCGACTACCTCTGTGGTTCCCCTTGCTGAGCCGCCCAGCCGAGTCTCCATTTGCTAACATTTCCGCGCAGATGCCGTCTCCGACATTCTGATCTGGGGATATGCCGAGAACGGCATCGGCATGATCGTCGGCTGCGTTGGAACCCTCCGCCCGCTCTTCCGCAAGGTCCTGCATCTGGGCGGCGGTTCCGAGAGCGATCCGTCGACGCCGCACTACGGCCTCAACAGCCAAAAGTACGCGGCCGGCACGTTCCCCAGCAATGCGCGCCGCACCTACAAGGACCTCGACACCACCTTCGAGCTGGAAGAAGGCCACGGGGGCTCGGTGGCTTCGACAGCGGACAAGTACGGCACCACGACGCACGAGACGCAGATCAAAGCCGGCTACGGCAGCAACGCAAGCTTGCACAGCGACTCGGACAGCCAGAAGCAGATTCTGGACGAGTCGGGCGGCATCATGGTGCACTCGCACGTGCAGATCTCCCGGGACTAGAGAGCGTGCGAAGTGCGGGTTCTTTTGGTTGGCGTAGCGGCAGGAGCTGGCGGGCGAGCTCTGAGGACTTTCCCGGGGGCTGGAGCACCAGGCGTATTTGGAGTGCTGCATCGCGCAACCCTCCGTTTTTGAAAATTTAAAAGATACCACGACATAGGTTTTGTAATAGGGAATAGACTCTTTTGTTCAGAGCCCGCCCGCTCGTCTGCACAGCGCGTGGCCGCAAACACGCCTCGAACACCACGACGGGCTCAGTCGGCGCCAACCCTCCGGCACCAAACACACCCGCGTCTCCCATCCGGGAGGGGAGCCCCCAGCATCAGCAGCACCCCTGCAATTGGTTTTCGCCAGCCAGGACACCGCCAAGCCTCGCATTGAAAATACCACCCAAAACCGGCTCAGATCGCCACCGCCGCATCCTCCAACGCAAAGCCAGCTACAGCACCCCATCCGCGTGGCCCCCGCAACGCATGAACGAGGGGCCGGCGCCTCATGCCAACGAGGAACGAAGTCGGAACCACCGCACCCCATTCCCCTTTAATCAGTAAACATTGTCGACCCGCGCCGCCGCACCGACGTCGTCCCTTGGACGCCCCGTCTCGCTTCGCCCGCGAACGGCCCCGCCTCCGTCCGAGGCGCCAGAGCTTCGCGGCGACTGGCGTGCGCACGGACGGCCGGCGCGCTGGATTTTCATTCATTGCTGCGCGGTCGGAGATCCCTGGCGGGTGTCAACCCGTCCGCGTCCGTCCTTCGAACGGCGCGCTGTCCTGCGCAGGGACGGGAGGAAGCGCAAGTCGACGATGGAGACGCACCTGGGCGCCGTACCTGGCGTCCGGCCCTCCCGAGCAGGGATGCTGCTGTCGGGTAGACTGAGTTGGCTCGTTTCGAACGGCAGCGGATGCTTCGACGCTGTCGCGATTGGCTGGCCGCGCTGGACACGATGCGCGGCGCATGTCGGACGGCGAGCTGGCTTCGCCATGCCGAGTAACTCGGACTCGCGAGTGAGGTGCGAGTGGTTTGCTGGGCGGTTGCCGAAGATGCGGCTGCGCTGCGGTGCGGTGTGCTGGTGCTTTTCGGGGCGTTGGTGCGGAAGATGTTGCGAGTGGGGTTGGCGTGCGGTGGGGAGGGAAGAGGTGGATTGCTGGGATCCGAGGGATATGGATGTCAGGGTCGTGGCGGAGAGGAGGTATTTCACGAAGCTGGGGTGCGGTGGCTGCGGTGTTTACGATGGTAGTACGGGCGGGCGCGCAGTAAGGAATTGGGTGCTTGTGAGGGGTGACGTGGAGCCGGGATGGGATGAGAGTACAATGGTGCGAAACTACATGGCGGTTTGCGAGGAGTGTACGTGGGATTCAGCGCTGCAGGTTGCTGTGGAAGAGATGGATTGCGTGGCAATTTCTGAGTAAGCTGGTTGGATTGAATGAGCGCAGGGGTACATTCTGATTATACTCGCTTGATACCCTTTCTAAGAGCATTGATCTTCAACCCTCAGTCCTCGAGAATCCCCACTGTGGTCGGGCCGCGTGACCCTGCCGCCTGAGATACCCATGCATTATATATATAACCAATTTTGGGCTGCCTTAGCTTATATATTTAACTACCAGTGTACTTGTAGATAGAAGATGATTTTCTCCCCTCTTTTCCCATTCCCTACTACCCAATAAGTAATGGACCTGCGGCCGCCTCGCCCTTTTTACTACCCTGACTGCTCACCCCGAGCCTGACGGAGATGACCCGAGCGGGACGGAGTCAGCCCGATCAGGACTCCGTCCTACTGAACACGGCGCCACCCTTTCTCAACACCTCGAGGAGCTGATGCTCAGACCTGCTTAATCATTACCCTTTGACAGCAGCCAGCGTTTTACTCTCACGCTGCCTCTGCTGAAAGTCCCTCGCGCCGTTGTAGGTGCAGTTGTAATCCATAAACTCCGCCGTGGTCCTGCGGCGCACCAGCTTACCAGCACTCGAGGGACCCCAATCATGCCGAGGGAACAGCCTACAGCGTAACCTTCGAGTCCTCCCCATTCGTCGCCGGCCTCGCCGCATGCCGGCTGTACGTCTGAATCAACGTCGCCCTGTCATACCTACACGCGACCACCTCCTCCAACCGCCTCTCCACCTCGTCCCCATCGACCCACCCATCCACCCCTTCAAACATCGCCCCCAACGCCTCCGCATCCTCCAAACTCTGGCTCGCCCCCTGCCCCTGCGTCGGCAACATCGCATGCGCCGCATCCCCAACCAGCACCACCCGCCCCCTCCGCCACCGCTCCAACGGCTCCAGATCCCTCAGCCGCCACAACCCGACCGGCCCCGCCGCGCCAAACACGCCCGCGACCCAGGCCGGAAAATCGCGATACGCCTCCCGCAGCGCCTCGACGCTCCCCTCCGTCCGCCACCCCGCCCCGGCCGCCACCTCCTCCCGCAGCAGCCCGTCCGGCACCAGCGCCACGACCGCGTAGTCGCCCTCCTCCCCGTCGTCGCCGTCGCCCACCCGACACGGCCCCATCACCAGCCGCCGGTCCCAGCCCATCACCATGCTCGTGTACGGCGCGGCCGGGTCGATCGCGGCCGCGAACGGCGTGGCGCGCAGCGCGGCGATGGGCGCCATGAAGCGGTAGGCGGACAGGCCGGTCGGGACGGCGGGGGCGGGGCGGCCGAGGACGGCGGCGCGCACGGCGCTGCGGATGCCGTCGGCGGCGACGACGAGGTCGGCGGCGAGTGAGCAGTCGTCGGCGAGGCGGACGGTGGCGGTGGCGGGGTCGGCGGAGGCGACGCGGGTGGAGAGGCGGAGGGAGGCGGGGGGCCCGGGGCGGGCGGGCGAGGTGGCGGCGTGGAGGAGGAGGGCGTGGAGGTCGCGGCGGTGGTAGATGACGCGGTCCTGGCGGTGTTGGTTGGCGGAGGGGAAGACGGAGGCAGGCGGTTCACTCACGGCGCCGTACTCGGCTTTCGTCGCCAGCGGGATCTCCTTCTCCAGCGTCCCATCGGTCGAGTAGATCCGGAGCCCCTTGTCGACGACACGCTTGCACGCGGGCTCGGTTGCGTCTCTGCCTGCGCCGACGCCCCAGCGTCTCTCGAGGATTTTGGACGCGTTCGGCTGGAGGGAGATGGCGGCGCCGATCTCGCGCAGGGAGCTGGACTGCTCGAGGATGGTGATCTCGCGGCCGGGGCCGCGGAGAGCTATGGCCTGGATTTTGCTGTGTGAAAGACTTCGAGGGTGGAAAGTCTGGTCTTACGGCGCTGAGCCCGCAGATGCCTCCGCCGACGATGATGATGCGGAAGGGCTTCTTGGCTTCGTCGTCTGGAGTAAACATGGCTTGATTGTATGGCGGGGTGTTTGAGACGTGGTTCAATGTCCGGAGACGCAAGAGGAGTGGACGCAGAAGGGTTCGGCCTTTCCAGCGCAATCCCCTCCACCCGCTACACTTAACATGCCGTCAACAGCTGGAGCTCCTGCAGCACCCCGCCGAGCTTCCGTGGGGTCGGAATCGCATGCTCTTTCCGACCCCACAGTTCCGGAAAGGCGGCCGGAAAGGTGGACGAAGTGTGGAGGATCGCCGGCCAGCCGCCCACGTTTCCGGCGCCGCACTGCATCCCTCGCGGATCGGAGACCACAGCCAGCACGGAGAGAACATGGCACACCCATCGAGACCGAATGCTTCTCTCTCCGCAATTCGGGCGCCATGTGTCAGCAAGAGCGCTCCCTAACCGACTGCAACGCATATAATTACCCCGAATCCTGCGTCCGTCTCCACTTCGGACATCCCATCTCACCTCCTCCCCAACACCATCTTGTCCCCTAAGAACACCACACGCCCAACATGCCTCCCCAGCCCATCCAAGCCCAGCCCTCCGGCCCGGACCGCCTCCAGTGCTCCGCGGCCGACCGGCACTACGGCGACTTCCGCGACGACCTCTCCCGCGACGGCTTCGCCATCATCAAAGGCGCCATTCCGCGCGAGCACGCCGACAAGTACGCCGACGAGATGTACTCGTGGCTCGAAGGCTTGTACGGCGCAACCCAGTGGCCTTGACCACCCACCCACACTAACACCCTCCCTCCCCACCAGCAACCTCGGCTTCGACCGCCACGACCCCACCACCACCCACGCCCGCCACCTTCCACGCATCACCGAAAAAGGCATGATCCTCCACTACGCCGCGACGCACGAATCCTTCGCCTGGGCCATCCGCTCCGAGCCGGGCGTCATCGCGCCCTTCGCCGCCGCCTACGCAACGCCCGACCTACTCGTCTCCTTCGACGCGCTCAACGCGTCCCTCCCGCGCACCGACCTACGCCCCAACGACCCCTGGCCGCACCAAGACCAGGACCCCGACGCCGGCGGCTTCCGCTGCCTGCAGGGGCTCGTCAACCTGCTGCCGAACGGGCCCGCCGACGGCGGGCTGGTGGCGTGCCGGGGCGGGCACCGCGTCAGCGGGGAGCTGCACGCGGCGATGCGGGCGGAGGGGGAGGCGCGCGTGCCGGCGTGGACGCGGGAGTGGTATGGGGTCACGGCGCGCGGGCTGGCGTGGTTGGAGGCGCGCGGGTGTCGGTGGGAGAAGGTGTGTGCGGAGCCCGGGGATCTGGTGGTGTGGGATAGCAGGACGCCGCATTATAACGTGGCGCCGGCGGAGGGGGGCGGGCGGCCGCGGTTTGCGGTGTATACGTGTTGTATGCCGGCGGCGGAGGCGACGCAGGAGGAGTTGAGGCGGAAGAGGGAGGCGTTTGAGGGTGAGTCGAGAGACCTGCGGGCGATGGGTGGCTGGCTGACGTTGGTGGCAGCGCGCGTCGGGACGACGCATTGGCCCAATGCCAAACACGTCGGCAGCAACGTCGCCATGCGCGACGGCAAGGACGACCCGCACAACAGGTTCAGGCCTGTCAACGAGCCGGTTCTGGATGAGCGTGCCTTCAAGCTAACTGGTATCCCGTACATCCAGGAGGAAGCCACGAGCGCGGCTGATGATGGGGATGTTGCGTCCGCTGCTGCCGTTGGTGACATCCGGCAGCCGCGGAAGATCCAGCCGGAGGTGGCCGTTGGGGCTTGAGACGGAAGACTGGATCGTGATGGATGGCGCATTGGGAAGCTTCACCTTCAGATTGTCTGTTCTACCTGGTGGACCGCTCAATTTGAGAACATTTGAGATTGCACGTGGAAGCTGTAGCTCAATCGAGATTTCTGTCGAGGACCCTGGCAATTGGAATTGATGAAGGCTGGTTATGTGATGAAAGAGGAGATGACGCAACGCAGTGCGGTAGAATCAGACGCGAAGACCAGTCAACAGAGCATTACAACCGCGCTACTCCGCAAAGGGGGAATCATTATTAATACAACAACGCGAACGCAAATCATAACCCCAGGCCGCGGTCATCAGAATGCGGTAACCCTAGAAATGATTCCAGCTCGTAATCCCACGGACCCATCCCGAGATCCAAGTTGCCGGAAAGGAGTTGCGTCCACGGTTCTTCATTCAAGAGGGAATCCAGCCCAGGCGTGTGGTGAGAAGAACATTGGCCATCGTCGTGTTCGGTGCTGCCAGAGGAGCTCGGTTCTCGCGCGCGTTTCGCTGGCACTTGCCCTGAGCTGCTTGAGATGGTCGCCTCTGGTTGCTGCCTTTCGCCGGAGACTTCCGAGCCGGGAGCCGCCAGCTCCACATGCTCCGAGGCCGCGTCGCGCATCAGCCCAAACATCTTGTTGAATCCCGCATCTTGGCCAACGGAGACGAAGATATCCTCGGTGAAAGTTGCGATGTTGAGAAGAAGCTGCAAATTATCTCAGTGACTCGCACTTTGGGAGGAATCGGCAGCTTCTGACATTCCACCGGGCGGGATGCTTGAGGATGGATATGGCGAGGACGAAAGTAGACAGAAGCGGTATCGTGGCGGTGAGGAGGTGAGCCAAGTCTCCGCACGAGCTTTTGAGTTCGTTGAGCACGCGGACGATGGCGCGGGCTGAAGCAACGCAGATGTCTTCAGCATCGTGGAGTCGGTAGGATGATTGGCCATCAGACACGTGCCGCTTGAGTTGCTCGCGGAAGACGTTGGCGTCAAGGATCAAGACGGTCCGGTGGAGGGCGATTATTCTATTCGTAGTTTCAGCGCGGGGTCGAACAAGGTCGAGAATACAACTTACGTCTCGTGGCAGCAGGCGGAGAAGAAGGCTGCAAAGGGCTGGTGGTCTGGGGTACAGTACAGTGTTGATCCAGGTCGAATGTTGTCAGGCAAGCCTTCTGCCCACATCACCAGCTGGCTGTCAAGCTGAGCCACGTCGTGGAAGAAACCACGCATGCTTCTTTTTCGCTTCGCCGGTGTGTTCATGCTCTGTGCGACTGCACTTTGCACCTGTGCCAAACCAATCAGGTGATGTAAGAAGTGGCCGGCGGAGGAGGAAGGTGGATTCGGAGACGGCATTGTCTGGTCACAATCCTCGTCCCGAATGGCCGATGGGCGCCCTGTTCGGAGGGCCATCATCTTTTCCAGACAGAGGAGCGACCACCAGATGCTGCAGTCGAGATCCGAAGTGGCGTCAGTCCGGGCGCAGTGGGATTGTTGGTGGCGGTGCAAGCCAAGCGACTGGGCCATGCGAACGGCGTGCCCGATCACGTGCCACGCAACGCCCTCCTTGTGGCGACCCCTCAGGGCGAGTGCCAGAGGCAGCAACGCCTGGATCGACCGCAGATACGGCATAGCAATAACCTGGGCATACAATGAATAGGCGCTCGTGAGGTATGCCGTGGCCAGATCCGATGGCTGTCCGGACATTGCGTCGATTCCGATGCTCGTTGCCGCGTAGCAGCAGGCAAGCGAAGGGAGGTCTGATTGGCTTAAGCTCCGCCGGTCTTTGTCGGCGAGGTCTTTGAAGATTGCAGTGGGTTCCGGCACGTCCAGGACGGGGAACAGGGGGTGGATCCGGCAGTGGTAGACCGAGAGATAGTTGGCGCATTCTGGGTAGGGAGGCAGGGGTTTCGGGGAGGACCATAAATCACAGGTGAACTCTTCAGCAGTCGAAATGCCGTAACGGAAGAACTGAGAAACATTGGGCCAGGGTCCGCGGCGAGAAAAGGAAAGGTCGAGCCGCTGCACAAGCACCGGAGAGCTGCTGGCGCCAAGGAATTTGCGCCGCACGGGTTTGTCGCCGTAGTTGATTGCGTCGTCGGAGCTCTGCGGCGTCGGGACAGCGCTCCCCCGTGGCTCTTCCGCGGCTGAGGGAGCAGGCTCAGTGGGAGGCTTCGGAGGAGATGGAGGAGGGCCGGCGCGGCTGGATGCCGGAGGCGGTGCGAATGTCTTCTCGGCCGTCGGCAAGCTGGTCCATGGCGGGCGAGTGCGGACGCTGCTCGTGGCGCGCCGCGCTGTACTGGTCGTGCTGGAGCTGTCCGTCGGCCGCGAGCCGGGGGTTGCCAGCGCCAGCATGCTCGTGGCGGTACTTGCAGTGGTTGAGAAATACGGCGAATCCGGATCCGAGCGACATGCTGGCGGGGACTTGCGGTGCTTTGCGGCGTGCTTGCGGTCAGTGGAGGCGATCTCGCGGCCGGTCTTGGGCTCGGTGGTCAGGCAGTGGAGGCTGCGGAGGCGGCAGTTAAGACAGGAGGGGAGAGATTCATCACAGCGGACCCTCTGCTTGCGGCACCAGTTGCAGGCGCGCGAGAGGCGCTTACGTTTGGGGGGGGGGGGGGGGGGTGAATCGGGGCGGCGCCGATTGGCTGCCCGGGGTCGCCCATGGCGGCGCGTGAGCTCGCGTGAGACCAAGGCAGCAGTGACGCCAACCGCCGCCAGCCGCGCATGCCGCCTGTCTTATCCACCGCTCGTCCAATGCCGTCCGGCAAGTGGAGGAGAGCGTCCGGCGCCCGTGGCTGAGCGCCCTGCGGGGGAGCGGGGACTCGCCGCGCCGCTGCGGCCGCGCCAGACGCCACAGCGCTACTGGGCCGCATTCGCTGGTCTGCCTCCGGCCGGCCTTTTTGTCCTGCAGCCGCGTCCAGGAACGGCAACTCCCCGATCGAGATCCAGATCAGGCCGGCCGCAGTGGCAAGGCTGGAGCCAGCGCAGTCGCAACCTACCCGGCGGTTCTGGCCGCGGCTGGCGGCATGGATCCGTGCTCTGCGGCGTGCATCGTGCTACTCGGAACAGCTAGCGCTCTCGGAAACCCACCGCCCGCATCGCAGCGGCCCGTTCCCGACCTGCGTTCCGAGATGGCTCTCCAGGATGAAGATATCGGTGTCTAGGTGTGAAGCAATCCATTCGCTCCCGTCTCGCCGGCATCGTTCGCCTTACCTTTCGGCCCGTACAGTGGCTGAGCCACGGGAGTGGAAGGAGAAGACGAGCGGCGAGCGCGTCGAAGTGCTCGAGGAACCCGCAGCTGCGCCAGCCGGGCATGCCCTGCTCGTTGGCAATGCAGGCCAGGTCCGCAGGCCGCCGATTCCATCGTCGAATCCAAACGACCCCCTAAACTTCTCGTACTGGAAGAAGGCCGGTGTGATAGTGTCATGTTGCTGGTTCGGTAGGCAGCTCCTCGTATTCACCCCGGGGCAATTTCCTGGCGGCTTGCAGCATTCATGTCCCTGGCCGTGGTCGGCTCACTCGGGCCCATCATCCTCGTCTTCCCCGATCTTTACGCCCCACCAGGACACTCGACAAACACCATCATGCTGATCGCAACTCTGCCTTCGTTCTTCACCGGTGTGGGGTAACTACTTGATCTTGCCTTTTGCCCTGGCCCATGGCCGCCGTCCGGCCTTCTTGATAGCTGCGCTGGCCCTGGTGGCTTCCTGCATTGGCGCCGCCGCCAGCCAGAACTTCGTCGGCCATCTGGTAGCCAGAGTCTTTCAGGGCTTAACGCGTGGCGCCACAGGACCGATAGAGCGGTCTCTCCCTCAAAGCCTGAGCAGACACTTATGATGCATTAGCTACTGCCACTGATGATGGCCGAAGCCACATACGTGCACCAGCGCGGAAAAGTCTTCGGAGCCTACTGGTCCATCCAGAGCATCGTCTCCAATGCTCTCGCACTCGCAAGCAGCTACGAAGTGGCCGCGCTTTCATGGCGCTGGTACTACGGCATCATGACCACAGCAGCCGGGCTTGGTCTCATCCTGGCCGTCTTCTTCGCCTTTGAGACCCGTTTCCACCGCCCTCCGACCACCACGGATGGACAGGTCATCATCATGACCGAGGAGGAACACCAAAACTACGCCGCAGCATACGGCCGCACCCACTCCGACCCCACCTCCACCCACCCAAAACCCTCCCTCCAGCTCCTCAACCCCTGCCCCGGCAAAGTCCCCAACGCCTCCCGCATCATCGCCACCTCCTTCCTCGAAACGGCCCGCTGCTGCACCGCCCCGGGCATCATCTACGCGACCTCGTCCCCAGCGTGACCACAGGCTGCATGATCGCCACGTCGCTCAGCAACTCCACCGTGCTCACCACGACCTACAACCAGCCGCCCGCCTCCCTCGGCCTCATCAACACCGCCTCCGTCGCCGCCCTGCCCGCCGCCGGCCGCGTCGGCGCGGTCGTCGGCTTCGCGGGGCTGCTGGCGTACGCGGACGGCGGGGCCCGCTGGGCCGCCGTCTACGTCGCCTGGGGGGCTGTATCTGTTCGCCTTCGTGCTGGGCTTGATCGCATCGACGACGTTTGCGGCAGAGAGCGCCCGACCGGCGCTGGTGGTCGTCGTGGGGACTGGGAATGTGGTCAGTTTTGCGATTGCGTACCGAGGCTGGAGAGGTTGGGATAGGGCGAGTGATGGGTTTCTGGCTGGGGTTCGTGTGGCGGTTTTCCTGGCGGGGGTGCCGGTGTATTGCTCGAGCCCGAGGTGGAGGAGGTGGAAGGCGGAGAGGGATGTGGTGGAGACGGCGGTGGGATGATTGGTATGTGTCACGGGTTTGGGTTCTTGGTTTGCTCGAGAAGGACGATATACCTAGAGCAGTGCACA
Source organism: Neofusicoccum laricinum (assembly GCA_029906385.1). Lineage (NCBI taxonomy): Eukaryota > Fungi > Ascomycota > Dothideomycetes > Botryosphaeriales > Botryosphaeriaceae > Neofusicoccum > Neofusicoccum laricinum. The sequence continues at coordinate 247,890 of CP123724.1, forward strand.
TTCCTCACTCTCACCAAAGTAAGGCTTCCTCAAGGCCCGGAAGCGGAAGACCGAAACAATGATCCCAAAGCAGCTTTTCAGAATCCCAGAAAGAGCGTTGGAAATATCGTCTTCCTCTCCAATGTCTCGTTCTGGAGAGCACCGCTTCCTGTAATGTCCAACCCCGGCTATTCCACACGGACTCGCTTAAAACTTGGTTGAAAGTTCCAGTCGTACCCTCACAAAGGTCGCCGCGCACGATTTGAGTGCGGCATGAAAGCTCGCGTTGGATGTTAGAAACACCAAACAGTCATGGTCGCCACCATCGCTCTCCAACGCCACCAATGTTGCAAAAGCATGGCTGTATATGTCGCCCATTGTGTTTGTCTGATTTTTCGTATGATGATTGTCTTCCTCGTCCTGTAGAATACTCAATCGATCGACCCAGAGATATCCTTCCCCAAGACCTGAACAAGCCTTCCTCGCATGGAGAATTGTAGGGGGGATATAGCCATTACGCAGGTTCTGGGGATGTTCCAGGTCGTGAATATTGCTCAGAGATGCATAGAATAGATTCTCAAGTGCTCTTTTCTCTCCCCAGACGTAACCCAACGTAGCATACTCGCATGGCGGTGTCCACGTCCTTGATCAAATTCCGGATGGACGAGATGACCAGAGCTCGGAAGGTGTGGTTTTGCCCAGCTTAACCCTGATGTCTTCCCAGTATATGAGTTCAGGAACGCAAAGCTCACTTGAATTGAGTTTCTGTTGTTGTCAGTCCTTTTCTTCAGCTCGAAGCTACAGATCTCGGTGTCAACCACATTGGCCCGCAAATCACGTGTTTTATTTGCTTTTTATACACGCGTCCTTTCTTTGCTTTTTTTGCTAAGATCTAGTATATAGCTGCCTTCAGTAGCATGAATAGAGAAGACAGCGGTGTCTTACTTTCTCGCGCCGTTCGACATTCGGTCTGAATGCCTTCATCATTAAAGAGGAACAAAGAGCGCATAACGCAAACCAATTCCATAGGCTGTGCTTTTCGCAGAACAACTCGATGACTTGAACTTCTCTGGTGGAGACAAGAGGCGATGTTCGCAGTGAAAGCGCACAGCCCGCAACTGACTGCCGAGACAGAATGTCCGGGACCGGGTCTATGGCTTTCAGGGGTAGTGATGTAGTGTGATAAGCTGCAGATGTGGTGGCACAGGTTACGCCAAAGGGCTTCTGATGTGTGATTCGAGTACATATTCAGCATTCTCAGTAGATACAGCGACCCGGACGAGTATTAGGAAACATTTTACTTTCTAGTCAACTTCAAAGGGTCGGCAAAATCGGTGTAGCCGATCACATTTTGAAGATCTCCTAAAGCCCATATTTCAAACGTTGCATATCGTTAGAGGCTTTGTGCTGAGCGTGATGTGGCGCATCATATGCAGGCTGAAGCATCATCGCTAATATCCGTTACATCTCTTAATAGCCACGCGCATGGTCGTTAGACAAATCGGGAAGGGATTTATAGCCCCATTGTAACGGCGGGCCTCTACCTCTAAGGATCCAAACACCAAAGAGGGTGGTAAGCCGTGCAGGGTTTACCTTGAGTGGGTACAAGGTAGGGGGTGAGAACAGTATAGACGAATACACGTGACTGAGCACTGCGTGCGAAGGCCGTGTTACTAATCAATGGTGTAGATTGATTATTGAAGAAGTTGACCACAAAGGTCAAAGCTATCTAAGGAGTGTGGTTTATATATACGTAGGAGAGTATCTACAATCTATGTGCTCAATAGGCGGGTTGCGCTCAATGGCGCGTAGTCTTCTGAGCGAGCTGTTGTGACTGAGCAGGATGGCTCAGTAAGTGGGGCCCGCTCAGGCAGCCTTGGCAATCTGAGCGGGTGGGTCTAGTTGAGCGCGAGGTCACGTGACCTCGGATCTTTATGACCCCGACTTCTGTTGTTCCGGCGGGGCTGATCCCTAACTTCCTTAACCTGTGGAGGCTGCGCCGTAACATCTGGACGTTCTCATCCCGGTCAGTAGTCACCCACTCAATCAGCTATTGCAGTGCAGTACAAGAACACTCTAGCTACCGGTATTGCAAGATTTATGAGACAATCTTGTTTCCTGCATATCCTCATTCAAGGGCATCCCCAATCACCTGCAGCAGCGCTGTGACCTTCTCCTCCTCCAGCCTCCGTCCAATCACCGCCAGCCCCACCGGCGCATTCTCATGATTCTTCGGAGTCCCATCTGCCCCCGCCGCACATCAGCCTCGCACCCAGCAGACCGTCGAAAAAACGGGGCAGACTCACAATACTCCATCACCATCTTATCGGCATCGGAGATCGGCTCCCAATCCGCCGGCACGACATCCTTCTCCAGATCGACAGTTGTGACCGGAAAGACGCCGGCGGTCAGGTCGAGCAGCGGCGGCAGCGGGCCCCAATGGTACTGCGGGGGGAAGACCTGTTTGTCAGCGCACAGCGCCTCGGCCCATTATCCCCTGACTCAGTGTGAGGCAGCAAAGCCGAAAGGGTGGTATTGCTCTCAACTGAAAATCTATGTACAAGGAGAAAAGGAAAGAGAGTCTAGAAAGAGAGGGCGAAGGGTAAATATACCCAGTCGCTTAGCGCTGGGCCCGTGCCATGTACCTAGCGCTGTGCACGTGCCCTGGCACGTGACCGGGTCTCCCTCCTGGTTGCTGGCTGCTGCTGGTTAGTTACCCTACAGTCCATGGTGGTGCTGCCTGAGGGGCCTGACACTCAGCGGAGCGATGAAAACGAAGATGCGATCCGCAAGCGGGCTCGTATCTGGCCAAGAAGAGAAAAAGGAAAGATGAGCCCACTCGCGAATTCGCGTCTGGCCGAGAACAGAAAAAGAGTCGCGCCGCATATTGTCATCATTTCCGAGACACGCAGAAAACGAAGATAAAGGTGTGGCGCGTAGTTTATCTTGCGGGCGCTGTGGGGAGGGGATACACGTATGCAGGGCGCCTTGGGAGGCCGCTGAGTCCACACTCACAGGATACCCGGCGTCGTGGCGCACGGCGGGGAACGGCGTCGAGGGCATGATCAGGCCGTCGATGGGGCGGCCGGTACCGGTGATCGCGGCTGTGGCTTGCCATCGCTCTAGCCAGGCGGTCTGGAGCACGGTGCGGCGGTGTTGGTTTTGCCTGCGACAGCAGATTGTTACGGCCCCTCGGTCAGCCACCGCGGCTTTCTATATTCGGCGTGTGGGCCACGCCGAGTCTAAAATCTGGAGTAGTGGCAGAACCCACCAGGTCTCGAACACGGTCTGCGGCGTCTTTTTGGCCGAGCGGCCGAGCCATGCCTCCAAATGAGGGTGCAGCGGCTCCCCTGAGGCGTCGGTGTCGCGCTGGACTGCGGGGTTGAGTCGCGAGAGTTTAGTATTCGGTTGTATTTGCGGACGTCTGGGGATTACTAATGCAGGGCTCGGCATTTGTGTAGGACGTTTTCAGGGACCAGATCAGTAGTGTGAAGATACAGCGCGAGGCAGGACATATGGGGAAGGCCATGAGTAGCTTGGCGGCCGAATTGGGAAAAGTGGTCTGGGGTAATAATGAGTTGGTCGAGAAGAGGGAAAATTCACACATACACTCCTGGCCGGCATCCGCCGACCACATCTTGTCTATAATCTCCGCCGCATCTGTGTGTTCGTAGGGGACGTACTCGACGATGGAGTGGCCTGCGGCGACGAGCTTTTGGCGGGTGATTTCCATGGCTCTGCGGAGAGGCGGCGTTGGTGTGACAACACCGTCGCCCATCGCGAAGCCGAAACACAGCTTGCCAGGAAGGGTCTCCTCGTCGCGGCGCCACGGCAGGGGCATAATCTGCGGATCGTGCAGCCAGGGTTCCTGTTGGGCGAGCGCAGCCATGAACAGTCGGATATCCGCGGCTGATCTGCACATGGGCCCGGCGCATGAGCGCACCGCTTCTTGCCCAAGAAAGGTGTTCGCGACTCGTTGGTATGAAACTCGCCCATGCTAGTAATCATCAGATAACACTCAGAGTCAGGCTCGTCACAAAATCTCCGCATATCTCAATCTTAAGACGCGGCATATAGTTGATCGTCGCACCTACCGATGGTCGGAGGCCATACAGGCCTGTGAAGCTGCAAGGGTGCCGAATGCTCCCCCCGATACTGAGAATGCTTGTCAGCTCGCTTCTCATCCGAGCCGATGGGATACAATCGCGAGAACCGAGCCACGTACTCCGTACCGACTCCAAGGAAACTTCCTCGGAAAGACACCAGGGCCGATTCGCCGCCTGACGAGCCGCCCGAGGACAGCTCTCGGTTTTTCGGATGCAGCGTTCGTCCGAAAACATTGTTCACTGACTCGCCCATCATCAGGGTGGCTGGAACGTTGGTCTTGACGAAGAATATGGCACCAGCCTTGGCGAGGAGGTCGACAAGGGTTGAGTTTTGGGCGGCGGGCTTGTTGGCCGAGGCAACGTAGCCCTGATGACTATTCTCAGCTTCGTTTGAGCTTAGTGGAACTTGAGAGCTCATACCACAGTCGTGTCGACGCCCTCGAGGTTGAACTGGTCCTGTTGTGGGTTCTGGTAAGTATCATGTCTCAGGCTTCAGTGTCGCAGGTGTCGGTGCCTTCAAACTTATTGGGAGGCCATGGAGCGGTCCGATCGGTTTGCCCTCACGAGCATAGTATTCGTCAAGAACTTTGGCGCGTTCGATAGCTTGATCAAAGTAGACTTCTGAGATACTGTTGTGCCAATGAGCTTACATTCCCCACGCAACGATCTCACTAGTTGAAGAAAACAAACTTTAAGTCATCTCCCAGCATGGTGTCTGTCTAAATTTGGAAATAGCACCCTCTTTGCATACATACCAGTTCAAGAGTTTCTGCGCAATAGCGGCACGTTTGCTGACGGCAAGAAGCACCTCCAGAGCCGTCAGCTCTCCCTTTGCAGTTCTGTCCACGATCTGGACAGCCGTGCTCTCGGTGATCTCCAACTCTTTGGCTGTGAGCAGGCCAGATGTCTGTGGAACATCAAACACATCAAGAGTTCCTGGAGGTGGCAGTTTCTCGTCAGGAATGGTGTAGTGGGCGGCGAGCAGAGCATCGCGCTGCGCAGCTTTGCGAGCAGCAATTTCTTGCCAGGAAGGAACCGTAGTGCCCATGATCGGAGAACGCGGTATATACGTTAGCGTAAAGAGGGAGGTTGGTTGATCAAATGGCAGTCTGATGTCCTCCAGAGGCATCCCACTTCTCTTATCTCCAGCGCTCGGCCTCGTGATCCCGCGGGGTACACTCGACATTGCCGCGGGGCGGAAGGCCCCGACGCTTCACACGCGGTTGCAGAGACAAAGAAATTTCGCGCAATGAACATACAGACTTGCGATATTGATCGAGGATACATTGGAATGAATAGGTTGCATTTATTCATGTTGTTGAGAGAAAAATGGTAACAACAACGAAGAAACAGAAGCCAAGCGAGTATGAAATCTCCAACTCACAACACATCAACACGTACATCGCCACAAGTACCGATACACAACCGTGAACCCGTCAGAGAAGTGCCTTCGGATTCTGGGCCACGCGAAGAAGGGCTGGCAGCGAGCTCATGTGTATCACGTGCCGTAGCTGCCCCGCCAGGTGTCTGGGCTCTTGGACACTTCCATTTTGTCCACTCTGCCGTAATGTTCCGTCTTCTGTTAACTACTGCGCATCAACAACATCGAACGACGTGGAAGGACAGTGCGCACTGCTTCATATCTGTAACAATATATCATGCGACTTTCAATATCGCTTGCGCTTATAACCGTCTGCTGGGCGCTCGGCAACGAGCGGATATCTGCGACGCCTGTCCAATACTTCTGAAGCAGCCAAAACGAACCCCCTCCTCTCGCTTACACACCTGCTTCTTTACTAATATTCTTACTTTGACCTCACACAGTGGCCTCTGCTCGCAATGCCCGATGACTGATCAGCGAACCCGAGCCTGATGCCTCACTGCGGTAAGGCTGCAGAGATAAGGCATTGTCGGGTGGCGATTCTCCAACACCGCTCCAAAGCTTCCATCGGAGTCGGTGCAACTTGGCTTCATGCTGGCCACGCACCAGCCAGAACCTCGCAGTCTCGAGGACGGCGAGCCCCTTCGCATCGGCGATGACAGCATGCACGCCCCCAATGCGCTGACAACCGTCTCGCAGTTGCGTCTCTCCGCCTCCGCCGTTTTCTGACCGCCTGCCAGAGCATCACACCGCCTCATGCTCGTGTCCCCTTTGACGCAGCGGAAGCCTATACATATAGGTACACACGCACCCGCACCCGCACCCTCCATGCCGTAAGCTCCGTCACCACCGCATTCCCGCACCCCCCGCACCCGAGTTCCGACGCAGCCCGGCCGCCCGACAGGACGGAGAGCATGATTGTTTATCTGTAAGCCAACAACCCGCTGGACTCCCGAACCCGAGAGATACCGTTCCGTATGTACACCGCGCCGGGACACGAAACTCGCATTCCCTCTCGGCCGGGTCGGGATTTAGGGTACACGTACATACATACGTACGACACGCCCGCCCGCCCGCCCGCCGAGATGGTTAAGGCACGAAAGTTTAGAAAACCCCGGCCCACCCAGCCATGGTCGGCGACCAGCCGTTCAATCTGCGACAAGCGTGTTTCCGCCGCCCTAAAGTTTCCGGCAGCCGCAGTACTGTGTTGTGATGGCGCAGCCGGCCAAAGGCGACTCCGGTGGGTGGCGGGCGGGCAATGCGTGACGTACGACGTGCCACGGCGTTGGGCGAACTCGATGTAAAAATAGCGGGAAAGCAGGACGAACGAACTGCCTCCATTCGGCACCCGTGTGCGTGCGTGTGCGGTGTGCGGTGTGGTGTGTCTCTCTCTCCACGCTGCATCCATTCCGCCCGCAGCCGCATATGTATCGATCGCCCTCCTCGTATGTGACACGCCAGGCACAGGCACAGGCACCACAGAGCACCGCCCAGCAGCCAAGGGCCAAGCAAAGCTTCGCTGCAATCGACGCGGCCGTCATCTCGTCTAGCCTTGTCCGACCCGCACCAAGAAAATCGAGAGAAGATAACGTTTCATTGGACCATTCTGGTCGGCTCCGCCATCTCGAACGCGTTTCCCTCGAGTCTCAGTTTATTCTCGCAACAGGCCGCCCGTCCGTCCAACCAAAACGTCTTGCCCGCTCTGAAACCAACACGAACAATTAAATGCCGCGTCGAAGAAGCTGGTCCGGCGAGCGTTGTTTTGAGTTCTCGCCGTTTCGCAGAGACAAAATGCGAGCGCGATGATTGGGGACGGTGGGTTTTGTTCCGGGTTTCCCACGGGCTCGGAGAGAGTCAATTCGACGATGGCAATCTCGGAGTCCGGAACACCTCTGCAGACTTCCTGGGGTTTTCCCGAAAGGAAGATCAGAATTAAAAAAAAGAAGGCAGGGACAAGATCGATGGAAGGTTGGGAGCTTGACGCCCGTTCGCCAGCCATGCGAATTTCGAGAAATGATGCCGTAGCGCACGGAGCCTCGACGAGTCAGCGGCCGAGAGGTTCTTGTTTTTTTCCTTCTTTCCACTTTCTTTTTCTGGCTGGTGCCTGCGGAGGTGCCTGTGCGCGTACCTGTCAGCTTGTCCCTGTCATCCCGGTGCGCCGCTGTGCCTGTGCCTGGGCGGCCAGTGCCTCCTCTGTGACCTTGCGGTGGCTGAGCGAGCTGTCACTGTCAAGTTTCACCTCAGCGGCAGCCCGTCAGCCGTCAGCGCACGCACGACGCCAGCACCAGTGCTTCGCTCATCCATCACCCTTTTCCCTGCACTAGGCACCTGCTGCAGTGCTGCGCAGGGCGTGCGCGACGACGCTTCCAGTAAAGCAATAACTCGCGCGCGAGCATCATTTCACGAGAGTTCGAGCTGCGCAAATGAGACCACTGCCCCGACTCTTGTTTTCTGCCCTCGAACCAGCAGATGCCAGCCAGCTGTACACCAACCGCTCGCCGGGTAGGGAAAGCACTCAGACCGCATCGCGCTTCTCCTCCCGCTAGGTTCGCACATCGAGGCGCCGTTTTCGATCGTCCCTCGCGCCGGCGTTCTTGTCGCCTGGCGGCATCCTTGCTGTGCGCCTTGCGAGGCGGTCTTGCAAGAATGACGGTGTGAGCGTTGGTCGAAGCTTTTGGCCCTGTGTGCTTTTATTTTTTATTTTCATTTTCCGTTGGGGAGCACGCAGCCACGCATTTCCACCACAGGTGCTTCTGCAGCGCGCAGACACCCGCGGCCTACGTAGCCAGCAAGCCCGTGCCGTCTTCGCACCCTGCTGTCTGCTCCGAAAGCAAAGCACGCGCGGAGCAGTGCAGCGACCGCGACAAACGAGCCGCGGCACTTGCGAGGTGAGAGCAGCAGGACGCATTGAGCTGCATGAACGAGGGCGAAACCGCGCTTGTCTCCTGCGCGGTTCGCCCGCCACCGTAACACCCGTCCGCGATCTCCTCCGTCTGGCAATCCATCGTGCTCGTCTCCCGGCAACGGGAACTTCGTGTGGGTCTGTCTCCCTCGCTCCGGAACGCGTCTCGACGCGTTTCACGCATGGGATGTTTCGCCCAGCCCCAGGGCCAGCGCTGCGCCCAAACCCGACGACCGTTCTGTGTCCGTGACCCACGCACGCCGAAGATCGCTATGAAGAGAGATAGATCATCCGGCTGAGCATCGTCGTCGTCTGGCCGACGCGGCAGCTTGCTTTGCCGCCGCTTGCTGCAAGGTGACGGCACGGCACGTCTCACCAGGACCCTGTGGAAAGGGAATTGAGGCTCTGTGCATCGCGCCGTCGCCGTCGCGAGCGCTTGGCTAGGTACCGCACGTAGCGTACCGTGCCGTACCTGGTGCACGACGGTCACGCGCTTTGTGCCCGCCCGCCTAACGCCGTGGCACCGTCGTCCAGCAGCAGCAGCGAGCGGCCGCTCAGTCGGACACCCCCCCCCCGTGAGAGACCGAACGGCTGCGACGGCGGCGGCATACGCCCTCTTCCCCCACCGCGGCACGAGACAGCCGCACACACGTCATCGCGCTCGCCGGCGGGCAGATTTTGTCCGTCAAGGTTTGGCATAAAGGGTGAGGCGACGCTAGCCAGCCTTCCAGAAGACGGCACAGAAGGGTGTGGGCGCTGTGGGTGGGCCGCCGCGCACCGCCGTCCGTTTCGCGCCAATGCCCCAGCCGAGCCAACCAGCGGCGGCGCTGCCGGGATGGCATCTCCTGGCGGGGCCGTTGCGACGGGTAGATCCCTGCAGATCTGCTGCGTCTCGAGGGGACAGCGAGAGATAACCGACGCGATGGGTTGGGCGTGGGACGGCCGGGCGGGCAGGAGTTGCAGGACGCGCGCTTCATGCGCAAAAAAGGGTCCCCCGATTAGGGTCTGCTCGTGGTACATGCGGAGGGCGTGTTGTCGTACATGCGGATTGTCTCGCGGGACGAGAAAGAGCGACGCGGCCGCCGGGGCGGCTGTGGTCCCAGGTACCGCCCCACGCTCGATGTGTGGTGTTATTTTCGCGGAGACACAAGCACCAGCGGGCGTGGGGCGCGCGCATCCCGCCGCCGCGCCTTGAAACAGCACCGCGCAGATCCTCTACAGCTGGAGGCAGGCAGATGCGCGACATGCGCACCGCCATATGCACATGCACATGCACACCCCCGGCAGCAACGCCGCGCGAGTGACGACGTAGGGCGGCGCGCAGTCCGGGGGGTGTTTTTCCCTCGAGGTCATGCCGGCGGTCTGCTCGCCCCACGGGAAGAGAACAAAAGAAGAAAGGGACCTTGCGAGCGTGCATGCGCTGTCCACGTCTCTCGATGAGCTGTCAAGCTACTGTCGCGGATGTCTGCCCTCTCGCAATTTCCCTGAAGCCCGCCTCTTACCCTTCTTGAACGGCCCACCGCCCCCCCGAACGGGCAATCACAATCAGCCTCACCTCCCCGGAAATTCGACCCGTCGTCCAGTCGAGCCTACTCCACAGCGACAGCCAGCCAGCCGCCCACCGCAATCCGGCCTCAGCTCTCTCCCTCTCCACCTCATCATCCCGCCCCGCCCACCGCCCGCCACCAAACCCACCTACGTCCGACGCAAACCGCACCCCCTCTACCATCGCCCAAAGAAACCATGCTCGGCACCACCACCACCACCACCACCAAACGCCCCACCCTCCCCCTCCACCTCCTCAGCGGCCGCGCCACCGGCCCCGACGCCGGCGCCCGCCCCTCGACCCTCACCCATCACCACGCCGCCACGGCCGCCGACGAGCTCGACGCCTTCGACACCGACGACGACGCGATCCCGCTGGTGCCGCTCACCCGCGTGCACTCGACGCTGCCGCCGCCGCCGTCGGCGTACGCGCCCGCGAGCGGACGGGCGTCGCGGCCGCGCAGGATGTATCGGTACGTCAGCCATGGGATCGGGGGCGCGGGGAATTTCCGTGAGTGGACACCCTTTTTTTCCTTCTCGCGTTTTTCTTTTTTTTTTACGGGTTGGGGTGAGGTTGGAGGGGGCTAGGTTGTGGAGGTTCGGTGGGGGACGCGTTGGGCTCTGAGCTTTTTTGGGGGCCGCAGGGCTGCGAAGCGAAAGAGAGAGAGAGAGTGTGTGTGTGTGTGTGGGGATGGTGCGATAGAAGGGCCGGCTTGGGGGGGGGGTTATTTTTGGCGTGCGGTGACGACTATGCACGGATGGGAGGGAGGGAGTGAAGTCTGGACCGAGGGAAAAGGAAAAAAAAAAGAAAAAAAAAACGAGCCGTTGTGGAAAGCGGACGTGCGGGAGCGGCGAGCGCGCGCACGTTGACGCAATTTTGAAAGCGCGCGAAGGAAGAAGAAAAAGCATCGTCATCCATCGTTCGCTGGCTGACACAGACCTCTTTTGGTGACGTTGTAGGCAAAGTTTTGACCAGCTTCCGCGCCGACATCTCGTTCACGGACCCGAGCTTTGCGCGCAACGCCCAGGCGAAGGACGGTGCCAGCGCCGGCATCTGCGCCTGCTCGCGCTGCTTCAACAAGACGACGGGCGGTCAGAACGCAGGCAGTGGCAGCAGTGCGAGCAGGGCTGGGAGCAGTGGCAGCAGTGCGAGCAGGGCTGGGAGCAGTGGCAGCGCCACTCGCGCGTCCTCGTCATAAGGGACCGCGCTTCGGATGTGATGGCATCTCGGAAGTCGACGGGCGTTGTTGGTTGGATGGCGGGCGACGCGTGTCTTGCGCGGCAAGTTAGTTTGTTTGCTCTGCTTGGGAGAGAGGGCTGTATACTCTACGCGTAGGGAGGAGGGTGCGGAGTTTTCGGGCTTATGACGGGTCTTCTCGGGAGCGTCGCGGTCATGCTGGCAACACAGCAAGTCAGGAACACCAGCCATGACTTTTCTTTTTCCTCGATTTTTTTTTTCTCTCTGGCATGCGGAAATGGCGGTGGCAGGATGCGGCAGAAAGGGCTGGACTTGAAACTGCGCGTCTTTTGCATTTCCCTTTCCATTTGGTGATTGGCTTTGCGGATATTCAGGCGGTGTTTGAGGGTTGCAGGGCCGAACTTTGCATCAGCGCTGGAGCAGGCAGACGCTCTCTTTCGAAGTCGCATGTGGGACGATCACACAGGCACACGAATAATTGGAGTACGGGTAGATTCGGAAGGAATGCGAACTTGGTTCTCTGGCACTCTGTTGCGCCTGGAGGTTGGTCTATACGATTGTGGAACAGGAAAAAAAAAAACTTTACGAAAACAAGGTCTATCTGCTGAGTTGTCCTCGGAGGACGCCGATGATGCCGGTTCTTTTTTGGAACGCCAATATGCAAAGACAGGCAGAGAACGAAGCCCAAGAAATGATTTAGCGCCGGAACGAGAGAAGCCCAGATCGTCGCTAAAAGACACAGCTCTATGGAAAAGATGGCACACAAAGGAGACTCGTGATGGATGGCACCACCCGCAGACACAAGGAGAGCCGTAGCAGCGAAGAAAAAGGAGATCCGTCGCGGTGTTCCGAAAGAAGCAAGAACAAGCCCTCTACGCCCGAAAGGGGATGCAGGAAAAAGGAGAGATACGAAAGTCAAACGCAAAAGAGGGTTGGGACATGTGCCAGCAGTGGCGAAATGAAAAAGGTAGTCGAGACCGGTTTGATGGCGGCAGATAGCCAAGCGCAACGGAGAGCGCGCGAAAGAGTCAGATTTTTTTTGGTTGTTGTTGTTGTTGTTGTTGTTGTTGTTGGGGTTGTTGGGGTTGTCGGGGTAGTTGTGAAACCCATACGTGCAGGTCACGTTGGCGTTCTTGAAGCAAGACCAAGTCCACTCCAAGGGCACATCGGGCCTATTCAATGCTGGGGGAGGCAATACGTTGGCGGAGCAAGCAGTGCGTCCGGCAGCCGAAAGATACCGGACTGCACCGGCTGAGAGGGAGCTCGTAGATCTCCGGTGCAGATGATAGATGCCTGACCGCATTGCGGATCGCGCCAGCTAAGCCATCATCCAAGAGCCTAGTCCATGATCTGATGGGGCGCCTGATGGTGCGAGAGTGGAAGAAGCTCTGACCTAGCGAGTCAATGCCCTATAGACGAACTGTCAGCAATTTGCGCCTAGGCGATGGCGATGTGCGCAGGGGGCGCACAGGGCGCGACTGACCTTTAAGCGTGGTGCGGATCATCAAAGGGACCACGGGCACGACTCGCACAGAGTCTCCACAGTGAGGGGAAATAGGGCTATACGAGGTGGAATGCGAAAGGCGGTGATGCCCTCCGGCGGCCTTCGCAACGACAAAGAAACCATTCAGGCCACCGACAGCCGGGGGGGCACAAAGTTCAGCGATGTTTGAAGAGCCGGCAGGCGAGGCCTGCGGTTGGCGGCGCAGAAGCGCTTGGTTTCATGACTCTCCTGCGGTTGCTGCTGCTGCTGCTGCTGCTGGAGGACCGTTAGCCTAAACCACCCAGGACCGGTTACCATCGGAGACCCGAGGCACGCTGCGGAAAGAACGGGCGACTTACGGTAGGTGAGTCAAGGTCTGACAACTGCCGTTGCCGATCCCCCAGGGAGACTGCCGAGTCACGCAGCCAGCGCGACATGGTGCGGACGTGCGACTCGCTTACGGCGGAGAGCCTCTTGCAACGTCTTTGCTCTATTGGGCGGTCAGCAAATGATAGCGATGCGGCTGTGGCTTGCACGTACCTGGCGCGGGCCCGGCGGGGGTGATGGGAGTGATGGGGGTGAGAGGCGTGAGCGGCGCGGTAGGCTCTTCCTCATCCTCGTCCTCGTCCTCGTCCTGGTCCTCGTCCTCGTCCTGGTCCTCGTCCTCGTCCTGGTCCTCGTCGGCGGCGGCGGCGGCGAACTTGGAGCAGGGCTCGTCGACGACCATGGGCCCGGCCTCGGGGGACTCGTCTTGCGTGAAGATGGCCATCTCGTCAACCTCGACGTCGTAGTCGTCCTCGTCGTCGCTGTCGAAGGACGGCTGGGGCAGCACGAGGCCGGAGACGAAGAACTGCGAGTAGCCTGCCAGCAGCAGGAGGTGTGCCTGGTAGTATGCCATTGCGGTGTGTGGTGCGTGGTGCGGTGAGAATGCACTTCGAGTGCGGAAGCGGAAAAGCTGCCTGATTGGTAAGGAGAGTGGGAGCGCGGGCTGGTGGTGATGGGAGATGGACTGGAGAGGAGTGGGGGTCCTTTAGTATTATAGATGGCGTGGTGGTTGGCCGCTCGGAGGCGCGGAGGCAGGAACAGGCCGGATCGATGGCGGAAGCCATAGCTTCTGAGTTGCGCATTGGCCTCGCCTCAGCCGTCACAGCTGCGGGAAGCCATGGATGTTGTTCTTGCCAGACGACGGGCAGGCCCCTTGGGCAGAGGCCCGGGGTGATTAGTGGCAGGCTTGGCCGAGTGTGTCAGCTGTCTATCTGGCCAGCTGGCCGGGGGGGGGGGCATGTGTAGGTCGGGCGCACGAGGCACGTCCGAGCGCCAGGGCCGCGCGCCTGTCACACTGCCACCGTGGGCCCGCCCCAGCCTTACCAGATGGGGGCGGACGGTGTTCGTGCTGGCCGCGTCCGGGGGCCGCAGCTCGCGTTCGCAGCGCTCGGGTCGCGGCTGGCGTGGTTCTGCGGGCAGGCTTGCCGTAGCCTCAGATTGAGCAGCCAGGACAGCCCTACCAGGTGCTGGCCCAAGACGCTGCGTGCTTCAACGGCCGCTAGAGCACGGCGGCGCTGCCAATGGGCGGCGGGGGAGGGCTATCCGGAGCAGCTGGGGCTCATTTACCGCGAGCCATGAATATCATCGCCTGGAGAGCCGCGGCGGCGGAAACTTTCGATGCGATAACGCACGAGAAAGGGGAAACTGCCCTCCTGGGACGTGGTTCCGGCCGGGCCTAGGGGCTCTCCAGATTCTGTGGCCCGAGCCGCTGACTAGCCCGCCGCGACGTTTCCACAGGCACTGGCAGGCGGCTGCGAGACGCGCTGCCGCTGCCGCTGCCGCTGCCGGTCTCACGTTGAGCAGCGGCCGCGATTAGCTCTGGGGACGCGAAGAGCGGTCGCTGCGCCAGCCCTCTGTAACAGCGGTGGGCGGAGGATCGACGGTGCAGCAACTCTGTGCTTGTTTCAGCGGCGGCGAGAGTGCAGCCACACGGCCGTCGATTACTTACTGCGTAGCTGCCGGCTGCTGGCCCTCGGCCACCGCGACTGCCGGCGGTGCGGCTGCCCGCAGCGGACCCCAGCGCACGCTGCGCGCTCGTAGGGCAGGCGGCGGCCGCACAGCGCGATCATTTCCCGCCGCGGATTGGAGGAAGCCGTGATCAAAGGTTCCGCCATAGCGTTAGGCCGCAGGTAGCGAGCGCTCTTGGGCAGAAGTTTCAATCTCAGAGGACACGAACGCGCCTTGGCCCGCTGCCGCCTCCGCGCCGCCTGAGTGGCCAGCTGGCCTTGGCCCGCCGCGGCCCCGCCATAGCGAGCTTCCCGGGCCGCCCCTGCCACACGTGACGCGCCTGGCGGCGTCTCACCCGCGCCGCTGCTGGTGTTCCTGAAACCGCGACAGCAGCCTCATCCCGATAACCTTGTGCATGATTGCGCGCAGCAGACAAGGCCTTTCGAAGGCGTCCAGAACGCTGTGTCAGCACGACTCCCGGCCTCGCGCCTGCCCGGCTTCTCGGACCTCGCGCTGCCCGGCAGCGACAGCGGCAGCGACAGCGACAGCGACAGCGACAGCGCCGGCGACGCTTCGCAAGCAGCCGCACCGGCCGCGAGAGTTCGCCCGCGTGCCGCGTTGCTCCAAGCCACCCCGCGCTGCTTGGCCGGACGATGCCCCAGTCCGTCACCCAATACATCATGCGCCGGCGCCGCGCACATGCGGCCATCACGCGGGCCACTCGGGATGCGCTCTGCCCCGCAACGCCGCCCGTTGACTCCGCACAATCCTTCAAGCCTCTCCCGTTTTCGGTGCTGCTGCGCGCCTGACGATCGAAGATGCCCGCTGAGCTTAATCTACGACAAGACACTCTGCCGAGCGATGTCACTGTCCCCTCACTTCCTCCCTTTGCGCCCTCCTCTTAGCGCAAGGGGCCATGCCGTCTTATTGTCGGCTGGCCGATATGCCCGCATTCCTGCCCTGCCCGCGTGCCTGTATAAATGCTCCTGTGTACCTCCGTCGCGGCCAGTCATGCTGCTTCCCAGTCCTGCGATTCAGTAGCGTCGATCCTGGCCGCGATGCGTTCGCTGTTCGTGCTGGCGCTGTTCGCCCTTCGCATCGCCCCTGTCCTGGCCGTCAATCCGACCGTGGCCCTGGCCTACACCACCTATCAGGGCACGCCATACGCGAATGGTATCACCGAGTGGCTGGGCATCCGCTATGCTGCCCCTCCCAACGGCGACCTTCGTTTCCAAGCGCCGAGAGACCCGTACAAGGTCGCCGGGGTGACTGTAGCTGACACAGTATGTATCGAAAACACCGCATGAGATCTATTGATCATATAAGCCGCTGCCCAACCCACCCAGCGCGCACCGCGCCTGCCCTGCGCAGCCCGACTCGCCCGCCCGAAGACTAACACGCTGCGTCCACAGCATGGCCCCCTCTGCATCGCCACCGGAGCGTCGCCCTCGATCACCACCACGTCCGAGGACTGCCTGTTCCTCGACGTCTACGCCCCGAGCAATGCCAGTCGGCACTCGGCACTGCCCGTGTACTTCTACATCCAGGGCGGTGGGTTCAACGGAAACACTAATCCAAACTATAACGGCAAAGGGCTGATACTGGCTTCCGGAATGCACATGGTCGTTGTGACTTTTAACTATCGAGTCGGCCCTTACGGCTTCCTGGCCTCGCAGGAAGTGGCCAGGGCCGCGAGCCTGAACAACGGCCTGAAGGATATCATCAAGGCGCTCGAGTGGGTCCAGAAGTATATTAGTCAGGTACCGCTCCCGTTTTTAACCCCATACTCTGCAAGGCACACGTAGATCATTCTGACACACGGTGCCCAGTTCGGCGGCGATCCGGATCACGGTAAGGCGTCCCGGGTTTTGTGTCCCACACGGACGAAAATGTTCGGCCAGTATCCGTAGCTCACTGATAGTTTTCGTTTCGGTAGTCGTTGTTGGGGGAAGCAGTGCCGGGGCTGCTGCCATTACTCTGCTGCTGACCGCCTATGGAGGCCGCAACGACGGCCTGTTCCACGCAACCGCAGCCGAGTCCCAGTCGTTCGGGAACATCTACACATTCTCCGAAAGCCAGTTCATGTACGACAATCTCGTCATTCGGACTGGCTGCGCCAGCTACACCGACACCCTGGCCTGCCTGCAGAGCCTGCCTGTCGCGCAGCTCCAGGCAGAGAACTTCAACACACCGCTGATAGGCGCCCAAAACCCACCCCTGTACATGTACAGCACCACCATCGACTACGACCTGGTCCCGGATTACACCTACAAGCTCTTCGCCGAGGGCAAGTTCTTCAGCGTCCCCACCATCTTCGGCGACGATACGAACGGCGGCACCGTCTTCACGCCCAAGAACACAAGCACCATCGGCGACTCCGACACCTTCCTGAAGGACCAGTTCCCGGCGCTGGACCTCGACCAACTCAAGCGCATCAACGAGCTGTACCCGGTCGAGGGCACGCCGACCTTCCCGGGGTGAGTACCACCCGACTCCGCACCTCCCCCACCCCACCACTAACCCTCGGCGCCGCAAGGACGGGGCGGTACTGGCGCCAAGTGTCCAACGCGTACGGCGACATGCGCTACACGTGCCCGGGCTTCTACCTCAACTCGCAGTACGCGCACGCCGGCGCCCCCACCTGGAACTACCTCTGGAACGTGCTGGACGCGGAGCAGGCCGCCCAGGGCCTGGGCGTGCCCCACACCATCGAGGTCAACGCCATCTGGGGGCCCGAGAACGTCAACGGCCAGGCCCCCGCCTCGTACTACCCCGGCGGCGTCAACGCCGCCATCATCCCCGTCGTCCAGGCCTACTGGGTCAGCTTCATTCGCTCTCTGGATCCGAACGTGTACAGGTTGCCGGGGAGCCCGCGGTGGGATGAGTGGAGGTGGGATTACGGGAGCGGGTGGGATCGGTTGGTGTTTGAGACGAATTATACGCGGATGGAGGCGGTGGATGGGGTGACGAAGGGGCGGTGCGGGTATTTGACGAGTATTGGCGTTGCTATCAAGCAGTAAGTACTTGTGAGGACGGCTATAGACGGTTATGGGTAATCTGGCTATATATCATACAATATACTCTGCCTGCTTCACGATTTCCTGAAACGTGTGCTGGAATATGGAAAATTACTGGGGTATCGTCTTGAAGTGAGGAGGTGAATGATGCATCCGGATGGAAAGGATGTAGTACTACGTACCGCAACTTCATCCGTAGGAATGCTCCGTTCTTCGTGCACAGGCTTAGCAAGGAATATCATACGAACTTATGCTGATCATTGATGGCAGTGTCGACTACAAACAGAACCGATTCAAGAACAGAAGTCGACCTTCATTTGATTAAGAGGCAAGCGGTCAAACTTCATGCAAACAATTCACACTTCAACGCTGGAAGAACGCCTTCAGTTGCGCATCACGCTCTTTTACTCAGCAACCCACGTATGTTATAGAGCAAAACAAAGATCGCAAAACTTACCATTGGCAGATACTCAAAGCAGGTGATCCTTCAATTGCTTTTAGCGAGGAGAGTTACCACATCCATGTGTCACTAATAAATGAACGCAGGAGTGATCTAGATGATCTTAAAGGAACAAATTCATTTTGAAGAGATTCGCTACATCTTTGCGAGAGTAAGGAGGTGGTTATTCAAAAGCAAAAGGAAATGCGGAACTGAAAGAATCAAAATCTTCCAAGAAGGTACTGTCAAACGGGCGGTCCAAATCCAAACCAAACAACCAAGTTTGATTCTCGCCAGCGTATCCATAAGTGTCGTCGGATGCGTCTGGAAATGCTGAGTTCGAAAAGAGGTATGAGTTTCCAGTCTCTGAACAAGCTGGCAGTTGCAAATCCGATCCGATCTTTCCGGCTATGGGTTGACTTGATCCCACATCATCTCGAGGTAGTGATGAAATGTTGCGCTCGGCATGTGTGAGACACTGATCATGAGGTGGCTCACACGCTTGAAGGAGTGGTAATGCTGCCGGGTTTGGGGGTATATTGTCGGTTCCCGAATCAGCTGCTATCATGCCTGTGAAGCTGGGCGAGGAATTTTTCGAAGATTGAAGATCTTGTTCGCTTCGAGCGTCCGAGAGATAGCCGAATGATTCCTGCGGAGGCTCATGCGGGCTCTCAGAACACTCCGTAACCTCGAGTTCTCCCCCGTCCTTTCCTTGCTCAAAGCATAAAATCATTTCATCATGAAGATCTCGGACGAAGCCTAAAAGCTTTCTTTTGAGTTCTTCTTTGCGGAAGTCTTCGTCGTCCTCAGCGGCTCGTTTCAGTTGCTTGCGGAAAACCGCATCCAAATTGCGTTCGCTGAATTCCTGAAACTTTGCAAATCTGCCCGAGGCCTCCACTTCACAGTCTGTGCCAGTCAATTAATGTCTGGTCTATTTTATGTGCCCAGTTTAAACTCACATGGAGAGGGGATAACTGCGTCATTAGGGAAGATAATCCTGTAGATGTCTTTCCATTTTTCCTCTTCTGGTTAGTTTCGTGTCGTCTTCTTGCTTTCAAGCTCTTTCTCCTGCTATTGCGTGATTATACCTTTTGTGGGCTCCTTCTCGACTATTTGGCAGCCTTGTGGTGCCCGTTGATGCTCGCGGAGGAGATTTTCTGTTTTAAAACTGGAACAGCAGCGATGACAGTAATATTTAGGAGACTTATGCTGCTTGCAAAGGTGCTCTCTAAGAACGAATTAGATATACCAAGTTTATATGACAAGAGATCGGGTGGGAGGTCAATATATTTCATACGATATGTGGTGTTAAAACCTGAGTGGAAGCAAGATGTAAAGTCTGGATCTCTGACACCAGCAACTTTTCGATAGAAGGGACAGACAAATCTTCTGTTACAAACTCTACTCGCTTGATTATTATTTATTTTTTTTGCGATTTGTTTTGCTTTTTTTGCCTCCGATGGTCCTGAGAATCTTGAGCTGGACGAACGGGGCAACGTATGGTGCAAACAAAAGTGTCCAATCGAAGAAATTTTGGAATAAAAAAGCGGAAGGAATCGGCCTTCCACACCTTCCAGAAGAAAATAGAAAGAAAACTTTCCCGCAAGAAGATCGCTAACACGTGGGCTAGTAGAGAAAGTGGGAGGAAAATTTAATGGAAAATTGGTAGTTTGCTTCGTGTTGGATAGGGAGCAGGACCAGTGTATTTGGCAGCAGTGGTGGCCCGAAGGCCTCGAGCCGGCCAGTGTCCCGCGAGCTGTGTAACAAAGAAACTTTGCCTTCACGAATGTTGCGTTTCAAAAGAATATTCTGAATTATTCTCTCTCGCTGGAAGGCGCTTCTCAATTTATACAAATTGTATCCTTAGATCAACCCCAAGGCTGAGGCTCGTAAATGCGAAATTCTTCTCGGCCTTTCCTATCCCGCGACATGCGGTCATAGTATGACAGCATCATTATCTCGCAACTGCGGGTGAAAAATGCTTTTAAGAGGCAACTGCAGCATGTGTATACGAATGAAAGGCGCCAGAATCATGCAAGCCAACAAGGGTGGTCACACAGGTGCACGCCGAAGGATCCGGTTAGATTGATTGACGCAAGCTTTGGGCTGACCGGTCAGCCACGATGATAACAAGGCTGTCAATCATTGCTGTAATTTCGTAGTCAGCTTACGCGCTGCAATCTGGTCGGTAGTACGGAAATGTGATTAGAATTGAACCGAAGTAACTAAGCCATCTCCGCAATGCTTTCAGCGCTCCGGGCTCTTGAACGAAAGCCTTGATTTTGGGAATCAAGCTGCTTCTTGGAGTGGATAAAAATCCTGCGCGATATCAAATGAATACATGTGCAACTTAATACAACACGCAGAACAACTGTCTCTTCGAGTATCCTCAATCTTTGTCCACCTCACCTGCTTTGTCGCGCGCGCTTGTTGAGAACTCCATGTTATTAGTAGAATTTGGCCATACAAAATCGAAATTGAGACCATAACCGTTCGTTCCATTGAAATTGAGCTCATCGAGGGAGGTTGCCGTCTCTTCAATCGGTTGATCCAAGCACGACGCAGCCGATATTGGTAAGGCCTTACTTGATGTTGGTGACCTAAGCCCTGAACGGAAGCCTGTTCTTGATATCACACTTTCTCCAAGCTCAGGTTGCCGCTCCAGAACTGTTGGGTTGCTCTGTAGAAGATACATGCGAGTCGCTCTGCTCTAACCTCTGCCTTTTGGTTTCGAGAAACCTCCTGACGAGGTCGTTTGCTGCTTCTTCCGTGGCCGCTTTCTTGCGTGTATGTGGTGCTTGGTTCCCTCCTCCTCTTTCTTAGTGTTGTAAAGTCGCTTTTTTCATCTACATGCGTCACAGAAGCATCGGTATTTGAGTGGTACCTGCTTCCAGATTGTTCGGCTTCCTTAAATGCTGAATATCCTCATAAGCTTCAGAGAGTTCGCATTACTTATATGGAATTTGAAGTGCGGGCGCGAAATTCGGTGATTCAAAGCCGGTGTTCATGTTGTGCTATTGAAAACGTGCAAATAGATTTATGTATAAACCTATCAATGCTTTGCTGAGTTGGCAATACGAAGTCGTTCCGTAGCTTCTAACGGAGGATTGACCCGCTAAATTTGGGCACAGTTGCCGTCAGCTGGAGTGCTTCGTATTGTGCTGGAAGGTGGACCCAATGGAAACCTCATACATACATCAGAGAACGTAAGAGCAACAAATTGAATTATAGAAGCAGGCGTCAAAGCATAAGTTGTTGAGATGCTACAAAGATATTAGCGGATAGTCGAAAGGCCTTTACATATCCGAAGGATATGGAAGATCCCTCTTTTGGGAGGAACAGGCAGCTACGTGGCACTGCGTAGGTGTGCAAGTTCCGTTTCGTTTAGGTTTAGTGCCCAATCACAAACTCCATCCAGATCATTTCGCGGGCCAACCTCGTCTGCGGTATATTTTTTTAATATACAACAAGCCTCGAGAATATCCCTGCCTGTTTGAAAAGGTAGTTTGCCTTTCGAAGAGCAATCATCTATTATCACCAGGCGATTTATCATAGTAAACCCCGTGATGCTTGTAGATCAAGCAACCAGCTAAGCCAAGACCGCTTAGGAAAGCATTATATTGGGTCTGGATTCGTTCCACGGGCGGCGAACCGTATCCTTTTCGGAAAAACCTGTTCCTTGAGCTTTGTGCCATCATTTTGCGGCCGTCGAATCACCATGACGGAGTTGATTTCTTTTCAAGAAAGAACGGTTCGATCTTATATCTCAGTAGTGCCATTTACTGCTTAAAGAGAGAAGTTTTAATCTTTACCAACCCGTCTCAAAGAGGTCGCTGTAGCTCCATTCCGGGCCAACACCCTCCGAGGCGAACCAGCTATATGATTCTCCAGTGTCGCAAAGACTGACTGAGCTCTGTGCAAAATCTTCACCATCTCCCAAGGATGTTTCATCACCAAGGCCTTCCACGAACCAGCAAGTCTGAGGAGGTGTTGCGAATTGTGGTGTACAACGATGTGAAGGTAATTGAATGGGGGTCCATTCACCGCATGATCCCCGCTTTGGTTCTGCTTGATTGACTTCGACTGGAGCCGAGATTCGGTCCGGAGTAAGCGGAACCTCCAATGTAGATATCTCATTTTGGAGAGAGATGTCTGGGAATGTTGATGTGGAGCCATTCACATCAAGTTGCGGAAGATCATCAAATACCCTCGAAGTCAGATCGGGGAGGGAATCCGAGATTGGTACTTGTGACGAAGAATCAGGTCCGTGGAAATAAAATTGTCCAAATGATGTGGGCAGGTTGACTTCCAGGAGTGGAGATGTAGATGGGCTTTCTACATCTGAGGGTATGCCTTCTCTCCCGCTGGCCTGTGTTTCCCAGAAGGCTTGAAAAACATCTTCCTGGCACCTCAGGACGGTAGCGATGATTTTGTGCTTCCAATCTTCGCTCTGAATGCTGCCTATTCCCATATCAGAGGAGCTCAGTTCCTGCACGAGCACTTGGTGCAATTTCTGGCGACTAAAGTTCTGATATTGAGAAAAATCCTCCATGGGTACATTTACAGGGTCGTCAATATCTTAAGCATATCAGCTAATGCCTTCAAGATCAGTTTTATGTTAGAGCACTTACAAGGAGTTGGAATACATTGCTCTTCTGGAAACAAGATTTGATAGATGTTACGCCACTTGTTCTCATCTGAAACGCGCCCTGATGTCCGCTTCCGACTTCGAAGCCTCTTTTCCTGCTCTTTGGTAAATCCTTGCGCTTGGGGTGGAATTCGTAAATGGCATGCGTTTTTTGATCTTTGATGCTCTTCCAGAGTATCCGTTGTAGGAAATGTTTCGAGACAGCGCGAACACTTCGTCTCATTAGCTTTGTGCTTTCGATATAGATGTTCTCTGTGAATTATCGTTAGCTTGACACTCTTGGGAGTTTCTGGACAAGGGCGACGCACTTGACTCGGAAAATGGTTGGAAAGCCGGGATATACGCAGGACGTTGAAGAAGGCTTCTGATCAGGATCTCTCCGGAAGTACGGACAAGCAAACTTGCGTTTGGCGGTATGTTGAGAAGTATTTTCCATGGTAGAAGTCGAGTCAAAAAGGCCAGAGTACATCGAAAGACTTTACGGTGCCGGTAAACCTCAAGAGAATGTAGGTGATCTAAGGAAATAGCTGGTACTTTGAGCTTCTTTTGAGATGCCAAACCTTCGAAGAATGGTATTCTGGATGCGTGCATTGGTCCAAATTTGGGTGATTAAGTTCGTGGAAGGCTTTCAAGCGTCATCAAAAGATGCTTTCACCACACCTGCTGTAGCCATTCAGTCCGTGAAGCCGCGCAAATCACTTTCTAGAACTGAAGGGGAAATATGGTTTTGTAGGGTTTCAGGCCATGTGCTGCTTTTCTGTTGATTTGGTAAGGCTGTCGAGGATGATGGGCGACACAAAGGCGGAGCAGTGAGGCGGTTCGTAAAGAGGAGCCTTGAGGTCAAGTATCACAGGCAGCTATATGAATGACAGATCTTGATCGCACATAGGTGGAAATAAGTGGATCATTGGCTGCCTGGTGAAGGATTGTTTTGCGGCCAGGCGGACCATCGGAGATCACGGACATACTATGCAAGGCTGAATCGACGAAGACAGTCGATTGCGCAATCTCGTCTATCTATAAAAAGTCTTCCTGACCGGTGAATGTATTCACTGAACACGTTGAGAACACCACTAGCATATTTCCATTATCACGCCTAAGCAATGTCATTAATCATGGATGCGGTTCAAATAAATTTGAAAATCTTTAACAATCTATTTGAGTTTTTACAGCTCGAGAAAACATCAGAAACAATAATTAAAATACAAATTCTCCATCTTCCGATACGTTGTTGACTATCCATAGCCAAGAATGATTTTAAAGTAACCGAGATTGTAATCCGCCTGCCACCTCCGCCTCCTCCACCGAGTCCTTGAGGTCACAAAAGCCAGATGCATAACTCAACCGTCTCATGTGATCGCCAGAAACCGATCATGTGCCTAGAATGGGATCGTTTCTGTAGTTTTGCGTCCCTCTGATACTGAGATCTCTTCCGTTTTGACTTCGCCATCAACTTCGTTGTCTAGAAGTTTGTGCTCCTCCATATCACCATTGCCATCCCATTGAGATTCTTCTGGACCAACGCGCACGGCAATATCGGAAGTTGTTGGCGCAATCCCAATCTTGATAGCATCAAGGTGCGTTGCATTTGTTGCGTCATCGATTGAGGGACCGAGAGGGGTGCCAGGCATCAATGCTTGCTTGGGCGCGCCCTCAACTAATGCCACAGAGTTACCATTCCTGGTTGAATCGAGAACCCCCTGATGCCAGAGCGAGAATATTTCATCTTGACAATCGCTCACAAGGGTCTTAATTTGATCCCTTGCCTCATCGTCAAGAGCATGAAGGCTGTTGTGTGGTGAAAACTTCAATCGGTCGTAGACGAGGGAGGGAAGCCCACGCCTCAATGAATCCTCATACTGGGGAGGCGCTGAAACAGTATCACAATCTCACTACAAGTTAGCATTCAACACAAGGTTTGATTCTTTGAGTTCAACTTACATGGAGATGGTATATGCTCCTCTGGGAAGAGAATACCGTAGATGTCTCGCCACTTCTCTTCGTCATTATTGATGGCTCCGGATTTGGCCGATCTCTTCTTGCTCTTCAGCGCCTTTTCTTGTTCAGAAGTTATCCCTTCATGCGAAGGACTGCCATTGACTTCGCAAGGTACAAGAGCGCGGGAATGCTCGTTCAAGCATGCTTCTGTCGTGAAATATGTCGAGCACCTCGGACATCGGTGAGGTGGTAACATGTGCTGTCGATATAGATGTTCTCTACTGTCGTTAGACTCTGTGTACAAGTACGGGTGCAAGAATGGTTACTTACTTCAATCTCGCAATACTACTGAAGCCCGGGTATACACAAGAAGGTCTCGTCTTCGAGGGCTTCCTTTTGAAGAAAGGGCAGGCAAGCCTTCTCTTGCTCACAGATGATGAGCTCGAGCTCTTGTCGTTATGATTTTCACCGTCCTGTTCGTCGTCCCCGTCCCGTTCTGGTTCGTCTACTTTACGCCTCTTTGCTGGCTTCGAGGCCGAGGGCGGGTTATCTCTTTTAATACTTGACGGGTTGCTCGAACGTTCGGTGTAGGGTGGTGGAGTCTTGTGAGGCCCCTCTCCACTAGCCAGACCGTTTGCACAGGCAGTTCTCTGTCTGACCTTGCCACCTCCCTTCACAATCTTAATATCCGGCTCCAGTAGACAACATTGGACAGAACCTCTCATCTTCCCGGTATAAGTCAATGTGGCTGTTTCCACAGTAACTTTATGTCAACGTGAAAGGAAAAGATGCCTAAGCAATAGTAGCAGGAACAAAACTACCAATCAAATGACGCCACTTTCTTCTGCGATACAATCCTGGTATTGAATAGCGGGAAGCAATGGATTGAGAGGAGTGAGGCCGTTTTAACCAAAGAAAGTTGGACGTATTTGGTGGGGAAGAAAAAGTGGGCTGGGGACGTATGATATGATTACCCAAAGCGAATGCGGCTCGGAGAGCCCGAAGCCGGACGTTCGGACGTCTTCGTATTTGCGATAATCCAGTTGATCTGTCATTCAACCCTTCGAAAGTTGAGAGACCCTATGTATACCCTGAGGCGTCGTATGGTGGCGAACCTGAAGAGTTTCCTTAATCGCGAGTCGATGGATATGACAGAGGCGCCAGAGCATCTCAAGTTAAAATCGGCGCGGACCTGGTTCAGCGTATTCGACGGAGCAAATACTATCCGATCTCTATCCCTTCGTCTTACTCTTGGTCGTGCTCGAATTGATGGCTTTGAGGCTGGTTGGGGATTCTAGATTGACGAAGAGTTTCAGCGGTGTGCAAAATTGAATAAATCAGCACGACCTTCAACAAACCGCTAAAGTATCAGGATATAAGTATCTTGGTGGTGCGATTCAAACGAAGGACACTAGAAGGTCTGCAGTCTTCACACAAGGCTGCGTGGGCCTTTGGAATTCTAAGTTGCGAGTTGCCTGATTTTTAGGCGACGGTTGCCTACGTGGCAAGCCGGAAAGGATGCGTCACACAAGGCTGCGCCCCGTTTGTCTGCCTCCCGTCAACCACTTTTAGCCATTCAGCCACCACAACTCGTAGTCCAGCTGCAGAAGATCAGCTACTCAGAGGATTTATTGGCTGGAAATACTTCGACACATCAGGTAGAAGCAGAATATTTATGTTGAGAGTGTGAATAGGTCTCGTGATAAGTTTTGACTCAAACAGCCAACGCCAAGCGCTTCCGTTATTGGTCCTCATCCCGACAGACTGTCCGTGGGTATCACTTTCTTTTAGCTCGCGCTAATCATGTCGTAGGCTAAATTTCGCCTCACCATAATGTCATCAAATCATAACGAAAGGTTGGGTCCACTTCCCGATTCCGGCCATGAACGTGGGGCGTTGCCCGCTAGTGCAAGAGGAACGAGAGAATTTCAAAGACTACTGAGGAAGCAGTTCTGGGCCTCTTGACATGCGGAACGCCGAGAGAACGTCCTCCAACGCGAACGACATCTCTGTTTCGTTGAAGCGCTGCCAAAACTGTTCTCGGATGAACTCTTCATGCTCTTCAATGACGCGTAGGTTTTGTCGGCGTTTCAGAGTCTCTCTATTCCAGCCATCTGTAGTAGTCTTAGCTCGTTCATGATAAGGCCAAACCGAAGTTCGAGGTCACCTACAGGGTGAGGGAATTTGCCCCGGAAAATCTGGATAGAGCTCCATCCAGACGCTTTGAAACTTCTCCTCTTCTGTTGTGCCTCTCTGTTGTGGCGATATCTCAATATCGTGGTTCCGCTTCAGATGCTGCCTGGTTTTCGATTCATCATATGAGTGTTAAAGTCTCTGTGAGAACTGGAGCTAAACATCACCTACTTCAAGCGCGATACATTCTGAAAGCCAGTGCTCCAACATGCTGCGGAGATAGGAGGCAAATGAGGGTCCTTGATCAGCAGAGGACAACACATCCTTTGGTCACTTCCCGCTCGTTGTCGTACAGCTCGAGTGGTTTGGGCATCGGTTTCCGAATCACTTCCATCGTCCCCCTCAGCATACGCTGAAGGTGTTCCATGATAAGTTGTGATACCCTCCTCAAGATAAACTGGGGCATCTTCTGAATATACTTCTTGCGTGGAGGCGGCATTTAAATCTTGATAATATTCAGAATTGGGGTGCGTATCCCAAGGTTGCACGTCCATGGAAGGTGTTTGGAATGCTTGAGAATTGGAATAGCTAAAGGAGCGTCAGCACAGATAATTTAAGCTTCAGTCAAAGGAATGAACAATCAACCGTGGGATCAACAAGACTTACGAAGTGGTCCTCTCCATGGCCATGTCCTGACCCAAAGCTCTTGCCTCAGTTTCGGTCAAAAAAAGGTCACGTTTGTAGCCTGAGGGTGAATACTGAGCTTGCTCAGGCCCTTCAAAACTCTGCAGACACTGAGAACCTGAAGGTATTGTAATGGCCTGCACGAACGGATCATGTTGACGGCGAACGTTCCGATAAGCAAGGGAACGCTGGGTTCTCTGTCGTTCTTCATCGTACGGGTCACAGGGCATGTTTTCGGTCTCACTCCAAGTCCTAGAGACTGATACCGAGATAGCGATAACAGGCAAGAGAAGCAGGATGATCAAGGTCCAGACTGAGCACGGCGTTGTTCCGTATAGCAAGACGTGCTCCGGGTGTTCCAGGCGGGAGGTAAGAGAACAGGCTGGCCTCAGAAAAGCACAAGGAACGAGCTTCATAAATCGCTCACCGGAGCAAAAGAAGGCAACGAGGCGTACTCAGGGTCCGCCTAAGCGCAGCATGGCCACCCGTGCGCAGTTGCGGGCTACAAGATTTGCGTTCCAATCGGTTGGGCCTCACTCATTATCCTAGTGTTACGGCACAGCCTTTACAGAGTCGGGATAGGGTAGGAAAGGAAGCAAGCGGGGCGCAGACACGCGCCATGAAGACCCACCATGAGTCACGTGTATCCCGTGATGCCAAGGAATTGATCCCTTTGATCCCGCATGCCTCAGGCATTAAGGGACAGATCAATAAGATCAAGACAACACTGATCTGTCTGATCCATACGCTCCTGCCCAAGAGGCAACACAGATCAAACAGATCAATATTAGATTGTAGACACTCTCCTACATGTATATAAACCACACTCCTTAGATAGCTTTGACCTTCGTGGTCAACTTCGATAATCAATCTACACCATTGATTAGTAACACGGCCTTCGCACGCAGTGCTCAGTCACGTGTATTTGTCTATACTGTTCTCACCCCCTACCTTGTACCCACTCAAGGTAAACCCTAGAGGATTGTAAAGGAACGAGCGCACGAAAGCTTCGAACAGTGGTGGACAGAAAACGCCCCAAAATCCTACCAGGACCTAGAAATCCCTTTGGCAAAGGGTGCTCCACCAGAACTTCTCCTCCCTAGGAAGACACTAGGTCACCTACTGGCTGCACGATCAGGCCATGGAGACTTCCAGGCGTACCACGAACGTTTCCGCCACACTGAACAAAATAACCTCTGCCGCTGTGGGCGGCCAAAAACAACGATACACTTTGCATTCTGTAGACACGCCCGTAAACGAACAAACTGCCTTCGAGGCAAGCCGAGGGATATTATCCCTATGACTCTAGCCACGCCAAAAGGGGCTATCCTCTTCGCAAAGTTCGTAGAAGAATCTCGCTTCTTTACGGATATTAGCGCCCGGAACCAGCAGGCAGACACACTGTCAACCCTAGTCTCTTCAGACCATCACCACCATATCTAAATTGACTCCCCCTTTCATATTTTATCTCTCTTTCTTTCCTATGTATAGTCGCCCATAGAGGCCCAAACACTCCTTCACACCCTAAAGCCGAGCAGGAGGTAGAGAACGCCTTACTGCGATATCCAGCCTACAGAGACGCGACGTCCCAGATATGTCACCCCTTAGCGTAGACTGTAGGTAGAGTGGCACGTCCTATGCCCCATGGGAGGCCTAAGGGCACACGGTGATAGGCATACTGCCGACCCACGCGTGGACCCGCCGGACGTTAAATAGCAATCAATCAATCAATCAATCAATCAAGGTAAACCCTGCACGGCTTACCACCCTCTTTGGTGTTTGGATCCTTAGAGGTAGAGGCCCGCCGTTACACCTAGCTGCCAGCTTTCGTGTAAGATGGCTATTCGTTGGACGGTGGGCTGATGATGTTCATATATTCAAGCCACCTAATAGGGGTCGTGGTTCATGTGTGGGAGGCATTTTACCGCCGCTTGATGTAGTGCTACTATCCGGAACTAAAAACGGAATCCTCGAAATGCCAAGAACCAATTATATTTTCATATTAGGAGGTTGCCTATTCGCCTTACTTCCAAGAAAGCCCCACAGATCACGGTCCTGCACTGTTACACATAATGTTGCCCGACACGCGCGAAGCTGCCTCTCCCGCATCCGCGTGAATGCCCATGGGAGCTGAATTGCGCAGTCGCGCTTTCCACCATTCGTCAACTACAAACACTGCCCCCTTTTCCCACTGCTTGGATGAATGATCAATTGCCAGAGATCATATAACAACAGAAGAAACAATGCTGATTTGAGGGCTTTCTGCGCAGTGGAGAGAAAGAAAGGCAGACTTCCCGCGCGCAGGTGCGAACGAATTCAGCCGAAAAGCCTTGAGGTCAACCTGAGGACTACAAAATTGATTATATATATACAAAGAGTAGCCTTCCTAGCAGTCAATACTCATCGTTTGCAGTTTCTTGGATAAAACAATCCCAAAGTAATCCGTCTAATTTAAGGCAGCTCCGTAGCTACTTCTTTCTCACCAGCTCAAAACGATCATCCCAACGACTGAACGATGAAAGCAGAATCTCCCATCTCTTTCTCCAGCCACAACGGTATCACTTCCTACGGTTCCCAGGTCTATTATTGCTGCAAATGCTTTTATGGCCCCATGATGACGGACCTGTACCCGTCGTGCATCAGCTGTAACCACAGCCGAGACACTTGCTGCCCCACCGAAACGGTCAATAGCAGCGACGAAACCACAGCACTACCCATCTTTCAGCTTGAAAACTTCACATATTTGTAAAACTTTCAATCGATGTAAGTACTCTTGGTGACCTACTGAAGGAGAGAAAGAAAAGCATTTACATTATCAGGGATATGTCGCTAGTGAATGACCACTGCAAGTCAGAAATAGGTTCAGAAGTCCAAAGCTCTGATTTCCTGGAGTTAGACGATGTGTGCGTTCCATCAGACGTTTCCAGTCGTTGACCCAAGATGAAACTGACAAATTAACAGCTTTCCGGCCCACCTTTCTGATGTGAACCACGCCAGCAGGGCAAACTCATGGTGATTTGCCCAAACTCGAACTTACCAAGAAAGAGGCACAGACGGATGGGAGAAAAATGGAGTTTAGTAAATTGAATGCTACCGTGTACATATTGTTGGATTGTTTGTACATGTGGGATCTGGCTGCTTGGGATTGGAGAATAGACGTTCGGTCGCTTGAACACTCATATGCAATTCCCATGCTCCCTGAAACTCGTAACAGAGCGTAAAAATTTTACACGAGGTTGAATGCAGACGTGCCACAAAGAGATCACGTAAGCATGAGGCTCTGTGAGCGGTCTCGAACGGGACAAAACCACACAAGGCGAAATGCCCAAACCTGGGGGGCACAGTCCTTTTAGGCTACAATATTACTGCACTCTGATTTTTGCACTGCGGCTCTGCGCGGTGCAAGGCTTCCATCAGGCTGACCGGTGGTGGACCTGAAGGATTCGCCATGTGACACCGCGTCTGCCTTCCCACCATCCCCAAACCACACCGCGCGTCGCCCTGATTCGCCTCGCATCAAATGCAGGCAACCCGTCTACCCGACTAGCTCCAACAGCACCGCCTCCGCCTGGACCAGCTGCACCGCAACGACGCCCCGCTCGCCCACCGTGACCGTCTCCACGCTCTCGTCACCCACCTTGGCGCCCGTCGTCGTGTCGAACGTGACGCCCGACACGCTGACCTCGCTCTTCGCGTTAGTGCCCGGCGCGCTCAACCTCTTCACGATAACCTCCTGCCCGGCCGCCCACGCCGTACTCGCGCTCAGACTGCGCACGGGGCGGGTGCCGTTGCTCGCGGCCGTCGAGTCCGTCGCGCTCAGCGTGCTCGGGTTGCTCAAGCCCGCCGTCCCGTTCCACACGCCCATGTCCAAGAACACCAGCTTCTTCAGCCCGCCGTCGCCGCCGTACACACCGTACCCGCTCAGGTCCGACGCGTTGGCGCCGGGCAGCGCCGCGATGCTCAGCGCCTCGCCCGCGGCCCGCGAGACGACATGCGACAGGAAATAGTGGCCGTAGAAGCCGGGGCGGATGCCGGGCACGAGGGACTCATTCTTGTACTCGTAGGCGACGGGCGTGAAGCTGGAATACTCGCTCTGGGCGCCGAGGTGGAAGTACGTCTTCTCGATGCCGATGCTGGCGGCCAGCAGCACGTAGTCGACGCCCCACAGCGCGGCGCCGAAGGTGTCGCTGATGCCGCTGCGGCCCGAGCACGAGATGCTGTTTGTCTCGCCGAGCACCAGCGGGCTGCCCGCCGCGTCGGCCGCCGCCACCTGCGGCACGTACTGCGACACGTTGAGCCACAGCGTCGTGTGGTTCGACAGCAGGTCGAGCCGCATGCGGTACCAGCGCTCCGTGTCGCACGTGCTCTGCGGGTACAGGTGCACCGCGTACGTCGAGATGAGGGCCGGGTCGACGAGGCCGCCAGTGGTCGTGAGGTTGACGATGTCGAAGTCGTCGATCTCGTCTTGCTGGTCCGGCACCCACGGCGGGTCGGCGAAGACGGCGGCTTGGAATTTGGGCGGGTTGGCCGCCGCCTGGTACCAGTCGGAGGCGGTGATCTGGCCGGTGAGGTTGCGCCATTGGTCGACGTACTGCTCGACGTCCCAGCCGGGCGCGCGCCAGGACTTGCTGATGAAGTGGTCGATCTCGTTGCCCAGCTCGAAGAGCGTGAGCTTGTCGCCGAGGGACTTGTACACGGCTTCGGCTTCCGCGACGGCGTTCGCCCACGCCGATTCGTTGACGTGCAGGTTGAGCGTGTACAGCAGGTCCGTGCCCTCGGGGAAGTAGTCCGCCCAGGTGTCGTACCATGCGGGGCTGATGTTGAAGAACTGCGCCGTCGCTGGCGTCGGGATCGAAATGGACGTGACGTTGAGATCCGGGTGCAGGTATGTCTGGTCTGCCGTGTTGCCGCCCACGCGGTATGGCGGCGGCTTGCCCGTCACGTTGGCGATGACGCTCATGAGGTTCGTGGCCAGGTCCGACTTGAGGTAGTCGTCCACCCACACAGGCTCCAATGAGTAGCCGTATGCATCCGGGAGGAGCACTCGCGTGGACATGTTTGCAGGCACGGAGACATTGCTGACTTTGTCGGCGGCCGCCACGCTCAGGGCCGCGGCCGCATATGGTAGAACGCGGGTGTTGAGGATCATTCTGATGGCGAGCGGGAAGGACAGAGCTCGAAAAGAGCCATTGGCCTCTGCCGGCACCCGGAGCACCTATATATCATCTCCTTATGATACCCGAAAGCCGGAATCCAAGATTCGTTTAAGTATTTTCTCCGGTGGATTGTGGGATGAGGTCGGACGAGGCGATGATCTGCGGAGGCTGCGGGGTAGACCAATACGAGAACCAAAGGAGAAGACGGAGAAAAGCCGGATGAATGCGTGCCGAAGGCACGTTTTTGCGCCATTGAAGCTGCAGTCTTCAGGAGCACGGTTCGAGCAGGATGCCTGGCACAGATCAGGGGAGCTGCGAGGTGGAAACAAAGATTTACAATGCAGTCAAGCACATCAATACGGGCTTGTAACGGGCGGGAGGCCGACGGGGAGCTGGGGGATCAGCGCGGGATGACGCTGCCAAGATTATTATCCACCAATCGGAAACATGTGGGCGTGGGTTTGTTCCTGTCTGCAAACAATATTACCCCGAAGTGCCAAAAGTAAACCAAGTCATGGAAGAACAGGTACAGAAAACAGGGTAAACTCAACGCTCGAAAATAAGGTCGCTGGACTCTGCGCTATTGCTCGGAAAACACGCTCAAGCAACAATTTAACCTCATGACCATCGCGTCCGTGTTGGCAACATTGAATGAAGAACTTAGACCTGAGGCGTGGTAGCTCTGGAGGAGCTGCGCCGATCCAGCTTCTTCGGCTTCTTCCTCCCAGGCTTTGGAGTATTCTTGATCGTCTCACTGGACGTGCCTGAGGCTTCTGTCTTCGGAGTTTGCACACCAGAATCCGACAGCTTCGTCTTCTGCTCAGTTGCTCCCTTCCTAGCTCCTTCCGTCAGGCCCTGTCCGCTATCTCTTCTCTTCTCCTCATTCTCAGTGCCACCAGTCTTCACCTCGGTCTTCTTCAGCTCCGCATCCTCTTCCGCCTTCTCCCGCTCCTCCTTCTCCTGCTTCGCCTTCTCCTCCCTCTCCTCTTCCTTCAACCTCTCCTTCTCCTCCTCACTCGGCTCCTCCACCACAAAATTCGCCGCCATGCACCTCCCCCCATTCGTCGGCCCAAAATCCATCGGACACGCACTCATCACCACCACCACATCCCTCTCCGCCCTAAACTTCACGGACCCCCCCTTCTCCCCCGGCCTCCCCCTCTTCCCGCCCTCAAACAGCCGCGGCTCCTTGACCACCACCTTTCCCGTGCCCGGATGCACTGTCGCGTTCATGAACAGGCTCAGCGGCACGGGGACGGAGTTGATGGTGACGTCGGCGCCGACGGTGCGCGCGCCCCTGAGGCCGGTCGACTTGTTGAACTCCTGCAGCGCGAGCACCAGGTTCTCGGCGCAGGAGCCGTGCTCCTCGCCCTTCTCGCCGGCCTCGGCGAGGTCGCGGTACGTGGTCGGGTCGCAGGCGGGCAGGATGGTGCCGTGGCGGAGCGGGATGGCGGCCGCGTCGGCGGCGGCGGTCGTCGCGGGCGGCGTCGTGTCGTCGAGGACGGTGAGCACGGGCGTGTGCAGGTTGGAGAGGAGCGTGTCGCCGGGGGCGGGGAAGAGGCGCTGGAGCGCGTCGATGGTGTGCGGCAGGGAGAGGTATTCCATCGGCTCGGTGGTGCGCCGCGTGGCTTGGAGTTTGGTGTATGCCGTGTAGGCGGCGTAGAGGGAGCCGGCGGTGCCCGAACCGGTGGCGGCTGTGGGGTAGAGGTGTCAGCTTGGTGGGGCGTTGGTGCAGGGTTGGTGGGTTGTGGCTTACCAGAGAGGCTCGCGGCTCCGACAGGGGTTTTCGAGAACTCGTACAGCTGTTCGGCGTAGGATTTGCTCGGGTCGCGGTGGTGAGAGGCGGCAAAGGCGGACATTGCCTCCTCTTTGCTGGGAAGGTAGGATGTGAAGGATGTGCCGGAAGGCAAGTATGAAAGCCAGCTCTTCGAGTTCTTGGGGTCTGTGCTGGGCTTGGAACTCATTCCGTACGCGGCTTTGGCTCGGGAGCGGATGTTAGGGAGATAGGATCCCCAACTCTTTGAGGACTGCACAGATTTGGCGTCTGCATAGTCGTCCTCGGTCTTATCCGATGGTGTCTCCGTTCCTGCAACCTTGGTGCCTTCATCTTCCGCTTCAGTGGGAGTCTTCTCTCCCGAATCTGCCTCCTGCACCTTGTCTTCTTCCTTGTCCTCCGTCTTCTCCTGCGCCTCCTTACCTTCCTTACCTTTGCCCTTCCCTTCCACCTTATTGCCTTCTGCCTTCTGGCCTTCACTGGTCTTCGCAGCGTCCTTGCTCTGCTGGCCCGTTGTGGCTTTGTTCCGCAGCCTGAAGGATGGGACAGACGGGACAGATGGGACGTAGGAGGTCCAGGTCCTCACTTTCTTGCCGTCAACCTTCTCGATAGTTGGCTTTGCGGTGGTTGGAGCTGGCCACTCAGGTGTCTCCTCTGGCGGGTCCGGTGCTTCCTCGTCCACGTCAGGCTCTGCTTTGACGGGCGCTTGGGGCTTGTCGCTTGGGACTCCCTCCTGTTTAGCAGCGACGGCTTCGGTGAGGTTCTCGCCGTGCTTCTGCGGTTCGTTGAACTCCTGTTCTGCCTCCTGCTGCGCCTGGTTGATAGCTTCCTCCTCGGCTTTCTCCTCGGCGTCGGACTCGGCGTTCGGAGGTTTGTGAAGCGCAAAGGCCCAAGTGTCAATGACCTGGCTGCCGTAGGTGTTGATGATCGTGATGGAGTGGCCTTTGGGCACGAAAGTTGCGATGCCGTGGCGGGCGGGCACACTCTGTCGTTCGCCAGCCATGTTGATCGCTTTGAGAAGTGAAGAAGAAATAGACCGTCGGACAATAAAAGCGCGGACCACTCTGGGTCTGCAGAGGAAGTAGACGCAGAGGAAGAG
Organism: Neofusicoccum laricinum; assembly: GCA_029906385.1. NCBI lineage: Eukaryota > Fungi > Ascomycota > Dothideomycetes > Botryosphaeriales > Botryosphaeriaceae > Neofusicoccum > Neofusicoccum laricinum. The sequence continues at coordinate 283,364 of CP123724.1, forward strand.
AAATTTCTCTGCCAGCAGCTGGCGACCTACCTAAGTCGGCGGCGTACATGACGTACAATGGCGCACTCCACCCTGTGCCGGCTGCAGTCGCGAATCTGGGATGGATGGCGACGCCGCGGCGTGCGTCATAACGCCGGGCGATGAATGGCTGCAGCTGCGTCCAGAAGTTGGCCAGCGACAGGGTTGGAGCTGCTTAAAAGGAAGCCACCCACGTGACCCGGCTTATCTCACCCACCCGGCGATCCTCCGCGGTCGCAAGGGCTTCCCTTCCGGCCTCCGCTCGCGAGTTGTACCCTCCATCTCCGCGTCAACTTCGTCAACGTCGCCCAGTGCCAACGCAACTGCGCATCAATGCCTCTGAAGTACGCTGCCCTACCGCTACCGACGGAGTAGCCAAGTGTGCAGCTCCCAGCAAGCACCAGATCCTACGCAGATAACGCCAAAGTCGCGATCCCGTTTCCCAGCCTGGCGCGACCGTCCGTCTCAAGCACGACTCTTTAGCGTCCTAGGTTCAACTTCAGCCCGAGCGCTGCGACAACCTAGACCCACGGGCCGTCCCGAAGAAACATCGTCTTGACAGCAGCTACACTCGCCCTGCGGACACTTCGGACCCAGGATACTCGTATTGCAGTCGGTCGTGAGATTGGAGAACGGATTGGCTGTCGATGTCAACGCCCACAAGAAATTCAAGTATACTAAAGCCCGACGAGTGCAACATAGGTTGTTGTATGTTGGGATGGATGGGAGTGGCGTAAGTGGTCTATTGTTGTGGATATCTAATCATGCAGTATAAAACATATTTTCCCGTGCCCTCTTGCAGTAAATCTTGCGCTGCGAATCGATTCATCTTGTTATAAATTCCCGTGGTATCTCATCATTCAGAGCTTCTCCTCGCCAACGCCCGTCTTGTAGCCACGCTGCTGCATCATCCGATCCAGCTCCTCCTCGGCATCTACCAAGCTCGGCCGTGTGGTCCCGCTGGACAATCTCTCGCACACGGTCGGCTCGTCGTGGAGGTAGCGGAGCATCATCGGCGTGTTGGTGTTGAATCTGGGTCGATTTAGCTATGATCCAAGGCCATGGTGGGGTCAGGTACATACCCAAGAGCTGCGCCATATGGGTCTCCCGGGTGGGGGTCCAGCTGGTCTTGCGGACACTGGCGAAGGTATTCGGGCTGAGCGTGGATGGTAGCGCCGCTGCAGTTGCCGCACGCTGGGGTGCCGCACATGACGCAGGCGGCGTGGAGCTCGTAGAGCATGGGGCCGTACTGGCAGTGGCAGCAATAGTAGGCGTTTATTTCGGGGAGGCTGTGTGGCGCCGGGCTGTCGACAGGGGCGCTGGTCGGGTAGGTGGACATATCGAGTGGTGAGTGGTTTAATGAGGGGTGTATGGGCGGTAGTCAGGTGGAGTCGAAGGCAGGCAAGACAGTAGTCAAGACTGGCAACCAGGTGGGGTGGTGATGGAGGGAGGGAGTGATCGTGAGTCTCAGCCATTTATTATATATCGCTGGCTACTCCCGATGGTCGCAGTTGCGCTGGAGTGCAAAGCGCCTTGGTTCTCTGTTGAGCCCTGCCTCATTGCCCTTCCACCTTGGTACTCAGTTGCGCACGACGTGCGTTTTGCCCTTCCGCGCGGGTATTAGCTTAAACATCTGTGGGAATACAAGCACACTGCTATCCATGTGCGAAGCAGAGGGCAACTTGAGCGCCTTGAACGTCTGGAAAATGCGCTACTGTGGGAGGGCAGCACCTTCTTGCTCACCTGCGCAGGCCCGGTGAGTCCACTTTCTTCATCCCGCTTAATCAAGAAACCCACGCGGCTAGTTACTCCATCACTCTAATACTCAGAAGCGCGGGAGCTGTGGCGCAGCTGCGGGTTTGCGCGCCCCCGGGACAAATGCGCAGGTGCGCGCATCGGCCGGGCCAGCCTCCAGCAACCCACAGCGCGAGGCCGCGCGCCCGGCCGCCGGGCAGAGCCAAGGCTCCCCTCAGCCATTGCTCGTATCCTGGCGCATCGGTTGCCTGCTGGAAGCCAGGCCGTCAGGCTGTCAGATCGGGCTCTGGCACGGCGCTGATTCGCGGTGCCGGTGTGACGGAAGGGGTCGCTGTGGGTTTGCGGCCTAGAGCTCCACAACCCACAGCACTGCGCCACTATCCCGAAGCCACACGCCGCCCACAATTGCTGCGCACAGGCTGACACGCTTCCAGCCTGGTTGAAGGAGGCCGCACAAATTCGAGCCCCTTAGCCTCCGGTTAGTGTTAAATATCGACCGCCTTACGCGCCTTGTCCGAGCTGTGGATCAAATCCATCTCAGCCTCGCCGACTCAGCGATACTCGCCACGGACCACATTCAAACCATCCTTCGTTCCGCCAAGCTCAGGTGAACCCTCAATTGCACGCCGCATTCTCTGTCCGACATGCCGGCTCAGGATTGCTGGGGCAGAAGCCTTGCGACAATCACTGCCCTCAATCGCTTCGCACGCTCCGAAGACGCTGGAATCAAACCCGGCGAAGATGCGAACGACCTGATAAGGCGCACCAGCTATCGCAGGCCGGAGTCTGCTTTGAAGCGCACCGCAAGTCCGAATGCCGCTCATCGCGCACCTCGCGGAGTTCCTGACCGTCTGAGGACGGCTCGGAGAGGTTCCGATGTCCACCCACCAAGACAGTCGTCCTCGTCGTCCGAGTTATCGAACTACAGCACTGGCAGCGGCAGCAATACCAGCAGTAGTGCCAGCAGCCTTTCCGCTGGATCATCTGCTCGGCGTTCGGCCACCTATCGTGCCTTGCCGTACCACATCAACGATCCTGGCCGCATTGCACACCAGCATTGTCTGTCCTCCGCCTTTGACGCTCCCGAAGCCGAGCCACCGTTCTCCTCCGAGTTTAAAAACTACTGGAAAAGCCCCCCTCTGTTTTCCTTAGCAGAGAAAGGACGTGCGGTGACGACCACCGAGTCTGTCATGTCCTCTTCTGTCGCGTCCCATGCAACCACATCAACCGAGTGCACGTCACTGCTGGACTCGGAGATGCCTGTTTCCGTGCCGTGAGTTCTGCTTCCTATTTCGGTATTATTAGGGCCTTGTGAATCCTTGGCTGAGCAGAGCCGCTAACGCATACGTAAACTCAGCCACCACGATTGTCAGCTGCATCATTCCGACACGAATGCTATGCCCACGCAGATGCTTATTACAGAGTCGCCGCCGTTCAGCCCCAATCTTGTCATTCCTAACCCTCTTGACAGTTATCCAACTTCGTCTTCAATCAACTCGAAAGCTGTTGCAGCCAAGATTGCCGAAACAACTGCTACGATGTCTCGCGAAAGCTCCTCGCAAGGACAAGTCGTGGATAGCAGGACCCCTCAAACATCACCGTATGAGCACAACGAGATGGCCGACAGCAACACGACGATTCAACGTCATTCTGACTCTGGTGCATCTAACGAAGAGCCAGACACCCCCACCAGTGAACACGACAACAGTGACGGTGCTTCTTCAGGGCATGATGACAACGAGTCTCTTTCAGACGACTCCCAGGATGTCTTACAAAAGAACTTTCTTGAAGAAATCCTCCGTCCAGTCAAGCATCAACTTGTGGAGCGTCTCATGGTGTACGTTGCAAGCAACCCGGACCCCAATGTCCCCTTGTCCCCAACGCTGCCCCATATCGAGATTCACCAACAAAAGAACGGGATTTATTCGCCGCTTTCTGAGCTGCTACGTCTCGGGACATCTCCCGAAGGCCGCAAAGACCATCTGAAGTACGAGGTCCTGGAGGAAACCCAAGATGACAGCACGAAACAAACGTGTCTTGCTGTGGACTCCGATGACACACAGCACAGCCCGGGTCAAGCCAGCCAGCGCCCCACTACCACGTCCAGAACGCTTCTACAGCCAAGACTGGGCTACAAAATCATTTGAACTCAAAGGCTGGTAAGAAGAGGAAGTCTGCTGGTGGTGGCCCACCACAGGGTAACGATGACGATGGCGATGACGACGAGGACGAACGTTTTCGTGCACCCAAGTCACGCAGGTCCCAGAGCCCTCAGACTCCGAAGCGGAGAATAGCTTGCCCTTACTTCCAGCGCAGTCCTATGAGATCTGCTAAGGCCGACTCATGTTTCCGCAACGGCTTTTTGGATATCACGAAGATGAAGTAAGTTTCCGTCAACCGAGATGGATCAATCATACCCACCGTGTCTGACGAACTTTCTCATCAGGGAACACCTCGAAAGAGTCCAAGACAACTCTATCCAATGTCCCCGCTGTTACGAGATCTTCAAGAACCAGGACCAGCTGGACGACCACCTGCGCGTCTCCAACGACGAGATGTGCGTGCAAGCCCAAGTCCGGCCTGTCCTTGAGGGCTACAACAGCACGCAGGCCAGCAAGCTGAAAGAGCGCATGCGCAGCTGCACGGTCGAAGCAAAGTGGAAGACAATCTGGAAGATTCTGTTTCCTTCAGATGCTGAGCATGACATACCATTACCATGCAAGTCTCCCCTCGCCTGGATCACCGGGATTGGCGCTAACGAATCCGTCAGGGTGGGACCCAACCCGCAGACCCGATTTCTACGGGTGCTACGAGGAGTTTCAGAGAGAGGACCTGCCGATGCGCATCACGCCGCAGATCATGGCGTTTGTTGACGTCCTGCTGGCTGATGATCGCTTGAGGGGGGAAATCGACGCCATTGTCCGCACCGCCCTGGAGGACTCGTTGGAGGCGTTCAAGTCTCGCGAAGCGGCGGGTCAGCTCGTCCCACGAGGCGGCGAAGCTGGGACGTCGGCTGCTGGAGAAGGACCCAGTAATGCTGGCCCATCTTTCACCGGTGCGCCAGCGATGGTTGGTCTGGTCCAGACGCAGCGAGACTTGGATGTCTGGGGTCCGGCTCAGGGTGATGGGGATGTGGGCTTCGACGAGGCAATGGTGGCGCCGCCGCGGGGCGTCCAGATGCCCCACCGGGTGATTACGGCACCAGCCATTTACGAGCCTGATCCCGTGCATACGGAGGCGAACAGCGACTATCAAGATGTTGATGGCAGCTTCTTGAATGTGGATAATGGCGGTTCGGCTGTGTATACTCCCTTTGGTCACACGCCTGAAGGGCAGTGGGGTGTTGTCAGTGATGAGTTTATGCTCTTGTGTGGGGATGAGAGTCTGATGTTGGATACACAGGGTTCTAATGATGGGAGCGCATAGAGACGGTTTTCCGGCGGCCGTTGGTATTTTTCGAGACTATTTAGATTGCTTTTATAAGACTTGTTGAATAGAATCACTACCTGGACATATCTGTTTAACCGTAGGTAGAAGAAATGGAGGCAAGAATCATATACACGTAGATTGTTGGCTCAGTCTGTGTTTCAGGCACCAGGCTGATAATCCCAAGGTGACGTATACATCTGCCGGTGCGCATGGCTAAACGAAATGCTCTCACGCTCTCAGCTTTCCCTGGTGGTTTGCTAATCATGCACTATGCAGTGTTACCCACAGCCTCATAAACGACCTATCGCAACTGACCACGCAGCGGATTGCCCAGCCTGACATGTGGAGGGCTCCTCGGTCCCTGCAGCTGTCATTGCAGTGCACATGCATAAAAAGTTATGCTATTCTCGGCCCCCAAAAGTTCACGTGATGCTAGATGCAGCGATACATACGTCACACTCTGGCCGTGCGCGGCTGAGCTGTGCGCAGGTGCGCGTGGCGTGCGGCTGAAGCGAGGCAGCAAAGTTGATTGCTCTTCAACGCCTTCCACCCGTCAATAATTTTCAGCAACATTACGTTTCTCTGATCTACAATTCGCTCAATCAACATCTGAACAAATCAAAGTCACAATGTCTCATGTCTGCAGAGACTTTGCAATGGGCACCCCATTACCGGAATCCTTCGTCGAGGCAACTGGCAGCTCCTCGGATCAGAAGGTCGAGATGCCAGAACACCAGCCCGAGAATATATGTCAACCACATTCGCCCGCAAATCACGTGTTTTATTTGCTTTTTATACACGCGTCCTTTCTTTGATTTTTTTTTCGCTACACCAAACACCTACCCCTACATACCTCATTTGCCCCGTTCATGCGCAATTCCGTAAATCCGAACAGCACACGTGTTCTGTGCAAAGATCTAGTATATAGCCGCCTTCAGTAGCATGAATAGAGAAGACAGCGGTGTCTTACTTTCTCGCGCCGTTCGACAATATAGGATCACCCCGTTGGGAAGTATCAACTGCAAGCTCCGAGAATGATCCTCGAAACCCTCCTGAAACAACAAAATCTTGGGAATGTAGGTGCCCAGATACAGAAAGAAGCCAGCTCACGCATAAACGCTTTCGGAGAAGACGTCGAAAGAAGCATGCTTCGCTCGGAAGAGAAGGCCAACTTGCGCATAGTCGTCCTCGAAGAAGAAGTCGCGGAACTACGCGCTCAGTTAAAGCAGCAACAGCGTAGCTGCACCGAGTCATCTGAATCGGATGTTGTCCACTCTGTTCTTTTCCCAATGAAAAGAGTCATTTTGGACCGTTTGATAGAGAGTTTCCAAGAGCTCTATCGTTCCGGATCAATCTCTAGGGCAGATACTGAAAGTAGATCAGAAAGTACAGATGATATGGACTGCAGTAGTGACTGCGATCTAGCTGAGGGGGAGGCCTCGCCTGATGACGCTGCTGAGCATACTAACACCAAAGGCCGATCATCTAACATTAGAGATGGAGTTCAGAAGTCTTAAGAGTGTTCAAGCAAGAAAGGAAAGCGGAGGGCTGATGAAAATGATTAGCCGGAGAAAGATGGAAGCGAAGGAAGCAAGCGTCGAAAGGGAAACTCCTCCAACAACATGGACGATGATAGAGCAAACAAGCGACTCGCATGCCCATTTGTCAAGAGGTACCCGGAAGTGCCACGCAAGCACAATTCGTGCTACTATCCAGGCTTTGGTTCTGTTCATCAGATGAAGTAAGTTACGTTAAGGTTAGGTGTATCGTATTTTACATATGCTGAAAATGTGTGACAGAGAACATCTTTACCAGTACCATCTTCTCCCCGAGATTTGCATCCGATGCTTCCAGACTTTCAGAGAGAAATCCGATTTAGAGACACACCTCTTAGCTGATGAGAGATGCCCTCGGGTATGTGAGCGGCCTCACATCGAGGGAGTCACACTAGACTAGGAGAAAGAGCTACGCTCCAAGAAGAGAAACGGCTGCGAAAATACATAATATGAAAGGTGGAGACGTTTCTACCGTGTGCTATTTATGCAGGACGGTGAAGGCGAGATCCCAAGCCCATATGAGCTAAGATGACGAGAATTCTTATAGTGAAAGGAGGCACTGACGGCTTTGATAATAGACTGCGAGCACGACTTCACGTGTCGATTCTCGAGAACTCCTTCGGACTCACATCTACTGAATCAGCAGGAGGAATACAGCCGGGACAGGCTTCCACACCTCGTCCGTGCGCATCTGGAGACCGCAGTTCAAACCAATACAGAATTCCTCGAGAGCCTGCGGAGCCCCTTGATAGACATCGTCCGGCAGTGTCAAGAAGAGCTCTTCTCTTCATTTCGGCAATCCCAAGGCCCTCCCCAATCATCTCAGGCGGAGCCAACCGGGCGCTCTGAGTCTACATTACACCAGACTATGGAACCGCACGTGCAGCATGGAGATTCAGGAAGCAACGAGTTTGACAATTTGGCCCATTTCTACAATGCGCCTCCACCAGCTGACTCAAACAATTAACTGTCTTGGGGTGAGGCATCGATGGCATGCGCGGCGGTAGCATCTCAACAACATACTGGTACAGACTCTGCATATATATCTGCTGGAAGCGGATCTTCAGATATGGCTGTTGAAGGCTCATTGGCCTTGAGGTCAGATACGTGAACTCCAAGTCTTCCCACTGGCTGCATGGATTATCTACCTCCATCATCGGAGCCACAACAATTTCCGGAAGAGTGGTTTGACTTTGAACTTGACAGCAATCAACAAAAGTAAATACCATCGGGGGAATTCTTGCTCTTCAGCAGATTCAAGAGAGTCGTGAATACAGCCAGCTGGGTATTTGAATCAGGGATTCGTACCGTATCAAGCAGTGAAATACAATTCGGAACCTTCTGTTCAATCAATTATTTCCACACGCCCTGATTCCGGACTATGGCGAATACAGGCCCGCCGGACATCTCGCCCGGACGCCTTGATCATCTCCTCTACATCTTTGTCTTTCAAACATGTAGACGTCCTGAGTATCTCTCCGATACCATTCGTGTGCAGCTGAGCTGTCGATGACCACGCGTTGTCCAGCAGAGAATGGCGCGTCCGGAGACCAAAGTATACCGTAACCACCGCCATGACAACCAAATGAACGCACACAACCGTCAGCACAACAGCCAGACCCCGCCTCCCCTGCGGATACGACTTCATATCAAAGAACGTCGTCGCCATCGTCTGGTTCCAGTTGAATGACGCGGACATATCGTAGTAGTGCATCCTCGCCAGAATGGTCAGCTCTGCCGACAACGCCACCGCCGGGTCATGCGTCTCGTTCATGATCTGCTGCATCAGCACCGACTGCTGCACGCTCGCCAGCGTCTTGGACAGATTGGTGTCGAACGTCCCGCCGTACGAGCACACGACGTTATCACCACAGAACGTCCAGTCCTCGCCAGCGCCGCTGTAGTCTGGGTACAGCGTGAACCAGAGCGAGCTGCCGTCCAGCAGCTTCGCCGACTCCTGCGCGGACTCCTGCCGTGGCCGCAGGGCGTCCAGAGATTGCTTGACGCTGTCGAACTCGAGGCTCATGACGCCACGCTCCGCCTGTGTGTGCGGGTCGGCGGTGGCGCCGAGTTGCTTGGCGATGCTGTTGACGTCGAGCTGGCTGCGGCGGTCGTCGAAGCTGAGCTTTGGTTCCTGTCGGCTCTGGGTGGCGTTGAACCAGACGGGGAGGTTCATGTCGGGCCACCTGGGCGGATGTCAGCGCGGCTTCTGTACAGATGTGAAGAGTTTGACTTACATCGCGTCGAAGCAGAGGGACACGTTCATGCTGGGTTTTCCGCAGGATTTGGAGGTCCTGCAGGACGGGCTGTATGCGTCTGCGAGTTGGGAAGAATCCTTCAGTGTCCAGTTCGTGGGCTGCAAGTTCAGCCACGGCCCATCGCCGCTAAAGTTCCAGCCTTGGCCGTGGTTAGTGGTGTCGTAGTTGAAAAGTGGCCGGTAAGTCCCGTTGGGTACATCCTCGTAGGCATCCAACAGATATTGGCTTTCAAAGAAAAGAAATCCGCTTGCAGTGACGTTCTGTGTGGAGTTGAAGTACTCCCAGAGCCACGAACGCAGCCCGAGATTCATATTCCCGGCCTGCAGAGGGCATATCTGCATTCCTCCCCCAACGCTGCAATCGAATGCTATTATAGGGAATCCGTTCATGGACTTATTTTCATCAATTGGCGACTGGGTATCTAGTCCTGGCGGCTTGGTGCTGACGCCGACCTCCCCAGTAAAGTTGATCAGGTCCGAGTCGACAAAGAAGGATGAGTTCACAAAGTTGGGCCGGACGCAGGCAACACGAGCATCGAATACCGTTGCATTGCCGTCGTAGTTCTGAATGGAAGATCGAGTCTGCTCGGAAGAGAAGGGGAGAAGCGCGCGGAGCAGCGGACCGGTGTCGCTTACGTTCTCGGCTGGCGCGGGCCGGTCCCAATATTCGGCGAAGGTCTGGTACGCGGATGGGGTCTGGAGCATGAAGTTCTGGAACCATGTCGCCGGCTCTTTACTTGTGCCATCTTTCCAACCTAGCGGGATGTCGATGAGTTCCGGGTCTCCTCTTATTTGGCCAGGACGGACGTCGAAGAGCAGGATGGTTGAGCTGAAATTGGCAGCGATGGTGACCAGAGACATGATCAGGCAGAACAGAAAAGCGCGCCATCCGTAACTTGACTTGACCTGCCGTGTAAAACACCACAAGGAGTTTAGAGGCCCAGAGTTGTTGTACCTCATGGTGGAGATTGCCAATGACTGACCAAGCGGTGCTCCCCACCGTTCCATCACCAGTGAAGCGAGCATAGAGACTGCCACAGCTCCTTGTGATGCCACGGATAATTGTAGGATCAAAGCTGCGAGAGCAACCGCCGAGCCAACGTAGTCATTGAGGATGACCCAACGCCATGACGCCGAATCCCGATCGCCAACCCAAAGATGGCAAAGGAAGGCAATTGCAATCGTAATGAGGATGAAGCCCATGACGAGGACGCTTACAGAGTACGGACCTAATCTCTTGATGAATGAGGTGCGACGTGTCGGAAGCAATTTCTCTGTCGAGGATGTGGTTTGTGGCCCTGACAATGGTGAATAAGAAGCAGTAGACGCTCTCCGGACAAACGTCGCGATTGATTTGCAGGGCTTGGAAATAGTTCTTGCTGATGAACGTTCTGAACCCTCCATGATTGTGACGCTATGGTGTGTTAAAGAAGGTACGGTGGAGGAAAGGCGATAAACTGCAGCCCATGACAGATAGGACCGACTGGCTGGTAGGGTGTTGGGTTCACACGTACATGCCGGTGACCAGCTGGCAGCGGATCAGAGGGGCTTTTAACTGCACGTACCCCAGCTACTTTCGTCCAGGACGAGAGTTAGCTTAGCGTGGGGGCCGTTCGTTGTGACAGCCATGAAAACTTGAACTCTGCGCGACACCAGGCGCAGGGCTGTGTTCAAGTGGCCAACGTATGAAGCACTTGCATTCGCTGAAACACACTCCAAACAGCTGCAGCGGCAATTTCCAGTTTCCCAGCTCTGCACACACTTGCTGTTTGGTGGCTAAAATAGCTGATCGGCGTAAGCGGCCAAGACGGATCGTCTGGCCGGGGCACACTTCTCAACCCACGAATCGTTGCAAATTCAGCCCCAACTTAGCCGTATCATGAGTGGTAGATATAACGGGAGAAACCCTCTCCACTGATCCCCCGTCGATACTCACCTAGAATATCCGTCAAGGAATTCACGGTCAAGTGTACCTGAAAAAACATGAGGCTGCTGATCCAGCGAGTTCATTATCATTGGTGGACTCTGACTCTTCAGGCGGCCCACCGGACACGAACCACTCACCCCCACCATTTGCGTGTCTTGGAAATGCTTGTTGAATCTTGTTTCGAGAGTAGCAACGTGCTGAAAGGTTGGTCATCTATAGGTGCTGCAGAGAGTCAAGCACCATGGAAAAGTGTCGGGCCAGGCTGGGGCGCACATCGCTCTGACCATGAGGCTATCCTCCACACAAAACCTTTCGTTTATCAGAACGCACCCGAGCCAAGCATTGATCAGAAATATTCGCCGCTGCCCGTGCTAACCAGAGGGGAGGTATTGCACATGCTACATACGGGAAATTCTATAGGGGTCGCGGAGAGCCAGTGTTCACTACTAAGTGTCACTCACGTCAGGGCTCGGTTGGACCTGAGCATTGCGGCGACTTTCGAACAGAATATCTATGAGGGCCTGACTAATTGTATCGTTCCGACAATGATTCAACAACAGAGGCCAAAGGCAGGCGCATGCCTCGAGGCATTGAGATCGAAGAGAGATAGATTTTTCTCTCTACCAGTTCCCTTCCCATCGACGCAGCCATGGAGGCCGTGAATGCTTCATTGGGGAAGCCTACTCCAACTAAGTTGGTAGGGGCTATCTTCTTCGCAGTAAGTTCCTCGGAGCCGCAGAATATGACGAAGTGGTACTCGCTGACGGCGTTCGATGTCGTGAGCGACCTGGCCTTCGGCGAGAGCCCAGGGTGTCTGGAGCACGCGGATCTGCCGTGGCTGTAGGTCATCAGGGGGGGGGGGGGGGGCGAAGAGTGTGGCCTGGTTTCAGATGCTGGTGCAGTTGGTTTTGGTGCCGTATATGAATAAGCTGATGCCGAAGTGGGTGGCGGAGGCGGGAAAGACGCATCTCAGGCTGACGGAGGATAAGGTGATTGCGAGGATTGCGCGCGGCGCGGAGGACAGGATGGACTTCATGAGCTACATTCTGGACAACAGGGCGGAGAACTTGAATAACACGGAGCTTGTCATCATGGCGTCGACGTTCATCGTGGCGGGTAGTGGTATGGCGGCGGGCGGGCTGTCGGGGATCACTTACCTGCTCTGCAATAATCAGGAGAGGTACAAGACACTGGTTGATAAGATCAGAGAGGCTTTCAAAAAGCAGGAGGATATCACCATCCAAACTAATAGCCATTGTGAGTATCTGAAGGCAGTCATTGATGAGGATATGTGCATGTATCCTTCCACACCTTCGACACTTCCACTATGGGTTCTGAAGGGTGGCCAGGAGATCGATGGTAAACGGGTTACTGAAGGGGTAAGTGCAGTATCCACTTTGAACCAAGCGGCCTCGGAGGCTGATGCACCTCGGCACAGATTGAAGTTGGTGTCAACAAGTTCACTGCAGGTCACATGGAGTGGAACTTCAAGCGCGCAAGATCTTTCATTCCCGAACGGTGATTGGAGTCGGCAAAGAATACGGAGTTCGCCAATGATAATAAGGCGGCTGTTCAACCTTTTTCCTATGGTCCGAGGAGTTGTATAGGTAAAAGTAAGTCCCCACAAAACTTTGACAAATCCGTTCATATTGTGACTCACAGCTGCAAGCATGGCGTACGCGGAGATGCGCATGATCATTTGCGAAGTCGTTGCTGAAATTTGATTTCGAGCTCCTTTCCGGGCAAGAGGGATCAGTGGGATAGGCAGGCGACCTGTTTTGTTTGGGAGAAAGTTCTGTAGATGGTGAAGTTTCACTTGAGGACCTGACCTTGCTCGGAAGCTACGTTCTGACCTTTGGAGTGGAAATTGTTGGCTTTTACATGAGATATGGACATGCTTGGCTCTCAGAGGAGCTCTTTCAGTAGCACTGAGGAACTGAACCGGAAAACATGGAGCATTCTCTCTAGATATTCCGGGTCTATTTGTGATCTTCTCCAGTCCCGTGTTAGTGTTCGAAACCCAGATGACCGGGTAGCAAGGGCAGCCCTGAGTTCCGGATACGGTTGCTCTTCCTCGCCGGCGTCTTGAGGCCCGTCGGCCTGCTGTGTTACGGCTGGAGCGCGGAGGAGATGATGCACGTCGCGATGCGGAACATCGGGACGATGATTTTCACGGCCGCCACGAACACGACGTTCTTCTGTATCAATCAGTATCTGATTGATACGTACATGCTACGTGCCGCAAGTGCGTTGGGGGCGGCTACGGTGTATTTCTTTTTTCTCCTCCCCCTGCGACACTGAAATGGGGCACACCGGATCAGAGTAATATAACAGAATGTCAGCGCTTGCTGGTTTGGGTTAGTCGCATGTCTAAAGATAGTCGACTTATCGACCTCTGACCTTCGGAACCCCACGTTAAGTGACACATTTGAACTCCACTACAACTCGCAGATCTAAGCCGACATCAACAAAGCCTCGCTAGCGCACAGCAATGAGGAAGTTCATACCATTCCGCCAGTCAGCCAAAGGCGGCAAGAGTCCCGAGCAGGCCGAGGAGTCTTACCAGAAGCGCCGAGAACAGGTGCGGCGAGCCCAGCGCACCCACCGGGAACGCAAAGAGACGTACCTCAAATCCATCGAGACCGAGGTCCTGCGATTGCGGACCAGCGAGGCGAACCTGCTCCAAGAGAACCGCACGCTGCACACGGAAATCGACCGGCTCCGGCAGCAGCTCGCCGACCACGGCATCGATTCCTTCCCGCCCGCAACCACAACACCGGGCGGACCATCACCACCCACCCACGGCAGCCCCGTCGTTCACGTCGGCCACGACGACGCCCACGACCTGCGGCTCTTCGTCCAGCAGCCCGCCGCGGCGGCCGCCGCCGCCAGCCCCGGTGCCGCCGGAGGAACCCCGCACTCGGCCGCCGACACGACCAGCTCGGCCGCGTCCGAGGCCGAGATCACGCAGCTGGGCCTGAACTTCGTGCTCACGCTCGAGAGCCCCTGCCTGCCGCACACGCACGACCATGGCCCCGCGACGGCGGACGCGACCGGGCACGCGCTCACCGCGTCGGCCGCGCTGCTGGAGCAGTGTCCGCACGAGGATCCGCTGCGGCTGCCGGCCAGCACGACTTGGGAGACGACGAGCGCGGGGTTGGAGCGGCTGCTGGACTTGTCGGGGCGGATCGAGACGGGGGGCGAGCTGACGCCGGTGCAGGCGTGGAGTTGGATCAGGCGGCACCCGCGGTTTGCGGAGATGAGGGAGCCGCGGCGGTTGTGGAGTTTGACGACGGATGTCGCGAGGGAGATTAAGTGCGCCGGGTGAGTGCCGTGCGTTTCGAGATGGGGACGGCTGCTGACGGTTGATTTGCAGGTTCGGTGCGGTGATCGATCAGGAGGTTTTTGAGAGGATCGTGGAGCAGGCTTGCGGCGGAAGCGAGGCGTGAAGATTGTGCTAACCAGATAAGACGTCGACGTGGTTACGTATCCTCTTTGCCTGATGCAGCAGCAGGTCTGTTAAGTCTGTGGTCATAGGGGAATGATTTAGTTTCTCCTGGTTCAAGTAGCAACACCCAACCTCAGATGGTCACTAAGTCCGATTCTGCTTGGGCTGTCCCAGGCTAGGTGGGTTTCTGAATTTCATTCTTCTCTCATTTAGACTTCGCTGCGACTAGTATGAGTCCAGCTCGTTGTAGATATTTTACACGGATACGGCATCTATATATTCTCGAACGTCCGGATCTTTCACTCTACGTAGCAGCTAGCGAGTCTAACTAATACAATGATTCTTGCATTGTATGCCAAGCATACCGCCAAGGGCGCTGCAAGCGGAGCGTAGGCCATACCTGAGGCCAACCTCCTACAAGCCCTGTTTTGGAACACCCGGCCTGAACCAAATAGCCTCCGTACCATGGTTTTTTCTGCATTCCGAAGCGTTCAGACACATGGATTTCTTTATTGGCTGGCTGTCTCACGTGCTGTGTTGATTCCCGTCAGGGAAAGTGACCGTTTTGCCTGTCGCCGTTGCGTCTCATCCAGGTCAGGATGCCAGTGCAGCTGAGGGAGTGCCAAGAGCTATTCAACTACATGAGAAAGGGCGCGTCTTGCTGTCCCTTCGTACAATCGAGACCAGAGTCCAGAGTAACATCCTTTGCCTCAAGCATCACTTCAAGAACAGCCAACATGCGTTTCTCAGCCATCGCACTCATCATCGGCATTGCTGCCGGCCAGGCCTTTGCAGGTAGCGCACCCACAAACCCCTCAGGAGATCTTTCTTCTAACAACCATTGGCAACAGGCCTCTCTCGTCGCCAAGACGATGCCTTCAGCAATTTCGTAGCCAGTGGCGAAGATGCGCAGCGCTTTGGCACCGAGGGGCAAGCTTGTGAGGGAGGGCAAGGTGTATGCGATGCATTTGGCAGGTGCGGAGAGGAAATTCCGCCGAACGAGTTTTCAATCTTTCCGGACAACACCGAATGCGAGCAGGATCCGTTGTAAGGATGCTGGCGGTAGAGAGTACAGAACTTACTGGAACCAAAATCGTCATTATGAACTTCATGTGGATGTAACTGGTGACTCTTCAATACCAGTGACATGTCCAGAGACGGATGCAATCAACGTAGATATGCGCACACGCTCTGCGGAGAGTGTTCCTGGCATTTGATATCCCTCTACCTCTATATTGGAAAAGCGAGCAAGACCAGGCTTGGCTCAGGGCAAGGTGTAGCCGCCGTCAATCACAAGATTTGCTCCAGTCTGCGTGAGAAATCAGTACCAGTCCATCGATATCGAGCACACGAACTTACCATGTAAGTGCTCGCGTTGCTGGCCAAGAAGACGTATGCCTAAACCCAATTAGCGGCCTGTCAACGGGAAGAGACCACACCACCCACTCCTTTCAATTCCTGCGCATCCGCCATCCTGTGTCCCGGGATCATCTCGAACCACTTGTTCCTCCGCTCGGGCGGGTGCACCAGCAAAACTACGCCATCAGCACTCGCTCCCCCACCACCAGGAACCAGCACACTCACTCTCCGTCTCGATAAACCCCGGACTCACGCAATTCACCCTCGCGAAATCCACCCACTCCACCGCCAAGCTCTTCGCCAGATGCACCACCGCCGCCTTGCTCGCGTTGTACGCCGCCTGCGTCTGCGGCACGTTGACCAGGATCGCGCTCACGCTCGCCGTGAACACGATGTTGCCGCCCCAGCTCGGCGCCTCCTTGCCGCCCGCCTTCATCCGCTTGAACACCTGCGCCGCCGCCTGCGCCGTGTACATGGCGCCGTCGAGGTTCACGCCCATCAGATGCCGCCACGCGTCCTCGCCGACCTCCTCCGCCGGCGTGATGTCCGCGACGCCCGCGTTCGCCACCACCACGTCCAGCCGGCCGAAGTCCTGCTCGATGGCCGCGATGGTCGCGCCGATGGTGGCTTTGTCCTGCACCGCGGACTTGTACGCCCGCACCGTGACGCCGGTTTTGGCAGCCAGGTCGGCGGCGACGGCGGCGGCGTTGGTCGACGACGTGTAGATGATGGCGACGTGCGCGCCCGCTTCGGCGAGGCCTTGCGACACGGCGAGGCCGATGCCGCGGACGCCACCGGTCACGGCGGCGACTTTGCCGGCGAGGGAGAAGTGCGAGAGCACCGGGGAGGCGGCGTTGGGGTGGGAGGGCATCACCATTTTGGCGGGGGCTTGGGGGCGGGGGGATGGTGGGGAAGGGCTTGGAGGGCTGGAAGAGGTTCAATGGGCGGGAATTGGGAGAGTTGGTGGCTTGTTTGATGCGAGGGAAGTGACGTAGGGGCGGTGGTTCTTCTTCAAATAAACAGAGTCTTGATGGAGAGAGTAGAGGCAGAGGTCACAGGACGCCGAGGGGAAAAAACCGAGACTTTCATCCCAACGGACGACGGTCAGCCTGCCCGCGCAAGCAGCGGGGCATCGTGGCCCGTCTTCGGGGGTGTTGAGCTGCGGGCAAGCTGCAGGGTGCTGCTACCCCGCCAGTGTTGGTCGACGATCCCCCGCTCCCGTCGCGTGAGTTTCCCGTGTTACGCGCTCTGCCCCACCATCCGCCGGGGACGGTAGTCCGATGCGCTTGGCCAGTCCGGTAGCTGTAAGCGCTGCTGCGTGCTGCAATAAATAAGAGCTCCCTCGGTTATGACGTCGAAGTGTCACCGAGAACGCGGGTAGAGATCTGGACCTTTTCCCCCTCTGCTTAAACAACAACCAGCCAAAAAGCCCCAGCCAACAGCCCACCAAGCCAACGAAACCCCAAACAGCAATCGAAAAAAAAAAAAAAATGGCAAAAGCCCCAGCCACCGCCAAAATGACGGTCCGCACCACCCCCCTCCCCATTCCGCACCCACACCACTCACACCCGCCGCCCCCAGAACCCCTCCTTCGTCCTCCACGCCATCAACTCCGTCTCCATCGACGACCGGCCCATCCCCGCCCTCCGCGACCCCGCCCACGACGTCCGCCTCCACATCTCGCAGACCGGCATCTGCGGCTCGGACGTGCACTACTGGCAGCGCGGCCGCATCGGCGACTTCGTGCTCCGCTCGCCCATCGTCCTCGGGCACGAGTCGTCCGGCGTCGTCGTCGACGTCGGCTCGGCCGTGACGCACCTGGCGCCGGGCGACCGCGTGGCCGTCGAGCCGGGCGTGCCGTGCCGCCGCTGCGCCCACTGCCGCGCCGGCGCGTACAACCTGTGCGCCGACACCGTGTTCGCGGCGACGCCGCCGTGGGACGGCACGCTGGCCAAGTACTACACCGTCGCGGCGGATTACTGCTACAAGGTGCCCGACCATGTCGATATGGAGGAGGCGGCGCTGGTCGAGCCGGTGGCGGTGGCGGTGCAGGTCTGTAAGGTGGCGGGCGAGCTGGCGAACAAGACGGTGCTGGTGTTTGGGTGCGGGCCGATCGGCGTGCTGTGCCAGGCGGTGGCGAGGGCGTATGGGGCGGGCAGGGTGGTCGGGGTGGACCTGTCGCAGGCGCGGCTGGACTTCGCGAGGGGGTTTGCAGGCAGCGAGACGGTGTTGAACCCGAGGGTGGAGAAGGACGGCGTGGAGGCGATCGAGAGGGCGGAGGTGGCGGCGGCGATGCTGAAGGAGAAGCTGGGGCTGGGGGAGGGCGCGGATGTGGTGTTGGAGTGCACGGGGGCGGAGCCGTGCGTCCAGGCGGGGGTCTACGCGACCAGGAAGGGCGGGACGTATGTCCAGGCGGGAATGGGGAAGGAGGTGAGTGGTTTGCCTGTCCTCGCTGAAGTGGGCCTGCGTCGCTGACGGTGGTAGAACGTCGTGTTCCCCATCACCACGGCCTGCATCCGGGCACTGAACATCAAGGGTTCCATTCGATACACGGCTGGCGTCTATCCGGCAGCGGTCGCTCTGGTTGCTTCGGGCAAGGTCAAGGTCAAGCAGCTGGTCACCAACCGGTACAAATTCGAAGAGGCCGAGGAGGCGTTTGAGCTGGTGAAGGCTGCGAAAGAAGGTGTGTTTAAGGTGGTCATTGCCGGGGTTGAGAATCCGTTGTTGTCATAGTCCGGGGTTGAGGATAGTGCATTGCAAGGCGTATGTAGCAGTACTTCCATCCGATGTTCTCCATGCCGATGGGACCCACGAACGCTGTGATCGATGAGAAGAGGTAGATGCCCGGCGATCCGTAAGTGAGGTCCTTGATCCGCAGCCCATGACCATAGCTTAGTCGCATGCAATGTAGCAGGCGCGTGCATCGATACCGCAGTAGAGGTGTAACACAAGCAAACACAGCGTGGAAGTGGTACCAGCTGTACCTGCCCATCTCGGTGACACTGTCGGCGGCAGCGTGATGAAAGTGATGCACGGAGAGACATTCCGCCCCTACTCCACCCACACTCACGTCTCCATCCCGAAAAGAGCGTTGTGCCGCAAACCTGTTTCGTCAACGTCAAACACAGCACCAGAATCCCCCAACCTTCCCCGACGGCACAGGCAAAGCCACCCCACCCCCCCCCACGCCCGCCAGCGATCGATAAGATCCGAACCTCGGCCCCATCACCGCGACCCGGCGTCGGAGAGACAGCGCCGCCCCCCGGCCGGCCGGCGGCCCTGGGGCGACAGGCGCCCGTCAGCGCACCCGCTGCTGCAAGGCGGCACACATCCGCCAGCGTCACCCCGAGCGCCGGACGACAGTCGCCCCAGCAGAACTGCCGCCTCGAGAAAGCCGCACGTGGAGCCCACGCGCGCCGCGCCGTCATCGGGCCCGACGACGCGCCAGCGCGGGTTCCCCATGGGGCAGCCGGCGCCGAGCGGCAGCTGTGCGGGATCTGTCTGGGTCCGGGGGAAGGGCCGGGGTCGGGGCAGCCAGGCGGGGGAGGCGGTACGCAGCGTGATGGCATGATTTGCGACGGGAGCGACGTTACCTTTCGTGGGGCGGATCGAGATTCCGGGCGAGGCTGGGTGCTGGCTGCGGGGAGGATGAGCGGGTGCGGACGCGGCGCGCTGGTCGACGGCAGGGCTGCTATATATGCTCGGCTGCTTGCTCCGTCGTCTTGCACGCACAGCAGCAGCTCCAGGGCATGGGTTGTCGGCCCTTGATTGACACACCGGCGATATATCCACCATGAGGGACGAAGACATTGTCGGCGCGACGCTGGCAGAGGTGCTGCCCAAGACGTCGAAGTACTGGTTCCAGCAGTCGCATCTGCTGCGCTTGAACTTGATTCTGCTTGTGCCGCTGCTGTCCTCGGCGGTTGCTGGCTACGACGGTCAGTCCGGGCAGCCGCACTACCCCTTGAGTCGCGCCGCTGACTGCCTCGACAGGCTCCCTGATGAACGGCCTCCAGTCGCTCAAGCAGTGGAAAAGCTACTTCAACGAGCCCGAAGGCGCGCTCCTCGGCACCGTCAACGCCGCGCAGTCCATCGGCTCCGTCATCGTGCTGCCCGTCGTCGGCGTCTGCAGCGACGTCTTCGGCCGCAAGCTGGTGCTCGTCTGCGGGCTGCTGGGCGTGATCGTCGCCACCGTCGTCCAGGCCACGTCGACCACGCTCGCGCAGTTCATCGTCAGCCGGCTGGTGGTCGGGGCGGCCGGCATGCTCGTGGTGCAGCCGGCGCCGCTGCTGATCGCCGAGCTGGCCTACCCGACCCATCGCGGCAAGTACACCAGCGCCTACTGGACCATGTACTACCTGGGCGCCATCCTGGCCAGCTGGACCACCTTCGGCACCGAGGCCTACGACAGCAACTGGTCGTGGCGCGTCCCGACCATCCTGCAGGCCGGCTACCCGCTCGTCCAGCTGGTCTTCATCTACTGGCTCCCTGAGTCGCCCCGGTGAGCCCGCCCAGCCTGCCTCGAGCCAGCCCGCAAGCCCGAATCCCTTCTACTGACAACACCCCCCCGCAGATGGCTCATCGCCAAAGAGCGCACCGCCGAAGCGCAGCGCATCCTCGCGCTCTACCACGCCGCCGGCGACGCCTCGAGCCCGCTCGTCGTCCGCGAAGTCGCCGAGATCGCGTCGACGATCCGGCTCGAGCAGGCATCCCGCTCGACGCGGTGGAGCACGCTCGTCGCGACGCCCGGCAACCGCAAGCGGCTCTTCATCTCGGTCTGCCTGGGCGCCTTCGCGCAGTGGAACGGGATCGGGGTGGTGTCGTACTACCTGACGCTGGTGCTGGACAGCATCGGCATCCGCGACCCGTTCGACCAGACGCTCATCAACGGGCTGCTGCAGCTCTTCAACTTCGCGGCCGCGCTGTCGGCCGCCGTGCTGGTCGACCGGCTGGGCCGGCGCGCGCT
This sequence comes from Neofusicoccum laricinum, assembly GCA_029906385.1. Classification (NCBI taxonomy): domain Eukaryota; kingdom Fungi; phylum Ascomycota; class Dothideomycetes; order Botryosphaeriales; family Botryosphaeriaceae; genus Neofusicoccum; species Neofusicoccum laricinum. The sequence continues at coordinate 304,079 of CP123724.1, forward strand.
GTTCGTCTGGTCCGGCGTCGGCATGCTGCTGTCGTACGTCGTGTGGACCGCGTGCTCGGCCGTCAACAACGAGGCCGGCAGCCGCCCGGCCGGCGTCGTCGTCGTCGTGTGTCTGTTCGCGTTCTACTTCCACTACGACATCGCGTACACGCCGCTGCTGATGTCGTACCCGACCGAGCTGTGGCCGTACAGCCTGCGGAGCAAGGGCATCACCTGCGAGCTGCTGAGCATTTATGTTTCCCTGGTCATCGCCGCGTTTGTCAACCCCATCGGCATGGAGAACATCGGCTGGAAGTACTACATCGTCTTCTGTTGCTTCTTGGCCGTGTCCCTGGCCGTCACGTACTTTGTCTTCCCGGAGACCAAGGGGCGCAGTTTGGAGGAGGTCGCGGAGTTGTTCGACGGGCCGGGTGCGGTGCCGGATGTGCAAAAAATTGAGACGAAGGACGCGAAGGCTACGAAGAATGGCGCGCAGTCGCAGCACATTGAGGTGGCGTGATCCGGGTTTTGCTGCCCATCCACGCGGAGGCGCGGCGGAACGGTGGCGTAACGTGCGAGTTTAGCCGAGTGTATACACGCTTCTTGAACATGTGCATGAACACGAGTGTATCTTATTTCCACGCATGTTGATGCAACCGAGACTTACACACTTCCTCAGGTCCACTGGAACCCTCCGGGCTCGGTGGACGGCCCGCCGGTGGTGGGATCAGTAAAGTCTCCTCCGAGAAGGTCTGTCCAGGCTCCGTCCTGCATGACGAGATCCATCTCGTTTGTGGTGCTGGGCCACATCATCGGATAGATCGAGTTGATCTGAGTCTGGGGAGATTCCTGGGTGGGCGATCCGGACATGATAGGGACAGGGGCGGCATCGGACCCGGGGCTTTGGATGAAGGGGCCGCAGAGCCGGACAATGACGTCGTGGCAGTCCTGCGCGCTCGGGTTCGCGGCGCTCATGGCACGGGTGGTGCGAAGAGCGGTCTGGATCTGATCACGCCAGTCCATGGCGTGGGGCGCGGTTGGCTCGTTGCGCAGGCAGACGCAGGGGATCAGAGAGGCTTGGAAGAGGAAGTACCTTGAGGATCGGTCAGCTTTGTCAAAGTGCGAGATGCTGAAAGGGCCGCGTACAAGGTGTACCATGCTCCAACACGAGTATGGCTGTTCTGAGACCAAAATTTCTCAATGCTTGAGACGGTCAGCTTCGCTTCCAACAGGCAGCGGTTGTACGCGGCTTCAGCATCGGCCGAATCCTCTCTTTCATGGGATTTGGTCCGAGCAAGCAGCGCTCTGCGGATGACATATGGCCTGTACATGATAATCCGGAAGTTACGAACCCTCCACCACATGATTCGGTGGGAGAGGCGGAACCTTTCTGGGAGAGCAGCGTCTTCCAGATACCAGGAGGGCATGGATGACACCCATGCGCCAACGTGAAGGTCGTCCAGACGAAGAAGCTCTCCCGCAGAAGGGAATTGCGTCAGTATTACCCTCGAGTATATTTGGTTTGTAGCCAGGTGGAATTTGGACTGGAAAACGACTGAACTGTAGAAGGTTGGGCGACCCACCTCGGACGGCGGCAATCGTGATAGATTGGTCAGGTCCTAGTCCGTGTCAACACAAGGAAGTAGAATGGCGAGGTGGAGGAACATACCCTGTCGTCCACGTTGAGAGGCAGCGACACCTCGACCCCGTTCTGTGGCCAAGCTAACGGGCGTCCAAAGGTGATGTGAGCGCCAATACTGAAGACGAACAGGCACCACCAAACTCGCCTCCGCACTTCCATCTCGAGCGGTGAAATGTCCCAGCCCCGAAACTCTTTGTGAAGTCCCAGCCCCATAGCCATGTGCAGCGCAAGACCGAGATAGTTGTACCCACTGTTCGGCTTGTTCATCTTCTGGAGGTAGTTGGACATCAGACAGAGGCACTGGACAAGGGTCAGGTTGCCGGTTTCCAGGCTATGGATTGACACGTTCGATTTCGCTGCATTGAACAGAGCCTTGTGGACGGAGGCGGGCACGTTGGCAGCGGTGTAAGCACCAATAGTAGCAATCATGTACGCCAACGCATTCCAACTCGACCCGTTTGGGCGGGAAATAACCTGCGCATACTGGGCCTTGAAAGTTGGCTCGTGGACCAGGGGATAGCTGACGTGGAAGAGCTTGAAGTAGGCGTCGATCATCGCATCCAAATCAATGCTCCCTATCTTGAGCTTCGCCCACAGCGGCGTGGGCACCCACGCCTCGGATGGGGACGGGTCATTGGACGCATGCCCAAGTGCGGAAGACTGCTTTCTGTGGTCGCCGCGGGGAGGCCTGCGATGTTCGGCGCCTGGAAGGAGTAGGCGCAGCATGGCAGCGCCGGACGCGATGCCGAGATAGCCCGACTCTCCTTCTTCCACAGTGAGCGAAGCCATGCCATCGACGACCCGCTCGTCCCGTTCCTCCTCTCCATCGTTGTTACCCGAGGCGCCCTGCTCTTCGCTGTCCTCTACCAGCGTTTCCGGTGTCTGTTCGTCCCAGCTGAAATCTCCGGATGAGATGGGCGGCGCCTCGAGGGTGATGGACTGCTCGGCGTCCTCCCCCAGAGATGGCCTGGACAGTATCTGTTGCGCCGAGTGCTCTTCCGCAGGCTGGGCGAAGACCGCGGACCGGACAGACTGATCGACAGACGTCTCGGCGGCGGAAAAGGCGCGTGTCTCTGATCCAGCCGGGACAGCATTTTCCGGTTGGGATTGGGACGGAGTCTCGAAAAGACGGCTGCCCGAGAGGTCCGTGGGCGGTTCGACGGCTGGGAGGCTTCCCAACCGCTGCTCTGCAAGCTGAGCGCGTCGCTCGGCTCCCCTTGCGCGCAGCTCGGCAGCGCGCAGGCGCTCCTCGACCTCGGTGAGGTACCTGCCGCCTCGTCAGCGCGCCTGCTTGGCCGGTACGGGTCGGACTCGGCCGGCTGCCCACCTTCTGGTCAACGGCGTCTTGCTATGTTTCTCGTACAGGCAGTGGCGCCTGTTCCTCGAGCAGGGCCCACACTGGGGGAGGGCCTTGTCGCATCGTGCCTTCCGCCGCTTGCACTCGTTGCACGCCTGCTCTCCCGACAGGTTGTCGAGCCTCAGGATGGAGGACTGGCCATTGTCCTGCTGCATCGCTCTTCGCTGCTGGCATCCTTCCAAGACGCGGCCGGTGTCGGTCGAGAGGGCTGGATCGTCCGGAGACCCCACGTCAGACTTCAGAGCGCGGCCCACTATCTAACTAATCTCCACGCGAGCACGTGGCAGGCCTGTCCGATGCGGCAATCCGAGACTCCGGCGGTTTAAAAGGAAGCCGGCCGCCGCTCGCCATCATCGCTTGCATGTCCGTCCCAGCTTCAAACCGCCTCTTGTACCTTGGCATTCCACAGTGTCCTGCCTAATCCTGCCCCCCGGGCACTCGATCGGCGTTTGCTGAGGAGCAAGACAAACGAACACTACTCTCACCGCAGCTGCACTTCTCTTCTCTTGCCAGCTTCCGCGTTTCCATGCCGCGCCAAGCGCTGCAGCATTGCTATCTGCTGAATGCAGGTGTGCAGCTTTGGCAGGAACGCCGCGGAAAGCCATGCTGCAGAGACATGAGGCTCTGTTCCGGCTACGTCGCCGTGTATGTCGGCGGCATGTCACACTTTGATGCCAATCCTGCCCATTATGCCCCCGTTTCACGTCGAAACATCACACCTTTATGCTGCGCCGTGGGGCAGCAGGGCGTGAGAACAGAGCCAGTGGTTGGCCGCTTCCCCTAAGCAAGTGCCAAGTCGGCTTCTGCGCCCGCGGTTGGCCTGACTAACATGATCTTCCCTTCGCTTCCTCTCGCTATGCCTTGCAAACGCACCAGCCTTACTCCAAAGAGCGTGCATGTGAGGGTACTTAATTAAAACAGCCCAGTTTTAGCACTCTGCTTTCGTCCTGAACCATGTCTCGACGTCTCTGGCTTCGCCACACTGTTTGGATACTTAGTCAGGTCGAGTCATGTAATACGACCATCTTTGGGGGTTTATGTGGTGTCGCCATGGTAGGGCAGCCGCACTCCAGCCAAGCAAGCCAACCGTCTTTCTGTCATTCATTCTTCTGCGGCCACTATGCGCTCGTCACCCTTTTACGTTGCCCCTCTGTGCCTCGCGGCGTCGGCTTTCCCTACGCTGGAAATCAGACAGAACTCCACCGGCACAGATGTGGATTGCGCTCCCAACTCTCGCTCCGGCCTGAAGGCAGAGTGCTGGGAAGCCCTCAACCTTGAACAGTACATCAACGACTGGGTTGCAGCGAACGGCACCGAAGCCAAGTGCGACGACGTGGGCTTCGCGCAGTGCTTCCTTCAGTTCCACGTACGTTGCCCTCGCTCCCCACGCTGGCTGGCGTTCTCCGACTGATAGCAACCAGGGCTACTCTGGTCTTACCTGTGACCTCATCACGAGCAACACTTGCCCTCCGTTCGACACGGATGCGAACGCCAAGTACGACTCCAACCAGCAGTTCTATGTGAGCAACTCCGTTTCCGCGGAACGCAACGATCTCCACATCGGGCAAGCGCTGACTCGGTGCAGACTCTGTGGAACATCTATGCAATCTACCAGTTCTTCCAGCAATACAGCCTGGCCTTGGGCCAAGGCTCTTCCCTCGTTTCCGGCACCATTGGCGAGATCGTCTCCGCAGTTGCGCCGCCGGTCGAGGCAGTAGCATCGGTGAACAACATGAAGAAGATCTTCAGCGCGACGCTCGGTTCGCTTGGCGTAAGCTCCTTAATTCTTAGCTGCGGATAACTGTCAATCTTGCTGATCATGACGATAGCTTGTCGGTGGCCTCATTCCAAACGGCGGCAGCACGGCCGCAGGCCTGATCATTGGCGGCCTTACGCAGGTCCTCAACAACGTCGACGTGTCGGAGAAGCTTTTGACGCAGACCGCCAACGACAGGTTCCTTCAGTTGGGAGACATCGAGGCCAATTTGTCGGATCTTGTGAAGGACTACCAGAATGCGTTGGCGGAGACGGTGCAGACCATCCAGCGCAACCAGACCTACTTTATTGAGACCTGCAACAAGGGCGGCTTCAGCCAGGTTTGCTTCTCTTTTGCATCCAAAGTACGCGTGCAAAAAAGCTGACAGAACGATTTTCAGCGCGTGACGACCTCCCTGACGATCCAGGCGAACGACATCTACAAGCAGCTGCAGACATACGTCCTCAGCGAAGCTCTCAAGGCGAATGGGATTGCCAGCGCCCTGTCCGAACAGCTCGATCCTCGCACAGTTGCTGCAGACACTGGCGAGATTTCTTGCGACGCTTTCACCTCCGGAGGAAACTGCAACCAGTGGTACTTCGACGAGGCAGAGGGCAACACCTATGCCTTCCACAATCCCAACAGTGAGTAGCATGAAGCAAGTCCACTTCCGAGAGATGACCGTTGCTGACACGAACCCATCAGGCCCCGACCAGAACTACGCCGACCTCACCAACCAGATCACTGAGAAGGGATGGGCCACCCAGGCCGACATTCACAAGACGAAGGACTGCGCAGGCAAAAGCACTGAATTCGACGCGTCCACCGTGAGCGCGACTTGCTTGGTAAGCTCTCTCGCCGACGCAATTCATCAAACACGCGCTGACATCATCTCAGTCAACCATCGGGTTCTGCACCTACAACTACACCGAGACCGTCGGACGTCCAACGTCAGAGTTCCTGGACTGCGACAATGATCCAGCCTGAGGAACATTGTGCAGCAGCTGGGTCAGCAGCATTGCGCTTCCCGAGTCCTACCTCGGCCCGCTCCTCGGCGCAGAGCACTGCCGTTTCCAAGGCCGTCTCTGAGAGACTCCACCTTCTACGTCCCCCGCCGGGGACCCCACCTCGGCGCGCCCAGAAAGGACGGCCTCGTTCACTTTCCATGTGCACATATAACAGCAATCAATGATATTATTTCCAAAGAGCAAGCCAATCACACCCAGCAAACAACCAACCCTCCAAAAGTGGGTGAGGGGTGGAGGTGGGAGGGGGTTGTGGGTGCGATGTCGGGACTATAGGAGTGAGTGTTGGTGTTGAGATGGGTGTGGGACGGGTTGGAGCGAGCCGTGCTCGCGTTGAGGGCTGGGCGAATGCGGTCGTAATAGAACGGGTCGCGGTCGGACGAGCTCGTAGAGCTGGACCTTCTGGATATTCTCGGTTCCTCCATGCTTCGGCTGTAGTCGAGGGGAGCCATGTTGGGTGAGGGTTAAGAGCGTAGATGTCCACCTGACAGGTTCGCGGGGATGTATTTGGGGGGAAAGAGAAAGGACGATGTCTTCGGGATTTTGAGCAACGGCTTTTATCATGTAATACGATGCTTTGTGTTTGAGGCTTACTACAATGCATTCTATCTGGGACTTTTCTCTGTTCTCGTCATTATACACGCAAAGGTCACTAATTGCTTTGTCGAGGTATAGACAAAGACCAGATCAAGACTGGGCTCGTTTCTTTTGCAGAGATTGTTCGAAACAATCAACTTTTGCATACCGTACCAGTTATCCAGCCTAGGTTCCCGCATACTCCCTGCCTTTTTTTTCTTGGATGCCGCTGAAGATGGTGTTTTCGAAAGTTGGGACTGTCATGGAGAGAGGTCGCCAGCTTTCGGTTTTCAGTAACAGCCGTGATATGGAATCCGCCTTTCTTCTTATTCTCTTTTCGCGTTCTTTTGCCCTGTCCAGCATTGAGATTCCAGCTGATGTCACAAGCCTTGGCAATTGGGGTGCGCCGCCTATGCTCTCGGGTCGGAAGTGATTGTCGGCCGAATCTGGAGGCAATCAAGATGTGCGTTCCGGACAGTATCCGAACCCGCCCACCTACATCTATAAATCTTGTCTTTCTATTGCAAGATGTCAGAATATCCCCCGCAAGCTTTCTTGAAGTCTCTGAATCATTGTGCACTGCAAGACCCAAAAATTCGTCTTTCCATTTTTCTCCCTTAGCGCCAACATGGCAGATTGCAATAGACATCCGGACGACAGTCTGTGCGAGAAACCCGTCAGCGACGTTCTAAAGACGGCTGTGCCAGTCTCCATTCTGGGCGGGTAAGAGCACTCTCTGCATTAGTGCTTGATATCGTGTCGGCTAGTCCATGGCAGCATCTTGATCGTCTCAGCAGTAATATTCTGGTTCTTCATGCGTCGGCGTAGACTCCTTGAAGATCGGTTGGAAGAGCAAGCACGCCAAAAGTACCGAGACCTTTTCGATGATGAGGAAGGGCAGACCGACATGGGAGTCGCCGGGTCAAAGGGGAAGCAGCAAAGTCAAGGGCTTCAATCACCGGAGAGCCACCATTCACAACCGGAAAGGCTGCTCCGCGGCAAGGAAAGCTCTTATCAGTTCACTCATCTGCACCCCTCTCTCGATGGCAACCAGAAAGCAACTGAGCTGCGCAGCTTTGTTTAACCTCCTCCGCTTGGTACCACCTCTACCTCATCTCGGTCTCATCTCCCACATTAGCCGCACAACTTGTTCTGCAATTTTCTTTCTCGATCAACCCCTACGTCTTTTGCTGATTTCTTAACGTGCTGTTGCCAGTCTCTTCCCCCTGCAATTCTCATCTGCCTCGTCTCATTGTGCATAGGGTGGTGACCTTGGGATGCGGGTCTAATTATGGGAATTGAATGAGCAGCAACGGCAAAGACATACTATGAGATTGGATGGCAATGCTACTTCCCATTTGCCGGAAGAGGTCTAGCGTTGGTGCAGCGGCCTCTCATCCTCGGCTAAAACCCTACATGGCGCCGTTAACCTACTCTCGTGGAAAACCTACCGCGGCCAAAAACCTACTGCTCCCGCAGCTCTACCCTTGTCTCTCTCCGTCCCCCGAATGTTCTGGGGATCATCTACTCCGTGTCTCCGCGTTCGACCAATGAGTACTCCAACCTTGCCAAGTGACGAAAGATCCAAGCCCGAGTTCAGATGCTCGAGTTGCGACAAGGTCTACCATCGGAGCAGCCATCTGCGCCGCCATGAGGTGACACGTAAGGAGCCGGCCTCAACATTTCCGCACCCGTTTGCTGATTAGAATCAGACACCGGACAGCAATCATCGCAGTGTCCTTTCTGTGGCCGCGGATTTGTCAAAGTGCAAGTACAGCGAATCTGCTCCTCGCCTGGCGCTGACGTTTTTGAGCAGTGAAGTTGCTCGTAGACACGCCAAATCGTGTGCTAGGAAAAGAGGGGCTACCGTTCCTGGCGAAGCCAAAAGAGGCCGAAAAGCGCGTCGCTGTGAAGCGTGCTCCCGAAGCAAGATTTCGTGTGATACAAAAGCACCATGTGTGCGTTGCCGGTCTCGCGGAATCTCATGCTCGCACAAGAGCCCCGAAGACCGCACCGAAAGCCTACCGAAGGGTCTAGACCAAGCTTTGTTCCTACTGAGCTTCACCGACCCTTCGATCCAGAGTTATGCCGATGCCATCGCCACCGACGTCGCCGAACATGTCGATGATGAGGCGCTGGAGTATTTGCAGGAAACATGCCCGAGTCGACAGGAGAGCTTGGAAGACGGTATACTATCCTTTAGCACCCTTCTCTGGAGTCCAAGTGAATACCTGTCTAGGTTTGGTGAAGATCCTTACAGCTATGAGATTGAGCTTGGGCGAAAAGCATTTCGGGAAAGCCTCGAATCTTCTGTGCTCGAAACTCGCCTCGAAAAAATAATCCAGCTTCTAGCAGCAACATCAACGCGCATATCCAGCACCTCGGGCCCTGGTAAACTGGACTTTGACATGGGGCTGGCAAGATCGGTATTCGTAGCGAGAAACGTTCGCGAGTTCTTATGCGCTCACATCCACCGCAACCACGGCCAAATCCCTATCGTTCACTGGCCCACATTCGAGGCCGAAAGAAATTCCCCGGAGCTGCTCCTCGCACTCATCGCAACAGGCTCGGTGTATGCCGCGCCTACGGATCATGCCATTTCTGCGCGCCAGTTCTTCCCCATCATCGAGGACATCATTTTCGCTCACAAAGTCTTCCGCCCGGACGCCCTAGGCTCTGAAAGAAACGAAGCATCTTCAGAGGACATCGAGATCCTCCAAGCAGCGCTGCTCATGACGTCATTGCTCCAAAGCTTCAATGATGTTGAGACAAGACGACGGATCCGCGTTGAAAGACACCCGCGTCTGATTGATAGGATCCGCTTCTTCGGTCTCGTGGGAACCAAGCGGCGAGAAACGGGAGATAACTGGGAAGCTTTCATCGAGGATGAAGTTCGCATCAGGTGTGCAAAGAATTACGGCTTTGGAAAATGCAGATGCTGACGCCATGGGTCAGACTGGTGACATGAGCTTTTTCTGTGGACAGCCACAACTCTATCTTCTTCAACAGTCCCCCACAGATGTCTCTGTCTGAGATGACAGGAGACATGCCCTGCCCGGAGGAGCTCTTCGAGGCACATATGGGTCCCAAATTTTGCGAACTGATGAATGCCCAGCCAGTGCCATCCCAATGTCTGTCGCTGAACAAATTCGTAAATTCTCTCTTGTATGGGCCTTGGTCGCCATCTGAGAGGGACCAACGCCAAAACGTGCCGATATCACACCTAGTCATAGCCATCAACGGTAAGAGGGTTCAGCAGTTGATGAGAAAAAGCTCATTAGCTAACTCGCATAGCTCTACAACCAACCGTTTTTGCAGCCAGGACAAGCTGCCTTGGCCAGGCTGCGTTTGGCGCAATCCTCCGAGCCACGGAACGATGGGACGACTTGTGGAGCACAGCTGTGCAGAATCTAGGGACCCAGCCAAATTACGTCAATTCTCTCATGAGAAATACAGTTGGGGTATGCTGGCTGATCAGGACAATTGTGAAAGCTGCTCTATCAGGAGACACGAGCTGTCGGTATATGCAGAATATTGCCACTGATTCGTTGGATGGTTTGCATGAGTTCGTTTGCAAGTACAAGGGTGTGTAGGCTGTAGTATCAACGGACGCCAAATATGTATCGTCTAGAATCCATACATAAGCCCATAGACCTTCTTTATCGAGAGGAGTTGTGAAGAGCTTGTTCTGACAGCCGGGTGGCGGCTTAGCATTGCATCTCCCGATGCCTACCCGGAGACGGTCTCTTTCCTTTCATCGGCCCCCAAAATGGCGTCAGTGGCAACACTCTGGGTCTCAGCCATGAAGTATCCCGCAGGCGCTTATCCGGGCATTGACTTCAGGGTGATAGACGGTAGCATGGGCCGTGCTTACAGGGCTGTCGAGCCGCAGCGGCGACTGTGGCGCGCAATGTGTACTGCTGCTCTTATCTTTGAGAAAAGCCTTTCATCTCGTAGTAGTCTGCCGCTAAGTTTAAGCTGTCCGTGGCCTTCGCCATCACAGTTCGAGCATTCGTGACTTCTCCTTCGGTGACGACCACCCAGACAAAGCACTGACCACTGGCCGACCCATTGTCAGTGAACCACCCTTGTATCTGCGGGTCATAGAGCTCTATCGGAAAGCTATTACAAGCGATGGCCTTTAAAGCGAAGCTGGAGCTGCTTGAAATCATAGCCGTTTTGCGTGCCTCCGATAACCATCCGATCCCAGAATCGCAGATACTGCCAGTAGACATCATGTCGCAACAAAATGGCCCCATCGGCCATCGTAAGATTGTCCGGACAGATATCGACCGCCGCACATGCAAGCGTGTCGTACCCATGGAGGTGCTCTGCCTGGGAATATCACGGACCGGAACACCATGTATGTGCACAAAGGCCAGCAGCCCCGATGCAGTCAGCAGGACCACTAACATGCTCTTGAAGCTCTCCGCGGAGCACTCACTCTTCCAACTCGGCTACCGCGGCGTCTACCACGGCGTCTCTGCCGTCCACCAGAGCCCGTGCGACTGCGAGATGTGGCTGGTGCACAATGACGGTGCCGCATGCTAAGATCGTCACTTCTCGCCTGCACCTGACTGGCAACATTTGAGAACTCCTAGTGAGCTCGTACAAACCCTCAGAAGATTCTGAAATCTCCTGCTATTTTCTCGTCCATTCTTGCGTACTGCAATCCCACCCGACTTCTTCCCAGTTTGTGTCTTTGCAACGCATTTACCGGAGGTGTGAATGATCAATACGGCTATTTAGAATGCCTGACTTCTACAGGAGGGTAGGGCGTCTATGCAAAGGAGCTAGGAATTTCTAGATATGCGAGGGTCAAGAAGGATAGTCCCAGGCCACGCGAGTGCGAACCCATTCAGCATCACTCCAAGTCCTCCACCTTTCGCAGGTGGAGGTATGACTGAAGGACAGACCCGTCGTCGTGCAGTCCGAACTCACGAGACCTCTCTACCTCTTGCTCCTCCATCCTCTCCCAGATGAACTCGGCCGCCACATCCCTTCCTTCCCTCATCCGACCACTAACCTCATCTCCAACCTCGATCTTCCTCGTCCGGTCGTCATACCAGCCTTTCCGCCTACCGGTGACAACCTCCGAGATCTCCTGGGCTCGCTTACGGTATCCCACCGCCTCCGGGGCATCAAGATCGGTCCCGACGACCGTGAGAAGCGCGTTTGTGAGCTCAGCTGCGTTGACGAGAGGACTGCGTAGGATGGTCAGCCAAATCGGTCGCATCCCCACTCCAATTTCCTGCTGATCCACTCACGCAGAAGACTTGTTCGCCCACCTCCCGATCCCTAGCCACTCCGCGCGATTGCCGAAATCATGGCAATCGTACCAAGGCGAGAGGATGATCTGCGGCACGCCGGCGCTGCCGTTCCTCCGCGTCAGCGACAACACATCTCCGCAGGAGGGAGCACTCACGCCAGCGCCTCGTGATACGAATTGCAGCCCCCGTGATTCACAAACGCGCCCACCCTCCCCGTCCGCAGCACCGCCACCGGATCCGCCTGCAGCCAGCTCACCACCCTCAACCTGTCCCCAAACACCCCCTCGCTCCTGTCCACCTCTGGCAGCGCGTACCTCGTGAACCGCTGCAGCTTCCACAGCACCTGCACGTCCGGCCTGGCGCGCAGCAGCGCCGCGCACCCCGCGTACACATTGCGCGTGTCGCCCTCGTCGAGCCGCAGGTGCGAGCCCAGCACGATCAGCACGGTTGCGCGGCCGGGCCGCTCGATCCAGTCCGCAAGCTCCGGGTCGACGGTGCGCAGCGGCGTCTCGGCGGGCAGCAGGATGGGCCCGCAGGGGATGACGTCTGCGGGGGTGGTGGTCGGGTAGTCTGCGTCGCGGTGGGAGACGCAGAGAACGGGGGCGATGCGCGGGGCGAAGAGCGGCATGGGCCCGGAGTAACCGGCGGGGTGGCGCGCGGCGTTTTTGGCGCGGCAATTGGACGAGAAGACGAAGATCCAGAGGGTCTGGAAGAGGAGGATGAGGGCGTTGGGGAGGTAGAGGTGGAGGGGGAGAGGCCAGGGGTAGCCGACTGAGGAGCTGAAGAAGTGCGTTAGTCTTTTTTTTTTTTTTACCCGATGGGGAATGTCGAGGAAAATGCTCTGGGCTGCGGCTCTCGGTTCTAGTAGTCTTCCGCGAATGGTGGGGAACAGCGATCCACAATTGAACTTACACGGGAAAGGTGAAGATGCGCCATCCCTGGTCTGGCATGGTGAGGTCTTTGAGGACGTTCGGGCTCAGCACCACCTGCGCCTGGCCCTTCTTCTTCACCGCGTCGCGGGCCTGGGCGAACATCGAATCGACCACGACCAGGGCCGGGTTGAGCTCATCGATCACCGCCTCGACCGCCTGGGCCGTCTTGACATAGTCTTCGGGCGTTTCGGAGTGGATGACGGTGAGCATCTTCGTCACCGCGGCAATCGTGGGGAAGAAGCCCGGAGCCGTCCATACATACCGGAATGTGTCTGGAGAATCAATGATGTTGGTGAGACTGCTCTTCCAGTCTGGAGTCAACTCACCTCGCACGGTCATGCCTTCCTCGAGCGTGGGTCTGAAGTAGTGGTTGAGGCCGTGGCCGAAGACAGGCCTGAAAGTAACGCCTTCGGGCACGCGGGGACGCAAGGATTCGTAGCTGGACACATAGAGGTCTACATCGTCCTTGTGGTGTTCTCTGAGCGAGGCGATGACAGCGAGCTGCACGTTTGCCTGCCCGTGCTCGGGGCTGTTTGGGCAGTTAGCACAAAGATCGACCGTACGAACACTCGGTGCGGTGCTGACCAGGTCAGGAAAAGGATCTTCGGCTTCACCATAGCAGTCTCGGGAGCGGACGACAGGGTGGAAGAGGGAGTCGAGGACGGAGTCGGCATGCGAAGCGGAGGGTGTTATGGCAGTAGCCTGGGGGAGATCGTGCGCGCCTTCGTCCATAAGGGAAGCTGCGCCGCAGCTCGACAAGATACCCTGTCGTGCGCCCCCATGGTCTGTCACGCCTGCCTTCGCCGATGGGGCCATACAAGTGGAGACTGCAAATCGGGATTTCCGCATGGGCACTGTTGTACCGCCCCCGATGCAGCGCGTGCCACCCGCCCGTCATACGGCTTACTGCAGTCGTTGCATTCTTCCGTGAATCCTCATGTACCGATTGTCCTGCTCCCGCACACGGAGCCTATATTTGTGACTGGCTGATTTGGCAGATTCGCGGGGTTGACGAAGTTCTAGCACACGCCGTTGAATGCCACTGTTCCAGGCTGACGATCCTATGGAAGATGCGTGAGTCCCACAAGCTGTTCGTATCGGGAACAAGCCCCGGTCCGTATCGCATCGCGAATAGATAGAGTCATCCCGAACACCGGTCTGCTGGAGGTGCAAGCTTTGGGGCGATCACTAAACAAACACATCTGTGAGCAGTGCCTAGGCACAGCCAAAGTAATGAAGACGGAATCCAGTGATCATGAATTCCGCCGACGTTGACGGAATAGCGATGGAAAGACAACACCTGAACGCCAGCCGCAAGCCGCAAGACCGCAAACGTAATCGCAACAGAGCATTCCAAAAACAACACAAAAACAGCACACCAAAACCGACAAATCCACAACAACAACAACAAAACCCCAGGGGTATCTCCACGCGCATCGCAACAACAACATCCAAACCAACCAAAATAGCAAAAAAAAAAAAAGCCTCCCCATCCCCAATTCATTCCATTCCCCCCGCTCACTCACCCACTCAAGGCGAACTCTCCCCACTCCTCCCCCCTCTCCCCCTCGCCGCCGGCGTAACAACAGTCCCCTCATCTTCCGCAATGTCCTCAAACCCGCCAAAATTCCCCGCGAGACCCAGACCCACGCCTCCCAGCCCCCTCGACCGTGTCCTCGCCGACGACGACGTCGGCCTCGCCGCGCCGCCGCTTTCGGGCCTGCTCAAGTTCGCGTACCCCTGCGCCGTCAGTTTGCGCGCGAACGGCGTGATGGCCGATTTGTTCGCCGCCGGCGTCGCCGCCAGCATGGTGCTGGCGCCGAAGTTGCGGGCGCCTGCGGCGTCGTTGTCGCCGGGGATGAACGCTGTAGTCGTGGTGGCGGCCGGCGCGGTGCCGGGCGCTTGGAGGATGGTGTCGCCTGCTCGCGTCGTCGTGGCGGGGAAGCCGTAGGCGCTGCTGCCGAAGCCGGAGGGGGCGGCCATGGGGGTGGTGCTGCCGGTGTTGGTGTTGAGCGCAAAGGTGGAGGCCGAGTTGGAAGGTGCGGTCGCGGTGGCGGAGGGAGCAGCGCCTGAGGTCGTGGTTACGGTTTTGGACAGCGGGTGCGGGGGACGGTTTTCGTTGTTGCCGGTGGTGACGGCGAGTGAGAGCGCTGCAAGCCTCTCGCGAGCCTTGGCGGCGCGGACGGTGCTACGCTTAGAGGGCGAACGGAGGTATCCTGGTAGCGGAGTGGATATGCTCGCGCCACCGGGCGGGCGGAAGGCGGCATCAGGATTCCTGATAGTCATGGCAAGAGGATTGGGCTCTTGCGGTTGTAGGGCTGATGGTCGAGGTTGGAGAACAGGCCGATTGTCGAAATCAAGGTTGAACCTCAGGTCGCCAACCTCCAAAGCAGAGGAGTCGAAAGGCGCCCAATCTTCGTTGCGAGCGATATTGGCATCATGTTCATCAGTTCCCGCCTCCCTCTCGTCCACGTCAATCGACTCTTCCTCGACCTGTTGCTGGTCATCTCCTTCACCAAAGATTAGAACCGGTTCAATGCCGCGCTCACGCCTAGACTGATTCGTCCGATCAGCCCAGTGCCGCAGCATGTCCTTGACATGCTTCTCGAAGTTGCGTTCCGCAAGCGCGAGTCCAGACTGCTCCTGCCGCTGAACCTGGAAAAGACGCCAGTTCAACTTCTTCAGGCAGATGCTTGCCCCCGCACCCACGTGGACTTCCAAGAGTGCTGCAGCCTTCTCCTCGTCGCGGGAAAGGCTCCTGACCTTGACCACCCAGACACCCAGCATGCGCGACAGTAGCTTCGTCTTGCGGAAGCTCTCCGCCATCTCTGTCTTCTCCATAAAGGAGATTGTCGTATCGTGCCATTGATCCAGCAGCCGGGTTGCAGACTGCAAGACGGCGTTCTCCTGCAGCTCCTGTGCCTGTCGGTCCATGAACTCGATGGCCGAACTCTTGCTTCGCCACTTCTCAAACGCGCGCCGTGCCATAGACATCTTGGTCCGGCGCCTGACAGTGGTGTAGGCCTCACGTCTTCGCATGCGTTGAGCATGATGCGTGCTCTCCTTCCATTTCTTCAGAGCATGTGTGGCCACAGTGTAAAACTGAGCGTCTGATCCCCATTGCTCTAGCTGCTGCACGTGTTGATGGCGAGCAACCACCTTCGGCCACGTGCGGGTGAGAATACGAGGTTCATAAACAGCGAGCGCCTGAGTTTCACGCTGCCTCTGAGCCTCCAGAGCGCCACGAAGTTTGTTGAAGGCATTGCGCTTCAACCTGGTCTCCTGCGAGGCAGTGAACATGCGCTCCGCCCGTTCCACACGCCCCTGCTTGTCTCCGAGCTTGTTCTTCCATCCCTGGAAGACGCTCTTCTTGATCCTGACGTTGCGAATTCGGATGAAAAGCGCAGCGCGAGCTTCCAGTGCCCACTTCTGCAAAGCCTCGAAGGCCACCCGCTCATTGATGCGAGAGCGAAGCGCCAGGCAGCGCAGATTGTCGTTCCATGCCGTGAAAGCACCGCGCAAGATGCGTGTCCGGTTAGCCCAGGTGGCAAGTCGAGACTGATCCGCACGCACGTGCCAGACAGATAGAATCTCCCGCGCACGGGACTGGAGAACCTGCCGCGAGAGCTGTCTCTCCAACGGCTGAAGCTTCGCCTGCACCTTGACATTGCCAAAAGCATGCGCCAGAAGCTTTTCTTTTCGGAAGTTTTCTGCGGCCGCTTCCAAGGGCTGAGAATTGAGCATCTTGTTTGCCAAAAGATGGAGCAACTTTGCCTTGAGGCCCTTCTCCCTTCTCTCTTGCACTGCAGCATCCCGCTCCGTAACCTGCAGCAGCGCTCCAACCATCTGCGCAAGCATCCTCCTCTTGACCTTATCGTCATGCAACTTGACAGCTTTTCTTTCCAAAAACTCCCAGAAACAAGCCTGGTAAGTCTCCTGAATGAGGTTTTCCGAGCGGAAAGCCAGAGCCAGTTCGTTCTCCTCCTGGACCTGATTGTGCCTCCGACGCCACGCGCCGAAGAACCTCTTGGTCTGGAAGCGCTGCACCTTCAACTCTTTCACGGCGGTCTCGTGGTACCACGCGCTGAACACCTGAGCCTTGAGGACCCGTTGGCGCGCAACCTTGGTTTTCTGAACCGCAGCGAGCGTGTTCATCCACCAGATGCCGAACATCCGCATCTTCAAGCTCCTGTTGTAGATCCTCTCCGCACGCCCGTACGAGCGCTCACAGAACCGCTTCGTCTCCCTCTCGGCCCGCCGCCCCTTCATTGTCACGCTCAGCACCTCCAGCGCCGCATCGGCGCGTTTCTTCCTGTTGAACAGCTCCGCAGCTTCTTCCATCTGCAGGCGCCGCTCCCGCAGCGCCACGGCCTCGTCTCGCCACACCTGCAGCGCGCGCCTCGCATTGAACAGCGTCCGCGCATACAGGAACGTGCCCGCATCCGCCAGCATCTGCGTCGGGCTCGGCCGGTACAGCATCTCCGGCGGCACATAATGCAGCTCCTCCGGGCCGGGCCCCGAGATCGACGACCGCCGCGACGGCAGCGTGCTGAGGTCGTCCACGTCGTAGAACCCGGGCTCGCGCGCGGGCCGCGCTATCTCCTCGGTCCGCGTGATCCTGATGCTGCCTTGGCTGGACAGCGAGCGCGCGCGCCGCTGCCCGGACCGCGACGCCGGCCTGTCCAGCGCGCCCCGCGAGTTCAGCCGCCCTCGGCGCCGGAAGCCCGAGTGCATGGCCGGCGGCCGCGGCACGGCCGGATCCTGCGAGCTGGCCCGTCGGCGGTGCGCCGGGTCAGACGCCCTGCTCGACGACCGCCTGCGCCTGGCCGTCTGCGCGCCGATGCCCGGGTGTTGGTGCCGTCCCGCGGGCGCGATCCTGCCACTGCCCTCGTCCCACGGCCGCGTGCGCTGGTGCATGGTGGTGTCGTCGAAGGACGCGCGCCTGGACAGCGCGGGCAGGCCGGGCGTCGCGAGCCCCGAGCTCCCGGCTGCCGGTTCCTCCTCGTCCAGGTCCAGGTCGTCGAGCCGCCGCGTGGCGTCCTCGACCACGCCGCCGTCACCGTGCTCGTCGACCTCGAGCTGGATGCCCATGGCCGCGAGCAGCGACTCGAAGCGGCCGTACAGGGTGTGGGTGCCATCGTCGGGGCCGGCCCCGGCGACGTTGCGCATGCGCAGCAGGAAGCGGAAGTAGACGCGGTCCTGGTTCGGGTCGATGCGGCGCTCGGCCAGGACGAGGTCGTAGGCGGTGAAGAGGGCGCGGTAGGGCGGCACGCCGTCGCCGAGGCGCGCGGCCGTGGTGACGATGGTGTACAGGATCTCGACATCCTGGTTGGAGAGCGGGAGGAAGTCATCGTCGACGGGCTCGGGACGGCAATGGTGGGCGGGCATTCGTCGTCAAAGTCGAGTGGCGTGCGGGAGGGCGTTCGTCTTCTTCGCGTGGTCGGCGGGGGGACGCGCTGCTTCGTCGTGCTCTGCATGCGAGCGGCGTGCGCGGGATTAGGGTGTGGTCGTTGCTCATGAAAAAGCAGCAGTCGTTACTCCAAAGCGCCGAGGTAAAGGTATCAAGCATTAGCATAGGAAAGCAAAACGGAAGAATTGGCGGCGGCGAGGGGTGTTGTGGTGTTGCATCAACAAAGGCTGAGACGCGCAACGGACTGCCGGGCTCTTCGACGCGGGTCTGGCCTTGGCGTGTTTGCCGTCTTTGAAACGGAACGCCAGTCGATGACACCGACGCCTGAGACAATCCGACGAACCGTCCTGTCATTCACTCTTCCATCAACGCCAAAATGCCAGGCCGGACACGACCCATCGAGAAGTTTGCATCCGCCGCCGCCAAGTGCTCCCTCGAGGTAAGACTCCGCGGGAATGCATCCGTATCATCCACCTGACGCCCTTCACCCCAGAGCGCGGCCTACGGCAAATGCATCCTGGCCGACTATAACAACGTGCAGAAGGACATGTGTCTCAAGGACTTTCTCAGATTAAAGGAATGCTACCTGGTAAGCTTCGCATTTGATCACGGGCTCAAGATGGAAAGCTTCTAACTGAACCACCTTTTCATAGGCTGCTGTCAAGAAACCATAGCTTAAAGTGGCAAGCAAAAATCAAATCCAACTGTTCTGCTTTTCGGTCCCTTCTTCCTTGATGAAATTCGCGACGCAAATGTTCAGTCTTACCAGGCCCTTGCCAGGACAATCCCAGCATTAGTTCCAGACTAATGTCTTGAAAACTTCATTCACCGACATCAGCACGTATCTTCTCACCACCCTTTCAACTGCGAACCACATAAGACATAATAAAACCGAATCTCATTTCAGAAACATCTATCTACGATGCTGTAGCCCGTCGCCTCGCGCACATTTTTCTTCGTTTTTGCTCGTCTCTCATCGAATCATTTCCATCTTCTACAGCTTAACCAACCTGAGCATGAACGTCGCCTTTTGCACTTCCTGCTCTTCCTCTAGGATGAGATCACCCTTGGCCACCGTTTCGGGGCCCTTACCCTCCACCTCCGTGACGACGTGCTTGTCGAGTGGCCTCCTCAGCGCCTTCTCCATCATGCTGGCGTGGCTCTCGAAGACGCCCTCCAGACCAACCTTCTCGGGGTCGCTGATGATGCGGTATTGCATGCCAACATCGTCGGTCGGGACGAGGTCGGCCTTCTTGCGCAGGCGCTGCACGCGGTTGATGATCTCACGTGCAATACCCTCCTGCTGCAGCTCCGGGTATGTCTCACAGTCGAGGATAATGAGCACGTCGTTGTCCGTGTTCACTTCCTGCGCTTTCGACGCTCCGTCCTCCTTGAGGCCACGCTTGACGATCAGGTCATCCGAGCCGAGCGCAATGCCATCAACAGTGATGCTGCCAGTCTTGAGGTAGCCCTTGACGTCATCGCTAGACAAAGAAGGCAGTGCCTTCTTGACCTTGACGGCATCCTTCTTGAGCTTCTTGCCAAGTACAGCCCAATCAGCAGAAACCGAGTACTGGACATTGTACTTGTCCTCATCCGCCGAAAGGATGAGATCACGAACGTTCATCTCCTCGCAGATGTAGCTCTCGAGGCTCTTGACGTCATCAAGGTACTCCTGGTCAGGGTGGATGATGATGATAGTCTTCAAAGGCGTCTTGAGACCGATGTTGCGGCGCTCACGTGAGACACGACCCAGGTCGATGACGGCCTGCATCCGACCAACGCGACGCTCGACAGCCTCGTCGAAGAGCTCTTCACGAACCTCAGGGAAAGCAAGGAAGTGGACACTGCGCGGGTCCTCGGCACGCAGGTTGTTAGGAATAAGGGGAAGCAGGCGTTGGTAGATGTTGTCAGTGAGGAAAGGGGTGAAGGGGGCGAGACCGCGGACAAGGGTGAAGATGACATCGAAAAGGGTATTGAGTGCGTGAATGGTGTCGTCCATGCCGTACTCGCCCTTTAAACGGCGGCGGTTCAGCTTGATGTACCAGTTGGTAGTGTTTTCAATAAGCCCCAGTAGCCTTGGGACGACAGTGTACAACCTGTAACCAGCCATCTCCTGGTTGACGAACTTTAGCAAGCTCTGGCAGCATGCCAGGATCCAGCGGTCCATGACGTTGGTATTCGACTCCTGGAGCTTGGGGTCGAACTTGAAATCAACTTCGGCAACCTTCTTGAGCAGGGCAACCTGCTGCTCGAAGAAGTTGTAGCTGTTCCACAGCGGAAGCAAAACCTTCGAAACGATCTCCCTGACACCTGACTCCTTGAACCGCAAAGGCTCGGCTCGGACGACAGGAGAGTTGATGAGGTACAGACGAAGAGCATCGGAACCGTACTCATCCATGATCTTAGAAGGATCGGGATAGTTCTTCAACCTCTTCGACATCTTCTTCCCGTCTTCCGCCAGGACGATACCGTTGACGACACAGTTCTTGAAGGGAAGCTTGCCAAACAGGTGGACACCAAGAACAGTCATGGTGTAGAACCAACCACGGGTCTGGTCCAGACCCTCGGCAATGAAGTCACCAGGGAACGAAGCGTTGAAGTGGTCCTTGTTCTCGAAGGGGTAGTGCTGAGAGGCGTAGGGCATGCTTCCAGACTCGAACCAGCAATCAAAAACCTCCTCTACTCTCCTCAAGACACCCTTACCCTGCTTGCTGGGGATGGTGATGTGGTCGATGTGGTGACGATGGAGGTCGGTGATCTCGCCCTCGTAACCGCTCAGCTCCTTCAGCTCCTGAATGCTTCCGACGCAAACAACTTCCTTAAAATCGTCACTGACCCAAAGAGGCATAGGTGTGCCCCAATAACGGTTACGGGAGACGGCCCAATCACGGGCATTGGCGATCCAGCTGGCAAAACGCTTTTCCTTGACAAATGACGGAACCCAATGCGACTCCTCAATGCCCTTGAGCATGTCCGGAATGATCTCGGGAATCTTGATGAACCACGACGGCACAGCGCGGTAGATGAGAGGGGTGTCAGAACGCCAGCAGAACGGGTAGCTATGCGTGATCTGGCTATCGACGACAACGCGTCCAGCAGCCTTGAGATGCTTGATGATAGCCCTGTCGGCCTCCTTAACATGCTGACCAACAAAGTCACGAACCTCGGCGGTGAAGCGGCCCGAGTCATCAACCGGGTTCGGAGGAGGGCGGGTCTCGTTGATGATGCCCTCCTTCAGAGACACGGCGTAATCGTCCTCACCGAAAGCTGGGGCGTTGTGAACAATACCAGTACCACTGTCCGCCGTGACATAGTCGGCAAGGCAGAGCTTGAAGCCGACGTCCTTGAATTCGGGCTTGAAGTAGTCAAACGGCGGCTCGTACTTCCAGCCCTCCATGGCCGTACCCTTGATCTTCTCCACAATCTTGAATTTCGCCTTCTTGGGGTCCTTGTAAAGAGTCCTGAGTAGGGCCTCGAGAAGAATGTAGTGCTTGCCCGACGCCTCGTCGAGAATTTTGACGTACTCGAAGTTGGGGTTGGCAGCGAGGCCAGTGTGCGAAGGCAGGGTCCACGGGGTGGTGGTCCAGGCAAGGAATGCAGTATTAGGATCTTCGAGAAGAGGAAATGAGACGACAACAGCTGGGTCCTGGACGTCCTTGTAGTTCTGCTGGGCCTCGAAGTTGCTGAGCGGAGTGTTCAGAGCGGTCGAGTAGGGCATGACCTTGAAGCCCCGGTAGACGGACTTCTTGTCAAACAGCTGCCTGAAGGCCCACCACTCCGACTCCATGAACTGCGGGTTCATCGTCTACGCAAGACGTTAGCAATTAACATATCTGACACAGGCGTGAGCACGCACCTTGTAGTCGTTGTCGAAATCGATCCAGCGACCCAGACGATCGATGGTCTGGCGCCACTCCGAGGCAAAGCGCATGACAATGGCACGACATTCCTCGTTGTACTTGGCCAGACCCAGCTGAGCAACAGCGTCCTTGCCGCTCATTCCCAGCTTCTTGTCGATCTCGTGCTCAATGGGCACGCCGTGGGTGTCCCAGCCGAAGCGACGCTCGACATAGCGACCCTTCATGGACCAGTAACGCGGGATAATGTCTTTGATGGTTGAGGCGAGCAGGTGGCCGTAGTGCGGCAGGCCAGTTGCGAAGGGCGGGCCATCGTAGAAGGTGTAAGGCTGCTTGCCCTGGGACAGCTCGACCTGGCGCTGGAAGGCGTCGATCTCTTTCCAGAGGGCGAGGATGCGCTCCTCTTCCTTGGGGAAGGAGATGGACATGGCGGCGGGTGCGGCCTTCTGCGTGCCGTGCGAAGCGGGGGGGCTGCGAGGGCGCGAGAGGCGTGTGCGGGGCGGGCGTTGGTGTTGATGGTGGGGTGCGCTGCGCTCAAATTTCCGACAGCCATGACGCCCGCGGGCGGTGAGTCAGACGCCCTGTGGCTGTGGCGCCGATCCCCGGACTCAGGCATCATCAGGCACAATTGTCACAGCAGCTGCACATGCATCCTGATGGCACACATCACTTTTTTGCATTATCAGTCGCTTAATCAACATCCTCGCCGTCTTCGTCCTCGTCTTCCTCGTCTTCGTCGTCATCCTCGTCTTCGTCCTCTCCATCCGACACCTCCTCACCCAGCTCCTTGAGGCGTTTCTGTGCAAGTCAGCGTAAGCCATCCGGAAGCATAGACAGAACCAAAGCCTTACCTTGTCCTTCGCCCGCTTCTCCTCCAGATCAGAAAGAACCATGAGCATGTCATCAAGCTCACCCTGCGCAGATCCCCGTGCCCCTTCCTTTTCTGCCAGCTCGTCCTGGGCCTTCTTGAGCTTGTCTTGAGCCTCCTTCAGCTGGTCCTGAGCCTCCCTCAACGCAAAATCGGTCGACTTGGCCGCATTCTCATGCTTCTGAGACTGCGCCTTCAGGTCTCTGATCTCTGTCTTGCTCGTCTCCGCAGCCTTCTCGAGCTGTTCCACCTTGCGTGTGAGCTCCTCAGCTTGTGCCGTCTTGCGGCGGACTGTCTCCTCCAGGCTTGCAATCGTGCCCTGCGCGGCCGAGAGATCTGCCCGAGTCTGACTGAAGTTCAGCTCAACTTCTTTCAGTTGCTTCGTGGTGGCTTCCAAGCTCGACTCGGCCTTCTTGCCTCTCTCATCGAGGCCGGCGCTTGCATTTTGGGCAGCATTGAGCTCCGCCTGCATCCTGCTGAAATTTGCCTGCAATTCTGACAATTGCTTCTTTGCCTCCTCAAGTGCAGCCTCACTCTGGGTGCTTCTTGCCTGAAGTGCGGACTCGATTTTCTTGCTCCTCTCCTCGAGCTCGCTTCTCTCGCGTTTCAGCTGAGCCATGTCCCGGTCGTGTTGTTCCTTCACCCTGGCTGCTTGGCCGGAGGTTTCTCTCTGCTTCTGTTGCAGCTGAGCATTCAGGCTTGCGAGTTGTTGACGCTGTTGCTCTTCCAGTCTCTGCAAAGCAATCTGGTGCGTCGCCTCCAGTCGAGCCACATCCGCTTCGTGATTGCGTTGCAGTGTCTCGTTAATATTCTTGATCCGGTTGAGTTCTGTGTGCGAAGTATCGAGGTCCTTCCGATGATGTGCCTGCTCTTCGTTGAGCTGCCTTTCGATGACTAGCATCTTCGATTCAGCACTCTCCAATGCTTTGCTCTTCTCTTCCAATTGACCGCGGATTGAGTCAACCAAATCTCTGTCAACGCCTTCAGGATTCTGGTGGATTTCGATTCCCGGATCCCTATCGACCGCCCGAGACAGTCGGCTGAAATTGTCCTTAAGGAAATCTACGAATGTAGTGTCGAAAAACACGTCTGGTAGGTTTCCACCGAATGCAGCTGCGCCGCCTTGAGGCATGACCTCGAACTCGCGCACGAAAGGATGCGTCCGAAGCTGTGTTATGGCGTCAAGGTACTTTTCGCGTCCGAGGCTATTGAGAAGAACGGGTTGCAGTTCGCGGCGAGGTATCGGGGAGTCTTTTGTCGAAAACTCATAGATAATGCCCAGGAGTACGGCGCAAAGACCTCGAATCACTGGCTTGTCCGTTGTTTTTCTCGCAGCGGTGGTGACCAGGGTCTGAATACTAGCTCCCTCCCCCAGAAAGTCGTTAACTGCGTCAGGATCTTCGAATAGCCACCCACAGAGAACCATTAGATAGCCGATGGTTATTCTCTCGTCCTCGTCGTTCTGCAAACCACTGATGAGATTGCTGCTCATAGCTTGGATGCATGTGACAACCTCCTCTCCATTTTCGGCGTCGCCCTCCACGACACCCATAAGCACGGTCTTGGCATCGGGTTTCTCGAATAAAAGATGGAAGGTGATGACAGCTGCAAACCAGAGACGATAGGGATCCACTGTCTGAAAGCTCTGGGGTCCGTTAACCAAAGTCGTGACAACGTTTGCCGAATCCTGCTCTCCAGATATGTGTACATTGACAGCGTGGTTGAGGAAATGCCTGCCGGTTTGTCCATGGTTGAAAAAGTACGCCTTCAAACACTCGCAAGCAGCGAAGCGGGCGTCAAACATCTGAACAGATGACGCACCAAGGATAAGATGCAAGAGTGCCTCAATGACGTGAACTTGAGAGATGCCGTTCTGCAGCTTGTCGCCGTTGGGTTGGTTGCTGTGTTCGTAGTCTGCAATAGCGACTTGGGTTCCAGCGAAAATTTCCTGTAGCCTGGTGTTTCCTCTGATGCCGTCTGCGCATACATATAGAGCCTGTGATTTAATAGGGACTGATGTAGAGTTATCAAACGCCAGCTCAAGCACCTGCTGCAGGATCCCGTGCTTGTGAAAGGCATCTTGATTTGCGGAAGTACCCATGCTCCCCTTCACAAGAAACATACGGAGAACTGCGAGCAGACCGTACAAATTCTTCTCCTTGTGTGGACTCTCCCAAACATCGTCTTCAGGGTTGGTGGGTCGTGGGACCTCTATGCCATTGGCCAGGAGCGCTGCTAGCTTGGGTACACATCCTGATTCCCTGAAGGCCAGCTGGTTGGAGGGATTGTACTGGACAAGGTTTGCGGTGAGGGTAAGGCAGTCCTGAACCACGATGCTTCCCTGTCTTATAGAGCCATCTCCGTCAATCAGGGTGAAAATCTTCTCGAAGGCGTTCTGGAATGCAACGATTTTCTGCAGCTCGGTCGAGGATTGGGTTAGGTCGATGAGGAGATCCAGGGCCACTACAAGCAACATCAGCCATTGACATTCGAATACCGCGCATCAAAGTCTGAAATTGTACCATCTCGCACAGCATCGCGCGGATCATCCAGAGTAGCAACTAGCCTAGGTATGCCGAGGGGGGCGGACAGAATGCATTCTTGGGTTCTCTCAGGGCGCAGTTCGGAGATGGATTTGAGCAGCTTCAGGGCGTAGCGTCTCGAGTAGAAATCGGCAGATTCGAGAAGGTCAAGCAGAAGGGTGATGTTATCTTGCCGCTAGCATAAGCTCAGTACGGGTTAATCGGCGATGGGCAATGGGCTTACTTGAGTGAATTCGTCGGCCAGCCACAGCGAGATGTCTTCCGAGGCTTCAGGCTGTCGCGCACGTGGTTGTCAATCGCAGCAGGACAGCAGAGGCGATACGATTGCTACATACGCTATTTTCGTCCGGATTGAAGAGCATGAGCAGCGTCTCCATCACAACCTTAATGGTATCCAGATCCTCCGCGTCTTTTGTGAGAGCTGCGATGAGGCCCCGCAGCGAGCCAGAGGCAACGGAGGCGGGCCATTCCTTGGCGAAGCTGCGCAGGCCGAGGATGGCGGCACGGCGGTCCTCAAGGAGAGTAGCACTCTGGAGACGGCTGCAGAGGGTGTTGATGGTGTCGGTGGCCGTCTGCTTGGCGGGAGCCTGGGCCTCGAGCATGCGCAACATGGTGGGCGAGGCGGGCGCGGAAGTCGGTGGTGGGCGGGTTGTGGGTTACTGCAGAGCCATGGCACGCGCAGGAGGGACGCGGCGTTGAGGGGGAGCTCGCGGGCGGCGGTGACAGGCGAAGCTGGCTGGTGATGCCGCAAGCTGTCCAAAGTCCGGCGCAGGCGAGCAGCACCCCGGTCGGGCGCGGGCGCGGTACATGCCGGCCCGCCAGGGCTGCCGCGCCGCGACCTCAAAGACAAGCAAGCGCTCCTCCGACGCGACCTCCGCGCCATCACCCACACCCTCTCTTTGTGCAGTCAGCCATCACCAGCTGTGCGCACGGAATGCAACGACAGCGCGCCACCCACGCCTAGCTTCACTCACCGGGCGTCGCCCACGACGCGCCCTTCCCTTATCGACCCGTACAACTTTCGACCGGCAGCCCGCGGCCAAGTTTCGCCTCCGCCTGAAAACCGACGACCGCTCTCACCTCGCAACCTGCCCGCCGCAACCCGCGCCTCGCACCGTCACAATGGGTGTCCCCGCGCTCTTCAGATGGCTTTCGCAAAAGTACCCCAAAATTGTCTCGAACGTCGTCGAGGCTGAGCCGACCGAATTCGAAGATGGTACCGTCCAGCCCGTCGACACGACCAAGCCTAATCCCAATGGCGAGGAGTTCGACAACCTGTACCTAGACATGAACGGCATCGTCCATCCCTGCTCGCACCCGGAGGATAAGGACCCGCCGGCGAACGAGGAGGAGATGATGCTCGAGATCTTCAAGTACACTGACAGGGTTGTCAACATGGTGCGCCCACGCAAGCTGCTCATGATCGCAGTCGGTATGTCAAGAACACTCCGATGGTCAAAAGATGCTTGGTACCTCCCTGGGAACAGCTTATTCTCCGCCGAATGACGGTAAGCTGAGGGAGGTACGGCTGCTTTTCTCTTGATCTCCAACTCTCAAATTTATGAACCTTACGCTGACTTTTGCATAGACGGTGTCGCTCCCCGCGCCAAGATGAACCAGCAGCGCTCTCGCCGTTTCCGCGCCGCCCAGGAAGCCAAGCAGAAGGACGCTGATGCCGCCGAATTCGCGAAGATGCTCGCGTCGCAGAAGAAGAATGAGGGTGGTATGGATGACAGTGCTGAGGCTCAAATTGTTAAGAAGACCTGGGACAGCAACTCGATTACCCCGGGAACTCCCTTCATGGATATTCTGGCCCAGAGTCTCCGCTACTGGTGTGCCTACAAGCTGAACACAGACCCTGGTTGGGAGAAGCTGAAAATCATCATCTCCGACGCCACTGTCCCCGGAGAGGGTGAGCACAAGATCATGGAGTTTGTTCGCTCTCAACGTCGCTCTCAATTCCACGACCCCAACACTCGCCACGTCATCTATGGTCTAGATGCCGATCTAATTATGTTGGGTCTCGGGACCCACGAGCCACACTTCCGCGTATTGCGCGAGGACGTCTTCTTCAACGATGCCAAGCCCAGAACATGCAGGCGCTGTGGTCAGACCGGTCATTACGCAGACCAGTGTCGTGGAGAGATCAAGAAGAAGGAGGACGACCTGGACATAAAACAGAACAAGGTCACCAAAAAGCCGTTCATCTGGCTACACGTATCTGTTCTTCGCGAGTATCTCGCAGCCGAGTTGAAGGTCGATAACCAGTCTTTCGCGTTCGATCTTGAGCGTGCCTTGGATGACTGGGTCTTCATGTGCTTCTTTGTTGGAAACGACTTCTTGCCTCATCTCCCCAGTCTTGAAATCAGAGAGGGAGGAATTGACACCTTGATCACCATTTGGCGTGACAACTTGGCTAGCATGGGCGGCTATGTCACAAAAGACGGCCACGTCGACATGGCCAGAGCTCAGGTCATCCTACAGGGTCTTGCGAAATTGGAAGATGGCATCTTCAAACGTCGCAAGGAGACTGAGGATAGAAGGGAGGCGGCCCAGAAGCGCAGGAAGCTTCAAGACGAAAGGCGCAATGGCGGCGGAAGGTTTAACGCCGGAGGCAATGGCAATCAGCAGGACAACTCCCCCGCTGCTCGAAAGGGTAGAAAGGGGGAGACTGCTGAGGATTTCGCCAACCTGCCAATGTTCAGCCCTGGAGAGCTTCAGTCGAAAGAGGCTAGGGCTATGACTCACGAGAACTTTGTGAACCGCAAAGCCATCTTCCAAGGCCAGGCCGACCAGGCCAACACGGCCAACACGGCCAACAAGAGTGCAGCAGCCGTCTTGAAAGAGAGCCTCTTGAATAAGAAACCGGATTCCGTGACAGTTGCTGCTGGTGTCAATGGCGATGGGGATGATGCTCCTATGCCCGACACTCCAAGCAACGATGCCACAGCAACGCCTGCCTCTGCACTTGGTAAGAGAAAGGCGGAACTGCTGGAAGATGAGTCAAGCACCCCTGGCCGTAACACGCCCGATGCAGGCTCACCAGCTGCTAAGTCCAACGAGCCTCCGTTAGATGATGTCAGGATGTGGGAGGAGGGTTATACCGACAGGTACTACGAGCAGAAGTTCCACGTCGATCCGAAGGATATCGAGTTCCGCCACCAGGTTGCGCGGGACTACGTCGAGGGTCTCGCATGGGTGCTTTTGTACTACTTCCAGGGTTGCCCGTCCTGGACTTGGTACTATCCGCACCATTACGCCCCCTTCGCACAAGACTTCGTCGATCTCGAGAAGATGGAGCTCAAGTTTGAGAAGGGCCAGCCCTTCCGCCCCTACGAGCAGCTCATGGGTGTTTTGCCCGCTGCGTCCAACCACGCCATTCCGGAGGCATTTAGACCTCTTATGGAGAACGAAGATTCCGACATCATCGACTTCTATCCTGAAGACTTCGTCGTCGATCTCAATGGCAAGAAGATGGCTTGGCAGGGTGTTGCCATCCTGCCTTTCATCGACGAGAAGAGGCTCCTCAAAGCCATGAATACCAAGTATCCTCTCCTGACCACGGAAGAGCATGCGCGCAACGCGTTCGGTAAGGATGTTCTTCTATTCTCTACCCGTCATCCTCTCTACGAAGAGGTCGCCAAGCAATGGTATTCCAAGAAGCAAGGCGAGCCGCAGCACAAGCTCGATCCTCAGATAAGCGAAGGTCTGTCCGGCGTGGTCGAGAAGAACGAGGATTACTTGCCGCAGAGTGCCCTCGTGTTCCCTCTCGAAACCAAGGGAATGCCAGATTTGGAGGAGGACCAGTCTATCAGGTAAGCACATTCAACTTCGCACTCTTGTGTCCTGCAACTAACATATTTACAGCGTCCACTACGAAATGCCGAAGTCGAGCAACATTCACAAATCAATGCTCCTTCGCGGCGTCAAGTTCCCGAAGCCTGCCCTCACGCAAGACGAAATACTCTCCGTCCGCAACCGCGCGGAAAACAGCAACCGCAGGGGAGGTGGCCATGGGTTTGGCGGCGGCGGCCGCGGCTTCCACTCGCACAACGAGAACCGCTGGAACGGCGGTCCTCGCGGCAACCGCCACAACAATGGCCACAACGGCCGCGGTGGTTCCCACAACAACGGTGGCCCCCCCAACGGCCCTAACTTCAACTCCAACAACCCCGTCGCCGGCTTTCTCAACCCGAACTTCGACCCGCAGGCCTTCATCCAGCGCGGCGGTCCCCCTCCGCCCCCTCACGTCGCCGCCCAGATGAACGGCTGGCAACCTCCGCCGCCCCCGCAATTCGGCGGCGCGTTTCCTCCCTCCGGGGTGCCGGCCGGTTACGGCGGCTATGGCGGTCCGCAGGGCAACGGCGGACACGGTGGCCCGCGCGGCGGCGGGTACGGCGGTCATGGCGGGAGACAGGATGATAACTACAGGCCTGGTGGAGGCGGTGGTGGAAGGCAGGACGACAACTACCGGCCGGGCGGATTCGGCGGTGGTGGCGGTGGTGGTGGAAGGAGAGATGGTGGTGGTAGGGGTGGACGTGGACGTGGTGGACACGGTGGTGGTGGCAGGTCTTACGATAGGCGTTAATTTCCCAGCTCCACACGAGGGGGGAGACAAAAGCAAAGGGAATGGGGTGCGGATGCACTTGGCTGGCAACCTGTCGACAGTCAGGCGCCACGTGGTGGAGGGAAGTGGGGGATTAACTACTGCATGGACTTTTGCTGACGGCTGCTAGCATATGGTTTTGGGATACGAGGGGGGAATCTCAGCTTAGGACTTCGCCCTCTATTTCACGCGGAGAAGGGACGGGGAAAATTCAAACGATAAAAAAAGTGAACCATAATGAAGAAGAAAAACACCTCCACCACGAACTCTCTTCTCTTTCTCAGTGCCATTATGATTTTGCACGTTCGAACCAGCTGGTTCAACAACACACATGCCGACATTAATCATGATTGAACCTGCACAAATTTCAATTAAGACTTCCGCTCTCAATTTTAGCTACCTGCAAAGGGGTCCTCGTCCCCTGTCGTCCGCAGCCTATCCATGCATCCGGAAAATAAAAAAGCAAGAGCAAGCACCCATTCCCAAACCCTTCCCGTTTTCTCAATATGCCCTTCTTTACCGCCTGCGCTATCCGTCCGGGCCAAAAAAAAATGCAATCTTGTTTTCCATCCTTTTCTCGCCGATGCAAATGTGATAAGACCTCGCCAATGAAAACGCCTGTGACATGATGATCTTTTTGCAAAACCGTTGCTTCAGCTGGGGTTCGGGGCTCGTGTGCCATGAATTATAGCGGGTGCAGAAATGGGCTTGAAAGAGAAATAGAAGCCAGGAAGCCGAAGGCAAAAGACGATCAAAGCAAGAAACGGCTGCCGGTTGGGGGGAAAGAGTTTTTGGGAGCAACGTGAGCAACAGCCTTGACGAGGGCAGGTGACGCAAATTCGCAAGCCCTTGTGCGGGAAGATACCAATCAATCTCGAGCCCCCCAAAGGAAAGATGGTTGGGGCACAAGTCACGGGTAGCAGGGAAAGATCCCGCTAAGCCTGGGGATGCGTGGGAGGCGCTCACCACCTCCTAACGAACTCGCCCCTACCGGCGAACGCCATATCCCTGAAACCCTGAGGAACCGTCCATCCGTGGATCTGACAGGCGCGCAGGTAGGCATCTACGGCCTCTCCCACTCCGTAGTCTCTCGACGGACCATTCTCAAGCCTGGCAGGACGGGGCTCTGTCGATGACATGGCCAGACGGACCTGCATGAGAACTGACTCGATCGAGGAGACGGCAGACCACCCGTCGTTCGTGAGAAGTTCCATGCACAACGCACCACCTGCAGTCACATGACCACCACCACCCTGCTGGAAGGGCAAGAAGCGCGGGCGGATGACGCGGACGAAAGGTGGAGACATGGGATAGTCACTTCCGAAGATCAGCTCCAGGACAATGCTCTTGATGCCCTTCCTCTTCATGTCCTGTGCAAGGGGAAGGTGAGGCTCGAAGCTGTGAAGTTCGAAGATCCACTGGTAGAGATTATTCTTTAGCCCGAAGAGCTCCGGGTCGATTGACCAGCCGAGCTCGTGTAGAGGCTCCGAATTCTGGATTTTGAGAAGTGCCTTAAGGTCTTGTTGAAGACGCTTCGAAGCAACCATGGAGCTGGCAGCACCCTCAGGAGGAGGTAGGATATCAATGGTGCTGAATTCAAGTTCACCCGGAACGAAGTCTGTCATGGGCGTACTTGGCTTATGGGAGGGTTGTAACGGGGAATCGACTGGAGTCTTGAGCTCCTTCTCCATTTCCAGCACTCTCCGGTCCTCGTCATCAGTCATGACACTGTTGATGTCCTCGTCGTCCAGATTGATAGAATTCTTAGCGCTTCTGCCGGTCTTGAGCTTTTTATGTCCGTTGCGAACTGCATAACTCGTGGAAGTGCCCAATCCTGCCTGGGCTCGGGAACGCGAAGCACTTGCCGGAATAACAATCTTGTCCCCAGTCACATTGACAGGGGTATATGCATCATCCTGAGGCATTGCGTTCTCCGGCACGGGTTCCAGTGACTGAGGAACAATCGGGGCCTGAGAGGTCTGAACGAATAGATACCTTGTCTGAATCCAGTCCGTCTGGCTGACGACAAAGTAAGGCCTCTGTGAAACGAACCTACCGGGGGCGTTGACGATCTCATTGAGAGAGATGGCATTGGTTATCGCTAGCTCGCTTGAAAGCCATCCTCCAGGACTGTAACGATAGCCGACCGTGCCCGTTCTCATGCCCGAGTACCCCGAGCTTATGCTCAGTTCTTTGGCAAAATAGACACCATGTCCATAAGCCCTACCATGGAGAGTCTCATCGAAGTTCAAGCCCTCCCGAATGATAGAATGCCAGTTAGCCAAGGAACTACCATGCCAGGCAAAAATTGTCGGAATCTTCAGCTTCAGTTCGGATCCAACAGTCTTGACAGCGTCAATGAACCGACGTTCCTTGTCCGGTGCTCCCATGGCGATTCTGAACTGCGTGTAGTTTGGCATTCCCCAGACTCGCTCTTCATTCGTGGTACCGGGTTGAGCGTCATAGTTCTCATCGCCATCAATGTGCATGATGCAAGCTCGGTTTGAGGCAATGACCCAACGAAGTAAGCCCAAGGATGGAGACGTGATCCGATCCCACTTTCTTAGATTCGCTCGCGCTCCTTTTTGCAACATGTAATCTTTCATAGCGCTCACACTCGGAAGAAGATCCAAGAGCGGCGGGATCGCTTGCAAGATGTTTTCGTCAGGAAGCTCGTCAAGCTCTTCACTGTAGGTGATGAACTTTGCATCTTGGAAATCGGAGGTGAGCTGTTCCAATATGGAGTTCTTGCTGACAATCTGAGG
Source organism: Neofusicoccum laricinum (assembly GCA_029906385.1). NCBI lineage: Eukaryota > Fungi > Ascomycota > Dothideomycetes > Botryosphaeriales > Botryosphaeriaceae > Neofusicoccum > Neofusicoccum laricinum. The sequence goes on from CP123724.1 coordinate 336,668, forward strand.
CGAAGGCATGATGATGGGCTCGGAGAACGCAATGACAGGGAATAGCGACATATCCTCTATCTTGCAGTGCATCGCATGTTGGATGTCTGTCACCCTAATGACGACCCAGTCTCCAGGTTTGAGTCCTACGTCATCCCGTGTGACGCCAGTGTCGAACAGCATCTCGCAAAGCTTCAGGTTCACCCGCGCAGACTTTGCGTCCTTGTGATCTGGAATTTTTGACTTCTTAGCTGTATTGGCAGGACCTTGTCGCGGAGTGGCAGGATAGACGCCTGAAACCGGGTCGATCTGTGGCGTCGTCGTACTGGGTCTCAAGAATTCCAAGGGAGGTATCCGCAATCCCAACCCTTTCGGGAGTTGCCTAGGCTTGATACGGCCCTCAGATGCGCCGATGTGGCAAAGGCTGATCAAGAGATCAACTACCTTGGGCTGGGTGATGATTTCATGCTCGATGCTGGGGCCAAATCCAAGCTGCATGTATTGGTAGAGGCAAAGCGGACGGTCGCAGACGTACGGCTTTATCGCTTCAATATCGGTGGGCATTTTGCGGTGGCAGACGAGGCAGAATTCTGTGCAGCGCACAACTTGCCGAACGTAGAATTGCATTGCTGCCAGAGGAAGTGACACCCGGCATCCAGTCTTCAAGTTTGGTATGTGGTCTGATGTAACCAGAGCAGGATACGCAGTCTTTGACTTGTCTTCTTTCCGGTATTTCACATGCTCTGCCAATTTTCCCTTCTCTGTCGTTTCTTGGTGGTCGTGCCAGAAGGCCATGGCTCCATCCCAAGACATTCCCTTGGTTCTGCATTTCAAGAGCATCACGAACTTCTCAGTGAAGAGATCAAGTAGCGGTCCAGATATGAACAGCTTACGGAAGTCGGTACCATTTGAGTCAGTGCCTTGGTTCTGGGCATCAGGAGAAAGCGTAGTGAAAGCCTCGATGATCTCTTTTCGGGAGGGCTTGTACGAGGAGCTGACGCCGAAGCGGAAGTCGAGCATGCTTCTGGACGAGATTTGAGAGGCCTCTTCAATCTGACCAATGTTCTTGTATCCATTTGGAAAGTGGATAAGAAGGATCAGGTATTCCTCAGGACGGAGCTGCCAAGCTTGCATTGTCTCGTCCGAAATTCCCAACTTGCGAATACGGCACGACAAGGCCAAGTATGCGGGGTGGCCTTGCACAAGGGGTCCGCATATGCCGACCTTAAACCCAGCTTCCTTGACAAGCAGCAGATCATGACGGAGGCTGTTCCGAGAGTCCACGGGGACGACGTTGTCGTACAAAGCGGATGCTTCGGTGTCCTCTTGGATCGCGGGGCACTCATCACCGTCGAGGATGCCCAGGTCTTGACTGATGACTGAAGAGTCCGAATCGTAATCATATTCGCCGTCGTCGAGCTGAGAATCGGGCATCTCCGTGTCACCGTCCGTGTCGATTGAGAGGCGGCTAGAAAGCTCCCTAAGCAAAGAGAAGATGGTGGTCCCCCGGTCCAGCTGCTCCGAAAGACCGGCTATGGTGTGTGAAATGTCGTCAGGTGTGGAGTCATCGCTCACCAGGAGCAAGAACTGGTGAGAAGAAGGATAGGAGGAGAGCTCGTCCATGTGGGCAGTGACGGTGACGGTGCCGCACGCACAGGCAACGTCGACGAGTACTTCGGAGTCGGGGCCCCGGCTGACCTTCTCAACGCCATAGCGAGCTGGGCTCGCCGTGGCGCGGTCAAGATCGCCAAGGTAGTCTTTCCTACCCATGGTGTGTGGATGTTCGTCGGTGCTCTAAACGACCAATGAGATCAGCGAGTCCGTACAAATTCGGGGGAGTGGTGACGAGGAGTGGCTGTTCGAGGCCAATCAGCGCATGGATTGAAGGGCTTACCGACGAAGCGAATGAAGCACCTCTGTACGACAGAAGAGCGGGGCGGGGGAGCGGTGGCAGCTCAGCAGTGCATGAGGCAGCGGTGCAGTTGGTGAGCTAAGCGTGACGGAAGGCGAAGATAGCAGAGCACAAATGTGGTGTTCAAGCAGTCGGAAACGGCAGCAAGGCCCTGGGATTGTTGGACGGCTCGCGGGTGCTGAAAGGCGCCTGGGAGGCGGCGGCGGCGTTGGTGTTAGTTGTAGGAGCGCGCGGGCAGCTTCGCGGCGCTGCGTCGAATTGATTGGCAGCAGCCAGAACAGCGGTCAAATGACGCAGCTGCTTTTAAGCGAGCGGCTGCAGCCTGCGGAATCCAAAGGCGGCCCAGTTCTGGAGGCCGCAAAGCCTCGCGCGCGCAGGCAGCTGTGGAGGCGTTAGGCAGTCACCACGACTATACGTACGGGGCCCAAGCTCCCAAGCTCCCGCGCCGTCGTCGGCCCACGCGCCGTGGATCAACACCCGCGCGCCAGGGACCGGCCGTCGACGCTCTTTCACCCACCCAACAGCCACAGCGCCCCGGCTGTCTCTCACCATGGCTGTCGCCAACACCAATGCCACTGGCTCCGTTCAGCCCAAGTCGTCACACCTCTCCGACCCGTCGCTCCTGCCCTTCATCCAGCCACATTTCGACCCCGCCGACCACCTGAACTCCGTTCTGCCAGCGCTTTCCTTCAGCTCGTCGCAAACAAAACCCGCCCATGCTGCTGCCGTGCCGCTGTCAGAGCTCTCCGCCCAGACCCGGGCCCTTCTCTCCCAGCTCAATGCCCAGACAACCCGTCTCTCCACCGTTCTCACCCAAATGACCGACGACATCTTGCGCAGCGGCAACAGACTGGCCTACGAGGTCGAGGTGCTGCGGGGAGAAACAGTCGGACTGTCCGAGGCCATGACAGAAGGTCTCCGTGCCGATGTTGAGAAATTCGCCCCGGGAGGCGTGAAGGTCGCCAGCGCTGAAAGCAAGGCCGAGGGCGCGGAGCGGAGAGCCAGCGCGGCCACGACGGCGGGCGACGACGCGAAGGCCGCCGCAGCCGAGACGGACGCCCAGCAGGACGCTCCCGAGCTGCCCGAGTACATCACCCGACTGCGCACCCTCACGCACGTGCGCTCCCGTCTGGAGAGCGTCATCAAGGTCTTTGGCGAGGCCATGCAGTGGACCTTGCCGCCGTCCGAGGTCTCGCTCGCCTCGTCGCTCATCTCAGTGTCGGCCCCGGAACCGGGCTCCGACAGCCACAGCCGCGAGGAGAAGGGGCGCGAGTTCGCCGAGAAGCTGCGCAGCGAGATTGCGGAACTGGTCACCGGCACCGATGAGGGATACGAGGCAGCTCAGGCGAGGATACAGGCTCTACGAGACCTGTCGCAGGTGTGGAACGACACTGCCGAGGAGAAGGCGCGCACGCGCTTCGTCGATGGCTTGGTGAAGCTGGCGGAGGAGAAACAGAAGCAGTTGCTGAGTGCACAGAACCAACGCCAGCAAAAGGCTCCTGCTCCGCCGAAGAGGGAGGAGAGTCGTTCCAGAGCACCGGAGAGAGGGAACGGGTTCCTGGACAATCTGAACAGGATGCGCGAAAATATTTATCTCAGCTGAGGGAAGATCCAGCAGAAGCCCTTCATTGGCGCTAAAGCTGCCAAAGTGCACCTCTCCCGTAGCATGATCCGTCCTACCGGAGTCGATGTATGTCATGCTTACAATCTGCAAGGTTGACGAACCGTCTGGCGTCTAGAATTGCCTTTTTTGGACTTCCGTAAGTGCGAAGCCAGTCCCTCCAGACAGGCAAACTTGCCTAAGCTGGAATATGACAACATTTTCGACAAGCGTTGTGAAGGACTGGACATTGTTGCACGTCGATAGAAGGAAACTGTATGAAGAATTTCCACAACAAGAGCAGATTGTCTCGGAGAATTGGTTGTCGTGTTCAATGCACCTTTGGTAATCGGCAATTAAGTCGCCCATCGTGGCTTCGCTTCCCCACAATCAGAACTGGAGCTAAGGAGCTTCCCCCGCATCACTTCCCGGCCCGCCACTGACATCGTTGGTTAGTAGGCTGATCATTGTCAAGTTGTTTTGCTCGAAGGTGGCAGATCTAGCGTCAGTAGCGGGGTGAATCTGCACCCAAGAGCCCGCGGGCTGGTAGATTTGCCGAGGACAAATCCCCTCGTCATTCTACTTAAGTACCTACTTTGCCTGCTTTCCGTCGTAAGGAGATTTCAGCAGCAGATAGAGTTCCTTATCAACTTTCATTGGAGCCATCCTTCTATTCCCCGTTTCTCTTATCTTTTTGGGGCATTCGTCATGGGCAAGCTCATACCCAACACGTTCAACCTCCTGGTTGTGATTGCTGCAGCATTGGGAAGCACATGTTGCAGCTATGGCATGTCCGTCATCAGCTCCACGATAGGTCAACCGTCCTTCTTCGTAGACATGGACCTCGCTGCCCCAGGCGAGCCCGGATACGCACACACGGCTGAACTCATCGGAGCTTTCAACGGCGTCAACTCAGCAGGATCACTGCTTGCCGCGCTCTTCACTGCTTGGACTTGCGACAAGTATGGTCGGCTACGGTCCATGCAGATTGGCTGCGTCACGTCCGTCATCGGTGCGGCCCTGTGTGGAGGGTCTGTCGACGTCGCCATGTTTTTGGTGGCCCGCTTCATCTCTGGCTGGGGAGTCGGCATGTTGATAACGGTCTGTATCTTGTCCCGCATGCTCATGACAGGGTGCTGACTTTTGCGAAGTGCGTGCCAATGTATCAGGCCGAAGTGTCCACGCCGGAGTCGAGAGGTTTCATGGTATGGCCCACGCGATCACCACAACACAGTTTTTCAATTATTTACACAACGCAGGTCTCTATGCACGGAGTTATGTTCGCCATGGGGTACTCGGTCAGCTTACTGATCTCGAAACGTATTGATTTTGTTTACTGATTTCAGTCTCAACAGTTGTCGGCGTGGATTGGTTTCGGCTGCTACTTCATGAGCTCCGCCGGCAACCCATCCAGCTTCGCATGGCGCTTCCCACTCGCCTTCCAGGCAGCACCGGCACTCCTTCTACTCATCATGTCTCCCTGGCTCCCTTTCTCTCCACGATGGCTTCTTGCAGTTGGCCGTCAAGACGAAGCGCTGTCCGTAATCAAGCGCCTGCACCGCACCAAAGGAGATGAACACAGCGCAGTTGCGAGCAGGGAGTTCTATCAGATGAGGAAGCAACTTGAGTTGGATCACCAGATTCGTGCAGCCACTGATTCTGGACCTTTGGCCATCTTGAAGACCAAGGCAAACAGGCGGCGGGCTTACGTCGGATTCAGCCTTCTCTTCATGAACCAGATGACCGGGGTACTGTAAGTTGCCACCCTAAAAATACACAGTAGGTCGCAAGAGAGATGGCGGTTCTGCAGCTATCACGCGTCAAGCAAGGTGCCTGAATGCTTCAAATGCCATCAACGGGAGACATTCGAGTTCAAGAGGCTCTCCCACATCGGAAAGCGCATGCCACTGACAGCCCCACAGCATCATCGCCAACTACGGCGTCCTCCTCTACTCTTCCCTCGGCATGAAGACCTACATGCCCCTCCTCCTCAGCGCCCTCTGGGTCACGCTCTCCTTCCCCGGCAACATCTTCACCGCCTTCTTCATCGACCGCATCGGGCGGCGGCTCTTCCTCCTCGTCGGCCTGGGCGGCCTGACCGTCACGCTCATCCTCGAGTGCATTATGCAAGCGCTCTACTTGGGCGCGCCCAACCAGTCCGGCCTCTCCGCCGCCGTCTTCTTCTGCTTCCTCCTCATTTTCTTCTGGAGCACCTTCATCGACGCGTCGCAATACCTGTACGTTGCCGAGATCTTCCCCACGCACATCCGCGGGCAGGGCGTCGCGCTGAGCATGGTGGGGCTGTATCTGGGCGCTATCATCCTGCTGTGTGCCGGGCCGATCGCGCTGGAGAAGATCACGTGGAGGTTCTTCTTGGTGCTGATCATACCGACGGCGCTGCACTGGGTGAATGTGTTCTTCTTGTTTCCGGAGACGAAGCAGCGGAGCTTGGAGGATATCAATGCGGCGTTTGGCGAGAGGGTCGCGGTGCATTACTATGGGGCGAGCGCGGAGGAGGAGAAGCAGTATGCGCGGGCGATGGAGGAGGGGGAGGGAGAGGGGGACAGGGAGAAGGGGGATGTGGTGAGGGTCGAAAAGGTGTGATGGGTAGATGGTGGAGGCTCGGGGAGGGCTTCGGAGGGCTGCTGAAGAGACGCTTCGCACGACAGATGTACATCGTGTCTTAACGTATTGCAACACGTGCCTCGTTGCGGAGGCAGTTGAAGCCATCAGGATGGGTCTGGTGTCATAGTGTCATGCTTACCGCGCTTTCGCGTCTGGACGAATGCTCCAGCGATCCATGTGCGAAGGAGACATCCCTGTGGCAATACTTACTCTGCGAAGCGATCACTTTTGGGCCCGACCCACTGAACCAAGCTCCACCTGTAACCAAGCGTTCAGCCCTTGGAACAGCGATGCTCCTGCAAGTGCAAGTGCAGACTTCGAGGTGAGCTTGCGCTGACAGAGGAGCCGTGGCAGGTTGGGCAGGTGCTTTGTTTCTTGCTTTGTGCTGGGTTTAGTGCGAGCACATGCGGCGGCCCGTGGCTAGCGCGGCCGGCCAAATGCCCGCGTGCGCGCTGAGACAGGGCGAACCTGCGGCGCCAGAAGGGCTCGTGGGTTGGTCCTCAGGCGCCGCACTCTCTGCTGCTGCTGGCAGCGCGCGGTGATCATGGGTTCGCTGTGGTCAGTCTGTTCCTGGCCGCGGAGCCGCTCCCTGTTCAGGTGGCCGGCGGGCAGGCGAGGCTGGTGGCACCACGCGGCCGCGACTACCTGGGCGGGCGAAGCGAGGCGCTTGAGCGCTTATGTCACCAGGCCGATTTCCGAGGACGGCCTCCCAACAATCTGTGATGTGCAGGGATGGCCGACCAGGGTCTCTGCTGCCTCGCCGCCGCGCTGCCATCGCCAGTCCGCGCTCAGCTCTCCTCCTCCCGTATAAGCGCAATTCCCCCGACGCGCCGCAGGTGTCACAGTCCTGTCGCCAGCGCCCACGGGACCATGCCCTACGTCCCGCCCTGCTAGTCCTTTAATTCCTCCCTCCCCGCCGCTGCCGTCTCTTTTCTCGGGCCCCGCGCAGCTCCGCCATCCGCTCCCAAGCTCCGCCAGCTCTCCCCCACGACACGACGCCAGCATGCTCGACCCGTTTCCCTTCGAGGCCCCCGCTGCCCTGCAGCAGGCCATCAAGCCCTTCACCGACTACATGTCCTTCAAAACCCTGCCGCTGCACATCCACGAGCTGATTTTCGCCGTCCTGCTCTACCATGTGACCAACACCGTCGTCTCGCCGTGGATCTCGACCCGCCTGTTCCCGAACATCTACCCGCAATTCAACAGGCGCACCCGCATCAACTGGGACGTCCACGTCGTCTCGCTGCTGCAGTCGAGTCTGATCAACGTGCTGGCCCTGTGGGTTAGCATCGTCGACAATGAGCGCGCCGAGATGGACTGGCAGGCACGCGTGTGGGGATACACTGGCGCCAACGGTCTGATCGTGGCATTTGCCTGCGGATACTTCGTGTGGGACATGTATATTAGCTTGAGATACGTCAACGTCTTCGGCCTCGGCCTTCTGGCCCACGCCGCCAGCGCGTTGTCCGTCTACAGCTTCGGCTTCGTGCGTCACTTCCGCTCCGACGCACCCGGATCATCCTGATGACTAACTTCTATTCTCCTCCAGCGCCCCTTCGTCAACTACTACGCCCCGACCTTCATCCTCTACGAGCTCTCCTCGCCCTTCCTGAACGTCCACTGGTTCTGCGACAAGCTCAACCTGACCGGCTCCAAGGTCCAGCTCTGCAACGGCTTCCTCCTGCTCGGCACCTTCTTCAGCGCCCGCCTCTGCTGGGGCACCTACCAGTCGGTGCACGTCTTCTACGACATCTACCGCGCCATCCAGGCCGGCGGGCTGGTGCCGGGCTCCGGCCCGCTGGGGCTCGGCGAGGGCGGCACCGGCATCAACGGCACGACGGTCGAGGCCTCGGCCAAGCCGGTCAGCGAGACGATGCGCTTCGCCGAGGGCACCGAGGTCCCCATCTGGCTGGCCGGCACCTACCTGGCCGCGAACCTGACGCTCAACTCGCTCAACTTCTTCTGGTTCAACAAGATGATAGCCACCGTGCGCAAGCGCTTCGAGCCGCCGCTCGGCACCAAGAGGCCGGAGAAGGACAAGAAGGACGAGGATAAGGTGCTCGTCGAAGGCATCGACGTCGAGACGGACGAGGAGGTCGAGGTCATGGACGTCGCCGCCAACGGCAACGCTCAGCTCAAGGTCGGCGGCGAGACGGTCATCGCGAGGGGGCTGTATGAAGACGGGAGGAAGACGGTGGAGGTGGAGCGGACGGAGGTGCGGAATAGGCGGAGAGGTTGATCTGCCGTTGAGGATGCAGATATTCGACGTTGGGCAGTGGGGCAGTGAGGCAAGGGGCAACATCATGGAGAACCGGTGTTCATCATGTCGGTGACATTTATCTGATTTAGGTCGGTCTTTACAAAGGGGTCCTGGGTAGAGGGTGCGGGCATGCGCGGTTGGGAGATCGTGATCTATCTTTTGTGGATGTTGATCGTGTGCATAGAGACGGCAATTGTTCTGCGGGTGTGAGGGCAAGGCGTTGGATAGGCGTAGCGGGGAGGCCAGGGTTTTGTTTCTTTATTGGTCATAGATGAGTAGGTCGAGCGAATCGAGGGCGCGAATCAGAGTCGTGTGAATAACTCCACTACATTTGCCTGTTTTTCTTTTGTCTTCAGTATCTTGAGATCACAGGAGCTGGAAGCCGTGGTCCAGGAATGAGGGTCTCGATGAGGGATTGTGGGATCATTGGACGGCCGCAAGGACTCCCAGCGTGTGGCTTCACTCAGGATGAAACCATGCCTAGATCGCTGGCCTCATTGAACAACCTCGAATCATACCCGCGTTTGACAAGCACTCCTAAAACGCAGGATGCATGCGCTCTCACTGATCGCGATGCCAACACCAAATCCGGAGACAGTCGTCATTGGGGACACACATGAGAAAATGATGTCATAAATGCTCTTATACGCTTCTCATTCGAGGCCTCAGTTTCATTGTGTAACCGTTCGAGTGGGGTCGTTGAGGGTGGCTTTTTGATTGGCCACCATTGGCGGCCTCAACTACTGTCCAATATGTGACAAGACGCTCACTCAGCCTTATGAGTCCTCACCTTCCTTTTGCCTGACTTCAAACCACTTCATACCTTGAGCTGGCCATTCTGCGATATGGGACTGGCCGCAAAACGCACGGCGGGGGGACCGTCAGGCTATTCCTCGAACCCACGAAAAGGTACACGGACGAGTTTACTTTGGGCACATCAAAGTTTACTGAGCTGCTATAGATACTCAAACTGCTCATTCAAGTGCTGTTCCAGAGCGTATTTGACTCAAGTTCCGCGTGGTTCAAGCCCGTTCTCTTTCAGAGTTCGGCTTGTATATCCAGCACCGCCGCCACCATCACCTCAACCTCCCCAATTTTGCTTAGCTCTTTTCATTCAGCTTTTCGGAGATTTTTGGAATATCGAAACCTTTGTATAGCGTATTGCTACTGTATATGTCCCGAGTCCGAGCACCATGAACCGTATTCCGCACATTCGCATTGCTTATGGTATCCTGAGGTCATATCTCTTAGGCGTCGGTCCCAGGGCATTACCAATTCGAAGCTTGAAAAGTGCGTATGCTTCGAGGAGCAACTACTTCCAACCCCTAAGGCTCAGCCTCATTTGAAGTACGAATCTCTCAAGTCACAGATTGTTCAGTTGCCACTCAAGAAGAGGGAACTCCATGTGCATTGTTACTGGGCCATCACCTACGTTGCGGGGTTCAATCAGGAGGGTTCCGGAACTCCGAGCTTTAGGCTGAGGAGCTCAGAACGCCATCGCAAACCCAATTATCGGAGCAGATTCAGGGATCAAATCACCGACCCTTCCGGTAACGCCAGTGTGGATGACGACGATTTTGATGAGTTGGATGAGTAATTCCTGGTTCTTTATTTGGCTTCAAGCAACTAATTAATGGACAGCCCGGTGGATATCTATTCAATCTGGCATCTGGACGATGGGAGCCCTGCGACGGAGACATTGACGTCTTTCGAAGACACAAATTACAGTGAATCAAACCGCCTCACCCTTCCTAGCAATAATTTCAACGGGATTACGACTACTTCTAGCTTCAAGTGCTCTGAGAATGTTAAAAGCCTAGAACATTGTGAGCTATACGCGGTGGAGTGCCTCACAAATCCTACTCTCAAATATGAAGCATGCGCTTACGATTTCCGCGGTCTCGACGAGGAACTCATGGAAAGACGGAAACACAACACAAAGTCTTTCAAAAAGAGGAACGTTCACTAAAACCACTCTCCATTCACGTTCAAAGCTTATGGTATGGTTTGGGTGATCACCGAGGCAAAAGATAGACCTGAAATGGCACCAGTCATCCCGGAACAGGCAGTCTGCATTCTTATCTCAGCATTCATCCCTGATCGGGGATATTGCGTTGATCCGGACCCAGTAATGGAATTGGAATACGGTCTACAGGGTGAGCTTCTTACTCATGAAAAGGCTAGTGACTGCGTGTGCTCACTCCTGATAGCCAAAACCCGGGATCAAACGGAACTTTACATCACCTATCCGAGGAAATCAAGCCCAAACGGAGAACAGAAAATGGAGGGAAAGAAAAGGAAAGGCACTCAGGAAATAGCTCTCTACGTTCATGTACTTTCTATAAAGCCCCGGTAAAACAAGCGACTGACCGAGCTCAACAACCGCACGGCCCTCCCACGAATCAGTCCGTGAGCCTCACCTTATCGCTTCCGGCTCTGCCAAGTCCACGAAGCCGTTGGTATTTACGACGTCTTCATGCGGTCTTCCAGGTCCCGCCATGCTTCGCGAGTACTACGTACGATCATGTTCTGTATGGAGCATAGATTGGCACATCCTAGGGCCATTCCTCCGCAAAGAGCATCGCGAAGCGCACCCCATTGTCGAAAAAGGCCAAGAACCGCTCGGTAGCCCGGCAAAATCAGGGGTCATTTTAGCCTTCAAAAGGGCAGACCGCCCGCTCCAGCATAACTTCTCCGGGAGAGAAAACGTCTCAGCTTCGGCGCCCCCATACGCGAGTGGCAAAATGCGGTGAACAACACTGACTACTGAGAATGCACTCCTGCTCCGCTGCCACACTGTACAGTCTTGTGTTCTACTGTCCACTGCGGTAGACAGATTCCATCTCCACGCTGGGCGAGCCGCTTTTGTCTGTGCGCGACCCGTTGGTCTGTGTGGTACGTACTGTGTATATCAACCCACCCCCACTCATTCAGTTGCGTGCTGATCTCACACAGCATCACCACTCAGGGCCGGCATGGTGTTTGACATTGTTGGAGCCGCCGACGCGAACTCGACCATCACGACTTCATCATGGCAAGCCCAACCGCAGAGTCGTGGTACCTTCGGCATTCTCTCGACGTGCTTTGTCACGCTCGCGCTGTGCACGTGGCGAGTTGTCCACCTCAACCTTCCAGGCGTCTGCCCTGATGATGACCTCAAGTGGTCCGATTGGTGGAAGGCAGACAGGACGATGCGGCATAAGCTCGTCCATCTGTGCGGGGGCCACCAGCTCGTGCGGCAGATTGGGTGGTTGGTGATTGGGCTCTTTGCGCCGGAGTTGGTGAGTGCGTCTGCTTCGTTTCTGAGTATTTCTAATCGGAATTTCAGATTGCTTTTGCTGCTTTCAAGCAGTACTGGGATGCGCGAGCTCTGAATAAGTACATGCAGGAGGTATACCTGCCGCACGACAAGGGTCCAAGTTGGTGGCCAGCTATTCTGAGACCGAGGGTAACTATTCATTGATTTCCAGTACCGGTATGCACATGGCTGACGGGCGCCACAGGCCAGTCCGGTGGACGTTGAAGACTCGGAAGACAAGCCGGTTTGGTCCATGACACATAGCTTCTACGCAGTGATGGGAGGCTTCACTTTCACGATGCGCGAAGGGTCCAGAGTGTACATGCCTGATGACCGTGAACGCCGATCAATAACCTTGAGGCATGAGGCTGTCCGGTTCGTGGCAAAGCACGAGCCCACACTGATACCAAATTTGACGGTAAACGCCATCCGGGACAAGAGCAAAGCGAGCTCTTTTGTCAAGATTGTGACCCTTTTCCAAGGTATGCGGATCACCGAACACGGTCGGGATGAGTAACGCTGATGATTTACGCTTTTCCACTAAAGCTGTCTGGTTCAGTGTCCAATGCATAGTCCGCATGGCTCAGGGTTTGTCGATATCTCTGCTCGAACTTACCACTTTCGCGCATTGCATCTGCGCGCTGCTTATCGGAGCTTTCTGGCTACAAAAGCCGCTGAGCGTCCAGGAATCGAACCCACTTGAGATGCCCAAGTCCATCCGGCAGCCGCAATGGCTCATGGCCATCCTATACACAGTCAGCAGCATGGACAAAAAAGACTCCGACGACGACCGGTGGCGCAAGACAGCCAAACCAGGGCAGAAGACCTCCGCCAACCCGGTATACCAGGGAGCACACCAAGAGGAAAGGACCGCCAGCCAGATCGACCTCTCTTCCTCCTCCACCGACAACCGCCCCCGAAGCAGCAGCCAGCCCTCGCCCAGCAAACGCTCCACCTACAAGCTCAACCCCGCCCGCACCACCGCCAAATCCCAAGACATCCTCGAGCAACACGACGCCCAGCTCGCAGCCGAACGGCGCTTCAAAATGCGCATGCGCCTCGCGCAGAAGGGCTGGGAACACTACATCTTCAAGCCGCTCGCCGCCTCTGCCGCCAGCGCCGCCCCCACCACCACCTCGATCCTCCCCACCAGACCGAAGAAGCCAGAAACCCCCGAAACGGCGGCGCGCCACCTGCGCCGCGAGCTCCGCGACACGCTCGTCGACCGCGTCTTCAATTTCCCGCGGCGGCACCACCTGCGGGTCACGCTGCGCACGCACCTGGGCATCACGCTGACGGGGCTCCTGTACGGCGGGCTGCACCTGCTCGCATGGGACGCGCCGTTCGGGACCGCCGCGGAGCGGGCGCTGTGGCGGCTTGCCGGGCTGACCATCGCCGGGTCCGGGCTGCTGGTGCCGATGGCGCACGTCGAGGACATCGTGGGCGAGGCGGTGCGGCCGTTCCTGCTGGACGACCTCGCGAGGGATGCGGAGGAGGCGGAGAAGCTGGCGCGGCTGGGGGTGAGGGGGTTCGTGCATTCGTACGACGGGCCGCACGGGGAGGGCGAGAAGGCGGAGGCGAGGGAGGAGACGCGGTCGGTGGTGGAGTCGCGGGACGGGTGGAGGCACTTTCGGGATCTGGTGTTGAAGGCGTGTCTGGGGTGGGTGGTCGAGGTGGTGCGCTGGTGCCGGCTGGTGGTGGTGGTGGTGGTGGTGGGGGTGCTGTATTTCGGGCTGCGGGTGTTCATCTTCGTCGAGTGCCTGGTCAACATCACGAAGCTGCCCGAGTCGGCGTACCAGGTGGTACAGTGGTCGCAGTACGTGCCGCACATCAGCTAGCGCACGAGTAAGTTCTGGTCACGGACATGGATGGACCTCGCACGGCGGCGGGGCGCAAAGTCAACTCGATGTTCTGCGCAACAGACGCGGCGAAGTGATGCTGAGAAAGGCAAACAGTGGCATTGAAAGCTAGATCTGTATATGGCGTGGCGGGGCCCGATTTCTACCCAAAACGGCTAAGGTTTGCGCGGGGTGACGTGCGTCCAGGCATCGCTGCGTGTTTGCTGCCTGCGCCTGCGCCTGCGCCTGCGCCTGCGCCTGCGCCTGCACCTCGTCCGCCGTCGAGAACCACGACTGCCTCTCGTCAATGTCCGCTTCCAGAGCCCGTCAGCCGTGGCAGCACGTCCCCCACGATGCCGCCCTTCACCCGAAGCAAGAAGGCGCAGATAGGCAGCTTCCCAGACCCGGCCCCGCGAGAAGACGCGCCCCGGAAGGAGAGACCGCTCACGCCCGAGCACGAGCTGCGCCCGCTTGAAGCGCGAGCCCCCGAGCCATTCGACCCCGTGCCGCCCAAATACACCATCGACCTCTCGCGCCCGCCGGCAGAGCGGTACGGCGAGGTGGTGGCCGACTTCAAGCCGCAGCTGGCCAGCCTGACCGGCCTCTTCGGCGAAGTCGTGGCCGCATCGCACCTGCCGCTGCGCACCACCACGCGCCTCGCCCGCCTCTTCCTGCGCCGCCTGCACAGCGCCGAGCAGACCGAGGAGCTGCGCGGCATCAGCCGCACCGCCGGCGTGCCCATGTACCTGCTCGTCTGCTTCAACACGCTGCTCGACCTCTTCATGGGCTGCACCAGCGGCGGCGCCCGCGTCCGCACCCCCGGTGCCGGCAGCGACTCGCGCATGTACCACTTCCGCACCCTGGACTGGGGCATGGACGCCCTGCGCCGCGTCGTCGTGCAGCTCGACTTCGTGCGCAAGCCGCGCGGCCCCGTCGTCGCCCGCTCCGTCACCTACGTCGGCTACGTCGGCGTCCTGACCGGCGTGCGCGACGCCCTCAGCGTCTCGCTCAACTTCCGCCCCTACCACAACGACGACACCTCCGCCGTCGCGAACTTCAGGCTCGGCTCGCACCTCGCGATGGTGCTGCTGGGCCTGCGGCCGTCCATCTCCGCGCGCCTGCGGGATCTGGTGCTCGCGCCCGCGCCGCGCGGCTTGTTCGGGAGGAAGTCGAAGCTGGCCTTCCTGAGTCTTGCCGAGATCAAGCGCAGGTTTCCAGCGGTGCCGACGACGGCCGTGTATCTGATTTTCTGTGATGGGGAGGAGACGGCCGTGTTTGAGAAGGATCGCGCGACTGCTGTGGTGCGCTCGTCCAAGTCGTTTATCACCATCACGAACTGCGATGTTCAGCCAATCGGCGGCGGGAATCCCCACGCCAACCGGTCAAAGGCGAAGCTGGATCTTATCGGGGAGATGCTTGACGAAGCCGAGGACAGGCGAGAGTGTCTGGAGAGACGGTGGAGCAGGGCCGAGCAGCGGTTCAGGCGGAGGAAGAGAGGAAGCACTGATGATGAGGTGTGCGTCACGCCAAATGAGGTTGTGAAGTGGGTGCAGAGCTGGCCGACGACGAATGAGTGCACGCATTATGCCGTGGTGATGGACCCGAAGGCCGGGGATGTGGTGTGGGTGAGGAGATATTTGCAGGGCGAAGTAGGGCCAAAGGTCAGTTTGGAAGCCTGATGGTGGGTGGTAATCAGAGAGAATGGAGTGATATATAGGGCGTTTTTGACGGGTTGGTAAAGGGGCCAGGTGCTGTATTTATAGATTTAAATGGATTTGCAGCTTGTTGGTGTTCAGTTCCGGCCGGGTCGAGCTTCTTTGGCCTCATATCATTTTTTTTTTTTCGAAAAGACTGTAAATGCTTCATCATTCGGTTACCTGTGAATATGATGCCATGTTGATGCTGGATGAGTCAATCACATTACCTCTCATCCTCACCCATCCCCCACCTTTTGTTATCAAACATATTGAAAGACAGTCTCCACAACAAAGCTTGAGTGGACGGTGAGTAAGCTTCTCAGAAAGATTAAACATGGAAGAGATATCCAAACTGTTTACTAATCGGCATTGGCTTTCGCAAGAAGTCTGGAAATGATTGAAAAGACGATGACACCTTTCAACCATTGCGTGAGAAGCGCCTAAAAGTATTATTAATGAGACTGAGTTTCGAAATTTTGGATTAAAGTGAGCACTTGGTGATCCATTCAGTTCATGTTCTGGCATACCAACGCGCGAGGAGAATTTACCGGCAAAAAAATCGATCCAATTTCCCTCATTTTGCTGCAACTTGACTTCCAATAATCTGCTTCAATTGCCCAACACTCTGACGAAAATGATAGTAATCCGAAAACGTCCGAACCCTAGCTCGTTTACTCAGAAGCCTCGACCTCCTCGCTGTACTCGCCTTGAAACTAACAGTAAGTAATTGGCAACATCTACAGCTGAACTGATCCACTTGCTTACCATAGCTGGCATAATTGCCATAGTTCCCATAAGAGCCATAATCGATGGGGGTGGCGGTGGCGGTGGCTGTGGCTGTGGCAGTCGTAGTCGTGGTACTGGTGGTAGGCTCCTCCTGGGGGACAGGGTTGGGAGCGGGGACGGCGAGGGCGCCGACAGCGGTGAAAGCCAGTAGGGAGACGATGACATCCATGACACCCATTTTGGTAGATTTCAAGAATTCGGAAACGAGAGAGAGAGGGTTTTGTTTTTCGAACTCAGCTGTCAGGAAACGACGGTTCGGTGATGGCCTTCGAGGTTTGATATTGGGGGATTGGTGCGTTTATGTACCTGAGCCTTGTCGGTCTATTTGTCTTAAACCCCACCTTCTCAAAAATTGAGATGAGCACGAGCTAACTCCCCAACTTGATCAATGTCGATCTGCTGTGCAACCGGCCGCATAAACGAGCGCCGTCGCAGCTCCGTCTTCAGGCTTTCACCGATGCGGCACTGTCGCCTGATTGCAGCCCCAGGTTTTTTCTCCCACATGGCCCTTAAAACTCAACCGCATTGGCTAATCTGAACTATCCCCGATGTTGGCGGGATGCAAGGGAGGCCTGCTCCGTAATGGTGCGGATGATGTGCTTCAGTTGCCAAGATGAGTACTTCGCTGGGGCTCAACAACGATCAACCTTGAACATGCGTTTGCACCATAAACTGCTGGTTTCTCTACAACATGCTTGCCGTCGAGCTTCCTATCACTGCATGGATCAGATCCCCCCAGAGCATGCATTGATCCATCACGCCATGTTGATCATTATTCATCCACTTCCATGCGAAGTTGTCAAGTATCAAACACAACTTACCTGAGAAAGAAGTATCTGCGGACTTGTGGAGGTAAGGAAGGCCAGGTGATACGGAATCTGCTAATCCCGCAGCTTCCTGATTGGGAATGAAGGCCATGCGGGTCTTAGACTCTCCGCAGATCACCAAACGTCATTATGTTGATCAGCAAGCAATATACGTGGGATGGATAGTAAAATGCGTGATAAACCGAAAAATCGGGCCTACGCAATGAATTTTGAGACAAAATAGCATCCTTTGTGAAGGTGGCTGCTGATGACTGAGACAGAATCCACTCTGGTTGACGAAAAATCACAAAGAAAAGCAATCGCAACTGAAAAACAGAGCGAGTGAAGGCACACCATAGCTCTTGCGACGGTCAAATAGCGCATGGGTGAGAGTTCGATACGTGATACGACTGCTATGAATAGTACTGCTCCTCCTCCCTGCCCACCACCATCCAGCATTTTGCACCACCATCATGGCCGAGCGCTTTTTTGAGCTTGCGTCTATACGAGGTAGCGCACACCATCGCTAGCCTGTTCGGGTATTACAAGTTGCGCCCCTTGCGAGCCGAAGCGGGGTAGGGGACAGGGATGTTGGCTGCGCGATATGGCTCGCTGGTCGGCTGACGCTGATTGTTTCTGGGCCGAACTTCTGAGCTATTCGCCTGCACACTCATTCTCTCTTTGCTCGGAGTCCACCGTCGAAAGATTTTGCAAGAAATCCCACAGAAAGCATGGAAGACGAACGCAAGAGGAGCTCCAGCTCCGAGCCCGAAGATCGAGAAAGACTGCTCGCAGACGAAGAAGCCTTCGTGCGAAATCAAAAGCAACCCGCGAGAACATTATCATGGGTTACGATAGCTATGTTGATTGTTGGAACTGCATGCGTTGCTGGATATGCAGGAGCTTGGATCGGGGGCAATCAGTCAAGACGAGAACCCACCGACGTGTCTTGCACAAAGCGTTTGAACCAGTTCTGTGAGTTTCGTAGCTTGCTCTCTTATGATTCCTCGCTGACAGGTCCTCAAAGCTCCTCTGTGGGATGAAGTGGACGTTTCATATAGCGTCCAATCATTCAATGGTTCCTTGCTCAAGGAGAACATCTTCAGACGGCCCGCCAGCCCGGAAGTTGATGCTGCATGGGCATCGCTCGGTGTCAATTGTAAGTGTTTAGAATAAAAAGATTGAGATCTTCAAATGCATCTGCTGACAGCTTTACTTTCCTGCAAGACCGAAGCGTTGCAATTCCCGCGGCGGAAGCTGAGAAAGCTGGCATCGCAAAAGATCAGGTCAAGATCTCGGAAAAGTATGGCGGTGGATATCCCGCAAACGTTGAAGGACTCCACCAACTGCATTGCTTGGTATGTTATCCCTCAACCCACTGAAGATGTCCCTCTCTCTAGTGCTTACACAAAGTATTTCCCGGCAGAATCTTGTACGACAGTCTCTGTACTACAACTACGACTACTATCATAAAACAGGAGAGGGAGCCTTCTCAAACGCAGACCACATAGTCCGCAAGCACGTTTGTAAGCCAACGATCTACTCAAATCACCCAGACTACACCCAGCTAACCTGCACCGCAGCTCATTGCCTCGATATAATCCGCCAACAGCTCATGTGCACCGTCGACACGGGCGTCCTGGGACAAGTCTGGTTCCAGCCCTCCTCCGCCCCGCTCGAAGCCTTCGTCGACTTCAACACGCGCCACAGATGCCGCAACTACGACGCCATCCGCGCCTGGGCCGAGGAGCGCCAGATCCCCGCCGCCGTACCCGACGACTTCCTCCAGCCACCCTCGCCGGGCGACACCGTCTACACCGCCATCCCATAGCGGGCCCCTCCCTCCTTCCCTCCCGGCAGACGCCTCAGGCCACCGGCTCCCCGATCCTCTGCGCCACCGACACCGTCCTCGTAAAACTCTCCCTCCGCCCACCTGGACATCCTGCCACCCGCGCACGCACCCGGCCGCCACATCCGCGACCCCGAACCTCCCGCCCACCAAAAACCCGTCCTCCTGTTTGGGTTGTGCTGTCTCAGTGGACTTCGGTGATGAGCTTGAAGGGGATGTTTTTCTCGGGGCGGGCGATGCGGATTTTGTGGGCGTAGGGGGAGGGGTGGGCGCTGAGGAGGCGGTAGGTCATTGTTGGTGAGGGGGGTTCTGTGTAGTCGGTGAGAGGTAGTCGTAAGCGTCGAAGGTAAACGAATGCTGTGGGGTTTGCACTTTATATCTTCGTCAGTGACGCCCCCGGTGTACAAAGCCCGCGGAGTTGATAGCTCGTGGGGATGCGGGGTTCAGGGTCCAGCACATTACGTGGATGCGGACGCTAGTGTTTAGTTCCCGCCACACGGGTGTTAAGAAGCTTGTGTACCTGAGGCTTATCGGGGGTGTCGCGTCTAGGCGATTTGCTCGATACTTACGTCGGATAGTATTGCAACACAGGCAGTTGGAGCATTCATCTGGATGAGTCCGGCATTCCCTTCAGTGAAAATTCGCGTCCGGACGAATGCTCCAAACGCCCATGTGTCAAGGACATGCTAATCCGTCACGAACCACACATGTGGTAATGAGCGCACGCATTGCGCAAGGGACTGACTGATACTTCACGGAGTCCGGAGACAGAGCCTGGGTGGACACAATTTGCAGGAGTGAGCTAGTAGTTGAAGCTACCTTTGCAAAAGCTAGCATTCAATCTTGCTTTACCAAATCAGACCTTTATTAAACCTCCACCGCAGCTCCTCAAGGCATCCATTCGTCCAGAGGCATGTGGGTGTCCATCGTGATCTTGTGCATCTTGCCCTTGAACATGAAGTTCTGACCCGCCTTCCTCTCCAGCAAGAGGATCATGCGGTCCATTGCGCCAGAGTCATGACCCAGAGTGATGGTCCAGCCAACCTTCTCGACTCTAACGACGCCCGAATGGAGAGGCTTCGACGGAGCACAGAGTTTGTCATGCATGCGCAGCCAGCCGATCAGCGGGACAGTGGCCTCTGGGTCGGTAGGGAACGAGTCGGCGCGGATGAAGATGAAGGCCTCGTCTTCGTATCTCTTGATAATTGGGTTCTGGCGCCATGCTTTCTTGGGGTACTGCCACGGCGCTTCGTCCTCGCTGTCCATAGGGTCGGCCTCGGGCATTGGGAATTCGGCTTCAGACATGGTGGGTTCAGCCTTGGGTTCAGCCTCAGGAGTGGTAGTTTCGACCTTGGATGTGACGGGTTCGATGTTCGGAGTGACGGAATCGGCTTTGGGAGTGTTGGGCTCGGTCTTCGGGATGTAGGGCTCAATATTAGGAGTGCAGGTCTCGGCCTCAACGGTAGCAGGCGTAGCCGGAGTCACAGGCGTGACGGACTCAGAGGAGTCGGGCCTTAGCTCCTCTGTAGGTCTGTTAGGATCTTCAAGACAGTTGGACAAGGTGATCAGGTACCTTGCGAAGTTGTAGACTCGTCCGAGTCCGGCGTCCTCTCCCTGCTGAGGGAACCGCGCCGGACCAATTCGCGCAGAAGCTGGCATCGGAGCGACTCTTGGTGGGCAAAGAAAACTCCAGGCGGCGGGACCATTGCGCGAACGCGGTTGTACGTGGAAGTGAAGTTGACGCGTCACAGGGCGCTACTCAGCCTGGGAGCGCGTCCTCCGCAGCCGTGTTGTGTGCCCGCCAGCAATCGTCGCAAAGGTCGTCGCGGAGGTGTTCTGCGTAGGCCTCGAGATACTGCGCGCCGACGTAGGACGTGCGCTCGATTGCATCAAGAAGCGGGTAGAACTCTTGGAGCGAGCGGCGGGCTAGTCTCGCAGAACGCGTTTGACCGTTAGCAGAGAAAGGCGGTCGGGAGGGTGCAGGGCCTGGAGTTGGAGCGGTGGACATTGGTAAGTGTGAATGATCCGGACCCTGAGACATCTTGCTGCCAAACGGCTGCGAAGACGACGGCGGAGTCGGAAAATACGACTCTCCCGCCTCGTCCCCGAGAGGACCCGGGCACTCTCCAGAGCGTAACTGAGATGGCGCGCATGTCAACGCGGCAGCCTCCTCAGAATCCGCGCGCAGAATCGTGTACAACGTATCCATCATCTTCAACCACCGTACCAGCGCTCCGAGGGGCAATCGGCCCTGGCGATGAGCTTCATGGCAGTCGCACAATCGACCTCGTTCTCAAATGGAAACCACTGGTTCGTCTTGCTCTTTTTCCCGCCAGGCACCTGGTCTTCCATCACAGGATCCTCAATTCCCAGCTGGAAGTTCACCTCCCAGGTCAAGTCTTGATTCAGCTCGCGTTCTGCCGTCGGCACGACGCCATCTTCCCAGGACAAACGCCCGGCAACAAGGAAGAGTTTCAGCCTGTAGGCGGAAGGGAAAGATCTATGCTTGCGGCACGCGGGGCAGACAAAGTGATGCTCGGTTGAGGCCGGGTCTCGGCGGTGGTGGAGGACATGCTAGGAGCTGCAAGGCAGCAGACCAAGCGGATACGGCACGCTGTGGAAGTTCTCGCCCATGCCAGAGTCGGGATGGTTGCGATGGCTCGCGCGCGGCTTGTAGGATCTGTGCACACGTGCATCCGGCGGTGTTTTGAAGCGACGCGCCCTTTTCCGCGGCTGCGGGGGCGACGGCGAGGCACTGGCGGGTGCTACAGCGCTGTCCAGGGGCGGTTGAGTTGTCGGATCGGCACTGCGCTTCCTGCGAGGCATGGCAGGCAAAGAGAGAGGATGGACTGCTCTGGCCGGGCGACGCGTGAGGTGCAGCTCAGAAGCAGCGGACGGGCTACGTGGGCCCGCTGGCGTCAGTCGGCGGCGCGTCGCACATGCGGGAGCGACGCGTGCTGCAGCTGCGGCCGCCAGCTGGCACCAGCTCCCCGCCCTCGAAAAAGTTGCCGCCAGTCCCATCCGTCCACTTGATCGAACCACGACGCTCGCGCATTATCTTCACGCCTCCCAACAAAGCTATGAAGCCCCCTTCCGCCTCCCTGTTCGCATGCGCTTCGTGCCGCTCCGCCCTTCTGGGCTCCCGGACTGCCGCTGCACACCAGCCCCGACTCCACCCCCTCCCGCGCCGCCACTATGTCAGGCCATCGACAGCTCCGAAGCCGCAGCTCGACCTCAAGCACATCCGCCAGAACCCCGGTCTATACGAGCAGAACTGCATCGATCGCAATTACAAGGGCCAGAGTAGGAACTCTTGGGAAATAATCGATCTGTTTGAGCGATGGAAGGAGTGCCAGGTCAATGCCCGCCAGCTTCGCGAGCGCGGCAACCTGCTGCGCCGCAAGCTCTCCAACGCCGCATCGCTCAGCGGCGACACCCAGCCCGACCCCGACATGAACAAAGACGCGTTGATCGCCGAGGGCAGGCAGATCAAGGACAAGCTCACAGGCATTGAGGACACGGAAAAAGAGCTCGTCGAGCGCATGGAGAGCCTGGCCCTCGAGCTGCCCAATCTCAGCAGCACGAACACCCCGGTCGGTGACCACCCCGACGTCGTCGGCTACATAAATAAGCACCCTGCTGGTGAAGGCGATACTACCGACCGCGTGTGGAAGTCCCACGTCGTGATTGGCTCTGAGCTAGGACTGCTAGACTTTGCTGGTGCCGCTTCAACATCTGGATGGGGCTGGTACTACCTCTTGAATGAGGGCGCACTTTTGGAGCAGGCTCTCGTCCAGTATGCCTTGACTGTTTCCAGGAAGAGAGGCTGGAAGCCCGTGTCGCCGCCCTCGATTGTCTACTCGCACATCGCCGCTGCTTGCGGCTTCCAGCCCCGAGATCAAAACGGCGAGCAGCAAATCTATGCGCTTGAGCAAGCAGAGAAGGACAAGGCTAAGCCATCTCTGGTACTTGCAGGCACCGCCGAGATCCCGCTGGCTGGTCTCATGGCAGGGCAAACGGTTGAAGATGCAGACTTGCCATTGAAGATGGTCGGCTTCAACAGGAGCTACCGTGCTGAAGCCGGAGGCAGAGGTGTTGACACGAAGGGGCTGTACAGGGTGCATGAATTCACCAAGGTGGAGATGTTTGCCTGGACACTGCCTGAGACGCACGAGGGCGAGGGCTTCTTCACGGAGCGCGGTGTGGCCCATTCCGAGGCCGTCTTCGACGAGATGCTCTCGATTCAGACTGAGATTCTACAGTCGCTCGGCCTGTACTGCCGCATTCTCGAGATGCCATCGACTGACCTGGGAGCCAGCGCGGCGAGGAAACGTGACATAGAAGCATTCTTCCCGTCTCGCCGCGAGCGTGATGACGGGTGGGGTGAGGTCACGTCAACGTCCATCTGCACCGACTACCAGACTCGCCGACTGCAGACCAAGGTCCGACTCGAAAAGGCGGGGCGCAAACTCGATTTCCCCCACACGCTGAACGGCACGGCAATGGCAGTGCCGAGAGTACTGGCTGCCATTCTCGAAAACAACTGGGACGAGAAGACGATGACTGTCACGATTCCGGAGGTTCTGCGGCCGTTCATGGGCGGTCTGGAGGTTATTGAGAAGAAGCGGAAGTCATGAAACACACGTGAAGGCTCAGAGACTGCCACGACGGACCGAAACGCTGGGGCAGGCGAAGATCAGTAGGAAGTTTTTTGGCCACGACGTTTTCCAGAAGGCGGCTACGCGGCTGTACCCGCCCAACGGTGGGGAACGCAAGCGAGGTGGATTGGCCGTCTCACTTCCCGATGTGCTACACCACGACTCGGAATTCCACGTGGTGAGCCGGTATGTGGTTTCAGCACAGTTGTATCATCGCCAGCCAGGGTCGCCATGTCTGGTGATGCAGTGTTTGGAGGCCTCGCAGCCCTACGACGCTGGGCAGCAGCGGCAGGTGCGCGAACGGGATGCGGGATGCGGGATGAGTCACAGGACCAGGGGACAGCCGGATGCGGTGAGGAATTCAAGCTGTTCGCGACGGGTGTTTCTCAGGTCGGTCGTTTGCGTACTGCGTACCCAGGCCCGGACGTAAAGGCTGTTCGCGGGAGTTGGGCGCACAAAAGGCAGGCGGTACTATAGCTGCCACAGTAATAATGTGTAAGTGTACTCCCATAGGGAATAAGCAAGCAAGCGCTCCCGCCACTTGACTTTTGCGCGGAGCGGGCGGCACGGCAGCTGGAGTTGACGGATGCAGGTGGGGTGTGGTGGGGACCGGCGTGGAGTTGGCGTTTGGCGAGGAGGAGACGGCGCTCGGGGATTCGCATCGTGAACTTCCCAGAGCGGCAATGGGCATTCGCATGGCGGCGATCAAGCAGGACGGCGATGGTCCGACCGGCGGCGTGTTAGCGTGCCGATGGCGTTCTGCGGCGAGTGGACGAGATGCGCATGGCGCTGCGGAAGGGGGTGGGAAAAATTGCCATACACACCGCTGCAGGACGCACACCGCAGCAGCGCACAGAGGGTGGATGAAGATTTCGCGACTGGTGAGAGGTTTGCGGGAGTGGAGCGGGCGATTGGCCGATTGGCGCTGGGGCTGTGGGACCCCTGCGGCGGCGGCCACAGCGCGAGCTTGGTGTGCCACGTCTCAAAGCTTGGCGCAAGAGCTGGCTGGCAGTGGACTGTTGTTTCGAGCCGGCCGCAGAAGCGTGCATGTGCGCGGGCGAAACACGCTGGATTGAAAAGGGGACACGGCTGCTGCGC
The DNA here is from genome assembly GCA_029906385.1 of Neofusicoccum laricinum. Taxonomy (NCBI): domain Eukaryota; kingdom Fungi; phylum Ascomycota; class Dothideomycetes; order Botryosphaeriales; family Botryosphaeriaceae; genus Neofusicoccum; species Neofusicoccum laricinum. Next base: position 361,074 of record CP123724.1, read on the forward strand.
GCCCGCTGCGACGGGGTGAGGGCTGCCGTACCCAGCTTTTTCCTTGCGTCGTTTCTCTGCCTATCGATAGCGCGCAGCGTTTGAGACGGGGTTCCTGGCGCCGACGAGCTGCTGCTATCAACACCACGCCTCCCAGCCTCCTCCCACGCGCGATCCCAACACCCGCTCCTCGCGCGCCCCGCCGTCCATGCTGTAGTCGCGCATCGCAAGCACCACCACCATGGTCTCCTATCCCGACTCGGGTCCCATCGGCCGCCAGGCCCTGCAGATTCGTCCCGCCTCGCGCGCGCCGTCCGTCGCCTCGACTTCGCGTGCGCCGCTCATCTCCTCCCACCGCCGCCACTCGCGCCAGATCCGCTCCCACGCCGGCGGCGTCTCGTACCAGCCGCAGAACGAGTTCCCCGTCTTCACCCACACCGGAGATGTCGAGATTGTCATCACCTCGAATCCGCATTCACGCAGAGGCTCGGCCAATGCGATCAGTCCTTACGGCGGCGCCACCGCCCCGCGGAGAGAGGAGCGCTTCCTGCTGCACCGCCTGATTCTAGCGCAGTGCAGCGGCTTCTTCGACGAGGAGACCAACCCTGAATTCAACGGCGGCCCGCAGGAGGGCAGGTCAATACCAAGCGGCAGTGCGCTGGCACGGCTGCCGTCTGGGGCTGCCCAGGTCGACGAGAGTGGCCGGAGAAAGAGATGGCGCTTCGAGCTGGACTGGGGTGAGAACGGAGACGAGATGCCAGTTTTGGTGCAGAAGGTATGTTGGCGCACCCATTCACATCAGACCACCACTTCACTGCTCAGCGGCTAACCGATGCGACAGGAAGCAGCACCCATGCCCTTCGCGGGAGACCATGCGCCTCTGCCGCCGCCCGTCCACAACAAGCCGGCTGCTCCCAGCGCGGGTTTTTTCCGCAGCATGGCCAACTTTTCATCGCTCAACATCACCGCCCCGCCCGCTCACACCTACGATCCCGAGGACGACATCTTCCGCGACTACGCAAATCTTTTCCGCATCTTCTACAACTACCCACCCGCGCTAGACTCGGTCAACATCGCACAGGCATATGTCGAGTGCAAGACACTTCTTCAAATCGCCGACATGTACGATGCTCTAGAAGTCATCGGCCCGCGCGTCGACCATCACTTGCTCCGCTTCCAAGGCCGGCTCTTCAAGCAGATCGCAAAATACCCGCCGTCATATCTGAAGCTGGGCTTTCTGGCACGGAGTCGGGTCATCTACTCAGAAGCACTAATTCACGTGGTCGGTCAGTGGCCGGCCGGCGCAAGTCAGCTTCGCGGCCAAATCCCCCAATCAGTGCTTGAGGTCATCGAGGACAAGGCCGACGAGATGGAGGAACTGAAGACCAAGATCGAGACAAAACTCTTCAAGCTGTCTCTCACAACCACCAGGGGCGACCGAATCACCCCCAGCAACGGCTTCATTGATTGGATGGCCATGTCATTGTTCCGCCAATGGCTCGCAGAAAACACATCGCGACCCCCCGCTCCGATCCTGAAAACAACCAATCGCGCTCTTCCCCACAGCCGGGCCGGCTCCCGCAACGGACCCTCCGGAAACGCAAGTGCCAACGCCCTCGCAACAACGTCGTCCGCCATCGCGCAGCAACCCGCAGAACCGCCCCCTCCACTCAATACCGGCCGCGTGTTCCGGTTGATCGGCGCAGGCAGTGACGCATACCTTGGTCGCGACGAGCTGAAACGCTTCCTCAAACTCAACGCAGAATTCTACACCAGAGACAACATGCGCAAGTTTGAGCGCCGCATGGAGGAGATCAAGAACCTGGCTGCCGACATGGTCAAGCCGCTGATGCGCAACTACCTGGAACTCGACATGCGGGACTTGGGACACGGCCTGCCGTACTTGACGTGCACCAAGGTGGAAGAGCAGGATTTAGTGTGGGACGAGTGAGCAAACACCAATTTTCTACCAACAAACGCCAACAATCCAACCATCAGCGGACACGACATGGGTTCCAAGGGGGATGGGGGCTGAGTTTTCTTTCTTATCTGTTTCTCTGGACGGTATTTGCTGATTCTTGGGGGTTTGCTCCGTTGCTATTTGCAGTCTGGCGTTTCTGTCGAGGGCGATTGACCATGTGTTGCGGCTCTTTTGATCGAACATTTTCTCGGTCGATTTCGGTGCGGGGTGTTCAAACGTTATCACACATATCATGGGCGGCTGCATTTTCCTGCTGGGTGGTTCCGGGGGTTCATCTGGTTGTGGGATGGGTATAGTCGAGCGTCTCGTGTTTTTTCTTCTCCCCTTGTCTTTTCCTCTCGCGCCATTTTTTCCTGCCCTTTTTTCCAGGTCTTATACCCCTACCGTTTGCTCTATATCTATCTGTTCCCTCACGCGTACGAGGGTTCTGCCTTTTGACGATGTTTGACGAATTTGCTTGGAGGAGGCTTTTCTTGCTTTTATCGCTTCTTTTCGACGTCCTCTTTTTCATGATTTCAACGATGAGATGTGTGGGTGGACTGTTGTTTCTGGATGTTTCGGTGGCATTTGGTTGGCTTTCTTGCCTGGTGGGCCGGTTGCTATGTTGTAGCTACGTGATGGATGGGAAGGAAAGTCAAAGAACGGTTACCAGGAAGGGCCTGTAGCATATAGTCAGGAGAGATATTACATATTCCTCGTCTACGGGATGTGCGTGTATGCGGCGCTGCGATGTGTTCAACATCATGGTTGGGACTGTTGGTGTTCATGATGCATGTGGTGGTTCTATATCAAATAGCCCTTCTATTTCCCCATTTATGATCTCTGGAGAAAAGGCGCAAGAGGGTAATTCGGGGTAGATGATAACCAACAGGAAAGTGGAATAGCAAAGCTTGAGGGGGAGAAGAGCGGGGAGAATGCCCGATCTTGTAGGGATGTACCCTACAAACAGACGGACGCTTCCCACCGCGTGCATGTACAGGACGAATTCCCGAGATGGCGGGACAGGCTCACAACATACCACCAGGCAACGGTGTTATCATTCTCAAAGAGCCAACAAAAGTCCGTAGCCCGATATTATTCGTCGGAGCTCGATAGTGATTGCATTCATACCAAGTAAATGACTTTCTGTTGCTTCCCATCAAAGGAGCTCTTCACCCAACCTGACCCCAAACCTAGGTGTTCAAAATGATTCCGCTCGTCTCTTGCTGGACATGAAAAATTTCAGTGAACAGTATAGTAAGATAACGCCGACATGTAACAAAGGTATCTCCCATGATCTCTCTCAACGGCCATATTTTGGCCTGCCGAACTCCGAGTCATAAAAGAAACAGGGCGAAATAATCATAACCGTCGTCAAAAACACCACACGATTTTCAATTAATCATGCAGGAACCTCCCCATCTCATCCCACCAACCAGGCGCCCACGGGTAACTGAACTTCAACTGGTCCAAATCCCTCCTCACGCAGATGCCCCTCTTCTCGTCCGCGCGGATCATCTCACCACCAACAACGCCGAACATGCGGGCGATGACGTCGCGAAGGGTGATGGGGTCGCCGGACCTGTCCTTCTGCATGAAGTTGCCGCGCACGATGTCCTTGCCGGTGGTACGGCGGTACTCGGCGGCGTCCTTGAGCGTAAGGAGCTGCATGAAGATGGCGCAGCAGACGAGCAGCTCGGACGTGATCCTGACTGTGTAGTTCCAGTTCTGCATCTCGACATTGGTGTAGTATGAAACAGATTCCGTCTTGGAACTTCCGGGTTGCCACTGGTACTTCTGGGCGAGGAGGGTCTTGTTGAGAGGGTCTTGCGGTGAAAATTGCTCGGGGTGACGCTTGTAGCGCTGATAGATGCGGTCGAGCGTGTCCCAATGCGTCTTGGTCCATGGTGCGATCTTGGGGAGATTGGTGTAGCGTGCTACCAGCGGGTGCAGAGGTACCTGAGGCGCAGCAGGTTCAGTGCTGCTGCCCGTGGCCGTCCAGAGACGCCCAAACAACCCTCCGGACTGCTGTGCTTCGGGCCGAGGTATTTGCTGAGGTGCATGCTTAGCGAACAGTTGGGCCGATGGGGCGGCAACGGAGCCAATGGGTTTCTGTTGCTCGAAGAGAGGCATGCGCGCCTTCTGCTCAAAGAGAGGCCTGCGCTCTTTGTTGACGTTCAGTGCCGTCATATTGGAACGGCTTTCATTCAAAGAAGTTTCTGCAGGCTGCTCCTCCTGCACGTAGGTCTGCTCAATCTGGCTGCTGCGGCTTCGGTGCGTCGACCTCTCAGAAGATCGGTTGCTGAGATACGAGGACTGTTCCACTTGGACTGAAGGTTCGGGTTCCAGTGTTGGTTCGCTGTTATCATCAAAGAGACGTCTACGATTACTGCCTCCGAGGTTGAGGGTTTTCATGCGTGAAGTGCGTGGGGTAAGCTCGTTCTCAATCTGGCGCTGAACCTCCAGATCTTCTGGGCCGAAGACGGCAGGACTTGGAGGAATGACACGCGTTCTACCGCTGAGTCGACGAGTTTCAGTCTCTTGTCTAAGTTGCATCGTGTCCGAAGACATGCTGTCCCCGTAGATGGCCATGGTGTCTCCGTCTTGTAGAACTGAGCTTGCGATGGTGTGCTCGATCCTGTGGTAAGGACTACTGTTGACGGCAGAAGGAGAGGAGAACATGATTTGCTGCTTCAGCGGACTTCCTTTCACAGGTGAGATTTGAAGCCCAGCTCCGAGGTTGTATGGTGCTTTAGACGGGTGGAGCTTGGGTGGGGTTGCCAACACGGGTTCCTTGGCCGGGCTGTCGTTGATCGCCATCAACATTGACAGATCGAGTTTGTTGTTTTCAAGCTGTGGTGGTTCTGGCTGTGGTGATTGAGACGAGCGGTGCCAAAAGAGGCCCGTGTCCTCGGTGTTTTCGACCTCGGACCCACTCTCAGGTGTGAGTGCGCTTTCGGAAGATTCCTCACTGTTAGACCGTTCGGTCCGTGAGGATCTTGGGCGGCCTTGAGCGCCTTCCCTGTTCTCGCTTCTCGACGGCCCGGCCCGAGCACCAGATGACCTGGTGTTCTCCCGGCCACTGGCCGACTCGGATTGCTTTCGCAGCGAGGATCCATTGAGGTTGCCGCGACGGGAACTTGCGGGTCCAGTGTTCTCACTGGATTTCTCACCTGAGCGCTTTGCAGCACCACGCTTCTCCCGTCTGCGAGCAGGCCGTGTGTTAGAATTGCGACTACCCTCCTCCTCCCAGATGTCTCCATCAAGCGCATTCTGGGACGACCCGGTGCTCAGCTCACTGCTCTCGCTCTGGTCAGAGCTGAGGATGATGACCTGGCTGGGACCAGCCTCGTCGATCCTCCGACTGACAGTTTCGCGACGCCGCTGCCAGTAAACGTCAAAGGCTTCTCCGGGCTCCCGTTGCAGCACGCTATCCTGATAGCTCTGACGTTCGTCTCCGTTTTCTTCCTCGGTGGACGGAGGGGTCTTCGCCCCATCCTGCATCTCCTCGGCATCGGGGCTTGCCTGGCTTCTTGCTGGGCTGATGAGTTGTACCTGGGCTGGGTTGGCTGGGAGGTCGGGCTGCTGCGCAAGAGCTTGAGGTGGAGGGGCCGGCGGGGAGGCGAGAGCGTAGTCTTCTTCGTCTGGCGTGGGGAGGCGGTGATGGCTCGAATCCTGGTTCGAGGTTCCGCTAACGCTCGGGCCATCGAACACCTCGCCGTCTGAAGCAGCGCTACTACCACGGGTCACTGGCCGCTCGACACTCGCTTCCCGGCTGGGGTCACAAGTGCTCTCGCGGGTTGTGGGACGCGAGCGTGCACGTTCGGCAAGCTGCTGGCCAAGGCGAAGTCCAGCCCGGAGCTCTCGTTTCGTTCCGGATTCGAAGTCGCTGAACATGTCGTCGAGCCTCGCGCGCTGGGCGTCTTCCCTGACATCATCCGACGGTCTCCTATCCTGTGTGCCCCGATTGTTTCCGTTAACAACGCCCTGCAGCGCAATTCCAGCCTTGACAACATTTACCAGCTTGGGAGTCTGCGCCTTGGACGGCGAGATCTCCACCTGTTGAATAGCCGGTGGCGCTGACGGTGACTTGACGTTCTGACGTCTGGGCGGTGTGTGTGCGGCGAATCGGATCGGCGGCGAAGAAGGCATGAAGGAAACTGACGCGACAGAGTCGTTGAAATTAGGCAGCGGCGACGAGATGGCGTGTCGGTTGGAGGTGTGTCTACGGGTTTGCGGGATCGGATCTGTTCGAAGAGAGGGAAGTCTGCTGGCTGCCTGGGGTACGCCTGCTGGAGATGTGCCGTTTCGCGCAACCTGCATACTTGGTAGGGAGTCCAAAGACACAATGCTGAATTCTTCACTGTGTAGCATGGTGGTTTCGCCAATTGTCTGATCCGGCATGAGAATGTCGAGCTCATCGTCGGAAGAGTTGGGGTCCTCCTCAACAGTCGGGTCACTCTCATACTCGTGGTGGCTGATCATTGACTTCCACATGTCTTCGTCGTTGCCAGCGCTTCTCGAAGACCATGCTTTCGGAGTCTGCTCATTGTCCTCCATCTGCTCAGGGATCGTATCTGGAGCAATTTCGCCAGAGCTGGAACTTAGTCGTGCTGGCCTCCGTCGTTGTCCGATGGAAGAACGTGAGGTACTGGGCTGCTCGTCTTCAGCCTCCTCTTGGAGTTGTTCGGGTGACCTGGGGCCGTACATGGCTGCGGCACGAAGAGGCTCGGGAACATTGACATCCTTAGACAAGCCCTTGCGGGTTCTGGCGGGGGCTCGCTTCAACGGATAGTATGAAGCGTCGCTTAGAGAGGAGTCGACCTCACTATCCCCAGGGCTCATGGTAATGGATTTTCTCGGCTTGCGGACAGGCGTGCCCTTCTTGGCCCTGCCATTGCGCTTGACTGGAGACGAGCCATTGGCGTCATTGAGCGGTACGGTAGTCGTTTGAGTAGCAATAGCAGGGATCGTGTCCGATTTCCTCGGCCGTCCTCTCTTCTTGGTCGGGGAGGAGCCGTTCGCGTCGTTAAGCGGAATTGTCGTCGTCTGTGTCGCAGGAAGAGTGTCGGACTTCCTCGGTCTTCCTCGTCTCTTGAGCGGCGAGGAGCCATTGGCATCGTTCAATGGAATGGTGGTTGTCTGCGTGGCGATGCGAGCAGCACGCGCACCAGTGGGCGAAGTCAGACTGTTCTCGTCCTGCGAGTAGTCATCATGCGGTTGGGCTTCGACGGTGACCTTGATACGCCAGGGAGACGAGCCGGCGGCCCTGGGAGTGGTCATGGTGATAGACTTGGACGGGGAGCCATAGCCGAGGTCCGGAATCTCGAGGAACGGATCGGATCGCTGGACGTTGGGAGACAATTGGGCCAGAGGTTGTGACGTTGCCCTCTTGGCAGAGCGACGCATAGCAGCGCTCTTAGAGGGCGAGCTTGTGACGAAGGACAGCGGGTCCGGAGAGGAAGACATGGCGACGGCTCTTTGTTTCCCCTAGACACGACGGACAAGGACAAGCTACGAGCGGTCAGTGGGGTGCACTGTGATAGAATGCGAAATCAAAGAATGACTAGGCTCATGCGAGAGGAAGAAAGCTAGCAGAAATCAGACAAAGAGCTCACGCACAGTGGTGCTAAATCCGACGATGAATTGTACTGGGTGCCACGTGCCGAGCACGCAGGCAGCTGGAATGGCGGAAGGAGGCGTGGGGTGCGTGGCTGCGTGTTAGTAGGAGCAAGCGGGTGAGGGAAGTCGCGACCGTCGCCGCCGTGGTGGTCGATGGGGGAAGAGGCAGCGCGGCGGGCGGAGTTGTGAGGGAGTTCGGCAGGCGCCGCTGTGTTTTGGTGTAAACAAACCGCGGCGCACGGATCCTCCGCCAGATCGCCGCATCATCGCCGCCCTCACCCTGCCGCCCCTCCAGCCCTGCCGCCCGCTGGCTCCTCCGGCCTCTCTCGCTGTTCTTGCTGCTCTTGCCGTTTCCTTCTTGCTTCCTCGCTACACAATGCGACAGCCATGGGCATCCCCCAGTGAGCCCCGTCCTCGCACACATCGCCCTTTGATCGCCACTGACGCCGTCCAGCATCTACAAAGAGATCGGCCCCGGAGACCGCATAGCCCTCTCGAAGCTTGCTGTCGAAAAGTTTGAACAGACCGGCCGTCCGCTACGCATCGCCATAGATACCTCCATCTGGCTATTCCAGAGCCAGGCTGGCAAAGGTGCGCTGCTCGCCTCCCTCTGAAGGACCCTCTACTGACCCACGCCTTCCAGGTGGAACGAACCCTGCGCTGCGTACCTTCTACTACCGACTCCTGCGGCTTCTTTCGCACTCCATGCATCCGTTGTTCGTCTTCGATGGACCCAAGAAACCTCCGTTCAAGCGAAACAAGCGAACCGGTCCCAATGTCGCGTCCGTCCCCGAATTTCTGGCAAAACAACTGCTGAAGCAGTTCGGCTTTCCGTTTCACATTGCCCCAGGTGAGGCCGAGGCTGAATGCGCGCTTTTACAGAGAGAGGGCATTGTGGATGCTGTACTGAGCGAGGATGTCGATACGCTCATGTTTGGAAGTCGCATCTTGTTGCGAACATGGTCGTCCGACGGAAAATCGAAAACTACGCACGTCTACTTGTACGATGCTGAAAAGACCAAGGCGGGGCCAGCCGGTTTGGATAGGGAGGGACTGATACTCGTCGCGCTGATGAGTGGAGGAGACTATCTACCCGAGGGTATCCCAGGATGCGGACCGAAAATCGCCTGCGAGGCCGCTCGTGCTGGCTTTGGCAGCAGGCTCTGCGCGATTGCAAAGAGAGACACGGTCGCCATCCAGGAGTGGCGAAAGGATCTTGCTCACGAACTGCGCACAAATGAAAGCAAGTTCTTCAAACGAAAGCATGGAGCCCTCACCATCCCGGAGGACTTCCCTCGTGCAGACATCCTAAACTACTATGCCAATCCAGCAATCTCATCTCGCGATGGCCTGGAAAGGCTAAGGCGAAACCTGCGCTGGGATCAGGACTTGAACTTCCCCGAGCTGCGAACCTTCACAGCTGATGCCTTTGATTGGGTGAAGGTAACGGGAGCGAAGAAATTTATTCGAAACTTGGCACCTGCCCTCCTTGCCCGGAACCTCCGCATGCGTGGGCAGGCGGCCGCTGATGGTTCTCTGCCAGACGAGCATGATGTCGCCGAAGCTGAGGAAGCAAAGCTAGTGGCGAGCATCCATGGCAAGCGCCAGCATGCCTCTACCGATAACACCACCGAACTCCGTGTCGCGTTTTCCCCCATTGACATTGTAAATATTGATTTGGACGCTGAAGAACCGGATGATGAGTCGGATGAGGGCGAAGATGAGGATGACGATGAGGACGAAGATGAAGTTCTCGGCAACGGGGACGGTGAGACACCGAAGAAACGGCCATTCTTGTTCGATCCCACCAAGTTGGAAAGGGCTTGGATATGCGAGACTTTTGTCAAAGTTGGCGCGCCACTCACTGTGCAAGATTGGGAGGAGGCTCAGCGTAAGAAGGCAGCCCCAAAACCAGCCAGAGTCACGAAGCCTCGAGCCGCCGAGAAAGCTACCGGTGGGATGCAAAGAGGTACTCTGAACCAATTTGCAAAGATTACAAAAGCCGGCGCTGCACCTCGTTCAGCAAAGCGTCGATCCCCAAGTATTGACAGACTGGATCTTTCTGCACCGTCCGAGACACGCAAGACGCCCAGTGATTTGCCTATGACCTCATCGGATCAAAGACGGAAGCCTTCAGTTGCGCCGAAATCATCTACACAGACCACGAGGGAGCCTATCTACATCAATATTCTGTCCTCCTCACCTGCTGCGCCATGCAAAGAACTGGAGCCACAGACAGAGACGCTGGATGAGCATTACCTCTCGCCGAATGTTACCAAACGTGTTCGCACTCTGAGACGCTCACAGACCGCCCCTGGTGGTTGCGCAGATGCGGTGCCAAGTCAATCTGCAGCAATTGCCGACGGATCTCAGACCTCTCCGATAGCAGGAGATCTTCTCACACCATCAGCGCTCGATCCGATACGCGAAATAGAACCACTGCCACAACTATCTCAGGTGCAAAAGCCAATCCGATCACGAGGTGGTCCCTCGCAAGCAAGGTCACCGAGCGCCCCATCAAACCGACGACAGCAACGAGGGGCATCCAACGATGTAACTCCTTCGAAGAAGCAAATTACGCTCGAGGAGTCTTTCGGGTTCTCAAAGGGCGGCACTCCTTCGAAAACACGGCAGAGCAATTTCCTAGAAGTGACCGAGAAGGATGTGTCTGCCTTCGTGCCCTCAGTTGAGGGATTAGAAGAGCTGGACCTCAGTCGCTCTTCCCCACCGGCAGTTCGGGGTAAGACTTCCCAAGAATTACTCAGCTCAAGGACTCAGACATCGCCGCAGCTTCCTCGGCCAAGTGAGGAAGTATCAAGACGCGGAACCCGTGCAGGGGCAAGGAATTCGGGTGATAGGGTACTCCAGGCCACGTCCGGGAATAGGGCTCTGCGTGCAAAGGCGACGGAAGCAACGCGAAGGTCTCAGAAGGCGCCTTCCACGACAGCATCCAGACAGGCAATTCTCGAGTTGTCTCCAGGGCTGCAACGTTCACCACGCCAGCATCGCACTTTGCCAAGCCCGATGGCGCTAAAAGCGGGCGAGACGGCGCCAGAACTGCGACGCTCCCCACGGCATCGCCGCACCTCAAGCACACAAGCAGAGATAAAAACTAGCACGGCTACGAATCTCAGATCTTCGCCTGGGCAGCATTCTACGGCGGATAGGCAGGTGATCAAGCTACGGCAGAGCCTCCAAGGGAGCTGGAAGTTGGTCGACGCGTCCAGCGTGGACGTCTTAGACATGACAGGCGACGGGCCCAGTCAAAGTTCGGGTGGCGGGAAGAAGGCAGGTGGCAGTCGCGGGCGGCGGAAGGCATGGAGGCAGAGTGAGGTGGAGGTGCTTGACTTGACCAGCGGTTGAGGGATTGCCGATCAAAGTCGTAGAATGCGCAGCGTGACGTTGCGTGCAGGTGCAGGGAATTGCTGGAGGCCGACGCGGTGCGGCGCATTGCGTCAGCAGGATTTGGGGTAGCTGTCAGCGCCGTCGGAGTTGGTCTGCACGACAGGGCCTGGGGATGCGGGGAAAGCTGCAGCGTGGTGCGAGCAGCATGGGTGCAGGCCCGGTTGGTGGGCGGCGGCGGCTCAGACAGCAAAACACAGATTCCTCAAAAACATGCCTCTTTTGCAGCTCGTATCGGGCGGTCGGCGAGTAAAACTGACCGCACTCAAGGACCCGGCTCGAGCTGTCTACTCGCGGCGAGCTTGCGGGTGGCGGAGATGAAGGGGCGTTTTTTGGGCATGGGGGCTGCTCGCATCCCCCGCCGCTCCCCCGCAGCGGGCCGGTCAAGCTTCGCGCCCTGCCGGCCTGGCCAAGCTCCCCCAGCAAACAATGACATCGGCGGCTGGCCGCTGTGCCGCGCCTCCTCATCTCACGCAGTGCGTTTATCCGCAATGGCCGTGGCCCGCCCGCCGGATCCTTCGCGCCGCATTCGCCCACCGGTCCTCGGGCTCCCTGGCTCACCGACACGCTTGCGTGACAGGGTTGCACCAAAGCTTGATCCCAGCGCGCTGGCCGCTTTGTCGCCGCGTGCCTGATGATCCTTCCTGCCTTCATTCTCCCCCCGCAGGGAGCCTGCCCTGTCCCCGGAATTGGCGCACAAACTCGCTCGAGTCTTACCAGCTTACCGGTCATGCGCGTGTGACCATGCGTGGGTATAAGGCCCGCCGCTGCCCGCGCCGCTCGAATGTCACCTCTTCCGCCCCCTCTCCGTCCGCGCGCCTGCCCAGTGTCCTCAGACTCGCGCTGACCGGACACTCCTGCCATTGACGCTCGTCGCCCACGGAGGCACCGCAATCATGGTCTCGTTCAACGTTCTGGCCGCCGCGGCCTCCTCGCTGCTGCTCTCCGCTGCCCGTGCCCAGGACGCCGACGGCAAGTACACCATCTCCGCCGAGGGCATCCGTGCCCAATTCATTCCCTACGGCGCCTCCATTTCCAATCTCTTCATCAACGATACCAATGGCGTCGAGCGCGACATCGTGCTGGGATTCGACAACGCAAGCTACTACTCCGTCGACAAACTGCATCCGCATCTGGGTGGTGTGCCTGGTACGTTGTTTCAAGCCACTCGGATTGGCGGGCGGGTGTGGCTGACACAGCCCAGGTCGTTACGCGAACCGCATCAAGAACAGCTCCTTCGTGATCGATGGCACCGAGTACAAGGTCGACGCCAACGAGAATGGTGGACTTGATACGCTGCATGGCGGCTCGAATGGCTGGGATTTCGTGCGTTCCTGTTCTGCGTTCCTGTTCCGCGTTCCTTGCGCTGCAAGGATGCTAACCCATCCGACAGCGCAACTTCACCGTTGAGTCTCACACCGACAACTCGATCACCTTCTCCATCCTCGATCCGGATGGAGAAATGGGCTTCCCCGGAGACGTCGTGAGCTACATCACCTACACCGTGACTCCCTATACATGGCACCTGAAGATGATTGCCACCGCGCTCACTAAGAAGACGCCCATTATGCTGAGCTCTCATGTAAGTTATTTCGGCCAATGAGACAGAAGAGTATTGCTGCAGTTGATGAATTCGTTCTGACCTTCTCCGAGACGTACTGGAACCTGGACGCTTTCCAGAACAACGACACGGCAACGGCTCTCAACCACACCTTCTCCTTGCCTTATTCCGGCCAACGCATTGGCGTAGACGGCATCCTGATTCCCGATGGCACCATCCTCCCCAATCTGCAAGGTTCAGTCAATGATTTCTGGAGTGCCCCCAAGCAAGTCGGTGCGAGCTTCGACGACCCGGAGATTCTTGGCAACTGTGGAACCGACTGCACCGGCTACGACAATGCGTTCATTGTCAATCGTGCGCAGAACGGCCCTTATGACTGGCGCACCACCGGTCCCGTGGCCAGTCTCTCAAGCGACTTTACCGGTATCACGGTAGATGTCTACACGGACCAGGAAGCTTTCCAGATGTACTCTTGCGGCGGCCAGAACGGTAGGCTTTCATAGATCTTCTCGAGCTTAAGACTCTCATGGATGGGCTTCGCTAATTTTGACAGGTACGCTGACCCTCAAAAACACCCAAGGCTTCTTCGATGACGAGAGCCGCCCTCGTGTTGTTGAGAAGTACGGCTGTATCGTCATGGAAGTGGAGGACTGGATCGACGGCATCAACCAGCCCGAATGGCAGCGCAACAAGAAGCAAATCTTCGGTCCCGAGGACCCGCCGTATGTCTTGGAGGCCATTTACAAGTTCTCGGTCGCCGACTCGGGCAACGACTACAAGTCGGAGCTGTAAAGACAGGAGAGGAATTATGTTTCATGAAGATCCCTAGGAAAGATCGGTCAGAGTCACTCACAATGCTCTGTGAAATAGTAATGCTGACGTTCAGCGTCATGATTTATGAATGCTTCTTGCGCCCACGTGATGAATGCCAGCCAGCCTTGATTCCGAGAAACATGATTGTGGACTGCACTTGGAGGCTGGGAGAACTTGACGGGCTGCCGCACAGGTAGGTCGGTTCTGTCAGCCGCAGGCAACCGGAGGTGGCCGGTCTGACTAGACTGGTAGCGCAGCCTAAGGTGAACCGTGTATCTGGCAAACAAGGTCGCGCTCAGATCAAGCGACGTCCCTAAAGGGCAGGGTCCTATGGCCATCCACACGTGGGGTCTCTGTCACGACGAGAAGGCATCAGAGCGCCGAACGAAGACTATCACAGCATCTCTACCTCACCCTAAAGCCAGAACAATTCGGCGCGCCCTTGTGCCTGCAGCCGCTGCAATTGAAAGGCAGTGCGCCTGAAGTGAAGTCCGGAGCCTCACTTTGGATGTCAGTTACGAACTTCTTGCAAAAGCTTCCGGAGCTTTCTTCATATAACAACAGCGCCGCCGCGCGTCGCTTTCCTTTCTTCCACACCGAAAAACTCTTCGGCACCCTCCAACCTTCCTACACATTCGTTTCCTCAACCAACAACGACGCCACTCAGTCCATCGCGCTCCCTTCGCCATGCCAGAGCTCGACCGCGTCAGCTTGTGGAGGCAGAAGGCCGCCGACCAGAAGCGCCTTGAACAGCACAGGCCGCGCGTGGAGGAGTTTTCTTGGGCCTTACAGGATGTCCTGGCCAACGACTCCAGCACGCCCTTCGACGCTCCTCTGCCCCCGCCGCGCGCCGCAGCTCCTGCAGCACCAGCTGAGCAGTCCAACGTCCCTGCTTCTTCGCAGATGCAGCCACAGCCTACGTTAAGCAACCAGATGGGCCGGGTGCCCGCCGACCGCGACGTTCGCCATGGTCAGCGCAATGAACCTTCACCCGGTGGCCTGAACCTGCCTGGCCAGAAGTCGACGGACAAGGGACGCAGGGTCCATGACAGGCTCCGTTTGGGTGGAACATACCACCCGAACCTTCCGGGCTTCAAGTTTCCGCAGGCGCCAACGCCAGTCCCGCAAGAATCTCAAACCACGGATGGCATCGCTCTATGTGCCAGTGGAATCAAGTCAGTGGACTTGAGCGGCGACAGTTCGGACGCTGAGGAGCACAGCCCCACTCCCAAGCCCAAGGGCAGTGACTTCGACTTTCATCGCGACGAGATTGGCCATGGCACGGATGCAGAGGGTGAAGATGATCCAGATTTCACGCCTTTACACAACATTGTTCCGTTCATCAAAGCAGGTCAGCGCATCGTCACTACTCATCAAACCAAAACCGCACCACGCCATGTTATCCCGAATCTCGAGCAGTTGTTTGAGCAGTGGATTCTATACGGCAACATGTACTATAAGGATCTTCGCCTGTTGCAGCCCCGCCAGATTCCCATCAACTCTGTCACTGCGCGGACGTTGCCTTGTGGCACTCTCAGTTCTCCCGGGCTCGAGAAGTCAGCGGTGCTGCTCACCATCTGTTCTGGCTACGATGTCGCGGAGATCAAGATGTTCGAAACCGAGGTCGCGATGAACTCCAGGAAGGGCCTGGACATCGACCATGGCATGTACCACGAAACCTCTACCTCGAACCCCAACATTTGGACAGTTCTGTTCATCCGCGAGAAGCCGCAGCTGGTCGCAAGTGGCGATGCGCGCGGCTCAGGCATGCCGATCGGTATGACACGTGGAGGTGGACCCCGCGTGGCGAAGAAGCAGCGCGGCCAGGGCCCAGATGTTGAGGCGGTGACAGGCGGTGCGACGGTTCAGCATTCGTGGCAGGTCATCGCATGGCCTTCTGCGCACGTATCCAAGTTCATGGAGGCTCTGGGACCGGAGACAGAGGCAATTTCGAATGGGGAGGCGGAAAATGTGTCGCGAGGCAGGCCTGGTCTTGGCCGTGAGCCGCCGGCTCTCATGTATCAGGTAAGTCAGCAACCTCCGCGGAACATGCGGTTCCATTTGAGTGGTCCCAGAACGTGCGCAAAGTATAAGGCGCTCTTTCGATTGCGCGCAAAAAGACAGATTTGCAGTTACCGTGTTATGCAGGTTGTTCGTCCACAGCCCCCACGTCCATTTGTCAAGGTCAACACCACCGAAGGCCACTGGAAGGATTGTTACTTTGACAATCAAGACACTGAAGTCAGCAACTCCGACAACGATGATGTGTCTGTCTACGAGGGTCAGCGCTTGACTTGCCTCCGCTTCTACCGCGGCGGTAAGACCCCACTCCTGGCTGGTAAAGGCGTAGACCTGAGTTACTGGAACGCCTTCTGCGAGTACTTCAGCACGGGGGAACTGCAGTTGGAGTTCATTTGCCCAGCTCATACTGAGCCGATCGTCCTGTCGGAAGAGGAGCAGTTGCGCCGCAGGGGCAAGAGTAAGACCGGCCATGCTGCCAACATGCCCATCCCAACGAGCAACATCGGGGCCTCACTGCTGCCGAGTGCACCGGCCCTACATCTTCGCACAAATTCCCTACCGCACTTCGGATCCGAGGTCGCTTACCGGACTCATTCGAGGTCTCGCAGTGCTGGAAACAATCCGTTCCCTTACCGTCAGCTGCCCCGCCGGAAGATAGCGGTGATGCGCGGATGGCAGGCGGAAATGCTCTCCGCTCTCGGCCAGGAACGCGACCCTAGGTGGGCCGACTGGACTGACCGCTCGCCTGACTATGATATGCGGAAGAACGTGATCGAGCAGTGGAAGAAGCAGCAGGCCGAGTGGGCCGTGCACTCAAAGGACAGAGCGCAACACATCCTCCATTCGGAGCCTCGCGCGTGCCGGGACGACGGCACCATGGTCGTCGACTACTTCAAGGGGGCGAAGCGGGAGCTGGACAGGCTTGAAGAGAAGGTGGCCGCCAAGTTCCGGAGTGGAGGGTTGAGTGAGGAGGAGGAGCGGGTGCGCTTGAAGCAGAACGAGATGCTGCTCGCTCCGTACGAGCATCTGCAGGACGTGAGGGCCGCTGCCATGGATAGGGCAGAGGCACGTCGTCGCAATTGCGAGGATCAGCGCTATCAGCGGACATACACGGAGGCCTATCACCAACAGCAGCAGCAGGCCTACTACCACCAACAGGCTTATTACCAGCAGCAGGCCTATTACCAGCAGCAGGCCTATTATCAGCAGCAGGCCTACTATCAGCAGCAGATCTATTACCAGCAGCAACAGGTCAACCCGCAGTACACTGACCCAGTTCGTGCCTCCTCCAGCGGATCCGGATCTGTGGTTGGTCAGCAGGGTGGTCAGCATGTCCAGACCTTCTGGCAGAACGATCAGTAGGGTGGCAACTGATTGGTCTCAGATTTGGTGGTCTTCTGGTTAACTGAGCGGGTACATACTCCCGTGCGAGTTTTATTCTTTTGGGTTCCCCCTTTTCACCTCACTAATAGCATTCCCCTAAATTTCCCAATATTCCCCCTTGCTTTGTTTTGTATGGATTTGGTGGAGGTTTTGATATGTTTCAAGGTAGTTGAGATTGAGTTGCGATAGGCAATTGAAGACCACCCTTATTGCGTTATTTTTTCCATGAACAGTTGAAACATTCAGGAGCTTAGACAACGTCAAGCTGCTATCCAGATTTTTGCTTCAACTCCCCCCCTCTCTCACTTTCCTGTCCTGGAATGAAATAGAAGAAAAGAGGTTCGTAAATTCGTACAAGGTTCTACGCAGCCATGGCCATCTGCAAAATGCTCTTTAGGCCGTTCCTGTCCAATCCATTCATCCCAAGCAGCTCATTATCTTTCTACTCGAATAATCCAACCCAACCAGGGCCTAAAAACGCCCTGTTGATGAATTTGTCGATGACTTCCGGGCTGTGATTACTCTTTGCCCAGCTGTCGTGGACTTCCCATTCAAGATCCTCCATTTTTGTGTGTACACTTTGCCATTCGCCAGAAGAATCAATCTCTTTGGCTATGGAAATGAGCTCGTTCTGTGTCTTATCTATATCACTGATCTTGACAGGCCGATTCGCTGTCTCCTCAGGATGGGTGAGAATTCCAACAACAGTCTGAGTAATGGTTTCCAAGGTGGCACAATTGAACTGAACATGTTTCTGCGGGCCATATAACATTTCTGCGAATCGTATCACGAGAGGTGTGAGGGCTTGCATCCGGTGCGCTCGCGGAAATGCAGTGGCATTGCTTTCTACAAGAAGACTAAGCTAAGGAGAAAAGAGAGAACAGTCAAAACGAGCGAAAGGTCGCTAATAAACACTCGTCGCTACGCATGGACCAACAGTTGCGAGGAGCAACCGCTTCGCTTGCTTCTCGCATGCGCTTCGCCGCAGGATTATCCAAAGGCACCTTACGGTCTAAACCGTCACAAGAGGGCTCTTCGAAACAGTACGACATCTACATTGGGGAATCGAAGCATGTAACTGGAATAGGACAGCAAATGTTAGAAATCACGTGTACATTCGTTACTAGATTAGGTATAGCTTAGAGCTTGAGTATAAGGCGGGCACCTCTCCTACCCCCCTCACCAACTCATGCCAAGAATCGTACTACATTCTGCACCGCACCAATTTTCAACAGCAAATTTCTTGCTGCATTTCTTCATTCAGGAAAGATGGTCCGCGTTCTAAGAAAAGAGTCCCTGTTTCTCTACAGTCAAGCGGGGTATGTAAAGGCAAGTCTGAAGTTGTTGTATTGTTCTGGAGATGTTCGCTCCAGAGAAGGTGCTAAACTAAGCTAATGCGGCGATAAGCTGCACGTATGTGCCTGCCATAACAGGGTACACTTTACTTGAAGGCGGATGTAGGGTGTTCAGAGTCACGGAAACGTTGTTATTATATAAGGTTTTCTATTGATGCATCATGTTCCCTTACGTCTTCACTCTCTTTTTCGTGGTTCTTGCGCTCAACTTTAGATGTCTGTGTTCACGACCCCGATTCTCTTGAAGGATCGACTACCGTGTGTAACGGCGGGCCTCTGCCTCCAAGGATCCAAACACCAAAGAGGGTGGTAAGCCGTGTAGGGTTTACCTTGATTGATTGATTGATTGATTGATTGCTATTTAACGTCCGGCGGGTCCACGCGTGGGTCGGCAGTATGCCTATCACCGTGTGCCCTTAGGCCTCCCATGGGGCATAGGACGTGCCACTCTACCTACAGTCTACGCTAAGGGGTGACATATCTGGGACGTCGCGTCTCTGTAGGCTGGATATCGCAGTAAGGCGTTCTCTACCTCCCGCTCGGCTTTAGGGTGTGAAGGAGTGTTTGGGCCTCTATGGGCGACTATACATAGGAAAGAAAGAGAGATAAAATATGAAAGGGGGAGTCAATTTAGATATGGTGGTGATGGTCTGAAGAGACTAGGGTTGACAGTGTGTCTGCCTGCTGGTTCCGGGCGCTAATATCCGTAAAGAAGCGAGATTCTTCTACGAACTTTGCGAAGAGGATAGCCCCTTTTGGCGTGGCTAGAGTCATAGGGATAATATCCCTCGGCTTGCCTCGAAGGCAGTTTGTTCGTTTACGGGCGTGTCTACAGAATGCAAAGTGTATCGTTGTTTTTGGCCGCCCACAGCGGCAGAGGTTATTTTGTTCAGTGTGGCGGAAACGTTCGTGGTACGCCTGGAAGTCTCCATGGCCTGATCGTGCAGCCAGTAGGTGACCTAGTGTCTTCCTAGGGAGGAGAAGTTCTGGTGGAGCACCCTTTGCCAAAGGGATTTCTAGGTCCTGGTAGGATTTTGGGGCGTTTTCTGTCCACCACTGTTCGAAGCTTTCGTGCGCTCGTTCCTTTACAATCCTCTTGATCTTTGCTACTGTCAGTGGAATGTCTGGAGGAGCAGAGGATGCGGCGCCCTGTTTGGCCAGGCGGTCAGCTTCTTCGTTGCCTGGAATTCCTTGGTGTCCCGGAATCCAGTAGATCATGATTTCTCCTGGTTGGATGCTGGGTGCTCGTTTTCGTCGTTTCCACAGTGTCGCTAGTTGTCGGATCCTAAGGATGCTCCCTTGGCTGGTATCGGTAGGGGTTCCTTCTAGTGCCCTACAGGCCGCTTCCTGGTTATCAAGGAGGACGTAGATGTTCGTTGCCCTTTGCGTATCTGCCCGCTGCACGGCTGCCCTTATTCCTGCCTCGATAGCGATGATCTCTGCATCATAGACCTCGGCCGCTGTGCCTAGGCTTTGGTAGCCCTCACAGACTTTATATCCGCGTTGGAAGCCCACGTATCCTAGCCCAGTGTTGCCAGCTGCATCCTGGGACCCATCAGTGTAGAGGGTAATATCAGTGGGTGGGATTGATGAGATCCATCGCATGGTGTCTGCGGTTGTCTCAGAGCTTCTTGTCTGCTGTGTCCGGGTAGTGTGCTTAGGTTTAAGGAGTAGAGGTCTTTCGCTCTCTGGAAGAAGTCGTGCTGTTCTAAGTAGTCTGGTTTGTCCTTTCCCCTTTGTACGAGTAACTAGAGGGTGGTTCTCGTCAAGGGTGCGAAGCCTGGCTGCGTATCTTAGCCGAATTGTCTCCAGCATGACTTCTGCAGGAGGAATGCCGGCCTCCCTATTTAGGGCTGGCGTAGGCGTTGTACGGAATACTGGTAGTATAGCTCTTAGTGCTGTGTTGACTGTTATGTTGATACGTCTCACGAGCGACTTGCTTAGAGTTGAGACCTCTCCTCGTTTCTTAGCCGAGTATCGTGTGGGGCCTGGCCACCATGCCTCTGCTCCGAAGAAAGCTACTGTGATAATGCATACGCGGACTGCGTGCCGGAGGAGTCCCGCCTGCGCTCCATGCTGTGTGTTCCCGAGGGTACGGAGGTGTTCTGCAACCTTTATTGCCTTTCCTGTCCAGTGCTCTACGTGTGTCCGGAAAGAGAGTCGCTTGTCTAAGAAGATTCCGAGCCATCTGGTTGCTTTGTTGGGCGAAATGTTAAGGGATTCGAGTTTCAACCTCGGGTTAGAAGGTCCGTTCTTTCGCGTGAAGTGTTGGAGCTCGCACTTCTCTGGGTCAAAGGAGATGCCGTTTTGAATTCCCCATTTGAGGGCTGCTTCTAGTGTAGACCCAGTCCTGAGGAAGGCCACATCGTCTGCGTAGCCGAAGGCTTGTTTTGGGCTGTTCAGCTTAAAGAGAGGCTCAAGGTAGAGCATAAAGAGGACGGGAGAGGCTGGTGAGCCCTGGGGGAGCCCGCAGCTGAGCGGCCTCTCTGCGGTTGTTATGTCCTCAAAGCGGATCTTTGCTGTACGCTCGGCCATAAAACTGCTTGTCCAGCTGACTATCTCATGCGGCCAGCCCTGTTCTCGAAGTCTTGCTTGTAGTCTACCCGGGAGGACGGTATCGAATGCTCCTTTGACGTCGAGCGTGAGAAGTGAGGCAGTGAGTCCTTGGTCGAGGGCCTTCTCGATGTCGTGGATCACGCAGCTAGCCAGGTCTGTCGCCGATCGCTTGGGGAGTGCCCCGAATTGTTGTGGATTGAGTACTCCTTGTTGTATTGCCGTGAGGCTGAGGCGTCTGGCGACTAGGCGTTCGAGCCCTTTACCGAGGCATGAGAGGAGGGAGATGGGTCTCCAGGCTCTAGGGCTTGTGAGGTTCCTTTTTCCAGGTTTTTCGAGCATTACCACTTCCGCGGTGCGGAATGGCTTGGGGTGATGCCCCTCCTGAAGACAGAGGTTGAAAAGTTTGGTGATGTACTCTTGGATGGTTGCCCAGATTGTTTGTAGGACTTGGACGGTAATTCCATCGGCTCCTGGAGCCGTGTTTGATGTGTGTAGAATTGCGTCTCTGGCTTCTTCTTCCGTTACCCCTAGGTGGACTGAGATCTGTTTACGCGGTACTGTAGCGGCTTCCATAGGATTAATATCGTCTGTAGCAGTTCTCCTCTCAAGAGTAGCCTTCCTTAGTGCCTCGGCTTTGTCTCTCGGGTCTATATATGTCTCCGAGTCGATCGTTAGGGGCGGGCTTCGAAGCGGTCCCCTTTGTTTACGCCAGCTTGTGATCTTAAAGATGTCTCTGGAGGTATTGGCGCTATTAATAGTGTTCTGCCAGTATTGTCTCTTCGCATGCTTCACTTCCGCCTGAAGTTGGTGTTTTTCATAGGTTGCTAGGCCGTGTCTCCGAGCTTGACGGTATGCCTGTACCGCGTCCCTACAAGCGTTCGTCCACCATGGTGCACCTAGGTTCCGAGTGTTTCTTGGGCGGAAAACTCTAGCCATGTTGAGTTGGATGCACTGACTAAGGCTAAGAGCGGCGCCGTCTAGGTCATTTCTCTTGGTTGCTATAAAGGGTGGGAGGGTTTCCGCGACGGCTTGCGTTAGTTTAGAGAGGCCCTCTTCCGTAATCCTTAACTTTCCGTTTGGCGAGGCCCTATTCGGGCCCAGCGGGATCCGGGTAATAATGGTCTCGTGGTCTGAGGTGGTGTGTAAGTGTTCCTCTACGGTTGTGGTGACTCCTGGTATATTGGTGAGGACAAGGTCGATTGTATGGCCTGCCTTATGAGTCGCTATGTTTGGGGCGGATGTAAGTGTTAGTTGTTCCTGTTCGAGCCATTCTACTAGCTCCGGGGCTCCGTCGGATTTGCGTGCTCCGGATTCCCAGAGGTCATGGTGTGTGTTAAAGTCTCCTGCTATTAGGCAGTTGGCTGGAGGCTTATAATGTAGGAGGGTTTGGATAACCTCTCCGCTCGCAGTCTCGCGTGGCGGCCTGTAGACGTTTACTAGAGTGACTATTTGTTGGCAGTGGATTTGAACCCAACAGATGTCTGCTGAGAGGGAGGGTCTTAGTTGGGTGGGCTGGAGGTTCCGGCCCTTATTGATGTATGTGAGTACTCTAGGGCGGGTATTCCAGTCATCGTTAGGGCTAAAAATGCTGTAGGCCGGGTGTGTTTTAGTGCGTCTCTTCTCCTGTTGGCTGTGTATCCAGGGTTCTTGGATGAGGATGACGTCTGCGCCTTCCTCATATGCCATACTAAGGGCAATGTCATGATGTGCCTGTCCGTGTGCTACATTTGCTTGGAAGACGTATAGGGATCGGTTTCGTCTATGCATCTGTATGGTGTTGGGTGGTGTCTTCGAGTGGAGGACGACTGCTCTCCGCTGAGTTTAGTTGTACTTCAGGGGTTATCTCCGTATCGTATAGGTTGGCTAGGCGGCTTGCTGCTGCTCCTGCCTTCCTAATAGCCCTAAGAGCTGTTCTAGTAATCCTATTCACTACTCCGCTTCGAATCGTCGGCCGGGCTGGACATGCTATGTTGTCTGCTGGGTGTGGGCCTTCGCAATTACAGCATCGGGGGGTTGACTCGCAGATTTCGTGTTCGCGGGAACCGCAGCGAATACATCTCACTGCTCTACTGCAGCCGCGGGTATCATGGTATCCATGGCACTTTGCGCATTGAAGGATGTTAACCTTTCGTCGTATCTGTCGGGCCCGTGCGCTTGTCCCAAATAGTTTGAATGGCTTTACTGGTTGGGTGAAGGAGACTACCAGGGTGCCTTCTGGTGCATCATCTAAGGAGCGTCTAGACCAGTTTGTACGGACGGGATTCTCTCCGGTCTGGGTGAGTACTTCTTCGGTGATGAGTTGGGAGGTGACCGTATGTCGCTCGCCGTCGAGGCTGATGATCCATCTGGGGGTCTGATTAATCACGTAGGTGTGCCAGATTTGTGCCGACTCCGCTTTTCCGCCAATTAGAGGGGCGATGTCATCGGCCCTTTCTTTAATTAATGACGTGGCAGATTCTCCGTTAGGGACGATGGCTATCCCTAAGTTAACATGCTGGACCTCGCGTATAATCTCCTTCCCTAGGTCGAGTTGGGTAGTGATCGCTGCCTTAATTGCAAATGGTTGGTGGTTGCGGGCCGGGTGTCCCGGAGGGAGGCGGATGAAGAGTCTGTTGTCCTTAATTTCCCGGGTCTTGGCGGGTTGTTGGGTAGTCGGGCGTGCCGCGTAGGGGGTATCCGTCCTAGGCCCTCGGGCTACTGCCTCTGCGTAGCTGCGAGGGAGGTTTGAAGCGTGTCTAGATAGGTTGATACCAGTAGGGTTTTGCGTGGGCTTGCTGTTTGGTTCGCCTATGGGGTGTTTCTTGATCGTACTTAGGAGGTCCTTAGTTAGAGCTTGGGCAAACTCTGCTTGGTGGCCGGTAGGAAAGCGTGCTAGCTGCTGGTCTAGCGTCTTTGCAAATGCTCGGAGCACTTCCTCGCGTGCTTTGGTCTTCTGTTTTTCTTCTTGGATGAGTCCCTGGATCGAGGAGGAGAAGGGGCCGGAGGGCTGGTCAAGGTCCCATGTGAGTGGGATAGGTGCGAGCCGAATTTGCTTTGTTCTGTTTATAGGCTCTCTGGCTGTATCGCTAGCCATAGTAGCAGCTTTAGGTGTCAAATTCCTCCTGCGGAGACGGGCTGGAGGGGTTTTTGGGGTCGTATCCTCCACTGACGACGGGTATGATGGATCAGGAGCCATCGAGGAACCCAAAGAGGGTGTTTTGAGAGAGGAGAGTGCGTTTTAGGCGTAGTTTTGGATGCCTTTGCATGGGGGTACACCTGGCCAGACGGGGAGGTGTGAGGGTTTACCTTGAGTGGATACAAGGTAGGGGGTGAGAACAGTATAGACGAATACACGTGACTGAGCACTGCGTGCGAAGGCCGTGTTACTAATCAATGGTGTAGATTGATTATTGAAGTTGACCACGGAGGGTCAAATACTAGCTAGAGAGTGAAGCTATATATACCATAGGGGAAGTTGTAATAATCTGATGGTTGACCTGTATTCTTCCCTATTGCTCCCTATTGCTCTGCTGCTATCCGAGGCAGATCATAGCAGAGTAATGTTATCCGAGCAGAGCAATGTCTTGGCGTCACGTGGACCTCGTGACTTCCTGTGGGTCTTTTCCTATACCGCATCTGTGCCCCCTACTCGTTCCCTTATCTTGTTATTCCTAACCCTGCGAAGGCTGTGCCGTAACACCGTGTTGCCACTGCCATTCGATCAGCTGTTCCCCGTCGACAGCGTATACTCCGCCAGCACCTGTTGAAACAATGGAAGAAGAATTGGAAATAGATGACAGTGAAGACGTGGCGTTGTTGCTGAAAAGTTTTTGTGCGGAGAAATTGGAGTCCCACCAGGACGCGCCGCCACCAGGTATTCTGGGATTAATTGCAAAAACTTCAATGTCAGACGATGTGTTGTTTCCTCCGCTGTATCCTTGTGAAAAGCTCGTGATTTTCGCATCTTGATCCAGATCCCCGGTGAAGGAGCCTAGGCAAACGTGATCAGTATGTCTTCTCGGCTCTTCTTAGTCCTATGGGAGTGTATACCATTATATTTCCATCCATCTTCCCACTTATCAGTAGTATTGAAAACAAACCTTGACAAATTGCCAGTGTTTGCGTACACAGACAGTAGTTCGCCGTCAGACGGATTTCCCCAGATCGGCACCAAGGATAAACTGCTACCTGGGATCAGAGAATGTTCCGCATCCACCCCCGCCTGGTGCGCCCACCATCCGTAGTTACTGATGAAGCCGGAGAACCAAAGCTCACCCTCGGCACTCTGCCATACGATTACCGACGTTGAAGCACACCAGTCCTCGCAGCCGTCTGCGTAGACCGCGATGTCTGAATCGTTGCTCGTAGTATAGTTCCCCGCCAAAACATTGGATACTTGGGGTCCCCACATGTCGTCGGCATTCGGTGTGCCACGTTCCCAGATCCTGTTCTCGGTGTCCAGAAAGAAGACATGGAATTCGAACGTACTCTTTAAGAATAGAGCGTCAGTCAAACGTGCATCACACTTCAGCATAAATGTTGACAATTGGTGCGGTGCAGAATGTAGTACGATTCTTGGCATGAGTTGGTGAGGGGGGTAGGAGAGGTGCCCGCCTTATACTCAAGCTCTAGGCTATACCTAATCTAGTAACGAATGTACACGTGATTTCCAACAATAAATCACTCACATGCGACTGGTCGTTGTAGACATAAGCAGCCAGCGGTGTGCCCGGCTTTACCTCAGGTCCAGGCGAGTCGTTGGGATTGAGAGGTGATACTTTCCATGTCTGGGAGTTCGAGTCCCATGCTGACTGATAGAGAGAATTGTCTTCAGCCTGGAAGTAAACACGACGGTGCTGGACTCCAGTCGTCTCTGTGTAGTTGACTGCCGCCAGTGCGGTTGTTGGCATGAAGCTAGTGCTCTTCTTTGAGTTCCCGGATCGCGATCCAACAACCCCTCCGACGATGGCCGCGATGATCACTACCGCGATTATCGTGGCAAGGACGACCCAGAGCCATTTCTTGCGCAAGCCGCAGATTTTCCTCTCCTGTCGTTTTTTCAGGGCCTCCGGTGCGGTGCCATCGTTGTAGGCCTCGGGGTGGTTGCCGTACGACACCTGTGGGTAGCTGCGGTCGTACACAACTTGAGGCAATTGGTTGTCTTGGGCATTCTCAGCATAATAGACTTCGGGATAGCTTTCGTACTGAGGAGGCTTGTCATGTACGTCTGTTCCGGTGGCAGCGGGTGTCTTGTCCGGCTGGGTAATGTCGTCGACGGTAGGCTCAGTGTCGGTAGGTTCAGCTCCAGCGGGCTGAGTAACGATGGAGTGGGCGCCGGTAGACTGCTGGACTTGAGACTCACCAGCCAGCTCGATCCGGCTATCGGAGGAGCCTCGGATGAAGGATGGCGTATCGGTATTATCTGTAGCCTTATGGGGAGCTTCCAGGCCAGTGGGGGGGGAAATCGGGTGCTTCCGACTCGATAGGAGAGACTGGCTCACTTACTTGGCCCGGGGCCGGGGCTGTGGAGGACATTTTCAAGCCCAGCTTAAAAATTCATGGGGCAGAATTCTTTGCTAGTGATAGACATTAAGGCTCTCGGTCATCATATATTTGCGACTGTTATGAGGACCAGCCTCATCAGCAAGCGTTCGCCCTTTCTCATCGAACGGGAATAAGAATCCGTGCGGGGATTGTGTTGGCCCCTATACTATTGATCTGGATCCTGATTCGGAGAGGCCATTGCTGGCGTTTTGGTGCTGCAAATAGACGCGCGTCTTGCGTGTTTGTGTTGCCCCAGAATCCAGCTTCAGCTGAAGCATTTGCCACGGTTGGAGATTATGGTATATAGCGGGTACGGAGCAACATAAGTGCTACAGCCATTCACTCGCGCGATGAGAGTGCGGCCTCTCGACAGTAAGACTGAGCTCAGTCCATGAGGACTTGGACTTTATGCTAAAACTATCTGGATGAGTTCTTTACCATCGGGCGCTGCACACTATGGTTATCAGCGAGGACGATGGAAGATAGGGACATTCAAGCTTATTGGCGAAGAGGTTGATACGCTATGTTGGGTCGACAACATGCAAGCCCCAAGGTGGGAACGCCTAGAAAATGGCTGCTTATGCAGCACAGCTAATCCTTCAGTGAAGTAACAAGCTTCCAGCCAATTGTTACTGAACGCACTGTACTACAGTTTGAGACCTTCTAGATACAGATTTGAAAGGCTTGGGTGCAACACCTTTCTCATCTGTTTCTTTGGGCACATGGGTTGCTCTGGATTGGTTTCATGTGCACCTTGAACAAGACCGTTGGGGTCGAAGGGAACTGACTGCGCGGAGTCTGTTGCCGAATTTGTGAATAGCATTGACTTTATTTGGCGAATGGGATGTAGATCTCCAGCTCTGCATCGGCGTGGAGCAGTGCAGAGTTAGGCGCCGCCCCCGAGGCCCCGCCTCACCGCAATACGAGAATGGCTTGCAGCCGGATAAGCAACACCTTTGCGAGGCTGACGCGCGATTACACAGTCAGCCAGGCTGCTCTAGGCTGCAACGCGGTGACACCTGACCTTAGACACTAATTCACCTTTCTGCAACCTCTCCCCTCTTTTCTCATAATCCAGAAACACTGCGAAACATCATGCTGGTGCGGGGCGCATTTGATGAGGTTGACACCAGTCGGATGAAACCTACAGGAGCGTCCGGAGTCTGACTTCAGCCTTGTCGACTACGGTTCCTCTTAAATACCGAAAACCACTTGAGAACCTCTGAGTGGCCTGAGCAGCCTTTTCATGTCGCAATTCCTTGTGGAAAGGAGAACGGAAGCTAAAGAGAGCATCGATGCAATGAGAGCGAATCAAACTATGTTACTGGCGACTTCTACTCAAACGGGTCGGGATCTCAGTAACGGACCAACTATACAGGAGACAAGGGAGCACCTTCATACGATACACGAAGAAATCTCTCCTGAGATGTCAGTTCACTTCCCCACAGCTTGCCTCATCCTTCAGCACAGCGCTGACATTGTCCAGGACTCCCAATCGTGAACGCAGCATCACCTCGTCCTCTCGAGACCCTCCAACCCGATCACAATCTCGTCTCCGCCGGTCTTCACTTCTATCAAACCTCTTTGCTGCGTCAATCATGATGATCACGTCCTCAATGATAAGCACTTTTTGGATCAACAACCCTTTACCTTTCTGCTCGGACTATTGGGCTTTTATTGGAAACGGCGACCAATGTTACTGGAGGCCTTATACTGTAACGATATTGGCAATATGCTTTGCATTCTCTGCTGCCGCGACATGGTGGCACAGGCAGCACAGACACTGGCGCTACCAAAATCCCACCGTTGCGGCGGTGGTGTTGCTTGTGATTTCTGCAGCATTGGTCTTGGGTCTGGATTCGGAGAGCATACTGCGAAATTGCGTCTCATGGAGTCTTTTCGCGGGATTAATGATGAGCGCTACTTTGAGCCGATGCTGTGGTCCTCATGGGAGCGGGAGGGTTATTCCCCTCAGAAGCGTTGTCTGGACCGCGTTTGGAGATGTTTGAAACGGTTCTCGTTACTATCAGAGGGATTCGACTCCATTCTCCTCTGGAAATTCGCTGGAAAATCACTCAGAGCTTCAGCATGCTGCTAGACAACAACTGGACCAAGACACTGTTTACATCAAATCCAATCCCTGACGGAGAGTTTTTTGGCCTGATCATCTTCCCTGAAGGGCCCAAGAGTCCCCCAATCCATCTTCATCAACGGCCTACATGATGTACCAGGTTTAAACGCTTGATAGCTGCTGTACCAGACGTGGCCATCCATCAAGCTGTTCTGTGCAGGGAGCGTAGCTTATTGGATAGCTGTTCTTCCATTCACAGAAACTGTGAAAGAACAATATACCTTTTGTTGCGGATTGGGTGTCTTGCAATGAAGAACTGAATTTGGGCATCTTGTCGTGAGGGGGGTAAGGGAGGTACCCTTTATACCCGCGTCTCGGCTATCTGAGGAAGACTAGTGTTACATGAACCCTGATATGCTACACCTTTCCTTTGACGGTGTATGTTACACGGTGAAAGATTCTAATTCAATAGCGTCAAGCCAGTAAGGAAACAATCTGCAAGGCGGACAACGCGTGATCACGGTGCAACTGCATCCACCACTTACATTCTCTGGTCTTCTAAATTGTTAAAAATTAGGCCCTACTAAGGCCAGCTGAAAGAACAACTGTGCAGGGGCTCCATGAACAAAGTCGCCTGTCATTGGCTAGATTGGTGAATTCGTAAGCATCCTTGGCACATCACGAGCGTTTAATGATCTGATGGGTTGCGGAAGCCAGTATAACGTTTCTCTCTTACTGAATGACAAGTTTTGCAGTGTTGGAATGACCATACAGGTGTTCATCTGATTGATTGATTGATTGATTCTGTCAGGCTACGATACATTCTAGGTAGTATAAGAGCCGTCCCTCTCTTTAGCCTTACATTGTCCTGTTCTTTAGCCTCTTCTTACTTCTTAGTCCAATCTGTTTACTCCCTTTACTACCCTTACATCTCTTGTGGTGGGTTCGATGTGTAAGCCTCCCCATGTTTATCTTAGAACCGCCCGGTTCTTTATAGGAACTGAATGGCTGCCTTAACTACTATATAATTAGGCTTCCACTTCTCCTTTGGACCATCTACTGGTTTCCTAGTGTGCCGGTCCTCCCATCCGCTCCATCCACCTAATAAAAAGGAAACATCCCCCCATCTCTTCCCTACTGCGACTACGAGTTCTCGTCTAAGGTTACGCCACTGCGGGCACTCTAGTAGTACATGTTTAATTATCTCCTAGCTCATGCCATACTAGTACTTATCTGACTCCTCTCGCCCTATTCTGTAGAGGTAAGGCTTGAGTCGGTAGTAGTTTAAGCGGTACTAAATCAGGACTACTGCCTGCTCCGAGTCCAGTCTGTTATAGAGGTTGATAGTGTGTTTACCTAGAGTAGCACCATCTAGCTCCCACGTATATCTTCCGTACCTCTTTCTCTGCTTTGTCTTTTCCTTCTCTTCCTCTTGTACCTTTACTAGCACCGCCTGCGTGACCGTTTTGACCAGCCTCCGGCGGTTCTAGGAGTCTCGCTCCGGTCTCTAGCCTAGTTTGACTACCCTCTTTGCTGCTCTGTCTGCTGCCTTATTCCCCTTTACCCCTAAGTGGGCTGGCACCTAGATAAGCTAGGGGGTAACACCTCGGGCTATAATCTTATCTATTACCTTATAGATGTCTTGTAAGATGTACTACCCCTCTATTTAAGTGTTAGTCTAGATTGCCTTTAGTACCTTCTAGCTGTAACGGCGGGCCTCTACCTCTAAGGATCAAACACCAAAGAGGGTGGTAAGCCGTGTGGGGGTTTACCTTGAGTGGGTACAAGGGAGGGTGTGAGAGAACGAAGTGACGAGCACACGTGACAGAACACTACGTGCGAAGGCCGTGTTACTAATCAATGGTGCGGATTGATTATTGAAGTTGACCACGAAGGTCAAAGCTATCTAAGTGTTAGGAATCGATAGTGAATTTACATTCAGCTACGTTCTATTTACAAGAAGAAGTTGCTAAGGAGTGGAGAGAGCTGCGAGAAATGAGAGACTAAATAGTAGCGCGGCGAAACGATGTTCCTGAACTAGTACTGTGCGTACAAGTCCTTTGGACTCTAACAATACCCCCCTCCTTCCGCTAAGGCGTTGTACAACGGAATAAGAATTAATATAAGACAAGGTTTCTCTTTTACTTCGTCATTTTTTTTTTGATATTTCTCGTACGAGATATAGGTAGTAGGATATAGTATCTCTACTCCTGGATTCTCGTACGAGAGGCAGCAGACTTAACCCATGCCTTACATGCGTCGGTTTCCTTTAGAGCTTCGTATGGTTCCCAGGTGGGTTTTGCGTATCCAGTCCAGTGTACTAGTAATAGTCGTTTCTGCCCTCGTCCCATGCCTTTATATCTCTCTGCAGAGATTCGTTCAACGAACCAGAGGTCTCCCTGCTCCGTGTGGATAGCGGGTGGTTGCGCGTCGTCTGTAGACTGATAGGGAAGAGGATCCGTGGCTGCTGGTCGTACGAGGTCGACGTGGAAGACTGGATGAACACTAGGTGGTAGGTCAAGCCTTACGTTGTGTGGAGAGATAACCTCTAGTACCGTATACTTCGCATTTTTCCAGTCGAGCTTCTTGGAAGGACGATCCGTACGGATGTTCTTTAAGTTTAGCCATACCTTATCGCCGACCTGGTATCGTGGGGCGGCCTGTCTATGCCGGTTGGCTTGGTGCTCCGCTGCTTGCTGTGCCAGTGCCATTGCCGCTTGGGCCCATTCTACTCCTTTTTGAATAGTTCGTACAATGGCTTCCCCTTTCTGGATGGGGTTCTGTGCTTGCGTTTCTTCGATGTCTCGTACGTCTGCTTGTTCTGGGAATGGAGTCAGGTTGTAGCCATGGGCGAGGAAGAACGGGCTAACTCCGGTTGTAGCGGAGGTTCGTCCGTTAAGTGCTAGTTCCGTAACTGGTAGTAGTTTGGCCCAGTCGTTCTGCGCGTAGTTCGTGTAGATACGGAGGCATCCTTCTACGATATCGTTTGTACGCTCAGTGGCTCCATCCGTCTGTGGGTGAAAGGCTGTTGAGAGCCGACGTTGTATCTTTAGTATCTGGCAGATTCGTTCCCATGCCGCGGAGGTGAATTGGGGCCCTCGATCCGAGACAATTGCGGCCGGTAGCCCATGTAGACGGTATACTACTCGTACGAAGGCCCATGCGACTGCTTCGGTAGTAATTTCCGCCATGGCTTTAAGGAGGACTCCCTTAGTGAGCCGGTCAGTAATAACGAGGAGGTTCGTACACCCTTCGCTTTCCGGGAGTCCTGTGATAAAGTCCATCGAAAGTTCCTGCCACGGCCGGGCTGGAATTGGCAGCGGTTTCAGTAAGCCGTGTTTCTGTTCTCTCCAGGCTTTCGTACGGCTGCATACGTCGCAGTTTCGTAGGTATCGGCGGATATCGTTTGCCATACCTGGCCAGAAGTAAAGCCTTGCTAGGACCGCGTAGGTTTCTGTCCGCCCGGGGTGTCGTGTCATCGGGCTTTTATGTGCCGTCTCTATTAGCCTCGTACGAAGTTGTTCCGCTTGTGGAACCCATAGCCGTCTACGGAACCTGAGGAGGCCCGTTGTTGTCAGATCGCATTCACCAATAGAGACCTTGTAGGGAATCGATGGGGGGAAGCTTCGGGCATTATTTCGTACGCAGGCTTGGGCTTCCTGATAGATCGGATCTCGCTGAACTCCGAGATCCCAGCCATCGTCCGGGTACGGAGGTGGAGTAGTTGTAACCAACGTCGATGATTCTTTCTCTTGATGAGGCTGAACTTCTCGGCTAGCACCGGTCTGAGGAGACTCGTCAGCTTGATATAGCCGGGTTTTCTGGCCTTTATTATTCCTGGGGGTTGATTTCTCGGCAAGGCGCTTTGAGCGTCGTATGGGTAGTAGCCGCAGTGCGGCGACTGTTTGTGGATGCGGGCCGCCGTTTGCTTGGAGTAGTTGGAACGTACGAGAGCGGATTCTTGCGTCGTCTACGGAGCGCGGTAGGTCCTGCTCACGCCTAGAGAGGGCATCCGCTCTATCATTGTCTTGTCCAGGCCGGTATTGGAAGTGAAAGTCGAAACGACTAAGGAAGAGAGACCATCGTACGTGACGTTCGCTAAGTTTGCGTGGTTTCATAAAGTACTCGAGGTTCTTATGATCAGTAATAACCTTGAACCCTCGTACGGAACGGAGCTCTGCGTCCCATTCCTCGAAGCACTTAATAATCGCCAGGAGCTCCTTGTCGTAGATTTCGTAATTACATTCCGCGGGGTTCATTTTCTTAGAGAAGTAGGCGCATGGTCGGAGTAGTCCGTCTTCGTCGTACTGGGAAAGGACTCCCCCTATGCAGTAACCGGAGGAGTCGGCCTCTAATATTGTCGTACGATCCGGATCAAACGTAGCAAGGACGGGCTCCGTTGCGAACATCTTTTAAGGAGTTCGAAAGCTTCGTTGCACACGGCCGTCCACCTGAACTGGGTATCCTTCTGCGTGAGTTGTGTAAGAGGTCGTACGATGTCGGAGAACCCCTTAATAAAACGTCGATAGAAGTTCGCGAACCCTAGGAATCCTCGTACGCCTTTAACTGTAGACGGTGCTTGCCATTCCCGAATCGCCTGCACCTTCTTAGGGTCCATTTGGATACCTCGTCCGGCGGTAATAATGAATCCTAGGTAGATGGTACTCTGCTGTTCGAACTCGCATTTATCAATGTCCAGATAAAGGCCTGCTTCCTTAAGCTTATTGAGCACTCGTCGTACGTCTTCTCGATGCTGTTTCTTGCTCCCGTTTGTGTACACGAGTATATCATCGAGGTAGGCGGAGCAGAACTCGTCCAGGTACTCGCGTAGACACCAATTAATGTACTTCTGAAATGTACTTGGCGCATTCGCTAGGCCAAAGGGGGTAACAAGCCACTCGTATAGTCCATACCTCGTACGGAAGGCTGTCAGCCATTCTTGTCCTTCCGTAATACGGATCTTGTGGAAGGCCGCCGATACATCAAGCTTAGTAAACCACTTTGCCTTACTAATCTGGGAGAGTGTCTCATGGATAAGTGGTAGCGGGTAACGGTCCTTCTTAGTAATTGCGTTAAGGGCTCGGTAGTCTACGCAGAACCGGAGACCTCCGCCGGGCTTTCGTACGAAGATTACGGGCGCTGCTGCAGAGGAGTGGCTTACGCGGATAAAGCCCTTATCAAGTAGGTCCGTAAGCGTTTGTCGTAGGACCACAAGTTCTTCCTTTGTCATGTTGTATAGCGGACCCCATGGGGGTTGATGCTCAACTCCTTTGTCGTCCAAGGTCAGTTCAATCTTGTGATCGACTGCGGGACCCCGGTGGGGAGGTAGTTTTCCTGCTTCCTTAGGGGAGAATAGATGCAGGAAGTCCTGCAACCAGTCGGGGAGTTTCGTACGAGGATCCGTCTTGGTTTTCTTCTGTAAGGCTTTCTGAATGTCGGCCATCGTGACTGCAAAGACTTGTGTACGAGGTCCGCTTTTCTTCCGTTCTTTCTTCGACTTTTGGAAGTGGAGGTTCATTGCTGCTGCTGAGATTTCAGCAATATTGAGTTGGCGGGAAGCGTGTTGAAAACGATTTTTTAATCGTACGCCACTATCCTGTAGGTAGAGTCGTCCTCTCTTTAGCTCTAGCCTTGCGTTCTGTTTCTTAAGAAAGGGCGTTCCTAAGATGAGATCGTATTCCAATGTATCCGGTAGTACGTAG
The DNA here is from genome assembly GCA_029906385.1 of Neofusicoccum laricinum. Taxonomy (NCBI): domain Eukaryota; kingdom Fungi; phylum Ascomycota; class Dothideomycetes; order Botryosphaeriales; family Botryosphaeriaceae; genus Neofusicoccum; species Neofusicoccum laricinum. Next base: position 395,023 of record CP123724.1, read on the forward strand.
AAGTGGACTCCTTCTTCTTCGTATTCGTCGATGTCTATCCGTACGACTACGGCATCTGTAACTGTAATGTCGTCTCCTCCTATTCCGCTTGCCTGTCTGGGTCGGATCGGGATGGTGGTTAGTCCGGCCCTTCGTACGAGTCGTTCGTTAATGACTCCATAGCAGAGGCAGCCGGTGTCAATAAGCGTGCGAGCGCTTATTGTACGGTCGAGGATTGTATTCACGAGGAAGGGGTTATCGTGCATCGACTCGCGCTCGAAAATCTTCCAGTTCCGATACTGAATTGATTTTGTATCTATCCCTCGTACGCGACTTAGTCCGAGGGGTTGCGTTTCCCGATTCCTCGCCACTACTATCAGACAGTTCTTCTGCGGGGGTAGAGACGGCTGCCACTTTTGGTTTCGCACTAGTAGGACGGCGTGCTGGGCCCATGGGGCACTGTCGTACGTAGTGCGAGGGGTCTCCACAGCGGAGGCACTCATCCGACTCACGTCGTTTCTTCAAGACGTCCTCCGTAACCCAGCGGGCGGGCTTCCGTTTAGTCGTTAGGCGCTTCTTCCCACGTACGGGGTCGGCCCAAAGTGCGGCGACTTTAGCGTTCGACGGTTCCCAGTCCATTCCTTCTGGATCATCCCTAGCTTGGTAGTGGCTGCCCGAAGGATTCGCGTGTTGCCCCTTCTGGGCTTGGGCAAAGCGCTTTTGTTGGTCTTCGATTAAGCGGATACGCTGGCAGAATTCGTCGTACGTTGTCGGGGGGACGGTGCCAATTAGCCCTTGGTGTAATTTCGGGTTTAAGGCTGCTTCTAGGAACCCGATCTTTACGTTGTCCTGCCAACTCAGGCCGCCTGCTTCGACTAAGGTTTGGTCAAAGTCCGCAAGGAACGTACGGAGGCCTTGTTCCTTCTGTCGAACTCGATTGAGTTTGGCGAGGGCTTTAGTTTGAATGTCCGGGTCTCGGAAGGTCTTGGAAAGAGCGGTGAAGAAATCTTCCGTACGAAGCTCTTCCCCTGCGTTGTTCTTTGCCTCGATCCATGGTAGCAGTCTCTTCGCTGCTTTACCTTGGAGGCGGCTGTAGGCGTAGTAGACCTTCTCTTTCTCCGTACGATAGACCGCTTCGTCGACGATAAGCTTGGTACGTAGGTTGTGCTCGAACTGGGGGTACAGTGTAGGGTCGTCGCCGTTGAACCTCTCGACATCCGGGAAGCGGGCCTTCGCTGGGACCGTACGATATTCAGTACCCTCTGTCGTGTGTTGGGTAGGAGGTTCGGGCTCGGCTGTTGTACCGGCATCGTTGGTGCGGTTCGCAAGGAGATTTCGTACGGAGTCTTCCAGCGCTTGGTAGCGGTGTTAGTTCTGCTGCTCCGTATTGTTGAACTGTTCCGAAAGTCCTCGTACGAGATCCACTAAAGCGGAGAGGACGACTTGGGGGTCTTCGTTGTTCATGGTGCGTTGTATAGGAAGGACGCCTTCCTATAGTTAATAATGAGCAACTTCTAATGTTAGGAATCGATAGTGAATTTACATTCAGCTACGTTCTATTTACAAGAAGAAGTTGCTAAGGAGTGGAGAGAGCTGCGAGAAATGAGAGACTAAATAGTAGCGCGGCGAAACGATGTTCCTGAACTAGTACTGTGCGTACAAGTCCTTTGGACTCTAACACTAAGGAGTGTGGTTTATATACATGTAGGAGAGTGTCTACAATCTAATATTGATCTGTTTGATCTGTGTTGCCTCTTGGGCAGGAGCGTATGGATCAGACAGATCAATGTTGTCTTGATCTTATTGATCTGTCCCTTAATGCCTGAGGCATGCGGGATCAAAGGGATCAATTCCTTGGCATCACGGGATACACGTGACTCATGGTGGGTCTTCATAGCGCGTGTCTGCGCCCCGCTTGCTTCCTTTCCTACCCTATCCCGACTCTGTAAAGGCTGTGCCGTAACAAGCCGTCCCTCTCTTTAGCCTTACATTGTCCTGTTCTTTAGCCTCTTCTCACTTCTTAGTCCAATCTGTTTACTCCCTTTACTACCCTTACATCTCTTGTGGTGGGTTCGATGTGTAAGCCTCCCCATGTTCATCTTGGAACCGCCCGGTTCTTTGTAGGAACTGAATGGCTGCCTTGACTACTGCATAATTAGGCTTCCACTTCTCCTTTGGACCATCTACTGGTTTCCCAGTGTGCCGGTCCTCCCATCCGCTCCATCCACCTAATAAAAAGGAAACATCCCCCCATCTCTTCCCTGCTGCGACCACGAGTTCTCGTCTAAGGTTACGCCACTGCGGGCACTCTAGTAGTACATGTTTGATTGTCTCCTGGCTCATGCCACACTGGCACTTATCTGACTCCTCTCGCCCTATTCTGTAGAGGTAAGGCTTGAGTCGGCAGTGGTTTGAGCGGTACTGAATCAGGACTGCTGCCTGCTCCGAGTCCAGTCTGTTATAGAGGTTGATAGTGTGTTTACCTGGAGCAGCACCATCCAGCTCCCACGTGTATCTTCCGTACCTCTTTCTCTGCTTTGTCTTTTCCTTCTCTTCCTCTTGTACCTTTACCAGCACCGCCTGCGTGACCGTTTTGACCAGCCTCCGGCGGTCCTGGGAGTCTCGCTCCGGTCTCTGGCCTGGTTTGACTGCCCTCTTTGCTGCTCTGTCTGCTGCCTCATTCCCCTTCACCCCTGAGTGGGCTGGCACCCAGATGAGCCAGGGGGTAACACCTCGGGCTATAATCTTATCCATCACCTTGTAGATGTCTTGTAAGATGTACTGCCCCTCTGTTTGAGTGTCAGTCTGGATTGCCTTCAGTGCCTTCTGGCTGTCTGTGACCAGAAAAACGTTTCTTCTCCCTTTTCTCTCTGTGCCCAGGTTTTCCAGCCCTGCTAGTATTGCAAGAAGCTCGGTAGCAAGGACTGAAAAGGACTTGGCTCTTGCCACTGTCTCTTGGAGGATTGTCACTGGCTGGTGTGTATTTACCATACGGACCACACCAATGCTGCACACCCCTTCTCTTACTGCGCCGTCAACATAGACTGTACTTGACTGCGGTAGCTGCTGCACTTTTCTCTTTGCCTGTCCCTTCTCTTCAATCTGGATCCGCGTTCCAGCCAGCGCTGCCCATGGGGGACGGCTCCAAGGCAGGATTGTCTCCATCTGGGGGGCCTTCTCTGGTCTGGCCAGTTCTGCAAATTCGTTCCATGTGTGCTGCAAGGGACTCTGCCACCTTCCACCTTGTGACCTGAGTGCCTTTACACACCTGGCTGCTGGATTCGCCTCTGGGAGACTAAGGAGTCCAACGAGGTGCTTGCCCACCTTCCTCTTCAGTCTGGATTCCACCGAGCACAAACCAGCTTCCGCTTCCAGTACTGGTAGCGCCACTGTTTTAAACGCTCTGGTGATCACCTGGGCTCCTAGTCGCTGGATCCTTTCAAGCATGCCGAGCAGTTTGCTTGTACCCAACCGGCCTGGCCCGTACCAGCATGAGGCAGCGTAGTCAGTTATAGGGACAACTATGGTAATGAAGAGTTGCCTCATTGCCCTTGGCCGTACCCCTTTTAACCGCTTTATTGCTAGACACTGCTTCATTGCCTTTGTTGTAGCTCTCGCCACATGGTCCTTCATCTGCATCTTCTTGTCTAGTAGCACACCAAGGATCTTGACAGTATCGCTTGGCTGGATTTCCTGGCTTTGAAAGGTAAGGGCCTGGGTTGGGACGTCATCCTTTATTGGATTCCGCGTGAAGTGGATCAGCTTGGTTTTCTCCGCTTCAAAGGTGACCCCGCTTTTACGTGCCCAGGCCTCTACCTTTGGTATGAACTTTTCCTGGAGGGTCTTGACGTTGGTGCTTACACAGGGCCCAGTTACCCAGGCTGTATAGTCATCTACAAAGCCTAGAGTGCCTTGCTCCTTGTTGATTGGCCCTTCTACCAGTCCTGCATTGTACAGGATGTATAGGATTGGTGATAGTGGTGAGCCTTGGGGTACTCCTGGGTGTTCGATGTCTTGCAGAGGCGAACAGTGCCCATTTACCATCACACATCCTTTTCTCTCTGAACAGAAGCTGTCCACCCACCGGATAATGTTTTTAGGTAGCCGCCTCTCCCGTAGTCTCTGCAGCAGTACCTCTTTACTCACACCATTATAGGCGCCTTGAACATCAAACGTGACTAGGGAGAGAACGCGTTGTCCTCTCCACGCCTCGTAAATCTTTTCCACAAGGATGTTGAGTGCTTGCTCACAGGATCGTTTGCGCCGGGCGCCAAAGTGATTCTTTGGGAGTAGCTGGTGCTCCTCTGCTAGGTATGACACCCGCCTTGCTATAACTGTCTCAAGCCCTTTGCTAATTGTTGCTAGCAGTGAGATTGGCCTGTACGCTTTAGGCATTGTGTAGTCCCTGCCCGGCTTCCGTAGTGGGATGATCTTAGCTATTCTCCACTTGGCTGGCAGATGACCTAGCCGTAGCGATGCCTCGTAGAGGTTGGTGATATGGTCACCTGCCACCTGCCAGATTTCTTTCCATACCCGGGCTGGGAGCTCGTCTGTGCCTGGTGCTTTGTCCGGGTTTGCCAGCATGATTGCCCTCTCCACCTCAGGCTTCTCAATTGGCGGGACTTTTAGCTGCTTCTGGCGTTGTGGATCCGTTTGTTCTTCCGGCTCTGGCTGCTTAGGAAAGAAGGTGTCTAGTAATAGGCTTGCCTTTTCCTCCTCTGTTGTTGCAGCTCTATCATCCTTTACCAACGTGGGTATCTTTCCAGTGGAGGACTCCACCCGTGTAAAGCTGTTAGCCTTCCACACGTTGGCAGGATCATCGAGGAACTCCCTCCAGTGCGCTCGCTTCTGGGCTTTGATTTCCTGTAGGTAGAGGGCCCTAGCGGTCGCCAGCTTCCCTGCTACTAGGCGGAGATCTACTTCTTGTTCATTTCCTTGCCTTCTTAGTGCTGTGTAGTGGTTTCGAAGCGTAGACACGCTTTGGCGAAGCGTTGTAAGCTTATCGGTCCACCATCGCTTTGCGTATGGTAATGGTTTAGCCCGAGGTGTTCTTGCCTCTACTACCTCCTGTACTATCCGAACAAGTTGGTCTGCTTCTTTCTCCAGGGTCTCCTTGTCTTTAATCCTTACTGGTGGAAGAAGGGTAGAGCGGAGGTCTCTGTTTACCAGATCCCAGTTGGTTTTCCGAAAAAGTAGCCGTCCCTTCTTCTCTTCCGCCCGTGTGACTGATAGGTCAAAGCAGGTCTCAATTGCGCGGTGGTCGGAGCCATGGTCGGTTTGGTGTATCCTGCAGAACTCTTGTCTTTCTGCTAGGAACTCGGATGCAAGTATAAGGTCGATGGTGGACCTTACTCTTCCATTTTGATGCTCCCAGGTGATTGTGCCTGGCCGGAGTAAGGACTGCAGCCCTCGCTTCTGTATGAGCCTAATCACCTCACTTGCTTCTCCCTGGCGTGCCTCATGGGCAACCGCATCTCCTCCCCAGAGCTGGTCATGTCGGTTTAGGTCTCCTGCAATGATAGTTTCTAGCTCTTTTCCTTCCTGCTGTTCCGTTTCTTGTATGGCCTGGTCAATGAGTCTAACTCTCTCTGCAAGAGTACTGGCATCATTATAGACCGTTCTACCTTCCCTGGGTATATATGCTGAGAATAATAGTATTGGCTTTCCTCCTGCCTGTAACAGGACTGCTGCAACATCTGGCGATTCCACTGGTACCACCTGAGCTTTGATCCGGTTATCTACCCAGATCATTGCTCGGAATCTGTGCCGTGTGTGTCCTTCTCTGTGTACTGTTGGGGTCACAGGTGTTCATCTCTCAAGTCATGTCAACTTCATGAGGGGTAAAGCGCTACGTAATTTCTTCGCCGGGTAGCTTCCAAGACAAGTGGTCAACTACGGGTACATATAGCCCCTTAGTGGGGTTTCTCTTCACTTCTAGAGCCTCTCGGATTTTTCTATGCAAGCGACGGTTGTTCCTGGGGTTTCTGTGTTCCTGAGTTACTTCGTCACTTCTCAACCTTGAAGCTGACTGCATGGACTTTCCCTTTTCGGTCGGACAACCCTGTCCAGATCCTTGGCTGATAGATCTTGTACATAAGCTGGGATTTGAAGTATGAAAGATGTTCAAGGTGCTACAAGCCTAAATTCCGATCTGCAGATCCACGTGGTGGTCGCGATATTCTGACAAACGTGGCGGCGGGTGCCTGAGCCGGTGGGATGCTGCTGGCACACTAATCGAGCACTAATGGTAGTAAAATAGAGTTTATTCGAGGGTGGATTCACCGCTTCCGAGGCGTGGTCATATTCTATAGCCGAGGATGACTTGCGGATTGTTAACAGCGAAGGGCATACTCTTCTCGTAATGTTTTGCTGCCGAGAGCCGTGTAGTGCTAAGCGTTGACAGCTGTTGCTAGCTGTTGCGCAAAGCGCAAGGATGGTCTGCGAATCATAGCCATGCTGTGGGCAAATCAGACCACACTCATGACAACGCCCGGCGTTTTGAATCGAGCATGTGTGGTGATCCCTACCGCGTCGACACTACGGTCATCTATATACGAGCGGAATGCTCCGTTGTCAAACTACGGAATGGGGCGGAAACACAAAAAGCCAAGAGCAGACGTGTAACGGGCGGCTATCGTAGTGTAGATAGCGTATGGCGGGGGACGACTGTGCGGAGGGTCGTGCGGCCGGCAGCCGCATCAGTAGTAGGTTCCAGCACGGAAACGGCCGCTAAAATTTAGAGATACATAGACATCTGGTGCAGCATCACTAAACCTCCAATTCGTGCCTACGAACAACGTGCACGCTCCATGTTGGAGTGTGCGGTTGCTGGGCAGTCACTTAGATGGTGCGGCGCGCAGAATTCATCATATCCAATGACAACATACATACATGTGGGTGCGAGGAAAATAGCGCAACGTCTCACTTGTGCTGGAAGTTCGCAGGGCGCTTCTCCAAGAATGCCGTCATCCCCTCCTTGCAGTCGTGAGTGGAGAAGGACGCATAGTACAGGTTCTTTTCCTGGTCCATGCCAGCAGACAGCGGGTTCTCGGAGGCTGGCGGCAGGGGTCGCGGTCAGTCAATGTCCGCAGTGGAGGCGGAGGAAGCTCACCGTTGAGGACGGCGCGTTTCGCCAACCTGGCGGCGGCGGCGGACATGGATGCGATGCGGGTGGCCAGCAGCAGGGCCTCGTCCAGCACGCGGTCGGCAGGGAAGGTCCGGTTGACCAGGCCAAGGCGCTCGAAGTCGCGGGCGGTGGCAGAGGCTCCGGTCAGGATGAACTCCATGGCCTGTTGCAGGTGGGGTCAGCGACATGCGGCAGCAGGTGAGGCCACGGCAACACCCACCCGGTGCTTGCCCAGCAGGCGGGCAAGGTACTGAGTGCCGCCGGCGCCCGGTATGGTGCCGATTTTGATTTCGGGCAGGCCAAACAGAGCGTTGTCGGCAGCATAGATGATGTCACTCTGCGCTTCGGTTAGTCGTTGCCGCCTGCCGCCTGCCGCACGCGGACTGCAACTCCACCGCTCTGCGACTCCAGACTCGCCCACTCACCAGCAGCGCAACCTCAAACCCGCCGCCCAGCTGTCGCCCGCCGTTAGCTGCGCGCCCCGTCCATGCTGCCGCACACGCACACGTACCGCAAAGCCCACGACGGCCGCAATGACCGGCTTGCTGAAGGCCGCGAAGGCGTCGGTCAGGTCGCGGAGGAACTTCCGTTCGTGCGCGTCGGCCTCTGAGATCTGGACCAGCTCCTTGAGATCCACGCCCGCTGCGCCCGCTCAGCATGGGTCCCTCGGAACAAACTGCTGCCTCTCGTCCACCTACCGGAAAAGGGCCCGCCTGGCGATCCGGTGATGACCGCCACCCGCACCTGGTCGTTCTGATCGAGCCTGAAGAGCTGGGAAACAAGGTCGTCGATCATCGCCTGCGAGAGGGCGTTGCGCTTGCTGGGCCGGTTGAACTCGATCAGCGCCACCCCGTCGTCCCTGGCCGTCACCCGCAGGAGCATCTCTGCAGCCGTCGCCGTCTCGGTGGCCATGGTGGAAGATGCCCGTCTCGTTGAAGCAGGCCGTCCGGTGGTGTGCAAGAGCCGGCGTACTGGCCAGTTCGCACAGCTATAAGGAGCACCCGCTGCTCCACTAATCATCTGCGCGGGCGAGCGCGGGCAGCCATATTTAGTCGGCTGCTGATGCCGGAGCAGTCCTAGCGTCGCCAGACACTGACTCGCGGTGTGCCCGTGAAACGGCCTTGGCGCCTGCAGCCACGAGAGCCGTTTCATCCACCGGCGTGCGTGTCGCCTGCATCAGGCGCTCCGCTCATTTGCAGGCGCGAGGGTCCAGCTCAGCCCGGCGACAGCGCCCGCCCTGGAAACCGCCGCGCCTCCCTGCCCCCCCCGAGCTCCTCCTAGCTCCCGCCTTGGGCACTCGCTCCGGCCGGTGCCTGCAGCCACCCTGCCCTGCATCCCCGGACCGCGACTCCGCCCCCCAGCAATGATCCGATCTCTCGGCTCCGTCCGATCACCGGCCAGCCACCGGCCCGATCACTACGCGCTCCATGCCCCCCACGCCTCCTCCTGCCTGCCCTGCGATGTCGCTTTGGCGAGCCTCATGGGACGTCGATCAGGTCCCATGTGTTTGATTGAGTAGTGGGTCTGCCTGCTCCCCCCTGCCACAGAGCTCGGTTTGCGCCCCCGTACAGGCCTTCGCCTGCTGATCATGCAGCAACACAGCTCCTGCCGCATCCAGGCTAGCACCCACCGCCAGTGTGTTGCTCACGCTCTGGCTTCCTTGAAATCTTGTCAATGGTGCCATTCTACTACACCGTTGCCGCCGTCGTCCAGTCGTCGTTGCGATCAAGAGCAATGACGTATACGAGCATGCCTTACCGGACAAGGCAGCTCCGCCGGCACACGTTGACCAAAACCGCATCTCCAAGCCCAGAGCCCTGCGCCGTTTCCTTGAGTGGTTAGGCGCCGCTCCCGTCACTCCGTCGACGCCCGCACAGCCCCAGTGTAAAACACTCCGGAGCCATCGAGACCGCCAGCCCTGCTTCCGCTTCCGTGATACGCCGGTCCGTCACTGGAGCTTTGTGCGGATTGGCTTGTCAATATTTCTCTTTCCGGCTAGTCCGTCTGGAACAGCTCGGTTCCTTGCTACCCTTACGCACGAGGCCTCCTGGCTGTTTGATATCGACTCGTAGGTTGCGCGATGCAGCGCCTGCTCATCCTTGCATTTGCTGTCGTATCTAATGCACAACCCCAATTCCATGTCACTCGTACCATCCATCACATCCGGTAAATCTGCCGATGGGCTCTGTGCTGCTGTACCTCAGCATCCGGCTACCGGTCCTCAATATATATCTCCGTGCACTGTGCCCGTTTGTTTCGCCCTCATCGCTTTCGTTCCCTCTTCCCCTCTTCCCATATGCCCCCTATATACCCTATTAATACCTTCACAATGGAGCCGGCCTTCCAGAACCTCGAAAGCCTTCCCTACCACGATCGCAGGCAGTTCATTGAGTTTGGCCGTGGGCGAAACAAACCTCGACCATTCACTCTCGTCCACAAGGCATTCGAGCACATTGCAGACATCGAGCCAGCTCTCGTGGCAGCCAGCCACAATGGCAGCACCATCACCTACGGCGAGCTTGAGCAGCAGGCCAACCAGCTCAGCAACAGCCTCATCCAGTCTGGCCTGCAGCCTCGGGAGCGTGTCTGTATTGTTGTTCAGCGCTCCATCCCCATGCTCGTAGCCATCCTTGCTGTTCTCAAGTCTGGCTGCCAGTATGTCCCTATTGATGGTGGAGTTGTCACTGAAGAGATGCTGGCCCACATCTTCTCCGACACCCAAGCCCCTGTAATCCTCTGCTTAGCGAAGTTCGAGGACAAGGTCAAGCGAAACACAGCATCGACCCAGCACATCCACGTGTTGGATGCCGTAGAGACGGAAAATTATTCGGCTGAGCGCCCAGACGCGGATGTCACTGAGAAGGATGGTGCTTACATCATCTACACTTCAGGTAAGCTGCTGTCTTTGGTCCATGAATACTCGCGCTAACAAGACTTAGGAACTACTGGCATGCCGAAAGGTGTCGATGTGGCTCACGGGAATGTCACCAATACTCTGTGTCTTTCTCCTGCTGACCTGGACATCGTCCCGGGTTCCAAAGTTTCACAGGTGTTGAACATCTCCTTCGATATGGGTGAGTTGCCAACATTGGACCATCAGAGATCTGTGCTGACCGCGAGAAGCGGCGTGGGAAATTCTTGGTTGTCTGATGAACGGTGGAACATTGATCCTACGGACGTCAGACTGGACCGCAGCTCTTCGTGAGGTAAACTACGTGCATACTGCGCCATTTGATTTGATTAGCTGATATTTTGTAGGCTGACACCTTCATCGGAACACCGTCCATTTTGGGCAAGTACAGAAAGGCAGATTACCCCAATCTAAAGACCGTAGCCGTTGGGGGAGAGCGCTGCCCTCAGTCGTAAGTTATTCACTTACTCGAGTACGCCTGAGCACACCTGGAGCTAACAAGTACTAGGCTGGCCGATGAGTGGGCAGTGGACACCACCTTTGTGAACATCTGTGGCCCAACGGAAATCACCATTCTCAACACTGCTCACATCCACAAGCCGGGACAGGAACTCAGCATCGGAAAGCCTATCCCAAACACAACCGTCTACATCCTGAACGAAGATGAGCAGCCCGTTGCAATCGGTGAAGTTGGTGCCATGTGGGTGGGCGGGAAGGGAGTGACCCGTGGTTATCTGAACCTTCCGGAGCTGACAGCATCTCGATTCAAACCGGATGCATTCAAAAAGGATGGCAGCATGATGTTCAATACCGGCGACCTCGTCAGATGGCGAAAAGACGGTTCCCTGGACATCCTTGGACGTGCAGATGATCAAGTCAAGATCAAGGGCTTCCGCGTGGAGCTTGACGGCGTTGCTTCTGTGATCGAGGTAAGGTTTTCCAACTCAAGACTGCGGTCCAGTGCTGACTTGTGTAGAAATTTTACGGGGTTGAAAAGGCATGTGCCATCCTAATCGACGGCGCCCTCTGGGCCTTTTACTCCACTCACTCCGAGGTTGACGGGGCAGCCTTGACTCAGCACACGGAGAAATCTCTTCCGTACTATGCCGTCCCGACGAAATGGATCTCAGTGGCCAGAATGCCCCTGACATCCAACGGCAAGGTTGACAAGCGATGCCTGAAGGGCATGGCTGCCCAAAGCTCCCCGGCCCAGCCTCCCGAGACTCCGCCAGAGACTCCGCCCGAGTCTCTGAGGCTGGATACGCCACCCGCGTCTTTGCATTTCGCAGATTCCAAGGATCCAGAGAAGGGAGTCGTGGTCGTCTCGTCTATTCCGTCATCCTCCACGGGTTCTTTGAAGGAGAAGGAGATCGAGGAAGATTTCACCCTCCCGGAGAAGAATGGGTTCCACGGCGAACGCTGGCTCCGTCATCGGTTCTTCTCGCTGTACAGAAGGTTCTTCTCCGTTGTTTGGATTGCGAATATCGTACCGGTTATTGTCCTCGCTTCCGGATACTGGAAAACGCACACTTTCCGCCTCGAGAGCATGACGACGGCTACCGCAGCGAACCTAACGTTTGCCATTCTAATGCGCCAAGAGTACGTCATCAATGCTTTGTTCAACCTCGCTACCGCAGTTCCTACCTGGATGCCTCTGGCGATTCGGCGGCAATGTGCCCGTGTCTTCCATATCGGCGGACTGCACAGTGGCTGCGCAGTCATGGCCACGATCTGGTTCACAGCGTTCATCATCGCGGCTACCAGATACTACGCCATTGGCGATCCCGAGGTTCCAATCAGTCTTGCGGCTCTCGTTGTGAGCTATCTCGTGGTCCTGCTCCTGCTCGGCATGATCGTCATGGCCTACCCTGCCATTCGCGCCAAGTACCACGACCACTTCGAGCTCGTGCATCGTTTTGCCGGCTGGACTGCGCTTGCGTTGATTTGGGTCCAGACCATTCTCACGGTCGACTCCCTCCGCGGTGGGGTCCCGCTTGGACAGGCGCTGGCTTCGAGCGCTGGCTTCTGGCTCATTGTGGTGATCACGATCAGCATTGTCCTGCCATGGGCGCGTCTCCGGAAGGTCAAGGTGCGGTCGGAGAAGCTGTCTGACCACGCGATTCGGCTTCACTTCGACTACACGGACACGTATCCCGGAACGGCGGTTCGGCTGTCGGAGCGGCCTCTGGTCGAATGGCACGCGTTTGCGACCATCAGCGAGCCGGGCAAGAAGGGGTTCTCGCTTGTTGTTTCAAATGCTGGCGACTGGACCAAGCGCCAGATCGAGCGCTGCCCCACCGAAATCTGGGTCCGCGGCATCCCCGCCTGCGGCGTTCTGCGCATTGCCCCCCTATTCAAAGGCATCGTATTGGTCGCCACGGGCTCTGGAATCGGGCCCTGCCTGCCGGTGATTATGGCGAAACGCGTCCCCTGCCGCATCTTCTGGTCCACGCCCCACCCGGAGCAGACGTTTGGCAAGGAGATTGTGAAGGAGGTTTACGACACGGACCCCAACGCCGTGGTCCACAACACGAGGACCATGGGCAAGCCCGATATGGTGGCCATTTCGTATCGCCTGTACAAGGAGCTGGGGGCCGAGGCCGTTTGCATCATCTCCAATAAGAAATTGACCCAGAAGGTCGTCTATGCGATGGAGAGTCGCGGCATTCCCGCCTACGGCGCAATTTGGGATTCTTAAAGCGGTTGGTCATGGTATAGCTGGCGCGTTCTATAGCGACATTCGGTCTTTGTTTTTGCTTGTGCTGCCATTTCGCTTGCTCTCGTGCATTTAAGCGCCGCCAATGGCCTCGCGTGCACCGTCGCTCACGCCCGCCATGCTGACTTTAGCCCCCGTGAACAAGAACATGCTTATTTTAGCTTTCCTTGCGTACGTAACTTGTCTTTCCGGCTGTCCAATGCCCAACTCTGCAACGAGAAGTACACCCGGCGCGCTGTAGTTGCTGCGCACCCATGTTCGGCCTCGCCCGTCCTTGTGACCACATCTCTTGTCTCCGACCTCGGCAACGACAAGCAAAACACAGCAGCGATCGCAAGCAACCAAGGCTTGGCGGTGGTGATTGATTGCAGACTTGGCAATGCCCACTGACACAGAGCTCCACAGTTCCATCAAGAATCCAGAAGACCCCGGTCTTGCGCCTCATCGCAGCCCTCGGTGGATGCTTCAAAGTGTTGTCAGCCGACGGACCGGGAGGACGCGAGCAAGGTCCAGCGCCTCTCGCAGCGGAGAAAAACAACGGGGTGGACGGGAAACATGTGAAAGAGTCGTTCCCCAAACGCAGGACCCCGGCTCGTCACTCCGTCATAGTCGTACCACCCAGCGGCAGCCGCTATCAACAACACCGCTGCACGACCTAATTTCTTTTACTTCGCGGTTTGCACGTCTGCTCAGCCAGGGCGGAGACGTAGGGCAAGGCCTGGCCGGCCCGGGATGATCGACGCGGGCGGCGCAGGAACGACCGCTGTCGAACTAGCGCCCACCCGCCCACGCATCCCACCGGCTGTGGCGCTGGAGGCCACTCCGTGCCGCCGCTCACGTAAGTGATGACAAAAGGGCCAAACCCGCAAACACCTGCCACCAAGTACTCCGTACCTGCTCGAGTCGAAGCTATAGCGCGCAGCCCTTGCTCGGAGCGGAAGGTGCCCCTCGTCGTCGCGCGCGTTTCCGATCATCGGGGCCCGGAAGCTCGCTCTCCGCGTCATATTCCCAACCAGGTTTTCTCTGTTGTCTCGCGCCGTTGTGTCCGATTCGATCTGCGGGCTTTTCTTCCTGGGGGGGGCGGTGGTTGTTTTTGCTTGGCGCGGTGGCTGGGAGAGCGGAGCGGCGGTGGGGCGGGAGGGAGCTCCGCATTTCCTGCGATTGCGGAGCTTGTTGCATATCACCGGCTGGATGCATGGAGCAGGCGGACTTGTGTGCTCTGAAAGGTCAGTCAAGTGGCGCTTGATGTAGGAGGGCTTGGGGAGCGCAGGCGGAGAAAGCGTCCGACTTCTCCAAACGAATGAGGCTACTGGAAGCGATGGAGCCTTTTCTCGGTGCCTCGACTTCTATTGGAGCGTCGGGCTGTCTACAGCATCGTTGTATGAAGGTGTGTGGGATTCTGTGGTGAAGATGCATGTGACCCCGCAAACTGCACTTGAGCCGATTGCTGAACTGATGCTGCAACTGATTTGCCGTAAATCCGTGACATCGGTATCTGTTCTCTGGCTTGACGGCGCAACAGAGCATTTGTACAAAGCACTCCGACACGCAGTTTGAAGGGTTCTTGCGTCGGGCTGAGTTTGATTTTGTTATTGTTCCGTACGGATTCATAGCTGTGCTGCTCTGCTGGCCGTGAGGGATCTCGACTCGTGCAGCGTTTCTTCTCGTACAAGCATTCAGCGCTTCGGTCAATAATATCTTGGCTGAGACTTGTATCATAGGATCAGCCTTCCACTTCGCTCTCAAGTTCAAGTAGCTTGTAGTGTTCGTTTTAGAAAGGGGCTTGGGGTAATATCGGTGAAGACTTAAAAGTATTCAACTATTCGGAAGCAGTGCACAACGTCAACAGTGGGGTCGAAACATCACGAACAACCCGTAGTTTTACGGAATAGAATCCTTCCCTGCTAAATGTATAAATTTTTAACTGCTCAAGACTTTACCATAACACTTCCTGTGTTCTCTGTTAAATTCTTCGGGTCCGACCAATCCACAATACTTCCAGCAACTTCCTGGGGCCTCTCAATCATTACTAAATGCCGCAATCCAGATTCTCCGTTGTGACATCTGATAAATGTCCTGATCCTTCTGCATCCTGCGTCAACACGGGCGGATTTATTGGAACGTGTTCACCTCCGGTGTAAATCACTGGAACCTGTACGAATCCCGCTTTTTTCGGAAATTTTTTTCAATCTGGGAGTTGCAACTCTCAACATAGCCTAGATACCACACGAAAATAGCATCTGGCCACTACCTGGAAAGTTGGCTAGAGCGCTCTGTCGGAATCACACACCGTGAGATCGTGGTCCAAGCGGCAGCCTTCCGTCTCCGGGGCTATGGTCCATAGGCCGACAGTCTTTTCTTAGCCGCCCATGACGAGTTCAACTCTTGACCCTGACCAAGCTCGCGAGAAATCCGTACAGGTAGCAGGCCAGGTTTTCATGGAGTTTCCATACAAGATTACGCGATTGGAACACTCTACAAGTCGGGAAACGTTCGAGAAGGGCGGTGCTGAGTTGTGTCGAGGGAATGCTGTTGGCCGTGCTTGTGACACCTCGTCTAACAGCACTTTACATTTTCCTATCAATTACCTTTGCTCGCTTGCGTCGGTTTGCGAATGGTGCTCCGCATTACGCCAGGAGCAAGGCTTGTCGGATTTTCAGAGAAACGAGCTGTCATATCTGCTCTCGTTCCGACCCCGAGTATTGGTATCTGCTGGTATCTCGAAGCCAGCTAATCCGAACGAGCTTTTTGTGGGGGTAATTTGTACCTTCCTTTCGCAGTGGTCTAGACGATGGGCCAGACTGTCGCGACATGGGGGCTCTCCACAGTGGGTCAGTGGTGTCCAGATGTGGAAGCGCATTGCGGCGTATTGCGGCGTAGTCATTCGGGATTTTAAACCGACGTGCCGCCTCGCCTCTCTTTCAGATTTGTGGCACGAAAAGCAAAAACATGGCTGCTTCAAACCTCAATGCCGGCGAGGCGGTGAGTACATATGCACGGAGATGGTGAAACAATCTCTTACTTTAAGCCAGGAGAACTTCCCGGACAGTGAATCCGTTTGGACCAGCGATGCGTACGTACCAGATCCGATGGTCTCCTGCTGGCAAAAAAAATCTGTCTAATTGCGCATCGGCAACTCAGTGCGAGCAGTCTGTTCTCCCTGGAATCATGGGTTGAGCAAAACAGATTGGAAGTAGGAAAACCTGTCGTTACGATCAAAGATAGGGAGACCAAATCTGTCTGTAGAATGGCCGGCGGTATCACTCCTTCAAAGACGGGGCTTATCTGTTGGTATGAAAATTGTTACCGTCACAGATGGTGGTGCTAAAGTGTTGCATGCAGCCAAACGACGACCGCGAGCTCGACAGACTGGAAATGCATCATCACATCAGTCTTTTGATGCTCGACGACAAACTGAGTCTTGCACCAATCGACAAGCCGCACCGTGTCTTGGACGTTGGGACAGGAACAGGTATCTGGGCGATTGACTTTGCGGATGCGCATCCAGAATCAGCCGTGGTGGGCACAGATCTTTCACCAGTGCAACCGAGATGGTAACGATGCTGCCGCCATGCGAGCGACCATTCTGACGAGCCATCAGGGTTCCACCAAACCTGGAGTTCCAGATCGATGATGCGGAGGACACGTGGTCATTCAGTGGAAAGTTCGACTACATCCACATTCGATCTCTGGCAGGAGCAGTGAGTGATTGGAAGCGGCTCTTTGCCCAAGCGTACGAGTATCTCAAGCCAGGTGGGTGGGTTGAGGTGCAGGAGCACGAGGCTCTGTACCAGTCCGAGAGGGGCTTGATGAACAAGGCGCCCGCCATCAATGAATGGGCCAAGAACCTCCATGAAGCAGCGGAGAAGATCGGGAAGCCGTTCCTGTGTCTGCATACTCTGGAAGAGAAGCTGAAAGAAGTTGGATTTGCTGAAGTCAAGCAGTCCATCCTCAAGGTGGGTCGGGAAGAACACCGGAGGAGCGGTTGCAAGGCTGACGTGGGCAGTGCCCTCATGGCCCATGGATGGAAGACCGGCGGCAGAAGGTGGTGGGGATCTACCAGCGCGAGCACATGATGGAAGCGGCGGCCTCGTACGGGACCGCTCACTTCACGCGGGTGCTCGGGTGGCGGCTGGAGGAGTACCAAGTGCTCGCAGGCCGCGTGCGCAGGGAAATGCGGGACGACAGCCTGCATCTGTACTCAAAGTTGTAAGTGCACTGTGCACAGCCCGAGGCGCCTCTGCTGACGTGTGGTTTTCTCGTCCGAAGCTATGTCCTGTACGGGCAGAAGCCTGCGGAGTAGGGCCTTTCCTTGTCTTTTCCGGGGGGTGTCGGGACGGGTCGGCCGCGGTGGTGGTTGAAACTGTGTTCCAGGGTCGCCGATGTGATAGTGTCTGCGTGTCCATGTATGCTTCGGAAAGTCGTGGGCCGCTTGGACGGCAGCGTTGTGGCGGTTGGTGCTGTGCACACGTGCGGGTCAGCGAGGCGCGGCCACGTCTTCCATCGCCGGGTATGCGCTCGGCGCGCCCGTCGCGGTTCACCCCGCACTCAGCGCGCCATCAGCAGCAAGCAAGCCACCACATCACTGGTGTCATGGGCGCCCTCTTTTCAGCCCTCCGCAACGCGTGCAAAACGCTCGCTGCCGCCGTCAAGGCGTTCGCTGCTCTCCACGCCGGCTTCCTGGCCGTGCTCGCCCGCGCCTCGCAGGATCCGGGCCTCCCCGCGCCGTCCCCGACGCACCCCACCTGGCTGGACGACCCACCCTTCCCGGAGCTGGTCGATGCCAGGTCAGCCAAATTCCCCGAGTCGGCTGACGTCGCCATAATCGGCAGCGGCATCACTGCCGCTGCTGTCGCCCGCACGCTTCTCCTGGAAGCCCAGCGCAAGAAGGCGCCGCTGGGGAGGGTGGTGGTGCTGGAAGCAAGGCAGCTGGCGAGCGGCGCCACCGGTCGCAACGGCGGCCATATCAAGCCTGCATCCTACGCCGACTACGGCCTGCTGAAGAAGAGGTTTGGGCCCGGCCGAGCTGCTGCCATCGTCCGGTTCCAGCGCCAGCATCTCCAGCGCATTCCCGACCTGTGCCGCGCCGATCACATTGGTATTGCCGAGTGCCGCCACGTCGAGACCGTCGACCTCTTCATGGACAGCCCGGCGTTTGAAAAGCACTCGAGGCAGGTTGAAGAGCTCAGCAGCATTGTGCCCGAAGCGATACACACCGTCAGCGACAGCAAAGAAGCCCAGGACGTGAGTCGCTTGCCCGCAGCGCAGACACAACACTCACATTCTCTCAGAAATTCCACGTCGGCGAGCAGGTTGCCGGCGCAATCTCTTACGCCGCCGGCGCTCTGTGGCCATACAGATTCGTCTCCTCCGTGTGGAAGTCTCTTGTCACTCAGTTTCCCTCGATCCTGTCGATAGAGACCACTACCCCGGTCAAATCCATCTCCTCGACCGACTCCGATTTGCACCCATTCCAACTCCACACCCCGCGAGGCATCCTGAAATCTCGACATGTCGTGCACGCAACCAACGCCTTCACAGGCCATCTCGTCCCCGGTCTTCGGGAGAAGATGACCGGCTTGCGTGCTCACATGTCTGCCCAGCGGCCCGGTTCTTCCTTCCAATCCGACAGCAAGGGAGAACGCTCATGGTCCATCATGTACGGCTCGGGCTTTGACTACATGACGCAGCACCCATCGCCGTCTCCAGGCCCCGGCGGAGACATCATGATCGGAGGCGGGTTCTTTCGATCTGAGAAGCAAGGGCTGGATCAGATGGGGGTGTGGGATGACAGCAAGATCGATGCCTTGACGGCAACCCATCTCAACGGCATTCTCCCTACCGTATTCTCCCCGCACTGGGGTGCCGATGCCCACGAGGGGAGGCTCAAAAAAATGTGGAGCGGCACCATCTGCTTCACGGCTGACGGCGTTCCCTTTGTCGGACGCCTTGACCCGCGCTTGACCGGTCGGCGCGTCAATGCCTTGTCTTACAAACAGCAGCCAGCACCAGGTGAGTGGATATCTGCCGGCTACCACGGAGATGGCATGATCTATGCTTGGTTGTGTGGAACCGCGCTTGGTCTTATGCTTGCCGATTCCGATAAAGAAGACGTGCCGGAACGACCAGGTCAGCCGGGAGGACGGGTAGAGGAATGGCTGCCCGAGGAGCTTCGCATCAGCTACGATCGCGTGCGGGATATCAGTCTCGCTGATCTGGCGAGCGAGCTCGAGTAGCGTTATCTTATCGTGCGTGCAACAAGATGCCTCTGTTCATCTTGCCAGAGAGGAATACCGTTGCAACACCACGCATATGTACATAGCGAGACCGTTGCAAATTCGCGCACAGAGAGACCGCTGCGAGGCCGCGCACACAAGAAACACCTGGACAATCAAATCCCGCCGGTCAGCCTTGCGTCATCCTGAGTCTTTTTTCATGCACCATCCTACTTCTCTGCATCATGCTGCTCTCGGAGTCACCAGAGAAGCGAGGCATACTACTCCCTCCGTACCAGGGATTTTCCAAGGAGACTACAAGTGGATCTATCAGCCGATCCGTCTTCTTCTGGTTGAATTCTCTGTTCATAAGTGGATACCGGAAGTCGCTTACACTGCGTGGCTTATATCCGCTGGATCCTGCACTGCACTCGCAGCCGCTCCAAGAGCGCTTTAATGCTGCATGAGACAAAGGTACTGACTATGATTACACTCAAAAGTATGACTGGCTGATGTTGAAATGAAATCTGCAATACATCGACCCGGAATTTTCTGGTGCCGTAATAGGCACTGCCAGAAGTAAGTTCGAACTTCAATCTGCTCAAGGTCACCATGACTGGCCTTGTCTCAAGCGTTTGCAGTTGCAGTGGCGCAGAGCATCATGTTGGCTAGCTCATCCAAGTACCTGGCTATCACATCTCCCCTCATTGCAGCTGCGTTTTACTTTCTCCAGAACCGCTACCTGCGAACTTCGCGGCAGATGAAACTGTTGAACATTGAGCACACAGCGCCTCTCTACGCAACACTGATCGTTATCAAGGACCTTTTGAATACTTGGTTCTCAGGGTGGACTGTTTTTGCCACTGCACGCAAGTTGGACACTATTCGTAGGTTTCACAAGGTTGCAGTTTTGGACAATGGACGCGTAGTTGAGTTTGACGGCCCTGAATCACTTCTCGGAAAACTCCATTCGCACGCGTAGAATAAATTACTTTGGCTAGGATAGATGCAAATTTGAATCAAAGAACAAACAGATAAGCTCTACGCAATATCATGATGCGAAACGGTTGAGTGAGTGGTTGATGCGATGCGGATGATACTTGTTGCCAAGGTAGCGGTGGAAATTGCATTATCGAAGTCGATTCTGAGAATAGGTTTGCGGCAGTATTGTAGACGCTTGAGGCATGCTGCTCGCCACGATTTCAAGTTCGGGTCAATGCTTCGTGGCCCCAAGGTTTGAGTGCCTCTGCTGCAGTACTTCTTGGAGAACTTCCTGCTTAGTTGACTTCGATCAAGGCAGGCCCGAAGACGGTGGCATCAGCCACCTTGTCAACATCGGTGAGGCCCTTGTCCGTGTTCGTAACCACAGCAATCGTGAGGCCAAAGAGGAGATTGGTATCGAAGGGGAACGCAGCGTCGAACTGGATGACGCCATGGTCCATCTCCTTCACGTTCTGCAGCTTCTCGATGATGGGGAGGTTCTGGCCATTGATCAAGACAAGCGACAGATCATGGACATCGATGGTGCTGTTAGCCTCGATCTGGAATGTCACGATGCTGTCCTTGGGCTGGGCCATGCCGATCTGCTTCAGGGGCTCGAAGATGGGAAGATCGATGGTGTCGATGTTGGGGCAGGAGCCAGGGACTACGAAGTTCTGGTTGAGGGCTGAGAACGCAAACTCGCGAGTGCTGGCGGTGAGGAATGGCTCGGCGGAGGGACGCTTGCCCTGGAACAGGCGGTAGAAACCGGTCTGCTCGCCCTCCTGTCCGATGACCGAGGCAACACCGCGGATCAGACCGTTGTCGCCGCTCTCCGCAAAGTCGAATTCCACGTCTTGGAGGGTACCGAGAACCACATCGGTGAAGGTCGCAGCCAAGGCAATGGCGTCCTTGAGGTTGTCCGTTGGGAAGACGTACTCGCATGGCTGAATCGGCCCAGCGTTGTTCTGGGCCAGAGCGCCGTTGGCGTTCAGCTCATGGAGCTCTTCCTGTGCCTGGACAGTAGCAAGGATGATTACCAGGTCGTCCAGGTCGACGTTGAGGGCAGTCGCCGCCTTGGCGTCGAACCCGGGAACGTTGTGGGTGATGTTCTGGAGAAGGCTGGTGAAGAAGGCAACCTCGAACAGCTCGTTGAAAGCAATGAGCCGCAGCGACGTGAGCGCGTCGGCACTCGGCGGGGCACCGCCACCTCCGTTGGGAAGCGTTCCACCAGCAATTTCCTGGATATCGTCGATCTCCTTCTGGTCAGGATCGGGAAAGTCGTTGGAGAGCGGGAAGCGGAATTTGTCCCCATCGGGGTGGACCTCGGTTGGGATGGGCGAGACATCGTAGCTGACGGTGATGACCTCTCCGGTGGTAGGATCCGATCCCGATCCGTATTTGTTGGAATGGTACGACTGGGGGGTCGGGGTAGAGTACTGAGCATTGGGAGTTCCCGCAGCAGGCGTCCCAGCCATAGGAGCGGCAGCGACAAGAGAAGAAGCAGCCAGGCCCAGAAGGGCGGCAGCAGAGGCCTTGGAGTGCATTGCGGGGGCTTGGAGGAGACGGTATTAAGAAAGGATATGCCGAAACGAGTGCGGCACGATTAAAGAAACTGTGTGTTTGATGGAATGGCAAGTGCTGGGTGTTCTGCTGGCATTGTGGAGAGCGTGGCAGCAGATATTTATCATGGCGAAAGATATACTTCTTCGGTGGCTACTAAACAGACAGTACGGATAGAAAACAGTACTGGAATGGGGTCTATTTTTGGGCTCGGCGGCGGCCGTCCAATGAGAAGTGAAGACTGTCGTCAGAGCATCTGAGCCTCAAGCACTTGGGCCGGCCACGCAAGCTTTGTCGGGCGGCTTACTTGAGATGCTTGACACTACCTCCCCGACAGTCCGAGACACCATAAGCAGGCGGCAGTGCTGCGGGGCACGCGTTCGCGGGGTCCTTGTAAGCGGCCTCCCGGAATAAGACGGTCAGCGAGGTAGTCAGACCAACGCCGCAGCTCAGCCTTGTTGGCCACACAACGTCAGACTGTTTCATCTACTCGCATGCCATGAGCCCTTTTCGGCTGCTCCAGACGGTTGCAACAAGTAGGTGGGAGTTCCTTGAGTACGCTTCCAGAGTCCTGTAGGAGATGCGCATTCGTTGGCATCGCGCAAATCTCGGCCAAGCTGCGGGAGCTGATATGAAACCAAACTCTCAAGCCACCGTCCCCGCAGAACTCGGTTTCCAAAGTTTACTCAAAAAACCGATATTCTCTTTGATCGTTTCCCATTGTCGGTGGGTTCCCCCGACCGCCCCCATGAAATGACGTTATTGTCATTGGCTACCGCAGATTATCTATAAAGTCTATACGCATATGGCCATTCATCACGGGTTTTAAGCCCCCACCGGAGATCCAAACAACTTGGCATGATGGTACTCATCTGCAGTCAGAACGCCGAGTGCAGTGGCAAAGCAAGATTCTGGGAGATACAGAGGGCTTTCCTGAACCGGGCTTCGCCCCAGCTTTTTCGTGACGGCTCTCCGCAGTATAACGAAAGACCAACCGCTGCAGTATCGCAAGATCACGGCTGCATACTGTTTTGTGGTTGTACAGCCGCGCGTTCAACAAGCCACCACAGTGTTATAGCACGACTTTAAGTCCTTATTTGAATTACAGCAAATTCCATCGATTTATGGTAAGTCAATCACAAGAAGCGGAGTACTTTTCATTGAGATACAAAGAAATAAGGAATGCTGACACACTGCATGATAGCAGAAACGGACCTCAGCGGACAGCACGAAGCTCCTGCGTGCTTTGTCTGATCAGGTCTTTGATGTCGTTCTCGCCCAAAGTCTTCAGACCGCGCCGCTCGTTCCAGGACATGTGCCGAGTACCTCCGCCACAGCCTTTCCCATACATCATTTGGAGGTAGCAGTAAACCATCTTGGACATATCTCCCTTTTCCAGTCCTGCATCGGCTACGCGGATCAAGCCTTCCAAATTACCGTGGAAGACCTTTAATTCGACGCCGGTGACTTCAGAGCCAAGCTGGGTCAAGTAACGCTCGGAATTGGCTGCAGAGTAGTAGTACATATAGATAGGCTTGTGGGCGGTCTCCTCGAAATGAGCGGGATCGAGCACCTTGGCCACGGCGATGGCGATGTCAGACAGTCTCTATTGCCGTCTTCGGCGCGATTCTCGGACTCAACGAGCCGAACTGAGGCACATTTCGAAGACTGGTCAGTTGTGGGAGCCCAGATTGCCTGTGGTGTCCTCTTCGCAATCCATCATCTTCTTCGCCAATTTACGCCCATGAGAGCGACTTTCTGGAATGGACGACACATTGCAGCCTGCGAAACCGCAAGGTGTGTTGATTCAGGAGTTGCGAGAGAAAGTCGGGTGGGCGTCTCTATATAGGGCTGTCATTTTTTCCCACACATTCTCGGTGCAAGGAAGTCACCCGTTCCAGGCGGGGTGAAAGACGTTTTTTGCAGTTTCTGTGTGGACCCATCCGAATTTCCCCAGACCTTTATTGCAGCATAATTTTGTCGTTGTAGAAGGGGCTCTGAAGCGGTTGACCAGGTGAGCTGCCGGTGTCTCGCGGTGCAATCGCGTCACAGACAATTCGACGGTGTCGGGAAACGGCAGCCGACCTTTCCGTTTTCGGCATGCGGCCTGACTCACCCCACTGGCTGCCACCACGCCCTCGTATCCTCCGCACTTGACTCACCTGCATTGATGCGGTGAAACTCGGCCCCGCAGCGCTCGCACTCGCTCCGCCACGCGCTTGTATCGTCGAGCGCACGCATAACATGCCCTGGACACCACCGCGACATCATGGACTCGACACTTGACATTTTCTTCCTTGACGGATCCAACGGCTACGACCATGGCTGAAGCTTCAACGCACACGACTCCCGAGCTTTCTTGCCACCAGACCGCGCTGGCCATTATTCCGCCCGCGCACTTGGTCGACCACGCCAACACACTGCGCGCCGCCTACGATAAAGCATTCCACAAGTGGCCCGCTCATGTCAACCTCGTCTACCCTTTTGTGCATCCCGAATCGCTCTCCACAGCCAGTTCTCTTGTGCGCTCGGCCGTCGGGAAAGCCAGTCTGCGCGGCGATCGGTTGAAGCTCAATGACACGGGCTGTTTCACCCACAAGCACAGCAGCACCATCTATATGCGCCCCGGACACGACGAAGACCTGCAAGAGCTCCGGCGGGCATTGTTGGTCGAGTTTGGCCAGCAACCCACTGGGTTCAGCCCACACCTCACCATCGGGCAAGCTAGCAATGATGAGCTTCGTGACTCGTTGCACGCCAAAGCACGCTTACTACCAACCATTGGTTGGCCATTGAAAGAGCTGGCATTGCTGGTCAGAGGAGAGGACAATGTCATGCGGGTATGGAGCACCATTGAGATTCCCACGGATGGAGATGAGGGAGATGAAACGGCACGCGCGTCTCCGCAGCTCAAGGCAGAGCCCTCTTCGAAGACAGCCAATGTTCAGAAGGGGACAACATACCGCTTTGACTCCTCTGCGGTCTCCTGGATCCCATCTTCAACATCTGGTACCCTGCAGACCGCGCCGCCATCATTCACCGTATCCAGCTACAACGTCTTGGTGGATTCCATCTTTCCGCCCGCATACGAGCGCTTCGGCATTCTGGTCCGAGCACTTGTCTCCGACGCCGGCCGTTCTGATCTGGTCGTCCTCCAGGAGGTATCCGACGAATTCCTCTCCCACCTGCTCCGAAACGACGAGGTCAGAGAGCTGTGGCCATACGTATCTCACGCGCCTCCGGATCAGGAAGAAATCAGCCCTCTGCTCAGCCTGCGCAACATTGTCGTGCTCTCGCGCTGGAGTTTTGACTGGGAGATGGTGGCATTTGAGAGGCGTCACAAAGGGTCTGTCGTGGTCAGGCTGGGCCACATTGGGAAGCTTGTCCCCTCTGGAACTTTTCGTCCACTGGTCGTAGCTGGTCTCCATCTCACATGCGGCCTGACTGACGGCTCGGTTGCAGCCAAGAAGAGTCAGCTGCGCACGCTGGTGAGCCATCTGGCTGGGAAATACCCCGAGTCTCCATGGATTGTGGCAGGAGACTTCAACATGACAACCTCAGCCCGCACGATTGATGACGCTCTCAAAACGCTGTCCATATCATCGCAGACAGCTCGAACTCTCCAGGGGCTGGAGCAGCTTCTTTCAGAGGCAGGACTTGCAGATACCTGGGCAGTCGCTCAGTCGCATGGGGGAAGTCTTGACTCCGGTGTCGAAGATGACGACGTCGCCGAGGGAGAACGGGGCGCAACGTTTGATCCGAGGACAAACCCGCTGGCCGCCGAGATTTTGGGTCACGGTCTGACTCACAGACCCCAGCGGTACGACAGAATCCTGCTCAAAGGTGAAGAGGCTATGGAGGTCGCAAGCTTCAACATGTTTGGACACCCTGATTCAGATGAGCAGCGCTGTGGGAGCGATCACTGGGGTGTCCGCGCGACTGTCAAACTCACCAATTCACCCACCCTGGGAGATGCGGCAATACAGGGGATTCCTGCAGTCGATCCGCCGCCAAGTCTAGACCCAGCAGCACTGCAGACCTTCATCGCGCGCCATCCGGCACTCCCAACCGTAGACGACACGCACAGGCGGCAACAGGCCTTTGTTCTTCTGGAGACAACTCTCCAGCAACTCTCAACCGTTGGCAGCAGGATTCCGCTGGTCGTTGTTCCCGTCGGTTCGTACGGCCTCGGTGCCTGGAATACTGCTTCGGACATTGATTGTCTCTGCATCAGCTCCATCAGCTCAAAGACCTTCTTCACTCTCGCTGTAAAGCACCTCAGGAAAGCTGTCGCGCAAGGTGCCCGCATCCTCCGGAAGGTAGAGGCCCACTCAGGCACCATGCTTGAGCTTGACGTGCAAGGCGTCAAGTTCGATCTTCAATACTGTGCTGCTGGCCGCATTGCGGTTGCGTAAGTCCACGCCAAGCTCCCAACACGCTTGACACTGACCTCGTTTGATCCAGCTGGCCCGCCCCGCTCTCCCTCCTCGCAACAGACCCGCTCTTCTCCCTGCCGCTCCAGACCCTTTCCAAACTCAAGGCAATTAGAGATCTCGCGCATCTCTTGCAGACAACCCCGGACCTGTCTGCTTTCCGGATTGCTTACCGATTCCTGGTCATCTGGGCTGTCAGCCGCGGTACATATGCAGCGCGCTTTGGCTTCCTCAGCGGCACCCACATTTCTTTACTCTTGGACCGCGTTGCAAAACTACTGCACCACCACCGCCGAGATGACAACGAGTCCATAACAGCAGCCCATCTTATCTGCACGTTCTTCAGATACTACGCCGATTTTGATTGGGGCCGGGACGTTGTCGAGGACCCGCTCACACGTTCCACGCCTGGGATGGGCCGAGCGTACCACCGGCATGCGGGAGAACCAATGGTTGTACTTGGCTATCACGTCCCACGTGCGAACGTTGCAAGAGCTGCAAGCGCACCGGCCGTCAGCGTGCTCGTTGAAGAGTTCCGGCGTGCAGACAGCCTCGTTGCGAAGAGCGGAGTCACTTGGGCGAGTATTGTGGGCGAGAACGGCCATGGCGCAGCAGAGTTCCTCGCCGCGTACAAAAGCTATGTTCGCGTTGACGTTCAATACTGGGGAGCAAGCCCAGTCAAGGGCCGACAGTTGATTGGATGGATAGAAAGTCGGTGTCCGGTGTTGCTCGTCGGTGAGTGTAGTATCCGGCTTCTCGCTGACCCTCCGTTACCATCTGACCGGTGGACTTGCAGACCTTCACAGAAAGACGCCGGAGATCCATGCCCGCATGTGGCCCATGCGATTCACACGGAACGAGCACAGCGGTGACGACAAGGGCGACCAACACGGATGCTACTTGATAGGTCTTGCGAAAAGGCCGGATGTGGAGTCGAGTGCGAAGACTGAAGCTGACCGGAAGCTGGCTCAGAACAAGCTGGACGGAGCTCTGGAGCGGTTCTCGGAGCAGATCCGTGGGAACGAGAGCTTCTTCGACCCTGCCTCGGCGTGGATCGACGTCAAGCATGTCAGCCGGTCCAAGCTGGAGCATCTCGTCGTGGATGGCAATGACTGGGGAGACAATGCGGATCTGGAGGGCGGCCTGGAGTTTGAAGACGACGAGGAAGAGGAGATCAGCGACATGTCTGCGCCAGAAGACGACGCCGAAGCTCAGACTCCCAGTGCTTCCGAGGCCAAAGGCAAGGGCAGAGCGTCTGCCTCCAAGGCGGCATTCCCCGTCTCTGGCAGAAAGCTTCGTCCGGCAACGGACATCCTCAATCGGCTGCGCTGGGATCCAAACCTGAATAGCCTTGACTACGTGGTGGGCTACACGGACCGCTTTCTGGGCACCCGGGAGACCCCGCTGGACCGCTGGAAATTGGAGCAGACAGACGAGGAGTTCATCCCCCAGCATCGCATTCTGTACTTCAAGCGTAGGTCAGACGGCGTGAGGGTTTGGGACAGGGAAGCCAGGATCGACGCACTCTTCGGCAGTGGCGGATGAAGAGTATAAACCGGGCTGTAGATTTCCTCCGTACGTGGGACTTGTCATATCCTCATGGCGGGTGTCAGAGCTGGTAAGCGGCGCATTTCGCGGCTTCTGGGGAATTAAAGCCCTCATCCAGGTAGATAAATGCGAAAAGGAACTTCCGTTGCCCACCAGCCCAGCATACCTGGAGGAGCATACTTGAGAATGTGAGGAACCATATAACGTTAATGGACTTCTTCTGACGCAGAATACACCTGCCCCCAGCCCTCACTATGCCACCTACTACCCAGACGGTTTCTGCGGAGTTTCCAATGGAAACAAGCTGTTTCCGGTATGCCTGCTCTCTACTCACTTCACCCTGATCGCCTGACTGACAATGAAAGCTGGCCACCCAAAAGCGTTCGATGGAAGAGAACCCGACGCCCGGTGTACGAACTCATTGAATGTTTGCCTTTTGATGAGCCTCGCTGATATTCCAACAGACAAGCAAGGGGAAAAGCAAGGCACTGAAGCTGTCGGACCTTACCGAAACCTTGTACAAAGTCGAAAGGCAGATCGAGCACAACGAGAACAGGATGTCCACCTTGGAGCCAACCATGGTCCAGCGCGCCAAGCTCGAAAAGGTCTACAACGAGGCCAGAAAGCATTCCAAAGCGTTGGCCAAAGACCTTGACAAGGCTGAGGCTGCGGCGACCACAGCGAACAACAAGATGGAGTACACCCAGACCCCCACGCCCAGGACATCTGCGAGTACAAAAACGCGGCTTGTGAGCTCGAGAAGTTGAAGGGAGAAGCTTCTGCGGTGCTTCTGCAGAAGATGCAGTCCCAATCCGACAAGCTCTCCCCCGAAGACCGCGCCAAACTCATCGACATGCTCCAGAAGGAGGACTAGGCACAACACACGGCATGGTTTGACTCGATGAGTCGAGTTTTTATTCAATAGCAAGCAATGCAAGGGACATGCCTTCTAATTTTCTGTTAATGCCGTGAATGTTCAATCTGATTTTCTGGTGAAGTGAAAGTCCGCCACCCAAAAGCGAGAAAGCGCGAGGCCAAAGCTAGTCTCGTCCATTGCTTGATAGAGCCACGCTTCGGTCCCCACAAATCATCTTCTCTCAAGTAGAAACTCTGTGTGTGAAGGCGCAAATAAAAGCAACTTTCACAGTTATTCCGGCTTCCAAACCGCGCAGCCGCACCAGCTCGACCACAACACTGCTGCAAACGTCCTGGCCAACCTTGAACCCCGGTAGTGTACAGATCCATGTACGAGCGTTTCGCCGGGTTCCAGCAAGATTCGGCGATACTACCACCTGCGGCCCCCGCCTCAGACCAAGGCAGCCACCTTTGCATATTTCCTTCACTTTGGGCAACAACACTTCCAGACTCACGGGGATCCGAAACCACGAGGACAGAAGCGCATACCGGTAATCTCGATGCTTCGCAACTCCCGCTCAAGTCAAATCGGCCACCATGGCATATATCATTCACTTCGGCAAGCAGCGCACCCAGATGCATCGCAGGGCGAAAACGCGTCTCCGGAACAATCGCCAGATCTCGGTATGGACCGGTAACACCCTTTCTCGGCTGCTCCAGTTGCAGGTCCACTCAGCCTTTCATTGCATGTCTTGTCCGGCTCGGACACCAGCGTTTCCAACCCCGCGGATGCGACAAGAATGAGTATCCGGGAGTTTTGCGAGATCTCGGTACCAGGTAGCGATATCCTGACTCTGTAGCTCCGACTGTGCGCCCGTCCGATCATCATTGGATGGTTTTCTCAACTTTGGACGGCCGCCCTTTCAGAATCATGGACGCGATGCATCACAGCATGAACGGGCATATCGCAGCACCCCAGAGCCCAGGACATCACGCTCTAAGATGCTTTCTCTGTCACCCGAGAGTTTTGCCACGAGCCGTCACGTTTTGCGCCAGGTCATCCATGGTCATCACCAGGAAGTCACACCTGCACTCAGACCGTCGTTCAAACAGCACACCTGCACCAAAGGCTGTGAAACTTCCGGGAATTCTATGACTGACCCTGATGAGGAATATCCGGGAAGAGATACCGCGAACCGCAATAGTCTCCTTGGCTGCCACCACCGAACGGACGGCGCCAAAAACAACGGCTTTCAGTGGACCGACATCCAGACACCGCCAAACCTCCGGATTCCACTTTCTGAAGCTTCCTAATCTACCTTCGGCATTTCGGCCATGCCGTGTTTCCTCATTCAACAGAAGTCATCCCCGCTGGCTGTCACCGCCGAACAGCGGCAAAAAAAAAAACCACAGCAGGACACAACGAGGCCCAAACAACGCCAGAAAGGAAATCGTAGTCACGAAATCTTGCGTTCCCTGCCGATGGAGCGGAAGCCTTTGTGGTAGCTCGGCTATACTGCCTTGTGCGATGTCGGTGCACGGTCGGCAGCCCCACCGGGTCGTTTTCAGGTGACGAGTCGTCCTTCCTTCCGGCCCTGGCTCCATCTGATTATTACCCACAGTACGTGTTGCACCATCTGATAACTTTATTGGCACCGCAGCCGACAATCCTGCCGTATCGCGGCACATGGCGCTCCGTGTACGCCTCTCGCATCAACCCGACATCGGGGCGCCGGTGTCTCGTCCAAGCTGGACCACCGCGCAGCCGCGTGGATCTTTTTGGAGCTCCGAGCATATGTATTGAGCGGGAGGTACGTTCCGGCCAGCTCGTCCTGCCTGGTGCTCGGTCTCACCAGCTTACCATGTCGCCCAGCACTGCCGCCAACGGCGTTCGCCCGCCCTTCCAAGTCCTCGTCATCGGTGGCTCCTATGCCGGACTCTCGGCTGCGCTCAACCTGCTGGACTTGTGCCACGGCAAGTCTGCACGATTCTACCCCGACGCGCCGCCTCCGCCGCAAAAGATCCCCGTCGAGATCACCCTGGTGGACGAACGCGATGGATTCTGTACGTCTCCCAATCGACGGCGGGCTCTCTCAACGAACTTACGGGCGAACTGCAGTGCATCTGATCTCCACCCCGCTCGCCCACGCATCCGACGAGTTTGCTCCCAAGGCCTGGGCCAAGTTCGACGATGATGTGACGGCGCTGCGGGCACCAGGCGTCCGCCACCTGCATGGCAGCGTCGTCTCGGTCGACTGCGAGAAGAAGACGGCTGTCATTTCCCAAGCGGCGTCCAAGGACCACGTAGAGGAACGCTACGACTACCTCGTCGTGGGATCCGGGCTCAAGCGCGCCTGGCCGGTTGTCCCGCAGTCCCTAGACAAGGCCTCGTATCTCGCAGAGGTCGGCAGCCACATTCAGAAGCTAAAGGACGCCCGCGAAGGCGTTGTGGTCATTGGCGGAGGTACGTGGGGCCGCCTGGCCTGGGACGCCGGTTTTTCTGACACTCGAGTCATACAGGTGCCGTGGGAATCGAGATGGCTGCCGAGCTGAAGCTGGTTTACCCGACGCAAAAAGTCACGCTGATCCACTCGCGGGACAAGCTCCTGTCCTCGGAGCCGCTACCGGACGGGTTCAAGGACCGTGCTCTTGCCGTTCTTCACGAGGCCGGCGTGGAGACTATCCTGGGCCGCAGAGTGACCGCCACAACCGAGAGCCCGTCCGGCTTCGATCTCACGCTGTCCGACGGCTCGCACGTAGCGACAGGCCAGGTCATCAACGCAATCTCGAAGAGCGTGCCCACATCCTCGTATCTCCCGAGCGCCATTCTCGATCCCGAGGGCTACGTCAGAGTCCAGGCCAGCTTGAGGTTCCAGGATCTTGTCCCCAACGCCGAGTTTCACTACGCAGCCGGCGACATTGTGAAGTGGTCCGGCATCAAGCGCTGCGGTGCGGCAATGCACATGGGCCAGTACACGGCACAGAACATCCACCAGCAGCTGCTCAAGGAGGTCTGTGGAGACGAGCCTTCGTTCAAAGAGCTCGGCGAAATTCCACCGATGATCGGGCTTGCTGTCGGGAAGAAGGCTGTGGTTTACGATCCCGACGAGGGCACCGACGACGGGGAGCATTTGCTGAAGAGCTATTTCGGCCAGGACTTGGGACATCAAAGTAAGTTTGTTTCCCATCGTGCAACGTGGTTTCTTTCTAACGACGACAAAGTCTGCTGGAATTACATGCAGCTGGGTCGGGAATTTCTCGCGCTAGCATAGAATCATTTAGACTAGAATCTAAGACGCAGCTAAAGATTATAAAAAATAGACCGTAGTGTAACGGTAGGCTCCTTCCACTAAGCTTCGGAGTCGCTTAGCAGGTTGGTGGAAACCGAAGGGTTTACCTTTGTCAACCACATTGGCCCATAATCACGTGTCTCGTATTATCTCTTCTGATCACCACACCACCATCACTCCACCCCCGCTCTCATGCGCGGCAATTCTTTGTCCCTAGCACAGCCCCATTTGCTTACGCGTCCTCTTTGCCATTAGATATTTATATAGCACTTGACAGCAGTAATCTAAGAAGACAGCGGTGTCCTACTTTCTCGCGCCGTTCGACAGTTATGAGCCCGGAAGCGCATACCACGCGCCAATGAGCATTCTTTCAAGCAAAACATTCTACAACAAGACCTCTTCTACTAGATACTGCGATGAGCAAGCAGTTCAGTACTTACTTTTCCAAGTAACTATACGCAACAGCACGCGGTAGTTTACTCCAGCCTACTTTCAAGCCATAATCATGGCAGACCTACCCAAGAAGACCGTCATTCTGTCCAAAGCATCAGACTGGGACAAATGGCTTTACCTGGTGCAAAGCCGCGCCAAAACAACACGCATCTGGGACCTTATCGATCCATCAAAAGCAACTAAGCCCACACAACTTTCAGAACCGCAATTCCCGGAACTAGCTGAGCCAAGCGAAGGCTAAACTATTACTCCAGAAGCCTATGAGACCTACAAGGCTCAATCATCCCGATACCGAGACCTCTTTACCCGATTTGAACGCCAGGAGAAGGCCCTTTCGGACCTTACAACTTACATCCAATCCTTAATCTTAATCGATAATCTTTCCTTCATCATTTCGACGGAACCTCATCCCTGGAATATTCTTAGAGCACTCAAGAAACGCCTTGCACCCACAGACCAAGCAAGACTTATAGAGCTTGAACTTTAATACCGACAGCTCTGCAAGCCACCTAAACTTCAAGACATCGAGCAATGGCTTAAGCAATGGGAAACCTTTTACACAGAAGCCACCAAGCACAACCTATGGGAAGTAGAAGGATAGAAGCCCATTAGAGACTTCCTCTTCGCCCTCTAGCCAATAGAACCTGCCTTTGTTGCAGCCTGTCAAGCCCAACAGATGAATCCCCTCACGGAAATCACGGACCTGTTTACTTTGATTGAGCACTGCCGCAAGACACACCGAGAGAACCAAGCCAACAAACCACTAAGGACCGGTGCCTCTCACTCAGCCTTCCCTGCCAGCTTTCAAGGCAGGCAGCTCCCAAACCCTCCACGCTGTGAATGCGGACAGACCCACTGGATATCCCAATGTCCTTACCTGAATCCTGACTCAAGACAGAAGGACTGGAAGCCTAATCCATCAATTCAAGGCCGAATCCAGAAGAAAATGCAGGACTCAGCATTCAAAGACAGAGTAAACTATTCACTTGCAAAAAACAAGAGAATCCAAGAGTTCAGAGCCGCAAGATCAGAAAGTCAAGATTTACAGCAGGAACTAAGACATGTCACGCTATCTACGCATCATTGCTCGTTCTCAGCTAAGAGCAACAGCCTCCAGGATTCATGGATCTTAGATTCAGGCTCGGACATCCACGTGTGCAACCAAACCATGCTGCCACGGTTTAGAAAAACACGGGATGCTATCACCAACACAACAGTCAAGTCAGGCACTCAGACTTGCGAGATTGAAGCATGGGGAACCCTGGAGGTCTATGTGCAGACGAATACAGGCCAAACAAGTATTACTTTGACAGAAGTTGCCCTTGTTCCACAGTTTATGACCAACCTTGTGTCAGTGGATATTGCTATCAGGAAGAACTGCTTCTGGGACTCCAAGAACATGCAGCTCTTATATGATAACAAGCATCTTTGCAAGGTCTTACGGCACCAAGGCCTATTTCTCTTGGAAAACAACCTCATCTCATCCAACTCCGAACACACGGCCAATCCTACCTCATTTCGCACCTCCACGGCAGAGAAATGGCATAAAACTCTAGCTCATGCCAACTTAGAAGTGATTGGGCACCTACAAAGCAACGTAGAAGGAGCATCAGTCACCTCAGACCTCAGTGTTCCAAAAACGGCCCAATGTCAGACCTGTGCGCTCTCTAAAGCACACAAAATCATCTCAAGAAACCCAGACAAAGAAGAGGACTCTCAAAAACCCTTCTTTCGAATCTCATTTGACCTCATTGAGATGCAACGAGCATACAATCAAGACAAGTGGATCTCCCATTTTGCATGCACCAAAACGGACTTCACTTTCGTTTTTACACATCCGAACAAATCAGACATTCAATACCTCATTCAATTCGTGATCAACATGATCAAAAAACGCTATGGTCAAACTGTGGCATTCTTCAGAACAGATGGAGAACGTACAATTGGATGGGACGTCAAAGACTTTCTAGAGAGCAAAGGAATCACCTTGGAAACCTCCTCACCAAACACACCTGAGCAGAATGGACATGCTGAACGCTCAGGGGGTGTACTACTTACCAAGGCAAGAGCTATGCGTATTGGTGCAGCTATTCCTGAGTCCCTTTGGCCAGAAACTATCAAGACAGCCGGCCATGTTCACAATAGGACTCCCATGAGGAAGCACAGCTGGAAAACACCATTTGAGAAAGTTACAGGCAAGAAACCAAATATCTCCCACCTTCGAGTATTTGGCTGCAGAGCATACGCATTGAGAAAAGGACTCCCACGCACGCAGAAGCTTGCAGAACGCGCGCACCTCGGTCACCTTGTTGGATACGACTCAACGAACATTTTCCGCATCTGGATACCCAGCCAAGAGAGAGTGATTCGCACGAGAGATGTTCTCTTCAATGAAGACGAATTCTACAATCCAGAGGACCCAGATCTCACACAACTGCTCCAAGAAGAACCCTCAGAATTCATTCAAACATTGGAAATTCCAGTACTGCCTGAACTGCCACAGGTAGAAGACCAAATGGAAGATGAAATTGTCGTACAAGTCCCTACCAATCATACTATACAATATGGCCCAGATCAGAGGACTGCCCCAGGCCAAGGGGTGAATCAGACAACGATCTGGATCATGCGCCACAGCAGGACTCAGAGCAGCAAGCAGATCAATCAACCAAAGAAAATCAACAATTTCCAACTCCAGGTCCTTCAGAGCAAGGAAGCAATCCATATAGCCAATCAACTGAAATCCAGTCACCGAATCAGGTAGTGGAAAACAACACGTCTCAACTTCCACGCCTTCTTCCCGCACAATATGACACCCCACCTGCGCCTGGCGCAACGCGAGGCAATAGGGCACCAAGAGGAAATCAGATATCAGGAGAACTCAGCCAGGAAAACGTCATTCAGGACCAACAGCACGAAGGAGGACCAAGACGCTCCATAAGAAGACAAGCGTATACCGCAATGCTTACAGAAATGCAAGAAGGAACTAGCACATCATTCCATCATGCATTTGCGGCAGCACTTAGCCTCTCAAGGCCTCAAACCAATGAGAGACCAAGGATTCACAGGGATCAACTCCCATCTGAGCCAAAGTCCTTCAAACAAATGCTCAAACACCCGGAATCCTTAGGATTTATTCAAGCATTGAAGTTTGAAATTCGCAGCCTCGTTGACTATAAAACCTGGAAACTAGTCAAG
Organism: Neofusicoccum laricinum; assembly: GCA_029906385.1. Classification (NCBI taxonomy): domain Eukaryota; kingdom Fungi; phylum Ascomycota; class Dothideomycetes; order Botryosphaeriales; family Botryosphaeriaceae; genus Neofusicoccum; species Neofusicoccum laricinum. Next base: position 430,285 of record CP123724.1, read on the forward strand.
CGTCATGCTGCTACGCAAGCCAACAAACGAGTTGTCCCACTCATATGGGTGTTCAAATATAAATTCGACACTGAGGGATATCTCATCAAGCATAAGGCAAGACTCTGTGTTCGAGGAGACTTACAAGTCACTAAGCAAGATACCTATGCGGCTACGTTAGCTGCCCGAACCTTCCGATGCCTTACTGCGATCATGGCCGCTTTTGACCTTGAATCGAGACAATTGGATGCAGTAAACGCTTTTGTGAATAGTCTAATTGACGAGGACACTTACTGTGAGCTTCCAGAAGGACTGCAACTTCTCGAAGAATATCAGGGCCTTAAATCAGGCCTTGTTCTTCAACTTCTAAGAGCCCTATACGGACTTAAGCAATCCCCCGCCCTTTGGAGCAACAATCTTTCAGCAACACTTCAAGACCTTAGACTCTCACAGGTACCAGGAGTCAACTGTCTCTTCGCAAACGATTTCATGCTCTTATTCTTCTATATAGATGACATTGCAGTCATCTATGCAAAGCAGAATGAGCCCAAAGTGGAGGAATTCCAACGCAGACTTCAGGACACTTATCAGCTACGCATCCTTGGTGAACTTGAATGGTTCCTCGCAATCAGAATCATCAGAAACAGGCCTCAAAGAAAAATTTGGCTTTGCCAGGATTCCTATATTGAGAAGATAGCAACGAAGTTCAATATTCAAGAAAAACCACCACCAACGCCTCTTCCAGTTGAGGACCTCCACGCCTCCCAGGAACAAGCATCAGCACAAGACATTCACGCCTACCAACAGAAGATTGGATCAATCAACTTCGCAGCAGTCGTCACACGCCCAGACATTGCACAAGCAGCCTCAAAGCTTGTAGAATACCTACAAAATGTCAGGCCCCTCAGGCAGCACCACCATGGACTGTAGGGTAACTAACCAGCAGCAGCCAGCAACCAGGAGGGAGACCCGGTCACGTGCCAGGGCACGTGCACAGCGCTAGGTACATGGCACGGGCCCAGCGCTAAGCGACTGGGTATATTTACCCTTCGCCCTCTCTTTCTAGACTCTCTTTCCTTTTCTCCTTGTACATAGATTTTTAGTTGAGAGCAATACCACCCTTTCGGCTTTGCTGCCTCACACAATCTATGTACCTCCAACACAACAACCTGACCAGACACACGACATTGACATTGCGCAGCAGAACAGTTCACACATAAGGAACGACTTCTGCCCTCACCTGAACAAGAACCTGACCCAGAGCACAGACCGAGTGAAGACTTTCACACACACAGACCGACATCATCGGACACAAAATCCACCAGCCATCAGAAATTCCAACCAAGAAGACCTCACCATGCCAAACCACAGCCGCGCCAGCAGTGTTGCCTCTCATCACAATAGGGCTTCATGCGAAGACCATGCTAATGAGGAATCCCCACTCCCCGACACCGTCCGCCCCCACAATAGCAACAGGAACCAGCCCCGCGAGACGCGTTCGATCTCTCAGAGTGCCCCAAACCCTGAGGAGATAGCGCAGTCCTGTGCGCACTCCCTCGACCTTGCCAATAGCCCGAGCTTTCCCAACGACATCGCGCTTGAGAGCCACCGCTGGCCCAACTACGACGCTTTCCACAACTGGTACACCTTGGCCCCGGCCAATCAACGCGCCAAGTTCTACTACACCCTCCAGCTCCTTACGACCAGCAACGAACAAAAGCACATAGACCACGCAACTTTGCAGGATGAACACAGGAGTCTCCAAGAGAGGTACAACAAGCTCCGTGTTGGCTATAAAAAGGCGACAGACCGCGGCAATAATTTGCTCCAGACGCTCCGCCAGGAAAATGACGAACTGACACGCCTCAACGTGAACCTCACTGACAACATACAGCGGGACGCAGGAGGCCCCCACAACTTCAACCGCCGCCAGAGCGAGGACACCATGGACACGCAACAGACTCAGCCTTACTCCGGCTCCCGCAAGATGCTTACCAGTGACGTCGACAAGCTTAGCTCCACCAATATCCAAGCTTTTATCACCTTCAAAGAAAACATGGGCTTCAAGCTTGAAGTTGAACAAGACTTCTTCCGCGGCAATAACAAGCTTATGGTTCGCCATATCTACTCCCGTCTGGCTGAGTCAGTAGCCCCTACCATGCGCCCCTTCCTAACAAGCAACCTGAGTCCTGAAGCCTTCATGGAGAAGCTGGGAAAGATCTGCGGCATGGGCATTGCAAAAAGAAAGCTAGGTGTGAGCTCGTTGCCGCCAAGCAGACCGAGAAAGAGTCCATCGATGCCTACCACGCAAGGCTCTGCACCCTATGGGACCTCACAGACACCTCTGAGGAGGACAAGATCGACAAGTTGCAGGGCAGCGTCGTGCCCGGGCTGGCCTACTCGGTTGCCCTCCAGAGCTTCGACACTGTTGAGCAACTCCTAGACATGCTCCGCAAGGGAGAATACCGGCGCGAAGAGATTAAATCCCTCAACCCAAGACCTGAGAAGCGCACAAACAGGGACAGGGAGCGTGGCCAGGGCTCTGGCTCCTCGAACGAACGCATCCGGTTCAACCGCAACGCCCCCACCAGTACTGATAACAAGGAAGAGCCGCAGCGTTACTCCCCAACTGCATCCAAGCCTGAAGGATGGACCGGCCCATGGTACAACCCCGAACTAAACCCCAAGAGGATGACACCTGAGGAGCAGACCAAGATGGCAAAGGAACGCCGTTGCTTTCGTTGCCGTGGCTCCGGCCACCGCAGCACCGACTCAGTCTGCCCCAACAACAACCGTGCCAAGTTTGCCCACATCACCAGCATTGAGGAGCTTGCCACCGACGGCGAGTCGGAAAACTCCACGTTCTAGGAGTAAGTCGCCCCCTGGGACCTCAACAGGACAAAGAGCTGGGTGAGCAATTAGTAGGCCCACGTTAGAAGAGGATCACTATATCCAATATAGCAGTAGATAGACAAGCAAACAAGATTAAGGGAACCCACCTTATTCTACGGGCTACAGTAGTAGGAATGAACATATAATCTCTTCTCGACAACGGAAGCCAAGCTAAACTTATTAATGGCTCTTTCGTCCGCGCAACAAAAACACTAAGAATACCCCTCATAAAACGGATCCGTATGACTCTGGGAGACGGCAGCTTCTCCTAGTACATCACCCACGCCGCTCTAGTAGATATTATTGTCGGTATACATAAAGAACAACTCCTTTGCTACATCGCCAAGCTAGGAGACTACCCACTGATCCTAGGCGATGGTTGGCTCCGTACCTATAACCCTATTATCGACTGGGAAAAACGTTCGGTCCGCTTCTGCAGCGCTAAATGCTTTAAGTTGGGCTGCCTCTACGGCCTTCCCCACACAGAGTATGCAGTGGGACATAAATACGAACCCCCGAAGGAGCAAGGCCCTAACATTAAATTCTACTCTGCTTCGACCTTCCTGCGCCTGGCAAGGAAACCGGGCTACGAAGGGTACTTCTACAACGTCAGGGAGAACCCTACGAACCCCACGAACCTTAGCGCTACAACCATGGCTGAGAGAAAGGAAGACGATTTTTAGAAGTTTATAGGAGGAAAGAAACAGTATAGCCGGGAAGAACGCCTAGCCCGGCTACCAAAAGAACACCACTGGATTGAGGAACTCTGGGACAAGACAATTGCCGATGAACTCCCGCCCCACAGGAAGGAGGATCATGCAATCAACCTTAGACCGGGCTGCGTGCCCCCCTATGAGAAAAGCTACCGCCCCATGTTACAACAAGAGAATGAGGCTGTTAAGAAATACATCGATGAGCATCTTAGAAAAGGGTTCATCCGACCTAGTTTATCTAGCTGCACCGCACCTCTCTTGGTTGTTAGGAAACCCGGAGGAGGCCTAAGAATCTGCGTCGACTACCGGGCTCTTAATGTAGTCACCGAAAAAAACCGCTACCCTATCCCTTACATCAACGAGACGCTTACTCAGCTGAGCAAAGCTAGAGTGTTCACTAAGCTAGATGTAGTCCACGCCTTCAACCGGATCCGCATCAAGGAAGGACACGAATATCTCACCTCATTTAACACACGCTTTGGACAGTACGAGTACCTAGTCATGCCCTTTGGACTCTGTAACGCTCCGGGAACATTCCAGAGCTACATCAACAACTCCGTCCTTGAATACCTTGACAAGTTCTGCACAGCCTACCTGGACGATGTCCTAATCTACAGCGAGAATGTAGAGGAGCACGCTGACAATGTGAATAAAGTTCTAAAGCACCTGAAAGAACGAGGACTCCAGCTTGACCTAGACAAGTGTGAATTCAACGTGAACACCGTGAAATACCTGGGACTCATCATCAGCACCAACGGTATCACCATGGACCCCGAGAAGGTCACGGCAATAGTAAACTGGAACACCCCTTCCTCGGTCAAGGATGTCCAAGCCTTCCTAGGATTCGCAAACTTCTACCGGCGCTTCATCAAGAACTTCTCTTACCTCGCTAGGCCTCTCACAGAAATGACCAGAGGAGATCACTTCACGACAAAGAACGGGAAAAAGAAGACACGGTACCGCGACTTCCAATGGGACGAAATGAAGCAAACCGCGTTTGATAAGCTGAAAGAAGCCTTTACCACAGCCCCGGTCCTTGCTCACCTTGACCTAGAGAAGGAGATCTGGGTGGAAACAGATGCTTCAGACTTTGTCAGCGCAGGAGTACTCTCGCAGATGCACGAAGGAACCCTCAAACCGGTAGCGTACTTCTCTAAGAAGATGTCAGCCGCGGAGTGTAATTACATGATCTACGACAAGGAATTACTTGCCATCATCCGCTCCTTCGAGACCTGGAAGCCTGAACTAATGAGTACACCGGCTGAAAAACCAATCAAGGTGCTTACGGACCACAAAAACCTTGAATACTTCATGACAACCAAGCAGCTCACCAGCCGTCAAGCCCGCTGGGCAGAGTTTCTCTCCGCGTTCAACTTTGTCATCTCATACAGGCCCGGAAAGCAAGGAGAGAAACCCGACTCTCTCACACGTCGCACCCAAGACCTTCCAAAGGGAATAGACGACCCGCGGAAGCAGCACCGATTCCAGCAACTCCTCCAGGACTCAAACCTTGAACAAGACATAAAGGTTGCCGTCAACACTCTCCTATTTGCAGCAGACGACCTTGAGGAAGAGGAGCCACGCCAGGAACAAGCACCGAGCCCAGACAAAACCCTAGACCTAGAGGAACTGATTAGACAAGCATACGAGGCAGACGAGGCTATCCAGGACCTCCGGAAGAGCATCGAAGCAGGGAACCGCCGCGTGCCAAGCCACTTGATTGGAAAGGGATACAAGAAAAACATCCAAGACTTCTCAGTGAAAGAGAGTTGGGTGTGGTTAAAAGATACCCTTGTCATCCCAGACTACCAGCCACTACGCCTACGCCTGCTACGAGACCATCACGAGAGTCCGCTTGCTGGACATCCCGGGACAAAAGCAATGTACCGAAACCTTGCTGAAAGATATTGGTGGTCAGGACAAAGAGAAGACGTTACGAGATTCGCAAAGAACTGCCACCACTATAGAAGGCACAAGCCCTACACAGACCAGAAGCAAGGACTGCTAAAACCCCTACCGATACCGCAGCAGAAGTGGCTCCACGTGTCAATCGACTTTGCAGAAAAACTGCCCCCTTGTATTCGCAACAACAGAGAGTTCAACCACTGCCTGACCATTACGGACCGCCTTACAAAAGGAAGGAGCTACGAGCCCCTTTCAACCCTTAGCACTGAAGAAGTAGTTGAGGCCCTAAACCGCCGACTCTTCTGCGTGAGAGGATTTCCACTTGACATCGTCTCAGACAGAGGCAGCGCAATGAACTCACGCCTCTACCAACGAATCCTCGAACGCTACAAAGTGAAGGTAAAGATGTCGACCTCTTACCATCCCGAGACCGACGGACAGAGCGAGAGCTCAGTGAAAGGCATGAAAAGATACCTCCGCCTCTACATTAACCATGCCCAAGACAACTGGGCAGACTTCCTACCACAAGCCGAATTCCAAGCCAAAACACATATTAGTGCATCGACAGGAGTATCACCCTTCTTCGCAGACAACGGATTCCACCCAAGAACAGGAATTGAACCGCCTGGAACCTATAACGGCCCGGGAGCAGCCGAAGTAACAAGAGCAGACCGACTTGTTGCAAGAACCAATGCAATGAGGGAGTTCCTTCAAGAACAGCTAGTCTGGATCCAGGAGGAGCAAGCCCGACATGCAGACAAGTTCCGTCAACCACACCCGGCATTCCGAGTAGGTGACAAGGTCTTTGTTGATGCAAGGAACTTTGAACTTGGGCGGAATAGTAAATCACTATCACCAAAGAACCTGGGACCATGGGAAATCACACGATGCATCGACGGCAAAGCGTACGAGGTAGCCATACCTCCACACATGCAAGAACAAGGAATCTTCAACGTCTTCCACCCATGGAAGTTGCACCTTGCGCCAGACAACCCGTACCCCGGACAGGTGCAAGAACCAGGCCCTGTACACCTTATCTTTGACAATGAGGATGAAACCATACACGAGGAATGGGAAGTCCTCGAAGTTGTCGACTGCCGAAACTCCAGACACGGGGTCCAATACAAAGTCACTTTTACAGGAAACTGGGATGAATGGAATGCTAACCCACCATGGCAACACTGGACAAACTACAAAAACGCGCCTAACAAGATCCGGGAATATCACGCATACCACAAGAACGCGCCTGAGATGCCTGATTTCTTTTCAGAGCTCAGAGGACCTCGCTTGGAAGAGGGGGGGGTAGTGTCAGGCCCCTCAGGCAGCACCACCATGGACTGTAGGGTAACTAACCAGCAGCAGCCAGCAACCAGGAGGGAGACCCGGTCACGTGCCAGGGCACGTGCACAGCGCTAGGTACATGGCACGGGCCCAGCGCTAAGCGACTGGGTATATTTACCCTTCGCCCTCTCTTTCTAGACTCTCTTTCCTTTTCTCCTTGTACATAGATTTTTAGTTGAGAGCAATACCACCCTTTCGGCTTTGCTGCCTCACACAAAACCCCTCTCAAAGACACCAGCAACTTGCTATACGGGTCATTCAATACCTTATAGCAACCAAATACCTTGCAATCGAGTTCAATGCTCTACAGACGGAACTAAAGAACATCTTCCTAGCCTGCAGCGATGCCTCATTTGCAAATGACCTCGACACAAGAAGATCCGCTCAAGGCTACGTCTTTCAGCTCTTTGGTGGCCCCATTGATTGGAAAGCAAGCAAACAAAAGACTGTTACTACCTTAAGCACTGAAGCAGAGTTTCTCTCCCTTTCAACCACAGCCAAAGAATTGCTCTAGTGGGAAAGACTCTTTCAACATATTCGCTTCAACCCAGACCATCACTTGTTCATTCAATGTGATAATACGCAAACAATTCGCCTACTTGACGAGTCTACACCTAAGCTTACTACCAAGCTACGCCACGTGGATATTCATCAGCACTGGCTACGCCAGGAAATCCAAAATAAGCGCATCAGGCTTCAGTGGACTCCCTCAGCCGAGATGGTAGCAGATGGCCTTACAAAGCCGCTCCCACCTCAACGATTCAAACAATTTGTCAAACAACTAAACCTTTCAGACATCAAGGAGCTCATTCAGCCCTCAGGTATCACGGCAATGAACAACGCTCCTGTAAAGGACTAAAAATTCGAGCAAACACTTTCTAAATTGGACTTTCTTTCTACTCTTTGGCTATTTTCTTTTGTTAGAATAAGCACCAGACTGCTCATTCTGAAGGGGGTGTGTCAACCACATTGGCCCATAATCACGTGTCTCGTATTATCTCTTCTGATCACCACACCACTATCACTCCACCCCCGCTCTTATGCACGGCAATTCTTTGTCCCTAGCACAGCCCTATTTGCTTACGCGTCCTCTTTGCCATTAGATATTTATATAGCACTTGACAGCAGTAATCTAAGAAGACAGCGGTGTCCTACTTTCTCGCGCCGTTCGACAACCTTGAAGAGACAAGAGGAGGATGGCGGTGCAAAGAGGGAAGTATCACGTGATAGCGCGGTGCGCAATGAGCTTGTTACCTCCAAATCAATAGGGTTTAAATTGGAACTTTGAGTTGACCACGAAGGTCAAAGTACTATCTAATAAGTGTGGTTATATACAAGTAGGAAAGCTATAACAATCTAGTATAGTGTTTAGATCTTTTCTGATCTAGTGGGTGTTGGATCAGTAGAGATCTAAAGGTGGGTCTTAGATCAGTCCTGATCCAAGGTGGGTCCTTACGTGATGCGGGCGCTTAGACTTCTCTCCCGGATCCCGTTTTCTAATCTTGTGAACGGACGCGATAACCACCTTTCTCTTAACCGCTCCCTATGCCTCTTGTTGGTTTCCCGGATTCTGCCAGCCTAACCGTTCAGCGTTACCGGCGGCCCTTGGTCGCGTTGTTCCCCTGCGGGTTCTCTGACTCATCGGCGCTTCGCTGGTTTCCTTGTGCCTTGTAGGCTTTCCTCCCATACGGGCCTTGGTCTTGGTGACTAATCCTTTAAGCGCCGACTCCCTTGGGGCTGACCTTTCCGTGCGGGATCTCTTGTGGTGCGGCTCTGCTAGCCGTGCGGGAACTTGGTCCCTGCGGTGTTTTCTCCCGTGCGGGTTTCCTGCCCTTGGGGTACTAAAGTCCGTGTGGCCTGGGGTTCGTAACACTACCCCCCTCCTTAAGGATCTTCGGCCCGAAGATTTGTTCATACGCTTATATCTTGGGCTTCCTTGTTCTCTTCTCCGCTTCCTTTTTCTTTCCTTCTGTAAGTTCTCCCACCATGCCATTCGAGTCTCGCAAGCGCAAGCGTGATGGTCAGCGTGCTGAGCGCGTGGATTTAGGTGACGAGATTGATCTTTTTGGCGAGGATATGCCCCTTCCTTGTTCTTCTTGTTTGTTGCTGAATTTTGGTAAAGAGGAGGATGATCCGTCGTTTGTCGTTTGTCGTATGGATAAGTCCCATTCGCGTTATGGAGAGTGTGCTCGTAAGGGGAAGTCGGCCTGTGATGCCACTGGCCTAGATCATTCGGATTGTATGCTTCTTTCTTTGTTTTCTTGTTGGCTGCTAACTTTCTCAGTTCTTCGTGTGCGACGAGCCCTTGATAAAGCCGAGCAGGATGAAGCAGAGGCTCTAAGGGCCGCTCAGGCTGCGATGGCGCGTCTAGACCGGGCGAGGAAGCAGAAGGATCTTTTGAAGAAGCGCGGGAGCCTGATGATTGTGAAGAAGGCCTCGACTGTGGAGGAGCTGGAGGAGTTGGATCGCCTGGAGACTGCTCGTGAGGCTGGGGACTCTGCTGACCCTGAAAATGCCGGAGAGGAGCGGTCACCAAAGCGTTTACGTGGCGAGCCCTCAGCTGATAACGCTGTGGGTCTGTCCCAGTCTGTCGGTTCTCCTGGCGCTGGTTCTGATGCTGCGCCACCCGAGAGTTCCGAGCTGGTGAATCAGGCGCGGCAGCCTCTGTCTCCTGGTTTTGATTTTGGATCCTTCGTGTTTGACGAGGCCGCGGTGTTGGTCGATCCGGGTTTTGGCGATGGAAGCTTTCAATGAGGTCTTTGCATCCTTTACAATTTTCCGGTGGTTCCCAGGTATGGTCCCAGTCTCCTTCCTATTGTAGGAGGTATCTGAATTGACCATTAATATAGCCGCTGTCAAGGATCTTTTCTACGATCCATTCTTTGTTTTCGTCGGCATCTGGGTTCTCTAGTACCATTTCTTCAGTTTGCTGTATGACCGTGGCGTTTTTTGGCGCTGGTTCAAGCAGTGCAATGTAAAAGACGGGTACTATCCGCATGGTTTTTGGTAGCTTGAGGCGGTAGTTGACTTTCCCGAGTTTCTCTTCGATTTCGAATGGTCCAATTTTCTTAAAGTCCAATTTGCTGTTTGGTCGCTTCGTTTTGATGTTTTTTCTGAGTAGGTAGACTTTATCCCCCCTCTTTAGCTTCGGTGCCTCCTAGTGCCGTCTGTTGTAGTAGCGGGACATCAAAAATCCATTGTATTCGATGTCGAGGCTGAGCTGTTTGTAAAGTGCCTTCAGCTGGTCTGTCTTGAGGATTCCTTTCTGGCTTAGTGATTTGCTTGGAAGCGATTCCCTATAAGCCGTTGGCTCATATCCGTAGTTAGCGTAGAACGGTGATTCTTGCGTAGTCGTTGCTTTTGAACTGTTATACGCGAACTGGGCGAGGGGAAGTAGTTCAACCCAATTGTCCTGCGTGTAATTGATGTAACAGCGTAGATATTGCTCTAGCGTTTAATTCGTACGCTCTGTTTGTCCGTCCGTTTAAGGATGTGCCGTGGTGGATAGCTTATGCTTGGATCCGAGCTAGCGGGTAAGAGTCTGCCAGAATTAAGATATAAATAACCGATCTCTGTCTAATACTAGCTCGTCCGGTAGCCCGTAGTTGCCGAGGATTGTCCTAAGGAAGGTGTAGGCTAGGTCTTCCGCGTTCGCCGTTTTAAGATACGGTAGGTAGTACGCGTACTTGGTAAGCCTATCGACGATAACTAGGATCGAGTCGTAAAGGACGCCGGTTAAGGGTTCTTTCGACTGGGGTAGATCCGTGATAAAGTCTAATATAATAGACTACTAGGGTCTTTCCGGTGCTAAAAGTGGTTAAAGTAGTCCGTAGGGCGCGTGTCTTGCTGCTTTACTTCGAATGTAAAGGTCGCACTGTGTGACTATCCGTTGGACCATCTTTCTAAGTCCTGGGAAGTAGTAGTTCCTAGTAATTCGTTCGACCGTTTTGTCCGTTCCTTGATAACCGTGTGCTGGTGCTTCGTGGATATCCTTAATAATTTCTTCCCGTAGTTTAACTAGGACGTAGATTAATCCTAAATATAGGATTGTACCGTCTTCGTCTTTAGTTAAGCGAGGGTCGTTTTCCACGTTTCCGAGTTCCTAGGCTATTGCGTCATATTCGTAGGCCTCTCGGATTTTCTTTGTCCAGGCGTTGCCCTCCAGGCGATACGCCGGCGCTAGTAGCCTAACCGGGGTAAGTAGGACTTCGCTTTCCGGATTCCCCTTAAGCCAGGATTGGGCAATCCTAAATATAGGTGCGTACGTTCTAGCTAGTATAAGGCTTCCGTCTTCCTACCGGTTTAAAACCGTAGGCTGTAGTCCTAGCTTCCCTTCGATATAGTCGGCTCTTCTACTTAGCGTATCTGCGCGAGTATTCTCTAATCCCTTTCTGTAGGTGATCTTTATGTTATAGGATACTAGTTCTTCCGCCCACCTAACTTATCTTCGAGTCAATTCCTTTGTGGTGGTAAAGTGCGTGAGGTTCTTATAATCGTAGTGAACTATCACTTGGTACTTAGCTCCTTCGAGGTAGTGTCTCCATTCTTTAAAAGCCGTAATAATGGCTAATAGTTCTTTATTATAGACGTTGTAATTAAGCTCTAGGGGCGTCATCTTCCTTAAGTAGTACGCGATTAGATGAAGTTTGCCTTGCTCGTCCGGTTGGCTAATGCAAGCGCTAATGGCGTAGTCTAATACGTCCGTTTCTACTATAATAGGAAGTTCCGGGTTATAAATACCTAAGATAGGTACTTCGCAGAACATTCGTTTAAGAGACTCGAATGCGTTTTATTACGCCTCTCCCTATTAGAATCCATGCTCTTAATTGATTAATTGATTTATTTATTCTGTATGCAAGCCGTTAGCTTATGGTAGTATACTAACTGGTGCCTATAAGGGCTCTAGTAAGTAAAATAAAGCTGTTTATATAGGTATACGGTTTTAGGGTGTTTAGTGCTCCTTACCTCGGTAGTTATCTATAAGAAAGCGCTGCCTTTTAGAGCTTCTTATAATAAATAGACCTTAGAGGGCGGAGAGGGACGAAGTAACGAAGCCGGTAAAGGCAGTAGAGGTAAAGCAGATACCGAAGTATATAGGATAAGAGGAGGGGGGCGAGAGACTAGGGACGAATACTAAGAGGCGGGTAGAGAGAGACGAGTAAACAATAAAGGAGGCGAGTAAGGTCTAATTTAAGGCATACTAAGTTATATACGAGGAATACTTATTGCTAGACTAAAGAACTAATTATAAGGCAGAGAGGCGAGCTTTATATATATAAGGAACAAACTAAAATACTAGCTTCCTAATTTATAAGCAGGCAAGTCTAGATCTAGATTCCAAATCGATCGGCGGTAAATAAGAAGTAATTAGTCTATATAAGCTATATTTATAATAGTAGGCTCTCTTCCCTAGAGGTAAGTTCCTACGAGCCTTTAGTTTAAGGGTCGAGGTTTTAAAGGATAACGTGTTACGAACACGCCTCTATATATAGAGTTGTTGGGGCACGATTAGCTACTAGGCTAATTATTACTAAACCTTTTGTCGACTTCCAGTCGACGGGAGGTTGGCCGAATGGTCTTACGCGCCGACTGAAACCCAATACGGTCGGGTCCGTCGTAATATAATGATCAGCCTACCTATAGGTCGATAGGTTCGAGCCCTATTATCGGCAGTTAGTCGAGTGAGTGCTAGTTTTTCGGGTGGCCAGCTAGAGGTAAGAGAGTAGGTCTAGTTCCCCTACTACCCTACTAATAACGGATAATTAGGTAACTCGTTCCCCCGGCTTACAGCCACAGTCCGCTGCAGGTCCGGTCGTATTTGACTAGCGTATAACTAGTTGGTTGGGGGTAACTCTATATCTAGATAACGAGCTAAGTCTAGCAGCTGGGGTCATCTACCTTAAGAGGGGAGGTAGTATTACGAATACGCCTCTGTATATAGAGTTATTGGGGCACGATTAGCTACTAGGCTGATTATTACTGAACCTTTTATCGACTTCCAGTCGACGGGAGGTTGGCCGAATGGTCTTACGCGCCGACTGAAACCCAACACGGTCGGGTCCGTCGTAATATAACGTTTATAAAACGTATTAAGAGCTTTAAGGTCTTTAATAAGGTCGTAAGATTCCTAGGTTAATATCGAGTAACCAGTCTATTTTATAAGGTATTTTGGTTGTCTCCGGGTTGTTTTAATATCTAGAATCTCTTCTACCCGGTACTCTTCTTCGCCGTCAACGATAATAGGCGGGGGCGGAGGTTAGATTTAATTAGGTAAGGGGTTAGAGGCTACGGGTTCAAGTAAGGAGACGTAGAATACGGGGTAGACTTTTATTATCCTTTATTGAATAATATATAACGGTAGGCTCCTTCTACTAAGCTTTAGAGTCGCTTAGCAGGTTAGTAGAAACCGAAGGGTTTACCTTAAAGAGATAAGAGGAGGATAGCGGTATAAAGAGGGAAGTATTACGTAATAGCGCGGTGCGTAATAAGCTTATTACCTCTAAATTAATAGGGTTTAAATTGGAACTTTAAGTTGACTACGAAGGGTCAAATGTCTAGCTAAAGGAGCGTGACTATATACTACTAGGAAAGCTATAACAATCTAGTAGAGTGTAATAAACAGACCTTAGAGGGCGGAGAGGGACGAAGTAACGAAGCCGGTAAAGGCAGTAGAGGTAAAGCAGATACCGAAGCATAGGGGATAAGAGGAGGGGGGCGAGAGACTAGGGACGAATGCTAAGAGGCGGGTGGAGAGAGACGAGTGAACAATAAAGGAGGCGAGCAAGGTCCAATTCAAGGCATACTAAGTTGTACGCGAGGAATACTCATTGCTAGACTAAAGAACTAATTGTAAGGCAGAGAGGCGAGCTTTATATACATAAGGAACGAACTAAAATACTAGCTTCCTAATTTATAAGCAGGCAAGTCTAGATCTAGATTCCAAATCGATCGGCGGTAAACAAGAAGTAATTAGTCCACATAAGCTACATTTATAATAGTAGGCTCTCTTCCCTAGAGGTGAGTTCCTACGAGCCTTTAGTCTAAGGGTCGAGGTTTTGAAGGATAACGTTTATAAAACGTATTAAGAGCTTCAAGGTCTTTAATAAGGTCGTAAGGTTCCTAGGTTAGTATCGAGTAACCAGTCCATTTTATAAGGTATTTTGGTTGTCTCCGGGTTGTTTTAATATCTAGAATCTCTTCTACCCGGTACTCTTCTTCGCCGTCAACGATAATAGGCGGGAGCGGAGGTTGGATTTAATTAGGTAAGGGGTCAGAGGCTACGGGTTCGAGTAAGGAGACGTAGAATACGGGGTGGACTTTTATTATCCTTAGTAGTTCTAGGCGATAGGCATGAGTTAAGATCTTTTCTAGTATAGAAAAGTGGCTAAGGCGTTTAAAGTCGAGTTTATCCGAAGGTCTTGTTGTCGAGATATGCCGTCTTAGGAGCTAAACAAGGTCACTAGGCTTAAAGACGGGTAGCGAAATACGGTCTTTATTAGCCTGTTCTGCGTAGGCGTCTTGTGCGAGTCGAATTTCTTGGCGAAGGTAGTTTTCGAGGTTTTCGAGGTTCTCTTGGAAGAGACGTAGGGGTTCAAGGGGGGCTAAGATTAAGTCTTTCTGTAGAATCTTATAACGAGGGTAGAAGCCGTAGTTTGCAAAGAAGGGGGTAACCTTAGTCGTAGTCGAGATCGTATTATTATAAGCGAATTCAGTAAGGGAGAGAAAGTCGTTCTAATCGTCTTGTTAGTACGAAACGTAGGCGCGAAGGTATTGTTCGAGGATAGCGTTAACACGCTCTGTCTAGCCGTCGGTTTGTGGGTGGAAAGCCGTACTAAAGTTGGTCTTAATAGATAGGGATCTACTAAGAGCTCTAGTAAATTTAGAAGTAAAAATCGAGCCGCGGTCAGATACAAAGTCGTTAGGTAAGCCGTATAGTCGAAAAACGTAGTCTCGATAAAGCTTAGCAAGCTCTATCGAATCGAGGGTTGTTTGGTAAGGAATAAAGTGAGCCATTTTAGTTAGTCGGTCTACGACTACTAGTATAGTATCAAACGAGTTGGACGTTGGAAGTCCCGTAATCAAATCGAGAGAAACGGATTGCCAGCGGCGTTATGGCACTTTAAGGGGTTTCAAATATCCAAAGGGGGCGTGTCGAGCGGGTTTAATTCTTTAGTAGGTCTTATAGTTCCGTATAAAACGAGCTACTGTCTATCGTAGACCTGGCCACCAGAAATTACGAGTAACGAGTTCAAATGTTGCTGCTTGGCCTGGGTGTCTAGCAGCCGGATGCGAGTGTCGAGAGCTAATAATCCTTTGGCGGAGGCTTAGGTCTTTAGGGATATAGATAAGTCTATTAACTAGTAATAGACCATCGTTATCCTTAGAGCATGCGCCTAGATCCACTTTAGGATGTCGAAGTGCGTAGGTATCGAGTGCAGTAAGGATCTCTTGCCTAAGAGTATCCTTATCGAGTACTAAGCGAATATTACTAGCCAGAGACGGTTCTAGCCTAGCGATCGAATATCGAGTTGAAACAAGGGTCGAAATTTCGAATTTTCCGGGGGTAAGGATCGTAGTAGGGGGCAGGCGCCCCTCTCGAGTAGGGAGGTCTCCTAACCGTCTTATTAACGCATCCGCGCGTTGATTCTTAGTTCCTGGGCGGTAGACAATCTTAAAGTCGAGTTCTAAGAGTTTAATTGCCTAGCGTACTTATCGACGGTTCAAGATTTGTTTAGAGGCAAAGCTAGTCAAATTCGAGTGATCCGTAAGAACGAGGAGTAGCGAGGAGAGGTTAATAATAAGGGAACGGTATTCCTTTAGGGCTTCTATAATAGCTAAGAGTTCTTTATCCCTAATACCGTAGTTCTGCTCTGCGGAGGTCATTTTCCGAGAGTAGTAGGCGATAGGGTGTAGAAGTCTCTTACCATCGTTATACGTTACCCATTGAGATAGGATTGCGGATATGACGAAGTCAGAAGAGTCGGTTTCAAGGATAGTCTCGAGTTGGGGGTCGAAGTGTCGGAGGATTGGGTAAGAACAAAAGGCTTTCTTAAGATAAGTAAATACTTTATCCTATTCTTTCCCCTAAGTAAAACGAATGTTCTTAGCTAGGAGCTTAAAGAGAGCTCTGGCTTTTCGAGAGTATCCTTCAATAAATCGTCGGTAAAAGTTTGCAAAGCTAAGGAACGATTAAAGGTCTTTAACTAAACGAGGAGTCTCTTAGTCTCTTACGGCGGCTACCTTAGCTGGGTCTATAGAGATACCGTCTGGAGAAATAACGAAGCCAAGGAACGTAGTTAAAGTCGTATAGAAATCGCATTTTTCGCCTTTTACGTATAGGCCTGCTTCACAGAGCTTTTCGAGAACTAATCGGACGTGTTCGTGGTGCTCTTCTTCTGTTTCTGAGTAGATAAGGATGTCGTCTAGGTAGACGACGCACTAGCGGTCAAGGTATTCACGTAACGTATCGTTAACGAATTGTTGGCAGGTAGCCGGCGCATTCGTCAGGCCAAAGGGCATAACCAGGTATTCGTATAGGCCATAGCGAGTCCTAAAGGCCGTTAAATATTCGGAGCCTTCCTTAATTCGGATAAGGTTATAAGCACCGCGAAGGTCGAGTCGAGTAAAAATACGAGAGCCTTAAAGTTGACGGAGAGTCTCGTTGATTAAGGGGAGTGGATAACGGTTCTTTTTCGTAATACCATTTAGTTCGCGATAATCCACGTAAAAACGAAGGCCGCCTCCTAGTTTCTTAACAAAGAGAACAGGGGACGCAGAGGATAAGAATAAGGGTCGAATAAAACCTTTTTTAAGGTTTTTATTAAGGTATTCACGTAGAGCCTTAAGCTCTAAATCGGACATTGAGTAGAGAGGGCCGAATGGGGGTTTCTTGCTGTGAGAGTCTGGAGCCTCGGGAGAAGCCTTAGAGGATCATCGGCGGATCACGTGATGCCAAGTCGTTCTTGTATTTAAGTCGTTCTCTTCTCTTTCTCCTCTTCTTCTTCTTCTTCTCTCTTTAAGTCTTAGCTTAACGTATATAGCGCAATAAACCTTTCAGCGATCATCCTGAGGTTGAGCCCTAACAATAGCTAAGACTTCAACCCATTGGACTTATTAGAACTAGATTATTGGCACAGTCGCGCACTGGAATCACTGGAATCACTGGAATCACTGGAGACACCGGAAGCACCGGAAACACTGGAATCAACGAGAGGCACAGGATCCTCAGAATGGTTAATCCACAGCATGCGGATGAGCAACAGGCTCAGGAATCCCAAGAAATAAAGCAGATGCTGCAACAGATGATGGCTCAGATGAGCGCACTCAATGGCAAGGTGGAACAACTTGAAAGGGAGAATCAAACTCAAAAAGGAGAAAACGACACGAATCCTCTTCCCACCCCAACAAATACTTCTGGCGAATCTTCGGATAAAGCTGGCCCGCTAAACGACAAGCCAACCAAGAACCTCGGACCCCTTGCTGAGTTCTCAGGCAACAGGGATGAACTGGAACCCTGGATCTCTCAGGCACTAGCAAAGCTAGCCGTGGACTATTACCACTGCAACGAAACGACCAAGTTCTTTATGCTCCACAATAGGCTCCGGGGCGAGGCAGCTCGCCAGCTACAGCCCTGGGTCCAGACTAGTATTAACACGAACAGCATGACTGCACAGTGTCTACTGGATCAACTCCGCCTATCATTTGGCGACCCCCATGTGCAAGAAAAGGCCCAGCGCAAACTACACAAGCTACGCCAAACCAACAAGCCTTTTATGGAGTACTTTACGGAGTTCCGCAAGTTAGTACTAGAGGCCGGGGGCACCAACTGGCCGGACGAAATCCTCAAGGCCTATTTGGAAGCAGGGATCAGCCAGGAGCTCCAACAAAGCATGATTGGCCTTGGAGGCATAAGCCAGTCCTTTGAGGACTACTGCACCGAGCTGAAACGCGTCAGTGATCAACTGGAAGCATTCAACTTGCGCAACAATGGCAAGAGAGCTCAGCAGGGCTGGCAGCAAGGCTGGTGGCGTGGCCAGAATAAGGTTGGCTCAGCAGGGTCCACTAGCAAGCAGCCAGGGTCCAAACAGTCAAAACCAACGACGTTCCAACACGATATGGAGTGGGAGCCCACCGGACCAGCCAAAGCAGCCCAGGGACGCCGTGTCAAGTGGGTGAATGATCAAGAGATGCAGAAACGAAAGGAAGAACACCGCTGTCTACGCTGCGGCGACTCAACGCATCTAATTGCCCAATGCCCCTGGCTGCCACCAAGGAGACCTACACGCTTTGCAAAGCCTGTTCAGCAGGAGGAAAACGCGGGACCCGAGCTGGAAGACTTAGAGGATGATGAAGCACTTGCCCAGCAGTCGGAAAACTGAAAGCTCCTGTCAAAAATCGCAGGCAGGAGCCAACAGTGGAGGAAAAGCAGGAAGCACAGAACGAATGGCGGAAGCAGCAACCTAAATTGGAACAGGATTCACTTCTTACCTCAGTTATGATCAATAAAGAGTCTTTTGGAAAAGCTCTTGCTGATACTGGTTGTGAATTCTACGCTGTAATAAGCCGCAAATTCGCTGAACGCTGTAACCTCCCGCGTATTAAAATCACCCCAAGAACACTGGATGGATTAACACCTACTGGATGGAAGATTAATGAAGTTGCCTGGGCCGAGGTCGATATTGGAGGTCACCACCAAAAGCGAATGTTCTTCTATATCGTCCCAAAGCTCTCTGGATGCGATCTCATGCTAGGGAGCCCCTGGATGGTACAGGAAAAGGCAGTACTTGACCAAAGCGAACGGACTATCACCTTTAAGGATACTGGATTAACTGTAAAACAAGACACCGATCTCCCTAAGTCTCAAGGCAAGCTAATTGGAGCCGCTGCCTTTTGCCACCTTATGAGCCTTAGGAAAAAGAAAGGATATCAGATCTTTACAGCCAGCCTCGCGGATATCAATAAGGCCTTACAGGAGAAACCCCCTATCGATCTTCAAAGCCGGCTGCCTAGTTGGGTAGACCCTAAACGGATCGGCCTATTTGATAAGAAAGAAGCGGATAAACTCCCACTACACCGACCTGGAATTGACCATCAAATTGAACTCGAAAAGGACACCAACGGCAAGACACCCGACGCTCCATGGGGGCCTTTATATAATATGTCTCGTGACGAGCTCCTTGTGCTAAGGAAGACTCTTAATGAGCTACTTGATAAAGGCTTTATCCGTGTAAGCAACTCGCCTGCTGCGGCACCGGTCTTATTCGTTAAGAAACCAGGAGGCGGTCTACGCTTTTGCTGTGACTACCGGGCTCTCAATCGACTTACAAGGAAGGACCGCTATCCATTACCGCTGATCCAAGAGACCCTCAACAGAATAAGTAAGGCAAAATGGTTTACTAAGCTGGACGTGGCTGCAGCCTTCCATAAGATACGAATCGCGGAAGGAAGCGAATGGTTAACGGCATTTCGAACTCGCTTTGGACTCTTTGAGTGGTTGGTCACTCCATTTGGATTGGCAAATGCTCCGAGCACCTTTCAACGGTACATTAATTGGACTCTAAAGGACTTCCTAGATGACTTTGTCTCAGCCTACGTTGACGACATCCTAATCTTTACGGATGGATCCCGCCGGGAGCACCGCGAGAAAGTGAACAAGGTACTAGAGAAGCTGGACGCTGCAGGCTTACAACTTGACCTAAAGAAATGCGAATTTGAAGTCCAGTCTACTAAGTATCTGGGGTACATCATTGAGGCCGGACAAGGCATCCGCATGGACCCAGAAAAGATCAAGGCAATTCAGGAATGGAAAGCACCTACTACGGCTAAAGGAGTACTCGGATTTCTTGGTTTTGCGAATTTTTACCGACGGTTTATTAAAGGCTTTTCCAATCTGGTATCGCCTCTGGTATCCCTTACGAGAAAGAATACGACCTTCCGATGGAACCAGGAGGCTAACGCCGCATTTGAGAAGCTAAAAAAGGCCTTTATTATAGCGCCGGTCCTTATGCAATTTGATCCAGAACGAGAAACGATCCTTGCTACGGATTCCTCAGGATACTGCACAGGAGGAGTACTCCAACAGTACGACAACGACGGTTTTCTACGTCCAGTAGCGTTCTTCTCAAAAAAGAACCTACCCGCGGAATGCAACTACCCGATCTACGATAAGGAACTACTTGCGGTGGTTAAGTGTTTACGCCAGTGGGACGCCGAACTAAAAGGACTTCATCAGTTCAAGATCCTCACTGATCATAAGAACCTGGAATACTTTACCACGGCAAGGAGGCTTTCTGAAAGGCAGATTCGATGGTGGAGAGAGCTTAGCCGCTTCTCCTTTACCATTGAGTACACCCCAGGGAAAACCAATGGATTGGCAGACGCATTAACAAGAAGGAACCAAGACTTACCTACAACGGATAAGGATGAGAGACTTGAACAAAGGACAGCTCAGTTACTTCAGTCGATACCCTACGGATTAGTTCTTAATACCGGACCACCAGAGGACCCCGAAGAACAAGAATGGAGTAATGAAGATTCACTTCTATCCGAAGAGGCTATGGCAACCAAACCTCGACAAGCACGACCTGGACAACAAACGCGAGAACCTCTTTCCCTAGAGGAGCAATGGCAAGAAGCACTCCAACAGGACCAAATGTTAAAGCAGCTCCAGAAGGCTGTACGGCAAGGAGAAAGAACATTCCCACTGGAGTTTACTACGAAGTTCAAGGTCTCAATCGCTGAATGCTCGCTAGACGACCAAGGGAACCTCCTCTTTAGAGATAGGAAATGGGTACCGGATTCTGAGCCACTACGAACGAGAATCATTCAGGAGATGCACGACTCCCCCCTCTCAGCACATCCGGGACGTATCCAAACAGTCTCCCTCGTGGCAAGGCACTTCTTCTGGCCAGGATTCGTTAATGATGTTAGGAGGTTCTGCCGGAACTGTGATATCTGTGGAAGGACAAAGATCTGGAGAGATAGGAAACAAGGATTACTTAAGCCGCTACCAGTACCGAGCCGCCAATGGAGGGAGATCTCCATTGACTTTATTGGGCCTCTACCATTGAGCAATGGTTGCGAAATGCTTATGGTAATTACTGACCGCCTAGGAAAAGGAGTAATCCTTGAGGCCTGTTTAAATACTGAGACGGAAACTATTGCAAAGCTCTTTATTACATGCTTTTACCGGAACCATGGGATCCCAGCGGCAATCGTCTCTGATAGAGGAACTCAATTCGTTAGCCTCCTTTGGCAACGAATCTGTCAACTCCTTAAGATTAAGAGACGCATCTCAACGGCCTATCACCCCCAGACGGACGGATCAACAGAAAGAATGAATACTGAAGTGGCAAGAAAACTCGCACTGTTCGTGGATCACTACCAAAAGGACTGGACAGACCGGCTACCAATAGTCCAGCTGGCCCTTAATGGAAGAACTTCAACGACGACTCAGACAAGCCCATTCTTTCTCTCCCATGGGTTCCACCTTGAGCCACTAGAACTGCTCGAAGATATTCAATCCAATGACCTCCACAGGGATTCTCCAGTGGCAAGAGCGGAGGCAATTGTGGCCAAGATTAAAGAAGTCACGGACTGGGCGCAAATGTCAATGGCGGAAGCTCAACAGGAACAAGAGAGACAAGCCAACCGGCAAAGAAATCCTTCACCAGCTTATAAGATAGGTGATAAGGTCTGGCTACATCTAAAGAACCTAAGGACGGATAGACCAAGCAAGAAGCTCGATGATAAGGCAGCCAAGTTTACTATTATCGAAGTAGTTGGATCTCACAGCTACAAGTTGGATATCCCTGGAGCGGTGCACAACGTCTTTAACGTGGACCTACTCCGGCCAGCGGGAGCAGACCCCTTGCCAAGCCAAGTACAGGACGACTATCAACCACCACCGGTTCGAGTAGATGGTCAAGATGAATGGACAGTGGAGGCAATCCTAAGTGAACGAATGGCGAGAAAACCAGGGCAAAGAAAGCGCCAACTGCAGTATCAAGTCAAATGGGAAGGGTACGCTCGACCAACATGGGAGCCGGCATCAGCACTGCAGGATACAGCAGCACTGGATTACTATCTCAAGCAAAAGAACGAGCAACGAGTGCCAAAATCGAACTAGCGGGCAATTGGATGAGAACTAATGGCGATTAAAAAGGGAGCAAGCGGTTTAGCCCCGCCCCGGAGGGCGAGGCCAAGTCTAGCCAGGCATCACTTCGTTGGTTACCCGCAACCAATGGGGGAATTTAACTCGATGATACCTGGCTAGGGAATTACAACACGGATAACGCGGTCCGAAGGACCTTACCGTGCCGGGCAACCCTCTTCCTGTCAACAGACAGGCCCTTAATTCGACAGCCAGCTAATAAGCACCCGTTTGATATTAGGTTTTCGCTTTCTTGACTTATATACCCCTCCAAACCGAAGAACAGGTGCGCCCCCACCGGGAATTAAACCCGCAACCCCGAGGAAAGAGAGAAAAAAAGGGGGGGAAAAGGGGGGGGTGATGTGAGAGTCTGGAGCCTCGGGAGAAGCCTTAGAGGATCATCGGCGGATCACGTGATGCCAAGTCGTTCTTGTATTTAAGTCGTTCTCTTCTCTTTCTCCTCTTCTTCTTCTTCTTCTCTCTTTAAGTCTTAGCTTAACGTATATAGCGCAATAAACCTTTCAGCGATCATCCTGAGGTTGAGCCCTAACACTTGCCCTCTTCTAATAAAATCTCATGATCAATATACCGATGTGGGGGAAGTCTATCGGCCTCTTTCTTTGTAAAGAAGGGAAGAAGATAGTGGAATCGAGCGGGGACTCGTAAGCGGAGGGTTTCGAGTTCTTGTTCTGGAGTTTGCTGTTCCGTTTCCTTAAGGCTATTAAGGTGTTCTTGGATCTCCTTAATTAATACGGCGTATATCCTAGTCTTATCTCGTCGGACATAACGAGTAAGGGCGGCGTAGGATACAGTAGCGCAAGAGATCGAAGGCGAATTAGGAGGTAAGGGGGAAAGCGTAGTTGTGGGTTGGCGAGTAGGCAAGCAATTTGCTTGGCAAAAAGGGGAGGCGAAGGTAATTGTGTTTTTTGACCATAGGACGTGTGGATCATGCCGTTCTAGCCAGGGTTTTCCTAGGATAATTGGATATTGGCCGAGCTTAGTTACTTGGAAGGTAACGAGTTCTTGATGCTGATCAATATCAAGTTGAAGGTCGGCCTCGTGGGTAATCCATCCGGCGATAGATCCATCCGCGAGTTCGAGGGATTCAGCTTGGGGTTTTTGGCGTGTAGGGATTGAATAGGAAGCAATAAAGGCATCATCTACAAAAAGAGACGAGGCACCAGAGTCTAACATAGCCGAGGTTTCGATTTTGTTGTTAACCACTGATTTAAGGATAAGGAGCGGACGTTTCCCAAGATCTATAGCACGGGGCTGTAGGGTACGGGTTTTAGGAGGTGAAAACGAGAGTATTCCAAGATTCGAAGACGAGAGGGAAGCAAGGACGGAAAACTGATTCGAAGTAGGGAGTAGAGGAGGGCTAGGCAGGTGCCGGGTACTGCCTAGCCTTCTACGTTTTTTGATACGTAGAGGACGGAAGCCGTAGGAGGTGTATACGACGTTATATTAAGCTTAAGTCCCTTAGCCTTAGCTTTAGGACATTCTTTAACCCAGTGGTTAGGATTACCGCAGTAGGCGCAGAGGTTGTTAGCTTTTCGGTAAGTCTTTCGAGCGGTAGCATCTAGTTCCATAGGTTCACCTTGAGGAATCGAGGTTGGTGTGGGAGATGAGGGTTGAGGAGCAGCTGGTACAGACGAGAGAGGAATCGAGGTAGGGGTACGAGTTGAGGGTGTCTTTTTCTCAATAGTTCGAGCATAGAGTTGGTTGTCCAGTATAATGCAAGCCTCAGCGAACTTTTCGAATTCTGCTGGCATAGCTCGTCCAACAAGAAGGTCCTTAAGGTTCTCTTTAAGGCTAAGGCGGAAGTAGTGGATCTTAACTGCGTTTTCCTTCCAACCAAGGGTCGTAATAAGCGAGAGAAACCGTGAATAGTACGCCGAACAGGACTTGTCTTGTTTGAGTGCGAGGAGGGATCGTTCAGCTGTTGCGTAGGTGTCGGGATCATTAAATGCGGCCTTGAGAGCTTGGTAGAAGGACTCGTAGTTGTCGAAGTTTACGGAACCATTCGAGGCAGAGACGTAAGGGGCAAACCAGGTATAAGCAGCATCGCGAAGGTAGGAACCAGCGTAGGTAATCTTAGCCGTATCCGTTATAAAGGCAGATGGGTCTGAGGCGAATTTAAGCTGGAGTTGCGTGGCGAAATTCCCGAATCGAGTACGTTCACCCTTAAAGGGTTCTGGGTCCGAGACTTTAGGAATACGAGGACGAGGAGTAGGGGTTTCCAAAGGAGATATAGTAGACGTGATAGCTGGCGTGTTGGCAGGGAGGTTCGAAGCTAGTAACTGGAGTCGAGCGAAGGCTTCATCTTGGCCAAAACCGTAGTAATGAAAGATGCAAGCAACTTGGGCGTTCGTAGCATTCTTAGGGATAACTGGTGAATCGATATCGGATCTTAGGCAAGATTGTCTTCCTCTAGCGTACGCCTGACTAAGGGTAACGCGTAGGGAAACCGGGATGTCTTCAGGGAAGGTGGGGCGAGCATTGATAGGGGCAGGGACTTGATCGAGGACTTAGAATAGCGTATCCCAAGGGTTAGGAGGTGTGGTTCCATCGACCATTCTGGAGATCACAGTCTAGGGCTTCGGCGAGAGCTTTAGGCCTACTAGATAGGAGTCTAGCAAAATGTAATAAATAGACCTTGGAGGGCGGAGAGGGACGAAGTAACGAAGCCGGTAAAGGCAGTAGAGGTAAAGTAGATGCCGAAGCACAGGGGATAAGAGGAGGGGGGCGAGAGACTAGGGACGAATGCCAAGAGGCGGGTGGAGAGAGACGAGTGAACAACAAAGGAGGCGAGCAAGGTCCAATTCAAGGCATACTAAGTTGTACGCGAGGAATACTCATTGCTAGACTAAAGAACTAATTGTAAGGCAGAGAGGCGAGCTTTATATACATAAGGAACGAACTAAAATACTAGCTTCCTGATTTATAAGCAGGCAAGTCTAGATCTAGATTCCAAATCGATCGGCGGTAAACAAGAAGTAATTAGTCCACATAAGCTACATTTATAACATAGAGCCCTTACGAGCTAGGCTTATATAGGCTCGTAAGAGAGCCTATTTTCTAAGGGCTCGCTAAGCCCTTCGCTCGAGGGCTCGCTATAGGGTGTACGTAACTAGGGCGCCTAGGCCCTTTCTCGCCCGAAGCGGGGTAAGCGGAGATCCTTCTTTCCCGCCTTCTAGACTTTCTTCCCTTCTAGCTACTTTATTACTTAGTACTCTTCCCGACCCTTATGTCTTCCTATCTATACGGACTGAGGTTTGTAACATAATAAGGGTTCATAGCAGCGGTATAGAGATAGTCTACGATAAGTCGTTTAATTCTTCTACCTATTAGCGGTACACGGAAGATATACGTGTGCGTCACGTACTACGCTAAACCCTAATTGGTCCTCGTTAATCGGATCCTTCTCGGCATTAGCTTCCCTTTAGATATAGGGCTTAAAAGCCAACTCGCTTAGTCAGCTAAAATCCACCTAGGTATAGTAGCCCTTAGGCTGTTTATTTAACACTCCTACTTAGCCGTGGAGCGTCGGCTATAAACCTAGCTGTTAGATAAAGCTAGCAAAGCGGTCTCTTACTAGGGGTTTAGTTAGCCCGTCCGCCACTATATCCTTACTACAAACATACTCGATCTGCACTCGATTCCTTTAAACAAGGTCTCGAACATTATAATAGTACACGTCGATATGCTTTAACCGTTTATACACGTAAGGGTCCTTCGCTAGGGCTAACGCGGCCTAATTGTCTCCCTTTAGACTTATAGTGCTGTTAAACTTCTCGTTCTCGAACAGTACTATACGATAAGGGGATAACCTAAGGTATTCGCCTACGCCTATCTCTCGAAGTAGTTGTGTAAGCCACTAAGATTCCTTAGCGTAGGCGGATATTGCCATA
Source organism: Neofusicoccum laricinum (assembly GCA_029906385.1). Classification (NCBI taxonomy): domain Eukaryota; kingdom Fungi; phylum Ascomycota; class Dothideomycetes; order Botryosphaeriales; family Botryosphaeriaceae; genus Neofusicoccum; species Neofusicoccum laricinum. The sequence goes on from CP123724.1 coordinate 456,177, forward strand.
TACTCGGCTTCTATAGTAGAGGTAGCCACTAATCTTTACTTTTAGCTCCTCTATGTGAGGGCTTGCACCCGGTGCACTCGCGGAAATGCATTGGCATACTTCTACAAGAAGACTAAGCTAAGGAGAAAGGAAATAATAAGCGTAGGAAGGTATTATATACCGAAGTAGTTGATCCGTGCGCCCTTTGAGTCATTAGGTGTTGACTCATAATTGTTAACTCATCGCCGCAGGGATCTTCTAAGGCACTTAACGGTCTAGACCGTCACATTACCCCCCTCTTCTCGGGCTTGAAGGTAGGACTTGAGCGCGTCCGTTTCTTGAAGTGCCGACGCTGGCTCCCAAGTTAGTCTTGCATATCCTTTCCACTTAACGTGGTATTGCTTCTGGGGCCTTCGTTGGCCGCGCTTTCGTTTCATCCTTTCTCTATGAATTGCCTCAACTATCCACCATTCGTGTCCATCATCTAATATTGGCGGCGGCTGGTAGTCGTCCTGTTCTTGACTCGGCAGAGGGTCTATTCCAGCAGGACGTAGGAGGTCAACATTAAAGACGTTGTGTATACTACTTGGCACATCCAGTCGATAGCTGTGGGGACCAACTACTTCAGTAACTGTGAACTTTGCTGAGCGGTCATCTAACTTCCGGCTTGGGCGGTCTGTCTTAATGTTCTTTATGCTCAGCCAGACCTTATCTCCCACTTTGTACGCAGGTGATGGGTTCCGGTGTCGATTCGCTTGGGCCTCCTGATCCTGTTGCGCGTTTGCCATCGATGCTTCTACCCATTCGGTGATTTCCTTGATCTTCGCAACAATCGCTTCTCCCTTCTGGATGGGCGACGTCGGATTCTGCATGGGCTGTGGATCTTCGAATAGCTGTAGCGGCTCGAGATGGTATCCATAAGAGAGGAAGAAGGGACTAACGCCCGTTGATGAGGATTCGTGACTATTAATCGCGAGCTCGACTGCTGGTAACCAATCGACCCAGTTGTTCTGCGCTTGATTGGTCATTCGACGAAGTTTTTTCTCGACTTCAGTATTAGCGCGCTCTGTCGATCCATCTGTCTCCGGGTGGTACGCTGTCGATATGCGCCTCTCGATCTTGAGTAGTTGGCAGACTCTTTTCCATAGTTGGCCAACGAATTGACTACCTCGATCAGAGACGATTGCTGCTGGGACTCCATGATAGCGGTAGAAGCGCTTAATGAATAGATTGGCGATTGTCTCAGCTTCGGTATCCTTGCAGCCCTCAAGAATAACTCCCTTCCCTAGACGATCGGTGATTACCATAAGCATTTGACATTCTTGGCTCTCAGGTAGCGGGCCAATAAAATCAATCGAGATCTCTCTCCACTGACGATTTGGTACAGGTAACGGCCGCAATAGTCCTTGCTTACGATCTCTCCAGACTCTTATCCTTCCACAAACGTCGCAGTTCCGCACGAATCTTCGTACGTCTGATACGAAGTTTGGCCAGAAGAATTGCCTAGCGACGAGGGCTATCGTCCCGTTACGTCCAGGATGAGCCGTCATAGTCGAATCATGAAGTGTTTGAATTAACTTAGTCCTCAGTGGCTCGTAATTCGGCACCCAGCGCCTACTGCGGAATAGTAGCTCTCCTTGGCCATTCAGAGAGCAATCAGCGACTGAGAGCTTGACTGGCTCTTCTAAGTCGTTTGGTAATGTCCTTTTATCTTCTCTTACTGCCGTTACTAGGCGTTCTTGATCCGGGTCCGCCAATTTAGCCTCTTGCCAGAGTTGTCGCAAATGATCCTCAATTAGCTCTGTTTGCTGCGTGTCTGTCGGTTCGTATGCTTCTCTCTCAGTTCTTTCTTGTCGTCTTGTCTGTACTGGTACTGCGAGCACTCTCCAACAGTTGGCTTGGATCTTGTCAGGGCTGAGGAGCTGTGCAATGCGATGTTGCAACCTCTCATCATCTTGGGACACTGGTAGGTCTTGATCTCTTCTTGTGAGTGCATCCGGTTGTGCTCCTAGCTTGCCAGGTCGGTAGGCAATGGTAAAGTTGAACCTGCTCAGAATAAGCTGCCATCGCATTTGTCTCTCAGACAGTCGTCGAGCTGTGGTGAAGTACTCGAGGTTCTTATGATCTGTAATGATCTTGAATTCCTTAACGCTGCGTAGTTCCGCATCCCATTGCTGAAGGCATTTGATAATTGCGAGAAGTTCCTTATCGTAGATCTCATAGTTGCATTCTGCTGGTACATTCTTCTTTGAGAAGTAGGCAACTGGTCGGAGTACTCCATCGTCATCGTATTGAGATAGGATACCTCCAGTACAGTACCCAGAGGAGTCAGTTTCGAGGATTGTCTTCCGATCCGGGTCAAATTGGGCGAGAACTGGTGCTGTGATAAAGGCCCTCTTTAATTTCTTAAAGGCTGCCTCTGCTTCTTGAGTCCAGTTGAATTGATTGCCCTTCCTTGTGAGTACGCGTAGGGGAGCCGTGATCTGTGAGTACCTATCGATAAAGCGACGGTAGAAGTTTGCGAAACCAAGGAATCCAAGTACTCCTTTAACCGTTATTGGCGCTTCCCATTCTTGAATAGCCTTAATCTTTATAGGATCCATGCGGATGCCCTTGCCTGCTTCAATGATAAATCCAAGGTACTTGGTTGACTGAACCTCGAATTCGCATTTATCGATATCGAGCTGAAGCCCTGCTGCTTGAAGCTTCTCAAGTACTTGAGTAACATGTTTCCGGTGCTGCGAGCGAGATCCTTCGGTGAAAATTAGAATATCGTCAACGTAGGCTGATACGAAGTCGTTAAGAAACTCCTGGAGTGTCCAGTTGATGTACCGTTGGAAGGTGCTTGGGGCATTGGCGAGTCCAAATGGGGTAACAAGCCATTCAAATAGTCCAAAACGTGTTCGAAATGCTGTAAGCCATTCGTCTCCTGGCTTGATTCGGATCTTATTAAACGCTGCAATAACATCAAGTTTGGTAAACCAGCGTGCCTTGCTAATTCTGTTGAGAGTCTCCTGGATAAGGGGTAATGGGTAACGGTCCTTTCGGGTAAGCTGATTGAGTGCACGATAGTCACAGCAGAATCGTAGGCCTCCTCCTGGTTTTCGTACAAATAGGACAGGAGCGGCTGCAGGCGAATTGCTTACACGGATAAATCCCTTATCAAGATATTCCGTAAGGGTCTTCCGGAGGACTAATAGCTCATCTCTTGACATGTTGTATAGGGGCCCCCATGGTGCCTATGGTGTCTTGCCGTTCTCATCCTTTTCAAGCTCGATTGCGTGATCAATTCCAGGCCGGTGGGGTGGTAGCCTGTTAGCCTCTGTTCGGTCAAATGCGGGTAGAAATCTCTCTAGCCAAGGTGGTAACTTAGTGCTTGGGTTGGTATGTTTCTTCTCTGTAAGAGCCTTATTAATATCCGCTAAGCTTGCAGAGAATACTTGAACTCCTAGTCGTTTTCTCTGGGTGAGGTAATAAAATGCAACTGCTCCAATTCTCCGGTAGTTAGGCGTTTGTGTCTCCTTCTGATTACAGATTGTAAGGCCAGAATCCTTAAAGCGGAGTGTCTGTTGTTCAGCGTCTAGTACCGCTTTCTCCTTCTCTAGCCAGGGCAGACCTAGGATAATACTATACCCTTCAATCTTTGGGGCAACATGAAAGTACGCCTGTTTTGTTTGGTGTCCACCAACATCGAGCTCGGCGACAGCTACTTCGGTAATCCAGGAGTCGGTTATTGCGTCCACTGACTGGATTTGTCTTGGTTCGATTGAGATACGCTGGAGCTTATGCTTGCGTGCAAATTGAGCATCAATAAAGCCGTAGGAGAGGCAACCTGAGTCAATAAGAGTTTGTGCAGAGACAACTCTATTGATAAGTATAGAAACTAGAAAAGGTGCCTTCTCCATATGCTTCTTCTCGAACTGCTTCCAATCTGCTTGAAGCTTACTATTAGCTGGTTGATAGCCAGCTTCTAGCTTGCTTTGCTCCTTCTACTCCTGACGGCGATTTTGGTCAGGAGCTACTCTTTTCCCGAGTCCTGATTATCGTTCTCCTCATCCTCAAGCTGGGGGGCTAAGATAGGCTTCGCCTGTCTCGTAGGGTTGGCTTGAGTAGGGCGGCGGGCAGGGGCATAAGGGCATGCCTGCCACCAATGTCCGGAGCCACCGCAGCGTGTACAGAGCCTATTTTGACGGCGTCGGTTGATTTCCTCTTGGGTCACCCACCTCGCTCTTCTCGGCTGAGTTGTAGCAGCTTGGGCGGGTGGCGATGGCTGCCAGTCCATTTCATTTGGATCCGCTTTTGGCTGAGCATCTTGAGGAGTTGTTGTCCTCCAGGTCTGTGAGGCCTGCCACTTAAGGCGTTCCTGGCTTATCTGTTTCTGGAGCTTCTGGCCTGTTCGAGTCTGGTAGGCGTGGAGACGATCGTCTACTTCCTTTAACGTGTTGCAGTAGCTTTCGAAGCTGCCGCTTGCTGGGACCGTAATCATTGCGCGTGCAAGCTCGTCTCCGAGGATTCGGTCCAGCGACATCTTCTTGGCACTGTCAGGCCAGTCTGCTCCGCCTGCTTCGATTAGGAGGCTTTGCCATTCCATATAGGCTTCGATAAATGGCCTTCTCCCTTGACGTAGCGAATCCAATCTTCGTTGAGCTCGTTCTTTGGCTTGAGGGTCCTGGAAGACGAGTTGCATTTGCTGGAAGAAGGTGTCTGCGTATGCTTGGTCTAGAGTCCCGAATTGGCGTGTCCACGCGTCCATTCTCTTAAGTGCCTTACCTCGAAGGCAAGCGGCTAATGCCCAGAATTTAACAAATTCAGTGCACTGGTGGTAGTCAACTCGGATTTTTACTTGAGCTTGCTGTAGCCAGGCCTCAAGCTTTTCGGGTTCGCCGTAGTACTCTTGGAGCTGGGGTAGGGCTTTGCCGGGCTTTGCTCCATTAGTGATACGCTTCTGTTCTTCTTCGCGAACTTGTCGCAGCTCTTCTTCATGCTTCAGCTGTAAGAGGCGGAGTTCCTCTTGCTGTTGCTTCTCCTTCTGTTCCATGTATTGGAAGAACCACTGTGGGGGTGCTTCTGGTGGTACTTTGTCGTTTTCCATTGTTGCTTCGTTAGGTTTTCTCCTGGTTGTCTTCTTGGTTGTCTTCTTAGTTGTCTTCTTGGTTGTCTTCTTGGTTGTCTTCTTGGTTATCTTCTTGGTTGTCTTCTTGGTTGTCTTCTTGGTTGTCTTCTTGGTTATCTTCTTGGTTGTCTTCTTGGTTGTCTTCTTGGTTGTCTTCTTGGTTATCTTCTTGATTGTCTTGGGTGTCTTAGGTGTCTTAGGTGTCTTAGGTGTCTTCTTGGTTGCTTATTATGGGGAGGAATGCCGGTGCTCGCGTGGGAGCCTTGGCGCGAAGAGGAGGTGTTGAGCTTAGTCTAATGTGAGGGCTTGCACCCGGTGCACTCGCGGAAATGCATTGGCATACTTCTACAAGAAGACTAAGCTAAGGAGAAAGGAAATAATAAGCGTAGGAAGGTATTATATACCGAAGTAGTTGATCCGTGCGCCCTTTGAGTCATTAGGTGTTGACTCATAATTGTTAACTCATCGCCGCAGGGATCTTCCAAGGCACTTAACGGTCTAGACCGTCACACTCTAGCTAATAGGACCGTTACCGAGTAGGAAGATATATTCGAGGATGGACTTCCTATCTGTTTTGTCCATGGCGTAGTCCGAGTCCGAATACCCTATAAGCCCTGCACTCCCACTATCCCTGTAGACTATCCCGAGATCGGCTATTAATCTAAGGTACCGCAGTAGGCCCTTAAGTGTATAGCCGTAATATTCTACTAGATTACTTAGATATTAGCTTAGCCGGCCAATTAGGAACGCGATGTCTAGACGCGTAAGAACCGTAAGGTATATTAGCTTTCTAATAGTATACTAATACTCTTTTAGGTCGATTCGCTTATCGTTTAGCCTAGAGGGGCGGAGAGCGTCGTATCCGTTTAGTAGCAGCGTTGCTGGTCTTAACTTATCCTTTTCCATGTAAAGAGTTTGAAGTGTTTCTTATAAATAGTAGGACTAATTAAGACGTAGCGTTCTACTCTTTCTATTACGAGTAACTTTAATACTAAGGATCTTCTTTATCTCCCCTAGGTCCTTGATCTTAAAGACCTTGCTGATAGCGGTTTTAAACCAGATAATATCCTTAATCTTTAGAGCAGCGATTGGGATGTTATTAACGTAGACTAGCAAGATGATTTTTCTTTCGTAATAGATAAGCAGGTAGGGGTCGGCTACGCTCTAACGGAAACTAAGATCTTTAAGCGCTCTAATGTAGTTATTATTCCAATCTCGTACGGCTTGTTTAAGGCCGTATAGGCTACGTAGGAGTTTAAAGACCCTTCCTAGTTTAACTATTACTCCCTCTAGAGGGGCCATGTAGATATCTTCTTAGAGACGTGACTTAGTAAAGGCATTATTAACGTTAACCTAGTAGAGCTCTAAGTTAAGGAGCCCTACGATTACTAGGAACGTTCGAAGCGTCTCGTAACGAACGGTTAGAGTAAAGGTATCCTAGAAGTCGTATCTAAATCGTTGGGTGAATCCTCGTACAATAAGGCGAGCTTTAGCCTTTTTAAGCGAGCCGTCGGTATTAAGTTTTGGCTTAAATACCTACTTACTTATTATAATATTCACTCCCTTTGGCGGGACGGCTTCTTCCTAAGTTCTATTGCCTATAAGAGCAGTAAGTTTATCCTCTATAGCGCGTTACTATAGGGTACTAAATTATAGGTCTCCTACTACTTCCTTATAGGTCTTAGGGGTTGGGATCTCTAGTCTAATAATCGTCCGGAGTTGTGTAGATAGTGCGTAAAACACTTACGCTTCCGGCTCCTTATAGTACTTAAGTAGTGTTTAGCTAATAAGTATAAATAGGCTCCGTAGTACCTTTAGTTCTAGCTCGTCTATAGATAAGTCCTCCGGCGATCTCTTTTATTTAGGGATAAAGACTCCCCTAAACCTTTATATTCTAGGGGTACTGCTTGGTACAGCGTCCTAATTGTCTAGTTAACGGTCTTATTCCTCTCTTTTAGTAGCCGGGGGCTACGGTTCTTACTAACTTTCGTTAGTAGTAACCGCTTTACTAGCTTCTAGCTGCTAGGCTTCTTCCTCTTCCTCTACGGGAGGCTCTGAAGCAAAAAGGACTTTTCGCGAACGTCTAACTAGACGTCTCTTGGGGATAGTATTTAACGTTGGTTTAACCTTAAGGTTTAGGTTAATATCCCCTCCTTTTTCTTGCTCTATAAACCTTACGCTATGGCTACGGATCACCCTTCGAAGGTCTAGGGCCTATAGACGATAATATTTTTCTATTTCGTCTATATATCCTATAAATACTCCTACTCTTCCTCGGTCCATTAACTTGTTATGTCTAGATCCAACTGGAAGAGACTTTAGATTAACGTAGGAGTATACCTTACAGCTCTAAACACGTATATAGTCGATACTTAGCTTTTAACTAGTAAACGCTTCTTTAGGGCTTGTAGGTTTTCCGTTAATAAGAGGTCTAGCAGTAGTCCGATTCCGTAGGTATATGTTAGTCTCGGCTACCTCTACCTAGAACTTAACTAGGAGCTTTACGTCTTTAGTATTACCCTAACGTTAGTCTCGGTAGTCTGGATGGCTCGTTCAGCTACACCATTCTAACTTAACTAGTAGGGAATAGTGTACTAAGGAACAATTCTAAGGGTTACGTACTACTAGTTAAGAAGTAACTTTAACTCGGTAGCGTTATCGCTACGAATAGCGAGTAGTTTAGCTCCCCCTTAGAGTTCTACCTTTAGACGCCACTATCGTAGGGCGTTTAGCGCGTCTTCCCTTCTCTTAAGCGCGATTATCTAAACCTTCCTTGAGTAATTGTCTACGATTTTAAGAAAGTAGGAATATCCCGCCTAGGAAGTTAGTAGCGGGCCGCAAACATCGATTAAAATAAGTAATAAGCTCGCGGCTTTCCTATTACTTACGTAGTGTCCCTTCTTATTCTTAATCTTAGTAAGGGTATATATACTATATACGTAGTCTTCCTCTTTTAGCGTAAGGATCGGGTCGGCGAGAGTTATAACCTTATATAGTTCTCCTAGCTTCTTAGTTCCTATATAGGTAAACCTTCGGTGCTAGAGTTCGAATCGATTCCTTAACGAATCTGCCTTCGGTTCTAGCGTATCGGGTAATTACTTTAACCCGGCGTTAGTTATATCGTTGTCCTTATCTAACTGGGCAGGCTCTAGTAATCTTAAGATAGATTACTGCTCGGTATAGTAGGTAGACAGCGCTTTTAGGTTTACGCGGTCTACTATATAGACTCCCCTATTCTTAGGTGTACTAAGAATGGTATTATTATCTTAATCCTTAAGGTAGAGGTACTTATCGTTAAAGCTTCTCTTAAGGCCGCTCTTATATAGCTATCGGCCTAAAAGGAGGTTTACACCAAGCTTTAGAATATAGAGTATAGAAGTTAAACGAATAGAATTACCGCGCCTATCTAGTAATATGGCTGAGCCGACGTAGTCGGCGTATAGTACTCCCCTACTAACTTTAATCGTTCGCCTTATAATACGTGTTAGAGGTCTACTAAAAAGTTAGGGTTTATTAGTTATATATGCTAAGGCGGTAGAATCCGCTATCTAGTGTTCTCTAGGGATCTTACTAGTGGCGGTTCTAGAGAGGGCGGTAATTTCGTCTAATACTTCTTCGTTATAGCTACTAGATTCTTCGCCTATAGTAGCTGGGTCCTAGGTATTATCCTTCTCGTTGGCCGAGAAGGCCTTTAACTGGTTAATTTACCTCTAGAGTTCTTGGATTTGTTTCTCGGCTCTAGAGCGGGCTTTCTACGATCGGCGCTTCTTTGCGGTCTCCTTAGCTGCCGGAAGTTAAGGGCAGTCGAGGATACGGTAGCGTCTATCGTAGAGATAATACTAAAGTAGCCGCCTATTAGAGTCTAACTCGGGTTTAGATAGGTAGGGGCGGCGAGAGGGTTTAAACGCCTTCTTTATAAGTATAGCTATATTATTAGCTTTTAGCTATACCTCCTTTTCCTTTAGTATTTGTAATACCTAAAGAGTAGTAAGATTTAGTTAGGTATTAACTATAAGGCAGTAAAGCCGAAAGGGTGGTATTACTCTCAACTAAAAATCTATGTATAAGGAGAAAAGGAAAGAGAGTCTAGAAGGAGAGGGCGAAGGGTAAATATACCCAGTCGCTTAGCGCTGGGCCCGTGCCATGTACCTAGCGCTGTGCACGTGCCCTGGTACGTGACCGGGTCTCCCTCCTGGTTGCTGGCTACTGCTGGTTAGTTACCCTACAGTCTATGGTAGTGCTGCCTGAGGGGCCTGATACTACCCCCCCCTCTTCCAAGCGAGGTCCTCTGAGCTCTGAAAAGAAATCAGGCATCTCAGGCGCGTTCTTATAGTATGCGTGATATTCCCGGATCTTGTTAGGCGCGTTTTTATAGTTTGTCTAGTATTGCCATAGTGGGTTAGCATTCCATTCATCCTAGTTTCCTGTGAAAGTGACTTTGTATTGGACCCCGTGTCTGGAGTTTCGGCAGTCGACAACTTCGAGGACTTCCTATTCCTCGTGTATGGTTTCATCCTCATTGTTAAAGATAAGGTGTACAGGGCCTGGTTCTTACACCTGTCCGGGGTACGGGTTGTCTGGCGCAAGGTGCAACTTCCATAGGTGGAAGACGTTGAAGATTCCTTGTTCTTGCATGTGTGGAGGTATGGCTACCTCGTACGCTTTGCCGTCGATGCATCGTGTGATTTCCCATGGTCCCAGGTTCTTTGGTGATAGTGATTTACTATTCCGCCCAAGTTTAAAGTTCCTTGCATTAACAAAGACCTTGTCACCTACTCGGAATGCCGGGTGTGGTTGACGGAACTTGTCTGCATGTCGGGCTTGCTCCTCCTGGATCCAGACTAGCTGTTCTTGAAGGAACTCCCTCATTGCATTAGTTCTTGTAACAAGTCGGTCTGCTCTTATTACTTCGGCTGCTCCCGGGCCGTTATAGGTTCCAGGCGGTTCAATTCCTGTTCTTGGGTGGAATCCGTTGTCTGCGAAGAAGGGTGATACTCCTGTCGATGCACTAATATATGTGTTGGCTTGGAATTCGGCTTGTGGTAGGAAGTCTGCCCAGTTGTCTTAGGCATGGTTAATATAGAGGCGGAGGTATCTTTTTATACCTTTCACTAAGCTCTCGCTCTGTCCGTCGGTCTCGGGATGGTAAGAGGTCGACATCTTTACCTTTACTTTGTAGCGTTCGAGGATTCGTTAGTAGAGGCGTGAGTTCATTGCGCTGCCTCTGTCTGAGACGATGTCAAGTGGAAATCCTCTCACGCAGAAGAGTCGGCGGTTTAGGGCCTTAACTACTTCTTTAGTACTAAGGGTTAAAAGGGGCTCGTAGCTCCTTCCTTTTATAAGGCGGTCCGTAATGGTTAGGCAGTGGTTGAACTCTCTGTTATTGCGAATATAAGGGGGCAGTTTTTCTACAAAGTCGATTAATACGTGGAGCCACTTCTACTGCGGTATCGGTAGGGGTTTTAGCAGTCCTTACTTCTAGTCTATATAGGGCTTGTGCCTTCTATAGTAGTAGTAGTTCTTTACGAATCTCGTAACGTCTTCTCTTTGTCCTGACCACCAATATCTTTTAGCAAGGTTTCGGTACATTGCTTTTATCCCGGGATGTCCAGCAAGCGGACTCTCGTGATGGTCTCGTAGCAGGCGTAGGCGTAGTGGCTAGTAGTCTAGGATAACAAGGGTATCTTTTAACCACACCCAACTCTCTTTTACTGAGAAGTCTTGGATGTTTTTCTTGTATCCCTTTCCAATCAAGTGGCTTGGTACGCGGCGGTTCCCTGCTTCGATGCTCTTCCGGAGGTCCTGGATAGCCTCGTCTGCCTCGTATGCTTGTCTAATTAGTTCCTCTAGGTCTGGGGTTTTGTCTGGGCTCGGTGCTTGTTCCTAGCGTGGCTCCTCTTCCTCAAGGTCGTCTGCTGCAAATAGGAGAGTGTTGACGGCAACCTTTATATCTTGTTTAAGGTTTGAGTCCTGGAGGAGTTGCTGGAATCGGTGCTACTTCCGCGGGTCGTCTATTCCCTTTAGAAGGTCTTGGGTGCGACGTGTAAGAGAGTCGGGTTTCTCTCCTTACTTTCCGGGCCTGTATGAGATGACAAAGTTGAACGCGGAGAGAAACTCTACCCAGCGGGCTTGACGGCTGGTGAGCTGCTTGGTTGTTATGAAGTATTTAAGGTTTTTGTGGTCCGTAAGCACCTTGATTGGTTTTTCAGCCGGTGTACTCATTAGTTCAGGCTTCCAGGTCTCGAAGGAGCGGATAATAGCAAGTAATTCCTTGTCGTAGATCATGTAATTACACTCCGCGGCTGACATCTTCTTAGAGAAGTACGCTACCGGTTTGAGGATTCCTTCGTGTATCTGCGAGAGTACTCCTGCGCTAACAAAGTCTAAAGCATCTGTTTCTACCCAGATCTCCTTCTCTAGGTCAAGGTGAGTAAGGACCGGGGCTGTAGTAAAGGCTTCTTTCAGCTTATTAAACGCGGTTTACTTCATTTCGTCCTATTGGAAGTCGCGGTACCGTGTCTTCTTTTTCCCGTTCTTTGTCGTGAAGTGATCTCCTCTGGTCATTTCTGTGAGAGGCCTAGCGAGGTAAGAGAAGTTCTTGATGAAGCGCCGGTAGAAGTTTGCGAATCCTAGGAAGGCTTGGACATCCTTGACCGAGGAAGGGGTGTTCCAGTTTACTATTGCCGTGACCTTCTCGGGGTCCATGGTGATACCGTTGGTGCTGATGATGAGTCCCAGGTATTTCACGGTGTTCACGTTGAATTCACACTTGTCTAGGTCAAGCTGGAGTCCTCGTTCTTTCAGGTGCTTTAGAACTTTATTCACATTGTCAGCGTGCTCCTCTACATTCTCGCTGTAGATTAGGACATCGTCCAGGTAGGCTATGCAGAACTTGTCAAGGTATTCAAGGACGGAGTTGTTGATGTAGCTCTAGAATGTTCCCGGAGCGTTACAGAGTCCAAAGGGCATGACTAGGTACTCGTACTGTCCAAAGCGTGTGTTAAATGAGGTGAGATATTCGTGTCCTTCCTTGATGCGGATCCGGTTGAAGGCGTGGACTACATCTAGCTTAGTGAACACTCTAGCTTTGCTCAGCTGAGTAAGCGTCTCGTTGATGTAAGGGATAGGGTAGCGGTTTTTTTCGGTAACTACATTAAGAGCCCGGTAGTCGACGCAGATTCTTAGGCCTCCTCCGGGTTTCCTAACAACCAAGAGAGGTGCGGTACAGCTAGATAAACTAGGTCGGATGAACCCTTTTCTAAGATGCTCATCGATGTATTTCTTAACAGCCTCATTCTCTTGTTGTAACATGGGGCGGTAGCTTTTCTCATAGGGGGGCACGCAGCCCGGTCTAAGGTTGATTGCATGATCCTCCTTCCTGTGGGGCGGGAGTTCATCGGCAATTGTCTTGTCCCAGAGTTCCTCAATCCAGTGGTGTTCTTTTGGTAGCCGGGCTAGGCGTTCTTCCCGGCTATACTGTTTCTTTCCTCCTATAAACTTCTAAAAATCGTCTTCCTTTCTCTCAGCCATGGTTGTAGCGCTAAGGTTCGTGGGGTTCGTAGGGTTCTCCCTGACGTTATAGAAGTACCCTTCGTAGCCCGGTTTCCTTGCCAGGCGCAGGAAGGTCGAAGCAGAGTAGAATTTAATGTTAGGGCCTTGCTCCTTCGGGGGTTCGTATTTATGTCCCACTGCATACTCTGTGTGGGGAAGGCCGTAGAGGCAGCCCAACTTAAAGCATTTAGCGCTGCAGAAGCGGACCGAACGTTTTTCCCAGTCGATAATGGGGTTATAGGTACGGAGCCAACCATCGCCTAGGATTAGTAGGTAGTCTCCTAGCTTAGCGATGTAGCAAAGGAGTTGTTCTTTATATATACCGACAATAATATCTACTAGAGCGGCGTGGGTGATGTACTAGGAGAAGCTGCCGTCTCCCAGAGTCATACGGATCCGTTTTATGAGGGGTATTCTTAGTGTTTTTGTTGCGCGGACGAAAGAGCCATTAATAAGTTTAGCTTGGCTTCCGTTGTCGAGAAGAGATTATATGTTCATTCCTACTACTGTAGCCCGTAGAATAAGGTGGGTTCCCTTAATCTTATTTGCTTGTCTATCTACTGCTATATTGGATATAGTGATCCTCTTCTAACGTGGGCCTACTAATTGCTCACCCAGCTCTTTGTCCTGTTGAGGTCCCAGGGGGCGACTTACTCCTAGAACGTGGAGTTTTCCGACTCGCCGTCGGTGGCAAGCTCCTCAATGCTGGTAATATAGGCAAACTTGGCACGGTTATTATTAGGGCAGACTGAGTCGGTGCTGCGGTGGCCGGAGCCACGGCAACGAAAGTAACGGCGTTCCTTTACCATTGTAACGGTAGGCTCCTTCTACTAAGCTTCGGAGTCGCTTAGCAGGTTAGTGAAAACCGAAGGGTTTACCTTGAAGAGACAAGAGGAGGATGGCGGTGCAAAGAGGGAAGTATCACGTGATAGCGCGGTGCGCAATGAGCTTATTACCTCCAAATCAATAGGGTTTGAATTGGAACTTTGAGTTGACCACGAAGGGTCAAATGTCTAGCTAAAGGAGCGTGACTATATACTACTAGGAAAGCTATAACAATCTGGTAGAGCCCTTACGAGCTGGGCTTATATGGGCTCGTAAGAGAGCCTATTTTCTAAGGGCTCGCTAAGCCCTTCGCTCGAGGGCTCGCTGTGGGGTGCACGTGACTAGGGCGCCTAGGCCCTTTCTCGCCCGAAGCGGGGTAAGCGGAGATCCTTCTTTCCCGCCTCCTAGGCTTTCTTCCCTTCTAGCTGCTTTGTTACTTAGTGCTCTTCCCGACCCTTGTGTCTTCCTATCTATACGGACTGAGGTTCGTAACACTACCTCCCCCCTTAAGGATCTTCGGCCCGAAGATTTGTCCGTTGGGTTATATTTTGTCTCCCGTTCTTCCTGCCCTTTCTTCTCCTGTAAGTTCTCGTCATGCCTCCTAAGAAGCGTTCTTTTACTGAGACTCTAGATGGGTATTCGCCTCGCCCTCATCGGACTACCCTTCGTCGGAAAGAGTTGTTGCGGCAGGTTCTACGTAACGGAGTAGAGATGATCCCTTGTACTAATTGCTTGGAGCACCGGACTGCTTGTATTGCTTTGGAGGATAATCCTTCTGAGTGCGGTGCTTGTTTACAGGGGCGTCGCTCGGGGTGTGATGTTGCGGAGTCCAGTGGCTCTGGATGTAAGTGGCTATCCCTATCTTTTCTCGATTCTGTTTGACCTTCCTTAGTGGAGAAGCTTGATCGTACCTGTGAGCGGGTTGCTGCTGAGGCGGATGCTGCTTTAGCAAAGTTTCTGCGGTTACAGAAACAGCAGCGGTTCTTGAAGGAACGCCGTTCGCGTATGATTCGTGAGGGCTTCGAGAATCTTGCCGCACTGGAGGCTGCGGAGGACGCAGAGGCCGCGGTAGTCGGGGGTCCTATTGACCCTGAAAATACCGAATCTTCGCGATCGACAAAGCGCTTGCGTGGCGAGGCCTTAGCTGACGCTTCCGTGGGTCCTGCTGGGTCCCCTGGGGCTGGCTCTGCTGTGCCACCCGCGAATTCCGAGTTGGTTGATCAGGCGCGGCAGTCTCCGTTCCCTGATTTCGATTTCGGATCCTTCGTGTTTGATGAGGCCGCGGTGCCGGCCGATCCGGGTTTTGGCGATGGAATCTTTCAATAAGGTCTTTGCATCCTTCGCAATTTTCCGGTGGTTCCCAGGTATGGTCCCAGTCTCCTTCCCATTGTAGGAGGTATCTGAATTGACCATCAATATAGCCGCTGTCTAGGATCTTTTCTACGATCCATTCCTTGTTTTCGTCGGCCTCTGGGTTTTCTGATACCATTTCTTCAGTCTGCTGGACGGTGGTAGCGTTCTTTGGTGCCGGTTCGAGCAGTGCAATGTGGAAGACGGGTACTATCCGCATAGTTCTTGGTAGCTTGAGGCGGTAGTTGACTTTCCCGAGTTTCTCTTCGATTTCGAATGGTCCAATTTTCTTGAAGTCCAATTTGCTGTTTGGTCGCTTCGTTTTGATGTTTTTTCTGAGTAGGTAGACTTTATCCCCCCTCTTTAGCTTCGGTGCCTCCTGGTGCCGTCTGTTGTAGTAGCGGGACATTAAAAATCCATTGTATTCGATGTCGAGGCTGAGCTGTTTGTGAAGTGCCTTCAGCTGGTCTGTCTTGAGGATTCCTTTCTGGCTTAGTGATTTGCTTGGAAGCGATTCCCTATAAGCCGTTGGCTCATATCCGTAGTTGGCGTAGAACGGTGATTCTTGCGTAGTCGTTGCCTTTGAACTGTTGTACGCGAACTGGGCGAGAGGTAGCAGTTCAACCCAATTGTCTTGCGTATAGTTGATGTAACAGCGTAGGTATTGCTCTAGCGTTTGGTTTGTTCGTTCTGTTTGTCCGTCCGTTTGAGGATGTGCCGTGGTGGATAGCTTATGCTTGGATCCGAGCTGGCGGGTAAGAGTCTGCCAGAATTAAGATGTGAATAACCGATCTCTGTCTGATACTAGCTCGTCCGGTAGCCCGTGGTTGCCGAGGATTATCCTAAGGAAGGTATAGGCTAGGTCTTCTACGTTCGCCGTTTTAAGATACGGTAGGTAGTACGCGTACTTAGTAAGCCTGTCGACGATGACTAGGATCGAGTCGTAAAGGACGCCGGTTAAGGGTTCTTTCGACTGGGGTAGATCCGTGATAAAGTCTAATGTGATAGACTGCCAGGGCCTTTCCGGGGCTGAAAGTGGTTGGAGTAGTCCGTAGGGCGCGTGTCTTACCGCTTTGCTTCGAATGCAAAGGTCGCACTGCGTGACTATCCGTTGAACCGTTTTTCTCAGTCCTGGGAAGTAGTAGTTCCTGGTAATTCGTTCAATCGTCTTGTCCATTCCTTGGTGACCGTGTGCTGGTGCTTCGTGGATGTCTTTAACGAGTTCTTCTCGTAGCTTGACCGGGACGTAGACTAATCCTAAATACAGGATGGTGCCGTCTTCGTCTCTGGTTAGACGAGGGTCGTTTTCCACGTTTCCGAGTTCCTGGGCCATTGCGTCATGTTCGTAGGCCTCTCGGATTTTCTTTGTCCAGGCGTTGCCCTCCAGGCGATACGCCGGCGCTAGTAGCCTGACCGGGGTAAGTGGGACTTCGCTTTCCGGATTCCCCTTAAGCCAGGATTGGGCAATCCTAAATATAGGTGCGCACGTTCTAGCTGGTGTAAGGCTTCCGTCTTCCTGCCGGTTTAAAACCGCAGGCTGTAGTCCTAGCTTCCCTTCGATATGGTCGGCTCTTCTGCTTAGCGCATCTGCGCGAGTATTCTCTGATCCCTTTCTGTAGGTGATCTTCATGTTATAGGATGCTAGTTCTTCCGCCCACCTGACTTGTCTTCGAGTCAATTCCTTTGTGGTGGTAAAGTGCGTGAGGTTCTTGTGATCGCAGTGAACCATCACTTGGTACTTAGCTCCTTCGAGGTAGTGTCTCCATTCTTTGAAAGCCGTGACAATGGCTAACAGTTCTTTGTTATAGACGTCGTAGTTGAGCTCCGGGGGCGTCATCTTTCTTGAGTAGTACGCGATTGGGTGAAGTTTGCCTTGCTCGTCCGGTTGGCTGATGCAAGCGCCAATTACGTAGTCTGATGCGTCCGTTTCGACCGTAATAGGGAGTTCCGGGTTGAAGATGCCCAGAATGGGTGCCTCGCAGAATATTCGCTTAAGGGAGTCGAATGCGTCTTGCTGGTCTTTTCCCCATTGGAATCCGTGCTCTTTTCGAGTAAGTCTGGTTAGGGGTTCTGATACTTTTGCGTAATTCATGATAAATTTACGGTAAAAGTTGGCGAACCCGAGGAAGGATTGTACTTCCTTGATAGTTCGTGGTGCCGGCCAGTCCCTGATTGCGTCCAGTTTCTTCTCGTCCATGCTGATGTGCCCAGGCGTAATGATAAAACCCAAGAATTCTGTTCGCTGGGTATACCATTCGCATTTGTCTGGTACTATTCGGAGATCTTTGTCCTGTAGTACTTCGAGGACTTTCTTTATATGCTCGGTATGTTCTTCGAGCGTATCCGAGTAGATCAGAATGTCGTCCAGGTAAGCCATACAGAATACATCTAAATACGGACGTAGTGTATCGTTGACCAAGTTCTGGAATGTGCCAGGGGCATTTATAAGCCCGAATGGCATGACCGTATACTCGTAATGACCGAATCTTGTTCGGAACGCTGTCTTCCATTCCTCTCCTTCTTTCATGCGAACCAGGTAATAGCCTTCTCGAAGGTCCAACTTAGTAAAGTACTTAGCGGTCCGGAGCTTATCCTGAAGTTCGTCGATACGAGGTAATGGGTATCGGTTTTTTACCGTTACGTCGTTCAGTTGTCTGTAATCGACGCAGAGGCGGAGCTTGCCGTTTTTCTTTAGGACGAACAGAATAGGATAGCCAGCCGGTGATGACGAAGGCCGTATATATCCTCGTTCTAGGTTCGTGTCGATGTACTCCCTTAAAGCTTCGCTTTCCTTCTAAGAGAGGGAATAGATTGGCTTAAACGCGGGTTGCGTTCCTGGGATAAGGGGTATTTCGTGATCCCAAGGTTGATGTTTTAGTAAGCTTCCTTTTCCTCTTTCTCTACACACTTGTGCGTATTTCCAGAATTCTGGGGGTACCGTTTCCAGTTCTGGTATTGGCGGTTTAACTCCGCTAGTGGGCCTTATAGTTCCGTCGTTGTTAACCACTTGCTGGGTCCCGACTACCGAAATGCCTCGGACTGCGTAGCTCTTATCCCACAGAAGATTCCTACTTCGTGAAGTGGGTAGGCTGTAGCGTCTCTCGATCCTCTAGGAGTAGTCTCCTCCGACTGACTTTGGGCCGTTATCCTCTTTTGGAGGTCCCGTTTTACCGTTTTGGTCGTTCGACTCGGGCACGTCCGCCCTGCGCATGCGTGCTGTGATGCGTTGCTCCATTTCCTGGCTTGGTCTAACGTAGACTGTAAACGCTTTTTCTCCCCTACGCTTCATGCGCTGTAGGGCCGCTAAGGAGATTTCTTGGATATCGATGGTACTTTTCTTTTCCTCATCGTTCCGGCTCTGGTCGTGCTCGGGCTTCTTGCTCTGGCGTGTCGACTCTGGCTCATCGTTTCGGCTTCTTTGCTCGGGTACGTCCACCCTGTTCGTCCTTTTCGCGGTAGCGAGGTGTCTTTCGCATAGTTCGTCCGGGAAGGTGATTGTTCCCCTCCTCCAGTTGATGTATGGTGCATGCGTCTTCAACCATGGCATCCCAAGGATAATGTCATGTCCTAGGATAGACATAAAGTCTAGGTTGATGTGTTCTTTGTGATTGCCAAGTGACATAGGCGAATCTCCGGTTTCGATTCTAACCCATCCGTTGCCGTAGGTGGAGGGTGATCCGTCCACTGTACTAAGCTCGTACGGTTGGTCTTTTGCTTAGTGCCGGAGGCCGTGCTTAATGGCGAATGGCGGGTGAATGAAGTTACCCTGCGCGCCGCTGTCGATCATGGCACTTGCTCTCTTTCCGCAGAAAGTGACTTCTACGTGGAGTAATTGGTGAAGATCTGATCCGGTGGGTATTGGTCCGTTCGATGTGCGTGATACCTGGTTGAGGGACCTAGCTAACGGCCCCTCCTGGGGTCCCTAACTAGGGAGGCCGTTTAGTTTTTTGGCATTGGGTAGCCATGGGCCTTACTGTGTATATAGTCTTCCCATTCGTTGACTTGAATGTATGCTTGCTTCCAGTTGGTCCAATTGCCGTTTTTGGTCACCCTTGTCCAGTAGACTTTGTCGTTCCGCACTTGGTATTTGAAGGTTGGATGATGATTGAGCTTTTCATCGGGAATCCATTTGAGCGTTCGATTCTGGATTGTTGCCGTTCCGTGTTGACAGAGAATTCTTGCTAATTCTCGTAGAGAATCGTAGTCCGCCTGCTCGCGTGCTGAGAGACCTTAGTGGTGTCCTTTAACGAGCGTTGTTTCTGGAGTTACCGGGAGTTCGTATTTTTCTCCGTTTTGCTCAATGCGGGTTTCCCAGAGGGTGTCCTGTCGCCAGTCCCATATGACTATAAGGGCGAGGTTCCTCTGATCCGGGATCCAAACCGTTTGACCGTGGTTTCCGCATCCGTTTTCCGGGTGGTAGCTGATACCGTACCGTTAAGCGAGTACTTCGAGCGAGGTGAGGGTGTTTCGCTTGTCCATTGTCCGGGTTCTTTCCTGGACCGTCTCTTCCCTTATACTGCTAAGTTCGCTTTGGTCTGGGGTGCTATCGTACAGTTCCCCTGTGTCGCTGTCTACCAGGTCGGAGTCCTCCGGGAACGCGTCGACAAGGGCGTCGAGCTGGGGTTCCTTGGTAACTCGAGTGGTAGCGTTAAGCTGTCGGTTTTTCCCTGGTTTGCGGGGGTACCATCCCGTGGCGTTTTTATCGCTCTTGTAGATCATGCAGCTGTCGTTATAGCATGCGGTCCAGCTAATAGCTGTATGCGCTACTCGCTGCTGTTCGATCTTCTTGAAGGCTGCCAGCTCCTTCTCGGAGTCTTTTCGTACGGCCGCCGCATGACTGCGTCCTTTCTTGGGCCGTAGCGGGCAGTCGTGCCCTGGCTGCCACTTATCTCCGCAGTAGACACAGAGTTTCTTCGCGAATAGTTCTTGCTGCTCTGGTGTCCATTTCGTCTGCGTGTTCTTGTTTCGTCCCTTCCATCCATTGTTCCGTCCCTTGTTGTTCCTGTCCTGACGGGTGGAACTGTCGAGTTCCATGGCATCGCCGCCGTTCTGAGTGTGGCGTGGCTTGGTTGCCCGTGTTGTGTTGGCAGGGTACCGTTCGGTTTGTCGCTCCCAGAGGCGCTCGTCCAGGCGCCTGGCTAATTCGATCATTGTGTCCAGCGTTTTGGGGTAGCTGTGGAAAGCCATAGCATCCTTGATGTTTAACTTGAGCCCTTTATAGTAGTGATCACGCTGTGCTTGATCTGACCATCCCTCCAGGAATGCAGCCGCTTGTCGGAATATAGAGGTGTAGTCCGAGACCGATCCTTTCTATTGCAGGATCATGATCTTCTGAGTTGCTTGTCGGACTTCGTCTACGTCGTTGAAGGCGCGCTTGAGATGCTCCACGAATTTGTCGTAGTTATTGAACATGTCCCGAGTGTTCTTGGACTGTTCGTTCTTGTCCTTGTGGAGGTGTTCGTTGAGGTAGGGTTCGAACCATCGCTCTGCCGTTCCGCGAAGGTAGGTAGATGCGAAGAGAACCTTGTCTTCCTCAGATTCGAACTGGTCGTCGTAGATACGGATGTATCGTTCGAGCTGGGAGGTGAAGCCTTGTAGCTTCTGTCGGTTACCATTAAAGGTATTAGGGTTCCGGAGTTTGACTTTTCTCGGCCTCGGGGCCGCTTGACCTGCTTGAAGCTGTTCGATCTGCGCTTGCAGGCGTTGGATGGTTGATATTAGCTGAGCCGCGGTCGGCTGCTGAGTCGGGGCGTTGCTCATCTCGACGTCGGACATTGACTATGTTAGAGATGGCGTTCTGGGGGATACTTCTCTTTAGTTTTCTTAAAGCCTTCCTTCTCTTGCAAGGATGGTGGTCAAAGTGTAACGGTAGGCTCCTTCTACTAAGCTTCGGAGTCGCTTAGCAGGTTAGTGAAAACCGAAGGGTTTACCTTGAAGAGACAAGAGGAGGATGGCGGTGCAAAGAGGGAAGTATCACGTGATAGCGCGGTGCGTAATAAGCTTGTTACCTCCAAATTAATAGGGTTTAAATTGGAACTTTGAGTTGACTACGAAGGGTCAAATGTCTAGCTAAAGGAGCGTGACTATATACTACTAGGAAAGCTATAACAATCTAGTAGAGCCCTTACGAGCTGGGCTTATATAGGCTCGTAAGAGAGCCTATTTTCTAAGGGCTCGCTGAGCCCTTCGCTCGAGGGCTCGCTGTAGGGTGTACGTAACTAGGGCGCCTAGGCCCTTTCTCGCCCGAAGCGGGGTAAGCGGAGATCCTTCTTTCCCGCCTCCTAGGCTTTCTTCCCTTCTAGCTGCTTTGTTACTTAGTACTCTTCCCGACCCTTGTGTCTTCCTATCTATACGGACTGAGGTTCGTAACAGCTATCTTGGTCTGCTCCTTAGGTGTCATCCTCTTAGGGTTCAGTTCGGGGTTATACCATGGGCCGGTCCATCCTTTAGGCTTAGATATAGTTAGGAAGTAACGCTACGGCTCTTCCTTATTATTAGTACTGGTGGGGGCGTTGCGGTTGAACCGGGTACGTTCGTTCGAGGAGCTAGAGCCCTAGCCACGCTCCCTATCCCTGTTTGTGCGCTTCTTAGGTCTTAGGTTGAGGGATTTAATCTCTTCGCGCCGGTATTCTCCCTTGCGGAGCATGTCTAGGAGTTGCTTAACAGTGTCGAAGCTCTAGAGGGCAACCGAGTAGGCCAGCCCGGGCATGACGCTGCCCTGCAACTTGTCGATCTTGTCCTCCTCAGAGGTGTCTATGAGGTCCCATAGGGTGCAGAGCCTTGCGTGGTAGGTATCGATAGACTCTTTCTCGGTCTGCTTAGCGGCAACGAGCTTATACCTAGCTTTCTTTTTTGTAATGCCTATGCCGTAGATCTTTCCCAGCTTCTCTATAAAGGCTTTAGGACTTAGGTTACTTATTAGGAAGGGGCGCATGGTAGAGGCTACTGACTCAGCTAGACGGGAGTAGATATAGCGAACCATAAGCTTGTTATTGCTGCGGAAGAAGTCTTATTTAACTTTAAGCTTAAAGCCTATGTTTTCTTTGAAGGTAATAAAAGCTTAGATATTAGTAGAGCTAAGCTTATCGACGTCACTAGTAAGCATCTTGCGAGAGCCGGAGTAAAGCTAAGTCTGTTGCGTGTCTATAGTATCCTCGCTCTAGCGGCGGTTGAAGTTGTAGGGGCCTCCTACGTCCCGCTGTATATTATTAGTAAGGTTCACGTTAAGGCGTATCAGTTCGTTATTTTCCTGGCGGAGCGTCTGGAGTAAATTATTGCCGCGGTCTGTCGCCTTTTTATGGCCAATACGGAGCTTATTATACCTCTCTTAGAGACTCCTATGTTTATCCTGTAAAGTTGCGTGGTCTATATGCTTGTGTTCGTTGCTGGTCGTAAGGAGCTGGAGGGTGTAGTAGAACTTGGCGCGTTGATTAGCCGGGGCCAAGGTGTACTAGTTGTAGAAAGCGTCGTAGTTGGGCCAGCGGTAGCTCTTAAGCGCGATGTCGTTGGGAAAGCTCGGGCTATTAGCAAGGTCGAGGGAGTACGTATAGGACTGCGCTATCTCCTTAGGGTTTGGGGCACTCTAAGAGATCGAACGCGTCTTATAGGGCTGGTTCCTGTTGCTATTATAGGGGCGAACGGTGTCGGGGAGTAGGGATTCCTTATTAGCATGGTCTTCGCATGAAGCCCTATTATGATAAGAGGTAACACTGCTGGCGCGGCTATGGTTTAGTATGGTGAGGTCTTCTTAGTTGGAATTTCTAATGGCTGGTGGATTTTATGTCCGATAATGTCGGTCTGTGTGTGTAAAAGTCTTTACTCGGTCTATACTCTGGGTCGGGTTCTTGTTTAGGTGAGGGCAGAAGTCGTTCCTTATGTATAAACTATTCTACTACGCAATGTTAATGTCGTGTGTCTGGTTAGGTTGTTGTATTGGAGGTACATAGATTATATAAGGCAGTAAAGCCGAAAGGGTGGTATTACTCTCAACTAAAAATCTATATACAAGGAGAAAAGGAAAGAGAGTCTAGAAGGAGAGGGCGAAGGATAAATATACCCAGTCGCTTAGCGCTAGGCCCGTGCCATGTACCTAGCGCTATGCACGTGCCCTAGTACGTAACCGGGTCTCCCTCCTAGTTACTAGCTGCTGCTAGTTAGTTACCCTACAGTCCATAGTGGTGCTGCCTAAGGGGCCTGACATACTAAGAGTAAACACTTAGCGGGAACGTATAGGAAAGGGAAGCCTAAAACCGGCTATTCGACTTCTAACTAGTACCTAGGCTAGATATATAAGTTTTCTTCTTCCTCCTTTATTCCCTTTCTTTTCTCTTTCCTTTCTCTAGCTTAGAAACTTTAGTTAATTTCGAGAATCTAACTTATTCTTCTTAAGTCGTAATACTTTTCTAAGCTTACCTAACTACTTTAGCTTACTCTTACTTAACTATTAGCTGGCTTACCCTAATTTCTAAGAAGACGAAGCCACCCTTTTACTTATCCTACTCGCTTACTAATTAGATATCCCGCTCTCTAACTACCGATTACTTCTTATTACTTCTTATTACTTCTTATTAACTCTTACCAACCCCTCCTTCGTTTAAGCTTCTAGTAGGCTTGCCCTAGTAAACGAATATTAGACCTACTACTATGTCGGCTCCCGGATCGAGCGCGCGTGGCGCTAGACGTACTAAGGAGCCTAAGGGGAAAGAAAAAGAGTAAGACGCTCCTAAGGTAATTAAATAGCTACTCCCTATAACCTTAGATAATATACTCTTCTAGTACACACCCTACAACTATTTAGGTAGAGGGGACATTTAAGACTTTACTATAAACCCCTTCTAGTATAAAAAGATCTCCCTATTTAATATACTAAAGAATAAGGAAGAGATAGAGATCCTCTTCTAGGATCTAGGAAAAACAAAGTACCTAATAGGAGATCTCCTCTAGCATATTTAATAAGAATAAGGAAAGAAGATAGAGGCCGCCGTTAAGTTTAACGAGCTTCTTAGGAACTTTAAGAACCTTAAAGAAGAAAGCGCGCGGATCTACTAGGAGAATACGGAGCTTACTATAGAGAAAGGTATCCTTAAGACTAAACTAGAGCGCGTTAGACGATAAAATAAGGGCCTTAGGGAGCCGAAAGTTACTTTTAGCTACTAACCTACTATAGGACGTTAATCCCCTAGAAACTAGTCTAAGATAAGCTCCGTTTCTAATAGTTAGCCAACTATAGAAACCCTAGTCCGCTCCCTAATATCTTAGTATTAGGGAGGACGCTCCGCGAAGCTATCTAATCCTCTATAGTTTACTAGAGAACCCGAGAAGGAGCCCTCCTTTAGGTACTAGAAGGCCGAGATATATAATA
This sequence comes from Neofusicoccum laricinum, assembly GCA_029906385.1. NCBI lineage: Eukaryota > Fungi > Ascomycota > Dothideomycetes > Botryosphaeriales > Botryosphaeriaceae > Neofusicoccum > Neofusicoccum laricinum. The sequence continues at coordinate 480,356 of CP123724.1, forward strand.
AGCTAGAAGTTAACGCGGACTACTATAAGACTAAAAGGGCTAAGATATTCTATATCTTCTTACGTACTACTAGGACGGCCTTAGATACTATTAGGCCGAACGTTTATAAGGGACCCGCTACCTTCTAGACGGTAGAAGAGGCCTTTACTCTTCTTACCTCCGTATTTAACGACCCCCACTTCCTCTAGAACAAGCGCTAGGAATTCCGCCGCCAAATTCGATAGGTAGAAGAACTCGCGGAGTACGACTTTAGGATTATTCCTATCGTAGAAAAGAAGAATAAGAGAGTAGACGCTCTCTCTTATCGAGAGTAGGATCTACCGGTAGACGACTCTAACTCCCGCCTTACCTCTATAAACCGTACGGCGCTCCCTCCGGGGAGCTTTACCCTCTCTCCCCTTAAGCTATTTAAAAACCCTAACCTCCCTACTAAGCTACGGATAGCTAACCGGATAGACGACGCCTTAACGGCCATCCGCTAGGATATTAGTAAGTACCCTAAGTACTTACTACGTAATAACTTGCTCGTCTTCTAGGAGAACCGCCTTATTATACTATAGGACGACCGCCTTAGGCTAAGGCTTATTTAGGCTGCTTATCGACCCCTAGTAACGGGACATCTAGGTATCTAGCGCACCTAGGAACTCTTAAAGGAGAGGTACTACTAGAATAGTATAAAAAAGATAGTAAAGCGGTACGTATAGAACTACTACTCCTATAAGAGGGCTAAATATAAAACGGAATCCTATAACGGCCTACTTAAGCCGCTCCCTATCGGGGACTAGCCCTAGAAGTACCTATCCTATAACTTTATTACTAAGTTACTAAACTATAAAGGATTCACCGCCGTCCTAGTAGTAGTAGACCGGTTCTTAAAAATACGGTACTTTATCCCCTACTACGATACCACTACCGCGAGTTAAATAGCGTAGCTCTTTAGAGATAATATCTAGAAGTATTATAGCCTACCGGATACTATTATCTTAGATCGAGGACCCTAGTTTATTAGCGAATTCTAGTAAGGCCTCTGCAAGCTACTAAAGATTAACTACCGCCTTTTAATAGCCTACCATCTAGAGACGGACGGGTAAATAGAAAACGCTAATAAAGAAATAGAAATCTACCTCTATTACTACGTTAGCTATTATTAGGACGACTAGGTAGACTGGCTTACCTCCGTAGAATACGCTACTAATAGAAACGTCTCCGCCTCCTCTATCGTAAGCCCCTTCTTCGTAGTCTACGGATATAAGCCCCGCCTATCCTTTAACTAGACGCCTACCCCTCTAGCGCCCACCGCCGCGGCTACCTAGAGCAGGGAAAGAGCTAACGAGATAGTAGATAAGATATAAAAGGTCTAGAAATTTACGAAATTCTACCTATAGCAGTCCTAGGAGAAGTAAGTAGAGTTCGCTAACCGTTATAGGAAGGATATATCCTATAAGGTAGAAGATAAGGTGTTTATCTCTACTAAGAATATAGATTTAGACCGACCCTTAAGGAAGCTAGGATGGACGCGGATTAGGTTATATCCTATTATTAAGAAAGTAGGAACCGCTTACCGCCTTTAACTACCCCTAGGTATTAACCGCGGTAATATATTCCATCTAAGCAAGCTTATAAGGGACGATAGTAACCCCCTTCTAGGCTAGATACCGGAGCCGCAGCCCGCGGTGCAGGTAGATAATAAAGACGAATACGTAGTAGAGTCTATTCTCGACTCCCGTTATACTAGTAAGGGGAAGAGACTCTAGTATAGGGTTTAATAGGTAGACTAGCCACCCGACCCTTAATAGTATCTAGTAGACAACTTCAACCACGCGGCTTAGAAACTTAAGGAATTTTACGACTCCTACCTAGCGAAGCCCGGTCTACCGAAGGAACTCAAACGGTAGATTTAAGAAAACGATAAAGCTATTAAGTAAGGTTATCGCTAGAAGCTCTCGCTTAAGAGGGGGGTAATATAATAATTTAGACCGTTAACATCTTATTCTCTAGAAAACTAAGCCTAATTAGGCTAAAGCACTTATCTAAGATAAGATGTCTAAGATATAGGGTTTACTAAGAGTAAACACTTAGCGGGAACGTACGAGAAAGGGAAGTCTAAGACCGGCTATTCGACTTCTAACTAGTACCTAGGCTAGATATATAAGTTTCCTCCTTCCTTCTTTATTCCCTTTCTTTTCTCTTTCCTTTCTCTAGCTTGGAAACTTTAGTTAATTTCGAGAATTATTAAACAATGAGGGTTTATAGCAGCGGTATAGAGATAGTCTACGATAAGTCGTTTAATTCTTCTACCTATTAGCCGCACACGGAGGATATACGTGTGCGTCACGTGCTATACTAAACCCTAATTGGCTCTCGCTAATCGGGTCCTTTTCGGACCTTTAGTTTCCTAACTAGATTAACTCTCTAGGAAACCAACTCGCTCTACTACTAAAATCCACCTAGGTATAATAGCCCTTAGGCTATTTATTTAATACTCCTACTTAGCCTTAGAGCGTTAGCTATAAACCTAGTTACTAGATAAAGTTAGTAAAGCGGTCTCTTACTAGAGGTTTAGTTAGTCCGTCTACTACTATATCCTTACTACGAATATACTTAATGTGCACTCGGTTCCTTTAAACGAGGTCCCGGACGTTATAGTAATGCACGTTAATATGCTTTAACCGTTTATATATATAAGGATCCTTTATAAGGGCTAACGCGGCCTAATTGTCTCCCTTTAGACTTATAGTGCTGTTAAACTTCTCGTTCTCAAACAGTACTGCGTAATAAGGGGATAACTCGAGGTATTTACCTACTTCTATCTCTTAAAGTAGCTGTATAAGCCACTAAGACTCCTTAGCGCAGGCGGATATTACTATATATTCGGCTTCTATAGTAGAGGTAGCTACTAATCTTTACTTTTAGCTCCTCCAACTAATAGGACCGTTACTAAGTAGGAAGATATATCCGAGGATAGACTTTCTATCCGTTTTATCTATAGTATAGTCTAAATCTAAGTACCCTATAAGCTCTATACTCCTACTATCCTTATAGACTATCCCAAGATCGGCTATTAATCTAAGGTACCGTAGTAGGCCTTTAAGTATATAGCTATAATATTCTACTAGGTTACTTAAATACTAGCTTAGCCGGCCGATTAGGAACGTAATATCTGGACGCGTAAGAACCGTAAGGTATATTAGCTTTCTAACGGCGTACTAATACTCCTTTAGATCGATTCGCTTATCGTTTAGTCTAGAGGGACGGAGAGCGTCGTATCTATTTAGTAGTAGTATTACTGGTCTCGACTTATCTTTTTCTATATAAAGGGTTTAAAGTATTTCTTATAAGTAGTAGGACTAGTTAAGACGTAGTATCCTACTCTTTCTATTACGAGTAACTTTAATACTAAGGATCTTCTTTATCTCCCCTAGGTCCTTAATCTTAAAGACCTTACTAATAGCGTTTTTAAACCAGATAATATCCTTAATCTTTAAGGCGGCGATTGGGATATCATTAATATAGACTAGTAAGATGATTTTTCTTTCGTAGTAAATAAGTAGGTAGGGGTTAGCTATACTCTAACGGAAGCTAAGGTCTTTTAGTACTTTTATATAGTTACTATTCTAGTCTCTCGCGGCTTGCTATAAGAGTCTAGAGCCTCGGGAGAAGCCTTAGAGGATTATTAGCGGATTACGTAATACTAAGTCGTTCTTATATTTAAGTCGTTCTCTTCTCTTTCTCCTCTTCTTCTTCTTCTTCTCTCTTTAAGTCTTAGCTTAACGTATATAGCGTAATAAACCTTTTAGCGATCATCCTAAGGTTAAGCCCTAATAATAGCTAAGACTTTAACCTATTAGACTTATTAGAACTAGATTATTAGTATAGTCGCGTACTAGAATCACTGGAATTACTGGAATCACTAGAGATACCGGAAGCACCGGAAACACTAGAATTAACGAGAGGTATAGGATCCTTAGAATGGTTAATCCATAGTATACGGATAAGTAATAGGCTTAGGAATCCTAAGAAATAAAGTAGATACTATAATAGATAATGGCTCAGATAAGCGCACTTAATAGTAAGGTGGAACAACTTAAAAGGGAGAATCAAACTTAAAAAGGAGAAAACGACACGAATCCTCTTCCTACCCTAACAAATACTTCTAGCGAATCTTCGGATAAAGCTAGCCCGCTAAACGACAAGCTAACTAAGAACCTCGGACCCCTTACTAAGTTCTTAGGCAATAGGGATGAACTAGAACCCTAGATCTCTTAGGTACTAGTAAAGCTAGCCGTGGACTATTACTACTATAACGAAACGACTAAGTTCTTTATGCTCCATAATAGGCTCCGGGGCGAGGTAGCTCGCCAGCTACAGCCCTAGGTCTAGACTAGTATTAATACGAACAGTATAACTACACAGTATCTACTAGATTAACTCCGCCTATCATTTAGCGACCCCTATGTGCAAGAAAAGGCCTAGCGTAAACTATACAAGCTACGCTAAACCAACAAGCCTTTTATAGAGTACTTTACGGAGTTCCGCAAGTTAGTACTAGAGGCCGGGAGTACTAACTGGCCGGACGAAATCCTTAAGGCCTATTTAGAAGTAGGGATCAGCTAGGAGCTCTAACAAAGCATGATTGGCCTTAGAGGTATAAGCTAGTCCTTTAAGGACTACTATACCGAGCTAAAACGCGTTAGTAATTAACTAGAAGCATTCAACTTGCGTAACAATAGTAAGAGAGCTTAGTAGGACTAGTAGTAAGGCTAGTAGCGTGGCTAGAATAAGGTTAGCTTAGCAGGGTCCACTAGCAAGCAGCTAGGGTCCAAATAGTTAAAACCAACGACGTTCCAACACGATATAGAGTGGGAGCCTACCGGACTAGCCAAAGCAGCCTAGGGACGCCGTGTCAAGTAGGTGAATAATTAAGAGATGTAGAAACGAAAGGAAGAACACCGCTATCTACGCTGCGGCGACTTAACGTATCTAATTGCCCAATGCCCCTAGCTGCTACTAAGGAGACCTACACGCTTTATAAAGCCTGTTTAGCAGGAGGAAAACGCGGGACCCGAGCTAGAAGACTTAGAGGATGATGAAGCACTTACCTAGCAGTCGGAAAACTGAAAGCTCCTGTTAAAAATCGCAGGCAGGAGCCAACAGTAGAGGAAAAGTAGGAAGTATAGAACGAATAGCGGAAGTAGTAACCTAAATTAAAATAGGATTTACTTCTTACCTTAGTTATAATTAATAAAGAGTCTTTTGGAAAAGCTCTTGCTAATACTAGTTGTAAATTCTACGCTGTAATAAGCCGCAAATTCGCTAAACGCTATAACCTCCCGCGTATTAAAATCACCCTAAGAATACTAGATGGATTAACACCTACTGGATGGAAGATTAATGAAGTTGCCTGGGCCGAGGTCGATATTAGAGATTACTACTAAAAGCGAATGTTCTTCTATATCGTCCTAAAGCTCTCTGGATGCGATCTCATACTAGGGAGCCCCTGGATGGTATAGGAAAAGGTAGTACTTAACTAAAGCGAACGGACTATCACCTTTAAGGATACTGGATTAACTGTAAAACAAGACACCGATCTCCCTAAGTCTTAAGGCAAGCTAATTAGAGCCGCTACCTTTTACCACCTTATAAGCCTTAGGAAAAAGAAAGGATATTAGATCTTTATAGCCAGCCTCGCGGATATTAATAAGGCCTTACAGGAGAAACCCCCTATCGATCTTTAAAGCCGGCTGCCTAGTTGGGTAGACCCTAAACGGATCGGCCTATTTAATAAGAAAGAAGCGGATAAACTCCCACTATACCGACCTGGAATTGACCATCAAATTGAACTCGAAAAGGATACCAACGGTAAGACACCCGACGCTCCATAGGGGCCTTTATATAATATATCTCGTAACGAGCTCCTTGTGCTAAGGAAGACTCTTAATAAGCTACTTAATAAAGGCTTTATCCGTGTAAGTAACTCGCCTGCTGCGGTACCGGTCTTATTCGTTAAGAAACTAGGAGGCGGTCTACGCTTTTACTATAACTACCGGGCTCTTAATCGACTTATAAGGAAGGACCGCTATCTATTACCGCTGATCTAAGAGACCCTTAATAGAATAAGTAAGGTAAAATAGTTTACTAAGCTAGACGTAGCTACAGCCTTCCATAAGATACGAATCGCGGAAGGAAGCGAATGGTTAACGGTATTTCGAACTCGCTTTAGACTCTTTAAGTGGTTGGTCACTCTATTTGGATTGGCAAATGCTCCGAGCACCTTTTAACGGTACATTAATTGGACTCTAAAGGACTTCCTAGATGACTTTATCTTAGCCTACGTTGACGACATCCTAATCTTTACGGATGGATCCCGCCGGGAGTACCGTGTAATAAACAGACCTTAGAGGGCGGAGAGGGACGAAGTAACGAAGCCGGTAAAGGCAGTAGGGGTAAAGCAGATACCGAAGCATATAGGATAAGAGGAGGGGGGCGAGAGACTAGGGACGAATGCCAAGAGGCGGGTAGAGAGAGACGAGTGAACAATAAAGGAGGCGAGTAAGGTCTAATTTAAGGCATACTAAGTTATACGCGAGGAATACTCATTGCTAGACTAAAGAACTAATTGCAAGGCAGAGAGGCGAGCTTTATATATATAAGGAACAAACTAAAATACTAGCTTCCTGATTTGTAAGCAGGCAAGTCTAGATCTAGATTCCAAATCGATCGGCGGTAAATAAGAAGTAATTAGTCCACATAAGCTATATTTATAATAGTAGGCTCTCTTCCCTAGAGGTAAGTTCCTACGAGCCTTTAGTTTAAGGGTCGAGGTTTTAAAGGATAACGTTTATAAAACGTATTAAGAGCTTCAAGGTCTTTAACAAGGTCGTAAGGTTCCTAGGTTAGTATCGAGTAACCAGTCCATTTTATAAGGTATTTTGGTTGTCTCCGGGTTGTTTTAACATCCAGAATCTCTTCTACCCGGTACTCTTCTTCGCCGTCAACGATAATAGGCGGGAGCGGAGGTTGGATTTAATTAGGTAAGGGGTTAGAGGCTACGGGTTCGAGTAAGGAGACGTGGAATACGGGGTGGACTTTTATTGTCCTTAGTAGTTCTAGGCGATAGGCATGAGTTAAGATCTTTTCTAGTATAGAAAAGGGGCCAAGGCGTTTAAAGTCGAGTTTATCCGAAGGTCTTGTTGTCGAGATATGCCGTCTTAGGAGCCAAACAAGGTCACCAGGCTTAAAGACGGGTGGCGAAATACGGTCTTTATTAGCCTGTTCTGCGTAGGCGTCTTATGCGAGTCGAATTTCTTAGCGAAGGTAGTTTTCGAGGTTTTCGAGGTTCTCTTAGAAGAGACGTAGGGGTTCAAGGGGGGCTAAGATTAAGTCTTTCTATAGAATCTTATAACGAGGGTGGAAGCCGTAGTTTGCAAAAAAGGGGGTAACCTTAGTCGTGGTCGAGATCGTATTATTATAAGCGAATTCAGCAAGGGAGAGAAAGTCGTTCCAATCGTCTTGTTGGTACGAAACGTAGGCGCGAAGGTATTGTTCGAGGATAGCGTTAACACGCTCTGTCTAGCCGTCGGTTTGTGGGTGGAAAGCCGTACTAAAGTTGGTCTTAATAGATAGGGATCTACTAAGAGCTCTAGTAAATTCAGAAGTAAAAATCGAGCCGCGGTCAGATACAAAGTCGTTGGGTAAGCCGTATAGTCGAAAAACGTAGTCTCGATAAAGCTTAGCAAGCTCTATCGAATCGAGGGTTGTTTAGCAAGGAATAAAGTGAGCCATTTTAGTTAGTCGGTCTACGACTACTAGTATAGCATCAAACGAATTAGACGTTAGAAGTCCCGTAATTAAATCGAGAGAAACGGATTGCCAGCGGCGTTGTGGCACTTTAAGGGGTTTTAAGTATCTAAAGGGGGCGTGTCGAGCGGGTTTGATTCTTTAGCAGGTCTTATAGTTCCGTATAAAACGAGCTACTGTCTATCGTAGACCTGGCCACCAGAAATTACGAGTAACGAGTTCAAATGTTGCTGCTTAGCCTGGGTGTCCAGCAGCCGGATGCGAGTGTCGAGAGCTAATAATCCTTTGGCGGAGGCTTAGGTCTTTAGGGATATAGATAAGTCTATTAACTAGTAATAGACCATCGTTATCCTTAGAGCATGCGCCTAGATCCACTTTAGGATGTCGAAGTGCGTAGGTATCGAGTGTAGTAAGGATCTCTTGCCTAAGAGTATCCTTATCAAGTACCAAGCGAATATCACTAGCCAGGGACGGTTCTAGCCTAGCGATCGAATATCGAGTTGAAACAAGGGTCGAAATTTCGAATTTTCCGGGGGTAAGGATCGTAGTAGGGGGCAGGCGCCCCTCTCGAGTAGAGAGGTCTCCTAACCGTCTTATTAACGCATCCGCGCGTTGATTCTTAGTTCCTAGGCGGTAGACAATCTTAAAGTCGAGTTCCGAGAGTTCAATTGCCCAGCGTACTTGTCGACGGTTCAAGATTTGCTTAGAGGCAAAGCTAGTCAAATTCGAGTGATCTATAAGGACGAGGAGTAGCGAGGAGAGGTTGATAATAAGAGAACGGTATTCCTTTAGGGCTTCTATAATAGCTAAGAGTTCTTTATCCCTAATACCGTAGTTCTGCTCTGCGGAGGTCATTTTCCGAGAGTAGTAGGCGATAGGGTGTAGAAGTCTCTTACTATCGTTATACGTTACCTATTAAGATAGGATTGCGGATATAACGAAGTCAGAAGAGTTAGTTTTAAGGATAGTCTCGAGTTAGGGATCGAAGTGTCGGAGGATTAGGTAAGAACAGAAGGCTTCCTTAAGGTAAGTAAAAGCTTTATCCTATTCTTTCCCCTAAGTAAAACGAATGTTCTTAGCTAGGAGCTTAAAGAGAGCTCTGGCTTTTCGAGAGTATCCTTTAATAAATCGTCGGTAAAAGTTTGTAAAGCTAAGGAACGATTAAAGGTCTTTAACTGAACGAGGAGTCTCCTAGTCTCTTACGGCGGCTACCTTAGCTGGGTCCATAGAGATACCGTCTGGAGAAATAACGAAGCCAAGGAACGTAGTTGAAGTCGTATAGAAATCGCATTTTTCGCCTTTTACGTATAGGCCTGCTTCACAGAGCTTTTCGAGAACTAATCGGACATGTTCGTGGTGCTCTTCTTCTGTTTCTGAGTAGATAAGGATGTCGTCTAGGTAGACGACGCACTAGCGGTTAAGGTATTCACGTAATGTATCGTTAACGAATTATTGGCAGGTAGCCGGCGCATTCGTTAGGCCAAAGGGTATAACCAGGTATTCGTATAGGCTATAGCGAGTCCTAAAGGCAGTTAAAGGTTCGGAGCCTTCCTTAATTCGGATAAGGTTATAAGCACCGCGAAGGTCGAGTCGAGTAAAAATACGAGAGCCTTGAAGTTGACGGAGAGTCTCGTTGATCAAGGGGAGTAGATAACGGTTCTTTTTCGTAATACTATTTAGTTCGCGATAATCTACGCAAAAACGAAGGCCGCCTCCTGGTTTCTTAACAAAGAGAACAGGGGACGCAGAGGATAAGGATAAGGGTCGAATAAAACCTTTTTTAAGGTTTTCATCAAGGTATTCACGTAGAGCCTTAAGCTCTAAATCGGATATTGAGTAGAGAGGGCCGAATAGGGGTTTCTTGCCCTCTTCTAATAAAATCTCATGATTAATATACCGATGTAGGGGAAGTCTATCGGCCTCTTTCTTTGTAAAGAAGGGAAGAAGATAGTGGAATCGAGCGGGGACTCGTAAGCGGAGGGTTTCGAGTTCTTGTTCTGGAGTTTGCTGTTCCGTTTCCTTAAGGCTATTAAGGTGTTCTTAGATCTCCTTAATTAATACGGCGTATATCCTAGTCTTATCTCGTCGGACATAACGAGTAAGGGCGGCGTAGGATACAGTAGCGCAAGAGATCGAAGGCGAATTAGGAGGTAAGGGGGAAAGCGTAGTTATAGGTTGGCGAGTAGGCAAGCAATTTGCTTGGCAAAAAGGGGAGGCGAAGGTAATTGTGTTTTTTAACCATAGGACGTGTGGATCATGCCGTTCTAGCCAGGGTTTTCCTAGGATAATTAGATATTGGCCGAGCTTAGTTACTTGGAAGGTAACGAGTTCTTAATGCTGATCAATATCAAGTTGAAGGTCGGCCTCGTGGGTAATCCATCCGGCGATAGATCCATCCGCGAGTTCGAGGGATTTAGCTTGGGGTTTTTGGCGTGTAGGGATTGAATAGGATGCAATAAAGGTATTATCTACAAAAAGAGACGAGGCACTAGAGTCTAATATAGCCGAGGTTTCGATTTTGTTGTTAACCACTAATTTAAGGATAAGGAGCGGACGTTTCCCAAGATCTATAGCACGGGGCTGTAGGGTACGGGTTTTAGGAGGTGAAAACGAGAGTGTTCTAAGATTCGAAGACGAGAGGGAAGCAAGGACGGAAAACTAATTCGAAGTAGAGAGTAGAGGAGGGCTAGGTAGGTGCCGGGTACTGCCTAGCCTTCTACGTTTTTTGATACGTAGAGGACGGAAGCCGTAGGAGGTGTATACGACGTTATATTAAGCTTAAGTCCCTTAGCCTTAGCTTTAGGATATTCTTTAACCTAGTAGTTAGGATTACCGTAGTAGGCGCAGAGGTTGTTAGCTTTTCGGTAAGTCTTTCGAGCGGTAGTATCTAGTTCCATAGGTTCACCTTAAGGAATCGAGGTTGGTGTAGGAGATGAGGGTTGAGGAGTAGCTAGTACAGACGAGAGAGGAATCGAGGTAGGAGTACGAGTTAAGGGTGTCTTTTTCTTAATAGTTCGAGTATAGAGTTGGTTGTCCAGTATAATGCAAGCCTTAGCGAACTTTTCGAATTCTGCTGGCATAGCTCGTCCAACAAGAAGGTCCTTAAGGTTCTCTTTAAGGCCAAGGCGGAAGTAGTAGATCTTAACTGCGTTTTCCTTCCAACCAAGGGTCGTAATAAGCGAGAGAAACCGTAAATAGTACGCCGAACAGGACTTGTCTTGTTTGAGTGCGAGGAGGGATCGTTTAGCTGTTGCGTAGGTGTCGGGATCATCAAATGCGGCCTTAAGAGCTTGGTAGAAGGACTCGTAGTTGTCGAAGTTTACGGAACCATTCGAGGCAGAGACGTAAGGGGCAAACCAGGTATAAGCAGCATCGCGAAGGTAGGAACCAGCGTAGATAATCTTGGCCGTATCCGTTACAAAGGCAGATAGGTCTAAGGCGAATTTAAGCTGGAGTTACGTGGCGAAATTCCCGAATCGAGTACGTTCACCCTTAAAGGGTTCTGGGTCCGAGACTTTAGGAATACGAGGACGAGGAGTAGGGGTTTCTAAAGGAGATATAGTAGACGTAGTAGCTAGCGTGTTAGCAGGGAGGTTCGAAGCTAGTAACTAGAGTCGAGCGAAGGCTTCATCTTAGCCAAAACCGTAGTAATGAAAGATACAAGCAACTTAGGCGTTCGTAGCATTCTTAGGGATAACTGGTGAATCGATATCGGATCTTAGGCAAGATTGTCTTCCTCTAGCGTACGCCTGACTAAGGGTAACGCGTAGGGAAACCGGGATGTCTTTAGGGAAGGTGGGGCGAGCATTAATAGGGGCAGGGACTTGATCGAGGACTTAGAATAGCGTATCCTAAGGGTCAGGAGGTATAGTTCCATCGACCATTCTGGAGATCACAGTCTAGGGCTTCGGCGAGAGCTTTAGGCCTACTAGATAGGAGTCTAGCAAAATATAATAAATAGACCTTAGAGGGCGGAGAGGGACGAAGTAACGAAGCCGGTAAAGGTAGTAGGGGTAAAGCAGATACCGAAGTATATAGGATAAGAGGAGGGGGGCGAGAGACTAGGGACGAATACCAAGAGGCGGGTGGAGAGAGACGAGTAAATAATAAAGGAGGCGAGCAAGGTCTAATTTAAGGCATACTAAGTTATACGCGAGGAATACTCATTGCTAGACTAAAGAACTAATTGTAAGGCAGAGAGGCGAGCTTTATATATATAAGGAATAAACTAAAATACTAGCTTCCTGATTTGTAAGCAGGCAAGTCTAGATCTAGATTCTAAATCGATCGGCGGTAAACAAGAAGTAATTAGTCCATATAAGCCATATTTATAACACACCGCGAGAAAGTAAACAAGGTACTAGAGAAGCTAGACGCTGCAGGCTTATAACTTAACCTAAAGAAATACGAATTTAAAGTCCAGTCTACTAAGTATCTGGGGTACATTATTAAGGCCGGACAAGGCATCCGCATGGACCCAGAAAAGATCAAGGTAATTTAGGAATGGAAAGCACCTACTACGGCTAAAGGAGTACTCGGATTTCTTGGTTTTGCGAATTTTTACCGACGGTTTATTAAAGGCTTTTCCAATCTGGTATCGCCTCTAGTATCCCTTACGAGAAAGAATACGACCTTCCGATGGAACCAGGAGGCTAACGCCGCATTTAAGAAGCTAAAAAAGGCCTTTATTATAGCGCCGGTCCTTATACAATTTGATCCAGAACGAGAAACGATCCTTACTACGGATTCCTCAGGATACTGCACAGGAGGAGTACTCCAATAGTACGATAACGACGGTTTTCTACGTCCAGTAGCGTTCTTCTCAAAAAAGAACCTACCCGCGGAATGCAACTACCCGATCTACGATAAGGAACTACTTGCGGTAGTTAAGTATTTACGCTAGTAGGACGCCGAACTAAAAGGACTTTATTAGTTTAAGATCCTTACTAATTATAAGAACCTAGAATACTTTACTACGGCAAGGAGGCTTTCTAAAAGGTAGATTCGATAGTAGAGAGAGCTTAGCCGCTTCTCCTTTACTATTAAGTACACCCTAGGGAAAACCAATGGATTAGCAGACGCATTAATAAGAAGGGACCAAGACTTACCTACAACGGATAAGGATGAGAGACTTAAATAAAGGATAGCTTAGTTACTTTAGTCGATACCCTACGGATTAGTTCTTAATACCGGACCACCAGAGGACCCCGAAGAACAAGAATAGAGTAATAAAGATTCACTTCTATCCGAAGAGGCTATAGCAACTAAACCTCGACAAGTACGACCTAGATAACAAACGCGAGAACCTCTTTCCCTAGAGGAGCAATGGTAAGAAGCACTCCAACAGGACTAAATGTTAAAGTAGCTCCAGAAGGCTGTACGGCAAGAAGAAAGAACATTCCCACTAGAGTTTACTACGAAGTTCAAGGTCTTAATCGCTGAATACTCGCTAGACGACCAAGGGAACCTCCTCTTTAGAGATAGGAAATGGGTACCGGATTCTAAGCTACTACGAACGAGAATCATTTAGGAGATGCACGACTCCCCCCTCTTAGTACATCCGGGACGTATCCAAACAGTCTCCCTCGTGGTAAGGCACTTCTTCTGGCTAGGATTCGTTAATAATATTAGGAGGTTCTGCCGGAACTATAATATCTGTAGAAGGACAAAGATCTAGAGAGATAGGAAATAAGGATTACTTAAGCCGCTACCAGTACCGAGCCGCTAATAGAGGGAGATCTCTATTAACTTTATTAGGCCTCTACTATTAAGTAATGGTTGCGAAATGCTTATAGTAATTACTAACCGCCTAGGAAAAGGAGTAATCCTTAAGGCCTGTTTAAATACTAAGACGGAAACTATTATAAAGCTCTTTATTATATGCTTTTACCGGAACCATAGGATCCCAGCGGTAATCGTCTCTAATAGAGGAACTTAATTCGTTAGCCTCCTTTAGTAACGAATCTATCAACTCCTTAAGATTAAGAGACGCATCTTAACGGCCTATCACCCCCAGACGGACGGATCAACAGAAAGAATGAATACTAAAGTAGCAAGAAAACTCGTACTATTCGTAGATCACTACTAAAAGGACTGGATAGACCGGCTACTAATAGTCTAGCTAGCCTTTAATAGAAGAACTTTAACGACGACTTAGATAAGCCTATTCTTTCTCTTCTATAGGTTCTACCTTAAGCCACTAGAACTGCTCGAAGATATTCAATCCAATGACCTCTACAGGGATTCTCCAGTAGCAAGAGCGGAGGCAATTATGGCCAAGATTAAAGAAGTCACGGACTAGGCGCAAATATCAATAGCGGAAGCTTAATAGGAACAAGAGAGACAAGCTAACCGGTAAAGAAATCCTTTACCAGCTTATAAGATAGGTGATAAGGTCTAGCTATATCTAAAGAACCTAAGGACGGATAGACCAAGCAAGAAGCTCGATAATAAGGCAGCTAAGTTTACTATTATCGAAGTAGTTGGATCTTATAGCTATAAGTTGGATATCCCTAGAGCGGTGCATAACGTCTTTAACGTGGACCTACTCCGGCTAGCGGGAGCAGACCCCTTACCAAGCCAAGTATAGGACGACTATCAACTACTACCGGTTCGAGTAGATGGTTAAGATGAATGGACAGTAGAGGCAATCCTAAGTAAACGAATAGCGAGAAAACTAGGGTAAAGAAAGCGCCAACTATAGTATTAAGTTAAATAGGAAGGGTACGCTCGACCAATATAGGAGCCGGCATCAGCACTATAGGATATAGCAGCACTAGATTACTATCTTAAGCAAAAGAACGAGCAACGAGTACTAAAATCGAACTAGCGGGCAATTAGATGAGAACTAATAGCGATTAAAAAGGGAGCAAGCGGTTTAGCCCCGCCCCGGAGGGCGAGGCCAAGTCTAGCTAGGCATTACTTCGTTAGTTACCCGCAACCAATAGGGGAATTTAACTCGATAATACCTAGCTAGGGAATTATAACACGGATAACGCGGTCCGAAGGACCTTACCGTGCCGGGCAACCCTCTTCCTATTAACAGATAGGCCCTTAATTCGATAGCTAGCTAATAAGCACCCGTTTAATATTAGGTTTTCGCTTTCTTGACTTATATACCCCTCCAAACCGAAGAACAGGTGCGCCCCCACCGGGAATTAAACCCGCAACCCCGAGGAAAGAGAGAAAAAAAGGGGGGGAAAAGGGGGGGGTAATATAAGAGTCTAGAGCCTTAGGAGAAGCCTTAGAGGATTATCGGCGGATCACGTAATACTAAGTCGTTCTTATATTTAAGTCGTTCTCTTCTCTTTCTCCTCTTCTTCTTCTTCTTCTCTCTTTAAGTCTTAGCTTAACGTATATAGCGTAATAAACCTTTCAGCGATCATCCTAAGGTTAAGCCCTAATACTTACTTAAGACTATATAGACTGCGTAGAAGCTTAAAGACGCGTCCTAGTATAACGGTAATACCTTCTAGTAGGGCCATATAGATCTCCTTACGGAGGCGTGATTCCGTAAAGGTATTATTAATATTAACCTAATGGAGCTTAAGATCCATAAGCGCTACGATAGATAGGAACATCTAAAGAGTTTCGTATTAGACCGTTAGGGTAAAGGTGTCCTAGAAGTTATATTTAAATCTCTAGGTAAATCCTCTTATAATAAGGCGGGCCTTTACTCTTTTAAGCGAGCTATCGGGGTTTAGCTTTAGCTTAAATACCTACTTGCTTATTATAATATTTGTTCCCTTTAGTAGTATAACTTCCTCCTAAGTTCTATTACTAGCGAGTTTAGTAAGTTCGATTTAGATAGCTTATTTCTAAAGCTCTCTAAATTAAGGGTCTCCTACTACTTCTACGTAGGTCTTTAGAGTGGGGATCTCGGGTCTAATAATATCCTAGAGGGTTGCTAATAGAGTATAGAATACCTATACTTCTAGAGGTTTATAGCACTTAATAGGTGTTTAGCTAATAAGTATAAAAAGACTCCGAGGTACCTTTAGTACTAGCTCTTCTATAGAAGGTTCCTCCTCTAGTAATCTCTTTCGTTTAGGGATAAATACTCCCCTAAACCTTCTAGTTCCTAGGGCGCTACTTAGAGTAGCTTATTCTCTAGGTTAATCCTCCTTATTTACGGTAGTAGGGGGCGTTTCTTAATATAATAGATATTAACCTAGGTTAATATTACCTCCCTTTTCTTCTACTGCTAGCGAGTCCTCCCTCTCTTCCTCGGCAGGCTCCGGTGCAAAGAGAATCTTTCGTAGACGGCCGACTAGCCGTCTCTTAGAGACGACGTTTGATTTTGCCTTAACTTTTAGGTTTAAGTTAATATCGCCTCCCTTCTTATTCTCTACAAACCGGATACTGTGGGTCCGGATTACCCTTCTAAGGTTAGGAGCCTATAGACGATATTACTTATCGGTTTTATCTATATAGCCTATAAAGACTCCTACTCTCCCTTAATCTATAAACTTATTATATCTAGATCCGATAGGGAGTAACCTAGGGTTAACGTATAAGTAGACCTTATAGCCCTATATACGTATATAGTCGATACTTAGCTTTTAACCTATAAATACTTCCTTAGGGCTCGAGGGTTTACCGTTAATAAGAGGTCTAACTGTAGTCTAATTCCGTAGGTACGTATTAGTTTCGGCTGCTTCTACCTAGAATTTAATAGGGAGCCTTATATCTTTTAGTATAGCTCTTATATTAGTCTTAGTAGTTTGGATGGCTCGTTCTACTACACCATTCTAACTTAACTGATGGGGAATAGTATACTAAGAAGTAATACTAAGGGTTATACACTACTAATTAAGTATTAACTTAAGTTTAGTAGCGTTATTACTGCGGATAGTAATAAGTTTTACTCCCCCTTAAAGCTCTACCTTCACGCGCCATTTATTTAGAGTACGTGGTGTATTTTCTCTTCTCTTAAGCGTAATTATCTAGACCTTCCTTAAGTAGTTGTTAACGATCTTAAGGAAGTAGGAGTATCCTACCTAAGATTTAGGTAGTAGTCCGCAGATATTAATTAAAATAAGTAATAGGAGCGCGGCCTTTCTATTACTAACGTAGTATCCCTTCTTATTCTTAATCTTAGTAAGGGCGTATACGTTATAAATATAGTCTTCCTCTACTATAGTAGGAATTAGCTTAGAGAGAGTCGTAACCTTATAAAGCTCCCCTAATTTTCTTTTCCCTAGGTGGGTAAATCTGCGGTACTAGAGCTTAAAGAGCTTAGATACCTTATCTATTAGTAAAGCGTCTAGTATAGGCCCCTTAGATTCCTCTACTTAAGAGCTAAGAGCGTGCTAAGCTACTAGTTAGCTAGAGAGTATAGCTAGAGTAAAATACTTACTCGTTAGTTTAACCTTATCTATAAGGTAGACTCCCCTATTCTTCTTTATAGTAAGAATAATCTTGCCTATCTAATCCTTTAGATAGAGGGATTAATTATTAAAACTACCCTTTAAGCTATTTTTACATGCTTATCGACCTAAGAGGAGGTTTACACCCAACCTTAGTATATAGAGTACGGAGGATAAAGGAATAGAATTACTATATCTATCTACTAATATAACTAAGCCGACGTAGTCGGCGTATAGTACTCTCCTACTAACCTTAATCGTGCGCCTTATAATACGGGTTAGAGGTCTACTAAAGAGTTAGCGTTAGTTAGTCATATACGTAGATGTAGTAGAGTCCGCAATCTAGATATCTTTAGAAAGTTTACTAGTAACGGATTTTAATAGTATAGTAATCTCCTTAACGTCCTCCTCGCTGCTAGAGGCTTAGCTATTAGTAGCGTTATTATCGTAGGTAGATTCCTCCTCCTTAGCTAAGAGGGCCTTTAATTAGTTAATCTAATCTTATAGCTTCTAAAGCTGGGGCGATAGATTAGGTTTTCTACTACGACGTCTCGCGCGTTCCTCCTAGACCTTTAACTATACAAATAAAAGGTACTTGTATGTTCGAATACGATAAGGTCCCTTATAGAGGAAGCATTAGTCTCCTTTATCGTAAGACGGGCTTCGGTAGCGAGACGTAGTCTAGTTTCTTCTAAAATTCTACTACTTTACTATAAGTGCCGTAGAGGATTTTTCTTAACGTAGTTCCTCTTCTTATAGTAGGGTAATACTTTCCTCGACCTTAATATCCTTCTAAATATCGAGGCTTATCCGAATTAACTAGTACGAGTCTAGGAGTGCCTATAGTAGACGCTGAAAGCGTACTTTTTCTAAAGTAATATTTTTTATATCCTTATCGAAGGTAGCGAGTTTCTTTCTAAGTGTTTAGAGCTAAGTCTAAGCGCTATCGATAGTAGTTTCTAGCTCTATTTAGTAATTAACGTAGTTTAGTAGGTACTACCTACTAATACCTTAGAGCTTCTCTAAGTACTTATCCTTTAGAGAGTCCTATATAAGCTTAGCTATATCTAAATCTCGTACCCTTTTAGTATCATCTTTATTAATGTAAATTTTTAACTAATATTAAGTCCTCGTATCGTCCTTAGCGCTTCTAAATCCGGTAGGGGGCTGGCTATCGGGCGTAGAGGGATTATTAGTATTAGTAATAGTATAGAAAAGACCTTTACCTTCTAGCTATTCCTTTATTAGTAAAAACTAGGCATCCTTATTTTGTCTTAAGAGGATTGGAACAGGGCGACGCTTAGTAAAAGAGTCGGAAGGGTCTATATTAAATGGAAGTAGATAGAGATTACTTAAGTAGGGACGGCTTAAGCGGTATAAAGAGGGTCGAAAAGGTAGTAGATAAAAAGGAAACGTCTACTCCTAGTAGGATAACGATAGACGCTTAAGTACTACTTCTCCTAGTATAAGCCTAGGCCTAAGGATATAGCTTCCTTAAGTTATACGAACCGATCGTACTACTAATTTTCTCTAACCAATAGAGACCGTATTTAGATACCGGGCTAGGTTATATATAGATATAACTATAGAGGCAATACGTCTTTACGTAAACGTTTACGGGATCTAATACCTAGCGGGAACGCTTAGACTACTCTAGTAGGTATATAAACCCGGGCTTATAACCTATTAAATAATAAGGGTTTATAGTAGCGGTATAGAGATAGTCTACGATAAGTCGTTTAATTCTTCTACCTATTAGCCGCACACGGAGGATATACGTGTGCGTTACGTGCTATACTAAACCCTAATTGGCTCTCGCTAATCGGGTCCTTTTCGGACCTTTAGTTTCCTAACTAGATTAACTCTCTAGGAAACCAACTCGCTCTACTACTAAAATCCACCTAGGTATAGTAGCCCTTAGGCTGTTTATTTAATAAGAATCTAACTTATTCTTCTTAAGTCGTAACAGCTTCGTCTTCTTAGAAATTAGGGTAAGCTAGCTAATAGTTAAGTAAGAGTAAGCTAAAGTAGTTAGGTAAGCTTAGAAAAGTATTACGACTTAAGAAGAACAAGTTAGATTCTCGAAATTAACTAAAGTTTCTAAGCTAGAGAAAGGAAAGAGAAAAGAAAGGGAATAAAGAAGAAAGGAGGAAACTTATATATCTAGCCTAGATACTAGTTAGAAGTCGAATAGCCGGTCTTAGGCTTCCCTTTCCCGTACGTTCCCGCTAAGTATTTGCTCTTAGTAAACTCTATATCTTAGATATCTTATCTTAGATAAGTGCTTTAGCCTAATTAGGCTTAGTTTTCTAGAGAATAAGATGTTAATAGTCTAAATCGTTATACTACCTACTAATATGTAATAAATAGACCTTAGAGGGTGGAGAGGGACGAAGTAACGAAGCCGGTAAAGATAGTAGAGGTAAAGTAGATACCGAAGTATATAGAATAAGAGGAGGGGGGCGAGAGACTAGGGACGAATACTAAGAGGCGGGTAGAGAGAGACGAGTAAATAATAAAGAAGGCGAGTAAGGTCTAATTTAAGGTATACTAAGTTATACGCGAGGAATACTTATTACTAGACTAAAGAACTAATTATAAGGTAGAGAGGCGAGCTTTATATATATAAAGAATAAACTAAAATACTAGCTTCCTAATTTATAAGTAGGCAAGTCTAGATCTAGATTCTAAATCGATCGGCGGTAAATAAGAAGTAATTAGTCTATATAAGCTATATTTATAATAGTAGGCTCTCTTCCCTAGAGGTAAGTTCCTACGAGCCTTTAGTTTAAGGGTCGAGGTTTTAAAGGATAACGTTTATAAAACGTATTAAGAGCTTTAAGGTCTTTAATAAGGTCGTAAGGTTTCTAGGTTAGTATCGAGTAACCAGTCTATTTTATAAGGTATTTTAGTTGTCTCCGGGTTGTTTTAATATCTAGAATCTCTTCTACCCGGTACTCTTCTTCGCCGTCAACGATAATAGGCGGGGGTAGAGGTTAGATTTAATTAGATAAGGGGTTAGAGGCTATAGGTTCGAGTAAGGAGACGTAGAATACGAGGTATACTTTTATTATCCTTAGTAGTTCTAGGCGATAGGTATAAGTTAAGATCTTTTCTAGTATAGAAAAGGGGCTAAGGCGTTTAAAGTCGAGTTTATCCGAAGGTCTTATTATCGAGATATACTGTCTTAGGAGCCAAACAAGGTTACTAGGCTTAAAGACGGGTAGCGAAATACGGTCTTTATTAGCCTATTCTGCGTAGGCGTCTTATGCGAGTCGAATTTCTTAGTAAAGATAGTTTTCGAGGTTTTTAAGGTTCTCTTAGAAGAGACGTAGGGGTTTAAGGGGGGCTAAGATTAAGTCTTTCTATAGAATCTTATAACGAGGGTAGAAGCCGTAGTTTATAAAGAAGGGGGTAACCTTAGTTATAGTCGAGATCGTATTATTATAAGCGAATTTAGTAAGGGAGAGAAAGTCGTTCTAATCGTCTTATTAGTACGAAACGTAGGCGCGAAGGTATTATTCGAGGATAGCGTTAACACGCTCTATCTAGCCGTCGGTTTATAGGTAGAAAGCCGTACTAAAGTTAGTCTTAATAGATAGGGATCTACTAAGAGCTCTAGTAAATTTAGAAGTAAAAATCGAGCCGCGGTTAGATATAAAGTCGTTGGGTAAGCCGTATAGTCGAAAAACGTAGTCTCGATAAAGCTTAGTAAGCTCTATCGAATCGAGGGTTATTTAGTAAGGAATAAAGTAAGCTATTTTAGTTAGTCGGTCTACGACTACTAGTATAGTATTAAACGAATTAGACGTTAGAAGTCCCGTAATTAAATCGAGAGAAACGGATTACTAGCGGCGTTATAGTACTTTAAGGGGTTTTAAGTATCTAAAGGGGGCGTGTCGAGCGGGTTTAATTCTTTAGTAGGTCTTATAGTTCTATATAAAACGAGCTACTATCTATCGTAGACCTAGCTACTAGAAATTACGAGTAACGAGTTTAAATATTACTACTTAGCCTAGGTATCTAGTAGCCGGATACGAGTATTAAGAGCTAATAATCCTTTAGCGAAGGCTTAGGTCTTTAGGGATATAGATAAGTCTATTAACTAGTAATAGACTATCGTTATCCTTAGAGTATACGCCTAGATCCACTTTAGAATATCGAAGTACGTAGGTATCGAGTATAGTAAGGATCTCTTACCTAAGAGTATCCTTATTAAGTACTAAGCAAATATTACTAGCTAGGGACGGTTCTAGCCTAGCGATCGAATATCGAGTTGAAATAAGGGTCGAAATTTCGAATTTTCCGGGGGTAAGGATCGTAGTAGGGGGTAGGCGCCCCTTTTAAGTAGGGAGGTCTCCTAACCGTCTTATTAACGTATCCGCGCGTTAATTCTTAGTTCCTAGGCGGTAGACAATCTTAAAGTCGAGTTCTAAGAGTTTAATTGCCTAGCGTACTTATTAACGGTTTAAGATTTGCTTAGAGGTAAAGCTAGTTAAATTCGAGTAATCTATAAGAACGAGGAGTAGCGAGGAGAGGTTAATAATAAGGAAACGATATTTCTTTAGGGCTTTTATAATAGCTAAGAGTTCTTTATCCCTAATACCGTAGTTCTACTCTACGGAGGTTATTTTCTAAGAGTAGTAGGTAATAGGGTATAGAAGTCTCTTACTATCGTTATACGTTATCTATTAAGATAGGATTACGGATATAACGAAGTTAGAAGAGTTAGTTTTAAGGATAGTCTCGAGTTAGGGATCGAAGTATCGGAGGATTAGGTAAGAATAGAAGGCTTTCTTAAGATAAATAAAAGCTTTATCCTATTCTTTCCCCTAAGTAAAACGAATATTCTTAGCTAGGAGCTTAAAGAGAGCTCTAGCTTTTCGAGAGTATCCTTTAATAAATCGTCGGTAAAAGTTTATAAAGCTAAGGAACGATTAAAGGTCTTTAACTAAATAAGAAGTCTCTTAGTCTCTTACGGCGGCTACCTTAGCTAGGTCTATAGAGATACCGTCTAGAGAAATAACGAAGCTAAGAAACGTAGTTAAAGTCGTATAGAAATCGCATTTTTCGCCTTTTACGTATAGGCCTGCTTTATAGAGCTTTTCGAGAACTAATCGGACGTATTTATAGTACTCTTCTTCTATTTCTAAGTAGATAAGGATATCGTCTAGATAGACGACGTACTAGCGGTTAAGGTATTTACGTAACGTATCGTTAACGAATTATTAGTAGGTAGCCGGCGTATTCGTTAGGCTAAAGGGTATAACTAGGTATTTATATAGGCTATAGCGAGTCCTAAAAGTAGTTAAAGGTTCGGAGTCTTCCTTAATTCGGATAAGGTTATAAGTACCGCGAAGGTCGAGTCGAGTAAAAATACGAGAGCCTTAAAGTTGACGGAGAGTCTCGTTAATTAAGGGGAGTGGATAACGGTTCTTTTTCGTAATACTATTTAGTTCGCGATAATCCACGCAAAAACGAAGGCCGCCTCCTGGTTTCTTAACAAAGAGAACAGGGGACGTAGAGGATAAGGATAAGGGTCGAATAAAACCTTTTTTAAGGTTTTTATTAAGGTATTCACGTAGAGCCTTAAGCTCTAAATCGGACATTAAGTAGAGAGGGCCGAATGGGGGTTTCTTACCCTCTTCTAATAAAATCTTATGATTAATATACCGATGTAGGGGAAGTCTATCGGCCTCTTTCTTTATAAAGAAGGGAAGAAGATAGTGGAATCGAGCGGGGACTCGTAAGCGGAGGGTTTCGAGTTCTTATTCTAGAGTTTACTGTTCCGTTTCCTTAAGGCTATTAAGGTGTTCTTAGATCTCCTTAATTAATACGGCGTATATCCTAGTCTTATCTCGTCGGACATAACGAGTAAGGGCGGCGTAGGATATAGTAGCGTAAGAGATCGAAGGCGAATTAGAAGGTAAGGGGGAAAGCGTAGTTATAGGTTAGCGAGTAGGCAAGCAATTTACTTAGCAAAAAGGGGAGGCGAAGGTAATTATGTTTTTTGACCATAGGACGTGTAGATCATGCCGTTCTAGCTAGGGTTTTCCTAGGATAATTAGATATTAGCCGAGCTTAGTTACTTAGAAGGTAACGAGTTCTTAATGCTAATTAATATTAAGTTGAAGGTCGGCCTCGTAGGTAATCCATCCGGCGATAGATCCATCCGCGAGTTCGAGGGATTTAGCTTAGGGTTTTTAGCGTATAGGGATTAAATAGGATGTAATAAAGATATTATCTATAAAAAGAGATAAGGTACTAGAGTCTAATATAGCCGAGGTTTCGATTTTATTATTAACTACTAATTTAAGGATAAGGAGCGGACGTTTCCTAAGATCTATAGTACGGGACTATAGGGTACGGGTTTTAGGAGGTAAAAACGAGAGTATTCTAAGATTCGAAGACGAGAGGGAAGTAAGGACGGAAAACTAATTCGAAGTAGAGAGTAGAAGAGAGCTAGGTAGGTATTAAGTACTACCTAGCCTTCTACGTTTTTTAATACGTAGAGGACGGAAGCCGTAGGAGGTATATACGACGTTATATTAAGCTTAAGTCTCTTAGTCTTAGCTTTAGGATATTCTTTAACCTAGTAGTTAGGATTACTATAGTAGGCGTAGAGGTTGTTAGCTTTTTAGTAAGTCTTTCGAGCGGTAGTATCTAGTTCTATAGGTTTACCTTAAGGAATTAAGGTTAGTATAGGAGATAAGGATTAAGGAGTAGCTAGTATAGACGAGAGAGGAATCGAGGTAGAGGTATAAGTTAAGGGTATCTTTTTCTTAATAGTTCGAGTATAGAGTTAGTTGTCTAGTATAATATAAGCCTTAGCGAACTTTTCGAATTCTACTAGTATAGCTCGTCTAATAAGAAGGTCCTTAAGGTTCTCTTTAAGGCTAAGGCGGAAGTAGTAGATCTTAACTACGTTTTCCTTCTAACCAAGGGTCGTAATAAGCGAGAGAAACCGTAAATAGTACGCCGAACAGGACTTATCTTGTTTGAGTGCGAGGAGGGATCGTTCAGCTGTTGCGTAGGTGTCGGGATTATTAAATACGGCCTTAAGAGCTTAGTAGAAGGACTCGTAGTTATCGAAGTTTACGGAACTATTCGAGGCAGAGACGTAAGGGGTAAACTAGGTATAAGTAGTATCGCGAAGGTAGGAACTAGCGTAGGTAATCTTAGCCGTATCCGTTATAAAGGTAGATAGGTCTAAGGCGAATTTAAGCTAGAGTTACGTAGCGAAATTCCCGAATCGAGTACGTTCACCCTTAAAGGGTTCTAGGTCCGAGACTTTAGGAATACGAGGACGAGGAGTAGGGGTTTCTAAAGGAGATATAGTAGATATAGTAGCTAGCGTGTTAGTAGGGAGGTTCGAAGCTAGTAACTAGAGTTAAGCGAAGGCTTTATCTTAGCTAAAACCGTAGTAATAAAAGATACAAGTAACTTAGGCGTTCGTAGTATTCTTAGGGATAACTAGTAAATCGATATTAGATCTTAGGTAAGATTATCTTCCTCTAGCGTACGCCTAACTAAGGGTAATACGTAGAAAAACCGGGATATCTTTAGGGAAGGTAGGGCGAGTATTAATAGGGGTAGGGACTTAATCGAGGACTTAGAATAGCGTATTCTAAGGGTTAAGAGGTATAGTTCTATCGACTATTCTAGAGATTATAGTCTAGGGCTTCGGCGAGAGCTTTAGGCCTACTAGATAGGAGTCTAGTAAAATATAATAAATAGACCTTAGAGGGCAGAGAGGAACGAAGTAACGAAGCCGGTAAAGGTAGTAAAGATAAAGTAGATACCGAAGTATATAGAATAAGAGGAGGGGGGCGAGAGACTAGAGACGAATACTAAGAGGCGGGTAGAGAGAGACGAGTAAATAATAAAGAAGGCGAGTAAGGTCTAATTTAAGGTATACTAAGTTATATACGAGGAATACTTATTACTAGACTAAAGAACTAATTATAAGGCAGAGAGGCGAGCTTTATATATATAAGGAATAAACTAAAATACTAGCTTCCTAATTTATAAGCAGGCAAGTCTAGATCTAGATTCTAAATCGATCGGCGGTAAATAAGAAGTAATTAGTCTATATAAGCTATATTTATAATATAATATCTTAGAGCTTCTCTAAGTACTTATCCTTTAGAAAGTCCTATATAAGCTTAGCTATATCTAAATCTCGTACCCTTTTAGTATTATCTTTATTAATACAAATTTTTAACTAATATTAAGTCCTCGTATCGTTCTTAGCGCTTCTAAATCCGGTAGGAGGCTAGCTATCGGGCGTAGAGGGATTATTAGTATTAGTAATAGTATAGAAAAGACCTTTACCTTCTAGCTATTCCTTTATTAGCGAAAACTAGGCATCCTTATTTTGTCTTAAGAGGATTAGAACAGGGCGACGCTTAGTAAAAGAGTCGGAAGGGTCTATATTAAATAGAAGTAGATAGAGATTACTTAAGTAGGGACGGCTTAAGCGGTATAAGAAGGGTCGAAAAGGTAGTAGATAAAAAGGAAACGTCTACTCCTAGTAGGATAACGATAGACGCTTAAGTACTACTTCTCCTAGCGTATATTACGACGGACCCGACCGTGTTAGGTTTTAGTCGGCGCGTAAGACCATCCGGCTAACCTCCCGTCGACTAGAAGTCGATAAAAGGTTTAGTAATAATTAGCCTAGTAGCTAATAGTGCCCTAACAACTCTATATATAGAGGCGTGTTCGTAATACTACCTCCCCTCTTAAGGTAGATAACCCTAGCTGCTAGACTTAGCTCGTTATCTAGATATAGAGTTACCCCTAACTAACCAGTCATACGCTAGTTAAATACGATCGGACCTATAGCGGACTATAGCTATAAGCTAGGAGAACGAGTCACCTAATTATCCGTTATTAGTAGGGTAGTAGGGGAACTAGACCTACTCTCTTACCTCTAGCTAGCCACCCGAAAAACTAGCACTCACTCGACTAACTACTAATAATAGGGCTCGAACCTATCGACCTATAGGTAGGCTAATTATTATATTACGACGGATCCGACCGTGTTAGGTTTTAGTCGGCGCGTAAGACCATCCGGCCAACCTCCCGTCGACTAGAAGTCGATAAAAGGTTTAGTAATAATTAGCCTAGTAGCTAATCGTGCCCTAATAACTCTATATATAGAGGCGTGTTCGTAATAGCGTAAGCCTAGGCCTAAGGATATAGCTTCCTTAAGTTATACGAACCGATCGTACTACTAATTTTCTCTAACTAATAGAGACCGTATTTAGATACCGGGCTAGGTTATATATAGATATAACTATAGAGGTAACACGTCTTTATATAAACGTTTACGGGATCTAATACCTATTACGACTTAAGAAGAACAAGTTAGATTCTCGAAATTAACTAAAGTTTCTAAGCTAGAGAAAGGAAAGAGAAAAGAAAGGGAATAAAGAAGAAAGGAGGAAACTTATATATCTAGCCTAAGTACTAGTTAGAAGTCGAATAGCCGGTTTTAGGCTTCTCTTTCCCGTATATTCCCGCTAAGTATTTACTCTTAGTAAACCCTATATCTTAGATATCTTGTCTTAGATAAGTGCTTTAGCCTAATTAGGCTTAGTTTTCTAGAGAATAAGATGTTAACGGTCTAAATCGTTATATTACCCCCCTCTTAAGCGAGAGCTTCTAGCGATAACCTTACTCGATAGCTTTATCGTTTTCTTAAATCTACCGTTTAAGTTCCTTCGGTGGACCGGGCTTCGCTAGGTAGGAGTCGTAAAATTCCTTAAGTTTCTAAGCCGCGTGGTTGAAGTTATCTACTAGATACTATTAAGGGTCGGGTGGCTAGTCTGCCTACTAAACCCTATACTAGAGTCTCTTCCCCTTACTAGTATAACGGGAGTCGAGAATAGACTCTACTACGTATTCGTCTTTATTATCTACCTATACCGCGGGCTGCGGCTCTAGTATCTAGCCTAGAAGGGGGTTACTATCGTCCCTTATAAGCTTGCTTAGATGGAATATATTACCGCGGTTAATACCTAGGGGTAGTTAAAGGCGGTAAGCGGTTCCTACTTTCTTGATAATAGGATATAGCCTAATCCGCGTCCATCCTAGCTTCCTTAAGGGTCGGTCTAAATCTATATTCTTAGTAGAGATAAACACCTTATCTTCTACCTCGTAGGATATATCCTTCCTATAACGGTTAGCGAACTCTACTTACTTCTCCTAGGACTACTATAGGTAGAATTTCGTAAATTTCTAGACCTTTTATATCTTATTTACTATCTCGTTAGCTCTTTCTCTACTCTAGGTAGCCGCGGCGGTAGGCGCTAGAGGGGTAGGCGTCTAGTTAAAGGATAAGCGGGGCTTATATCCGTAGACTACGAAGAAGGGGCTTACGATAAAGGAGGCGGAGACGTTTCTATTAGTAGCGTATTCTACGGAGGCAAGCTAGTCTACCTAGTCGTCCTAATAATAGCTAACGTAGTAATAGAGGTAGATTTCTATTTCTTTATTAGCGTTTTCTATTTACCCGTCCGTCTCTAGATGGTAGGCTATTAAAAGGCGGTAGTTAATCTTTAGTAGCTTATAGAGGCCTTACTAGAATTCGCTAATAAACTAGGGTCCTCGATCTAAGATAATAGTATCCGGTAGGCTATAATACTTCTAGATATTATCTCTAAAGAGCTACGCTATTTAACTCGCGGTAGTAGTATCGTAGCAGGGAATAAAGTACTATATTTTTAAGAACTAGTTATTACGAACCTCTAAGGAAGCGGGCTTTATAACCCTAAGGGCGAGGAGCCCGTACGGGAAATAGGACCCTAAGGGACTACGAAGTTATAGAGTAAGGCGTAAGATAGAATCCCCTACGAGAAGAAGACCTATAGGGACGAAGGGACGGAAGCTAGAATCCCGGAGAAGATAAAAGATAAGCGGGCGCGGAATAAGTAAATATAGCGACCGCTTTACACCGACGAATATCGGAAACTAGGAATAAGGCCAAGCGCCGAAGTCACATAGGACCCATACGGATAATACTAAGAATAGATTATCTAAGAAAGATACTAGATAATACGGAATCCTAACTATCTACGATTATCTAAGTAGATTATTATAGCTTCTTAGTAGTATATAGTCGCACTCCTTTAGCTAGATATTTAACCCTTCGTAGTTAACTTAAAGTTCTAATTTAAACCCTATTAATTTAGAGGTAACAAGCTTATTACGCACCGCGCTATTACGTAATACTTTCCTCTTTATACTACTATCCTCCTCTTATCTCTTTAAGGTAAACTCTTCGGTTTCTACTAACCTACTAAGCGACTTCGAAGCTTAGTAGAAGGAGCCTACCGTTATACTTTAACTACCATCCTTATAAGAGAAGGAAGGCTTTAAGAAAACTAAAGAGAAGTATCCTCTAGAACGCTATCTCTAACATAGTTAATATCCGACGTCGAGATAAGTAACGCCCCGACTTAGTAGCCGACCGCGGCTTAGCTAATATTAACTATCTAACGCCTATAAGCGCAGATCGAACAGCTTTAAGCAGGTCAAGCGGCCCCGAGGCCGAGAAAAGTTAAACTCCGGAACCCCGATACCTTTAATAGTAACTAATAGAAGTTATAAGGCTTTACCTCCTAACTCGAGCGGTATATCCGTATCTACGACGACCAGTTCGAATCTAAGGAAGATAAGGTTCTCTTCGCGTCTACCTACCTTCGCGGAACGGTAGAGCGATGGTTCGAACCCTACCTTAACGAACACCTCTATAAGGACGAGGACGAGCAGTCTAAGAACACTCGGGACATATTCGATAACTACGATAAATTCGTAGAGCATCTTAAACGCGCCTTTAATAACGTGGACGAAGTCCGACAAGTAACTTAGAAGATTATAGTCCTATAATAGAAAGGATCGGTCTCGGACTATACCTTTATATTCCGACAAGCGGCTGCATTCCTAGAGGGATAGTTAGATTAAGTACAGCGTGATTACTACTATAAAGGGCTTAAGCTAAATATTAAGAATACGATAGCCTTCTATAACTACCCTAAAACGCTAGACACGATAATCGAGTTAGCTAGGCGCCTAGACGAGCGCCTCTAGGAGCGATAAACGGAACGGTACCCTACTAATACGATACGGACAACTAAGCCACGCTATACTTAGAATAGCGGCGAGGCTATAGAACTAGACAGTTCCACCCGTTAAGACAGGAATAATAAGGGACGGAACAATAGATAGAAGGGACGAAATAAGAACACGTAGACGAAATAGATACTAGAGTAGTAAGAACTATTCGCGAAGAAACTCTATATCTACTACGGAGATAAGTAGTAGCTAGGGCACGATTACCCGCTACGGCCTAAGAAAGGACGCAGCCATACGGCGGCCGTATAAAAAGACTCCGAGGAGGAGCTAGCAGCCTTTAAGAAGAATAATTAGTAGCGAGTAGCGCACGTAGCTATAAGCTAGACTATATACTACGACGATAGCTGCATGATCTACTAAGGTAATAAAGACGCCACGGGATAGTACCCCCGTAAACTAGGAAAAAGCCGATAGCTTAACGTTACTACTCGAGTCGCCGAGGAACCCTAGTTCGACGCCCTTATCGACGCGTTCCCGGAGGACTCCGACTTGGTAGATAGCGACATAGGGGAACTATATAATAGTACTCTAGATTAAAGCGAACGTAGCGAATATACGGGGAAAGAAGCGATCTAGAAAGAGATCCGGATAACGGATAAAAAACGGAACACTCTTACCTCGCTCGAGGTGCTCGCTTAGCGGTACGGCATCAGTTATTACCTAGAAAACGAATGCGGTAATCACGGTCAAACGGTTTAGATCCCGGACTAGAGGAACCTCGCCCTTATAGCTATATGGGAATGGCGATAGGAAACCCTCTAGGAAACTCGCATTAAGTAAAACGGAGAAAAATACGAACTCCCGGTAACTCTAGAAATAACGCTCGTTAAAGGACACTACTAAGGTCTCTTAACACGCGAGTAGGCGGACTACGATTCTCTATAAGAATTAGTAAGAATTCTCTATTAATACGGAACGGTAATAATCTAGAATCGAACGCTTAAATGGATTCCCGATAAAAAGCTTAATTATCATCTAACCTTCAAATACTAAGTACGGAACGACAAAGTCTACTAGATAAGGGTGACCAAAAACGGCAATTAGACCAACTAGAAGCAAGCATACATTTAAGTTAACGAATAGGAAGATTATATATATAGCGAAGTCTATAGCCGACTAACGTTAAAAAACTAAACGGCCTCCCTAGTTAGGGACCCTAGGAGGGGCCGTTAGTTAGGTCCCTCAACTAGGTATTACGTATATCGAACGGACTAATACCTACTAGATTAGATCTTTACTAATTACTCTACGTAGAAGTTACTTTCTGCGGAAAGAGATCAAGTGCCATAATCGATAGCGGCGCGTAGGGTAACTTTATTCACCCGCTATTCGCTATTAAATACGGCCTCTAGTACTAAGTAAAAGACTAACCGTACGAGCTTAGTATAGTAGACGGATTACCCTCTACCTACGGTAACGGATGGGTTAGAATCGAAACCGGAGATTCGCCTATATTACTTAGTAATTATAAAGAATATATTAACCTAGACTTTATATCTATTCTAGGACATAATATTATCCTTAGGATACTATAGTTAAAGACGTATACACTATACATTAACTAGAGGAGGGGAACAATTACCTTCCCGGACGAACTATACGAAAGACACCTCGCTACCGCAAAAAGGACGAATAGGGTAGACGTACCCGAGTAAAGAAGCCGAAACGATAAGCTAGAGTCGACACGCTAGAGCAAGAAGCCCGAGCACGACTAGAGCCGGAACGATAAGGAAAAGAAAAGTACTATCGATATCTAAGAAATCTCCTTAGCGGCCCTACAGCGTATAAAGCGTAGGGGAGAAAAAGCGTTTATAGTCTACGTTAGACCAAGCTAGGAAATAGAGCAACGCATTACAGCACGTATACGTAGGGCGGACGTGCCCGAGTCGAACGACTAAAACGATAAAACGGGACCTCTAAAAGAGGATAACGGCCTAAAGTTAGTCGGAGGAGACTACTTCTAGAGGATCGAGAGACGCTACAGCCTACCTACTTTACGAAGTAGGAATCTTCTATAGGATAAGAGCTACGTAGTCCGAGGTATTTTAGTAGTTAGGACCTAGTAAGTAGTTAATAATAACGGAACTATAAGGCCTACTAGCGGAGTTAAACCGCTAATACTAGAACTAGAAACGGTACCCCTAGAACTCTAGAAATACGCATAAGTGTTACGAACCTCAGTCCGTATAGATAGGAAGACATAAGGGTCGGGAAGAGCACTAAGTAATAAAGTAGCTAGAAGGGAAGAAAGCCTAGGAGGCGGGAAAGAAGGATCTCCGCTTACCCCGCTTCGGGCGAGAAAGGGCCTAGGCGCCCTAGTTACGTACACCCCACAGCGAGCCCTCGAGCGAAGGGCTTAGCGAGCCCTTAGAAAATAGGCTCTCTTACGAGCCTATATAAGCCTAGCTCGTAAGGGCTCTACTAGATTGTTATAGCTTTTCTAGTAGTATATAGTCACGCTCCTTTAGCTAGACATTTGACCCTTCGTAGTTAACTTAAAGTTCTAATTTAAACCCTATTGATTTAGAGGTAACAAGCTCATTGCGCGCCGCGCTATTACGTGATACTTCCCTCTTTGCACCGCTATCCTCCTCTTGTCTCTTTAAGGTAAACCCTTCGGTTTCTACTAACCTGCTAAGCGACTCCGAAGCTTAGTAGGAGGAGCCTACCGTTATACTTTAACCACCATCCTTGCAAGAGAAGGAAGGCTTTAAGAAAACTAAAGAGAAGTATCCCCTAGAACGCCATCTCTAACATAGTCAATGTCCGACGTCGAGATGAGCAACGCCCCGACTTAGTAGCCGACCGCGGCTTAGCTAATGTCAACCATCCAACGCCTGCAAGCGCAGATCGAACAGCTTTAAGCAGGTCAAGCGGCCCCGAGGCCGAGAAAAGTCAAACTCCGGAACCCCGATACCTTCGATGGTAACCGACAGAAGTTACAAGGCTTTACCTCCTAACTCGAGCGGTACATCCGCATCTACGATGACCAGTTCGAATCTGAGGAAGACAAGGTTCTCTTCGCGTCTACCTACCTTCGCGGAACGGCAGAGCGATGGTTCGAACCCTACCTCAACGAACACCTCCACAAGGACGAGGACGAGCAGTCCAAGAACACTCGGGACATGTTCGATGACTACGACAAATTCGTAGAGCATCTCAAGCGCGCCTTCAACGACGTAGACGAAGTCCGACAAGCAACTCAGAAGATCATGATCCTGCAACAGAAAGGATCGGTCTCGGACTACACCTCTATATTCCGACAAGCGGCTGCATTCCTGGAGGGATGGTCAGATCAAGCACAGCGTGATCACTACTATAAAGGGCTTAAGTCAAACATCAAGGATGCTATGGCTTTCCACAGCTACCCCAAAACGCTGGACACAATGATCGAATTAGCCAGGCGCCTGGACGAGCGCCTCTAGGAGCGACAAACCGAACGGTACCCTGCCAACACAACACGGGCAACCAAGCCACGCCACACTCAGAACGGCGGCGATGCCATGGAACTCGACAGTTCTACCCGTCAGGACAGGAACAACAAGGGACGGAACAATGGATGGAAGGGACGAAACAAGAACACGCAGACGAAATGGACACCAGAGCAGCAAGAACTATTCGCGAAGAAACTCTGTGTCTACTGCGGAGATAAGTGGCAGCCAGGGCACGACTGCCCGCTACGGCCCAAGAAAGGACGCAGTCATGCGGCGGCCGTACGAAAAGACTCCGAGAAGGAGCTGGCAGCCTTTAAGAAGATCGAACAGCAGCGAGCAGCGCATACAGCTATCAGCTGGACCGCATGCTACAACGACAGCTGCATGATCCACAAGAGCGATAAAAACGCCACGGGATGGTACCCCCGTAAACCAGGAAAAAGCCGACAAGTCAATGTCACCACACGAGTCACCGAAGAACCTCAGCTCGACGCCCTTGTCGACGCGTTCCCAAAAGACTCTGACTTGGTAGACAGCGACACAGGGGAACTGTACGACAGCACCCTAGACCAAAGCGAACTTAGCAGTACAAGGGAAGAGACGGTCCAGGAAAGAACCCGGACAATGGATAAGCGAAACACCCTCACCTCGCTCGAAGTACTCGCTTAACGGTACGGTATCAGCTACCACCTGGAAAACGGATACGGAAACCACGGTCAAACGGTTTGGATCCCGGATCAGAGGAACCTCGCCCTTATAGTCATATGGGACTGGCGACAGGACACCCTCTGGGAAACCCGCATTGAGCAAAACGGAGAAAAATACGAACTCCCGGTAACTCCAGAAACAACGCTCGTTAAAGGACACCACCAAGGTCTCTCAGCACGCGAGCAGGCGGACTACGATTCTCTACGAGAATTAGCAAGAATTCTCTGTCAACACGGAACGGCAACAATCCAGAATCGAACGCTCAAATAGATTCCCGATGAAAAGCTCAATCATCATCCAACCTTCAAATACCAAGTGCGGAACGACAAAGTCTACTGGACAAGGGTGACCAAAAACGGCAATTGGACCAACTGGAAGCAAGCATACATTCAAGTCAACGAATAGGAAGACTATATGCATAGTAAGGCCCATAGCTACCCAATGCCAAAAAACTAAACGGCCTCCCTAGTCAGGGACCCTAGGAGGGGCCGTTAGCTAGGTCCCTCAACCAGGTATCACGCACATCGAACGGACCAATACCCACCGGATCAGATCTTCACCAATTACTCCACGTAGAAGTCACTTTCTGCGGAAAGAGAGCAAGTGCCATGATCGACAGCGGCGCGCAGGGTAACTTCATTCACCCGCCATTCGCTATTAAGCACGGCCTCCGGCACTAAGCAAAAGACCAACCGTACGAGCTTAGTATAGTGGACGGATCACCCTCCACCTACGGCAACGGATGGGTTAGAATCGAAACCGGAGATTCGCCTATGTCACTTGGCAATCACAAAGAACACATCAACCTAGACTTTATGTCTATCCCGGGACATGACATTATCCTTGGGATGCTATAGTTGAAGACGCATGCACCATACATCAACTGGAGAAAGGGAACAATCACCTTCCCGGATGAACTATGCGAAAGACACCTCGCTACCGCGAAAAGGACGAACAGGGTGGACGTACCCGAGCAAAGAAGCCGAAACGATGAGCCAGAGTCGACACGCCAGAGCAAGAAGCCCGAGCACGACCAGAGCCGGAACGATGAGGAAAAGAAAAGTACTATCGATATCCAAGAAATCTCCTTAGCGGCCCTACAGCGCATGAAGCGTAGGGGAGAAAAAGCGTTTACAGTCTACGTTAGACTAAGCCAGGAAATAGAGTAACGCATCACAGCACGCATGCGCAGGGCGGACGTGCCCGAGTCGAACGACCAAAACGGTAAAACGGGACCTCCAAAAGAGGATAACGGCCCAAAGTCAGTCGGAGGAGACTGCTCCCAGAGGATTAAGAGACGCTACAGCCTGCCCACGCTACGAAGTAGGAATCTTCTGTGGGATAAGAGCTACGCAGTCCGAGGCATTTCGGCAGTCGGGACCCAGCAAGTGGTTGACAACGACGGAACTATAAGGCCTTCTAGCGGAGTTAAACCGCCAATACTAGAGCTGGAAACGGTACCCCCAGAACTCTGGAAATACGCACAAGTCTTCAAAGAAAGAGGAAAAGGAAGCCTACCAAAACACCAACCTTGGGATCACGAGATACCCCTTATCCCAGGAACGCAGCCTGCGTTTAAGCCAATCTATTCCCTCTCTTAGAAGGAAAGCGAGGCTTTAAGGGAGTACATCGATAAGAACTTAGAACGCGGATACATACGGCCTTCGTCATCACCGGCTGGCTATCCCATTCTGTTCGTCCTAAAGAAAAACGGCAAGCTCCGCCTCTACGTCGATTACAGACAACTGAACGACGTAACGGTAAAAAACCGATACCCATTACCTCGCATCGACGAACTTCAGGATAAGCTCCGGACCGCTAAGTACTTTACTAAGTTGGATCTCCGAGAAGGCTACTACCTGGTTCGCATGAAAGAAGGAGAGGAATGGAAGACAGCGTTCCGAACACGATTCGGTTATTACGAGTACACGGTCATGCCATTCGGGCTTACAAATGCCCCTAGTACATTCCAGAACTTGGTCAACGATACACTACGTCCGTATTTAGATGTATTCTGTATGGCTTACCTGGACGACATTCTGATCTACTCGGATACGCTCGAAGAACATACCGAGCATATAAAGAAAGTCCTCGAAGTACTACAGGACAAAGATCTCCGAATAGTACCAGACAAATGCGAATGGTATACCTAGCGAACGGAATTCTTGGGTTTTATCATTACGCCTGGGCACATCAGTATGGACGAGAAGAAACTAGACGCAATCAGGGACTGGCCGGCACCACGAACGATTAAGGAAGTATAATCCTTCCTCGGATTCGCCAACTTCTACCGTAAATTCATTATGAATTACGCGGGAGTGTCAGAACCCCTAACCAGACTTACTCGAAAAGAGCATGGATTCCAATGGGGAGAGGCGTAACAAAACGCATTCGAGTCTCTTAAACGGATGTTCTGCGAAGCGCCCATCCTAGGTATCTACAATCCGGAACTTCCCATCACGGTCGAAACGGACGTATTAGACTACGCAATTGGCGCTTGCATCAGCCAACCGGACGAGCAAGGCAAACTTCACCCAATCGCGTACTACTCAAGAAAGATGACGCCCCCGGAGCTCAACTACGACGTCTATAATAAAGAACTGTTAGCCATTATCACGGCTTTTAAAGAATGGAGACACTACCTCGAAGGAGCTAAGTACCAAGTGATGGTTCACTGCGATCACAAGAACCTCACGCACTTCACCACCACAAAGGAATTGACTCGAAGACAAGTCAGGTGGGCGGAAGAACTAGCATCCTATAACATGAAGATCACCTACAGAAAGGGATCAGAGAATGCTCGCGCAGATGCGCTAAGCAGAAGAGCCGACCATATCGAAGGGAAGCCAGGACTACAGCCTGCGGTTTTAAACCGGCAGGAAGACGGAAGCCTTACACCAGCTAGAACGTGCGCACCTATATTTAGGATTGCCCAATCCTGGCTTAAGGGGAATCCGAAAAGCGAAGTCCCACTTACCCCGGTCAGGCTACTAGCGCCGGCGTATCGCCTAGAGGGCAACGCCTGGACAAAGAAAATCCGAGAGGCCTACGAACATGACGCAATGGCCCAGGAACTCGGAAACGTGGAAAACGACCCTCGCTTAACCAAAGACGAAGACGGCACAATCCTGTATTTAGGATTAATCTACGTCCCAGTTAAACTACGGGAAGAAATCGTTAAGGATATCCACGAAGCACCAGCACACGGTCATCAAGGAACGGACAAAACGGTCGAACGAATTACCAGGAACTACTACTTCCCAGGACTCAGAAAGATGGTCCAACGGATAGTCACACAGTGCGACCTTTGCATTCGAAGCAAAGCAGCAAGACACGCGCCCTACGGACTACTTTAACCACTTTCAGTACCGGAAAGACCCTGGCAGTCTATCACATTAGACTTTATCACGGATCTACCCTAGTCGAAAGAACCCTTAACCGGTGTCCTTTACGACTCGATCCTAGTTATCGTCGACAGGCTTACTAAGTACGCGTACTACCTACCGTATCTTAAAACGGCGAACGCGGAAGACCTAGCCTACACCTTCCTTAGGACAATCCTCGGCAACCACGGGCTACCGGACGAGCTAGTATTAGATAGAGATCGGCTGTTTATATCTTAGTTCTGGCAGACTCTTACCCGTTAGCTCGGATCCAAGCATAAGCTATCTACTACGGCACATCCTTAAACGGACGGACAAATAGAACGAATAAACCAAACGCTAGAGTAATACCTACGCTGTTACATCAACTACACGCAAGACAATTGGGTTGAACTGCTACCTCTCGCCCAGTTCGCGTACAACAGTTCAAAGGCAACGACTACGCAAGAATCACCGTTCTACGCCAACTACGGATATAAGCCAACGGCTTATAGGGAATCGCTTCCAAGCAAATCACTAAGCCAGAAAGGAATCCTCAAGACAGACCAGCTGAAGGCACTTCACAAACAGCTCAGCCTCGACATCGAATACAATGGATTTTTGATGTCCCGCTACTACAATAGACGGCACCAGGAGGCACCGAAGCTAAAGAGGGGGGATAAAGTCTACCTACTCAGAAAAAACATCAAAACGAAGCGACCAAACAGCAAATTAGACTTCAAGAAAATTGGACCATTCGAAATCGAAGAGAAACTCGGGAAAGTCAACTACCGCCTCAAGCTACCAAAAACCATGCGGATAGTACCCGTCTTTCACATTGCACTGCTCGAACCGGCACCAAAGAACGCCACGATCATCCAGCAGACTGAAGAAATAGTACCAGAAAACCCAGACGCCGACGAAAACAAGGAATGGATCGTAGAAAAGATCCTAGACAGCGGCTATATTGATGGTCAATTCAGATACCTCCTACAATGGGAAGGAGACTGGGACCATACCTGGGAACCACCGGAAAATTACGAAGGATGCAAAGACCTTATTGAAAGATTCCATCGCCAAAACCCGGATCGGCCGGCACCGCGGCCTCATCAAACACGAAGGATCCGAAATCGAAATCAGGGAACGGAGACTGCCGCGCCTGATCAACCAACTCGGAATTCGCGGGTGGCACAGCAGAGCCAGCCCCAGGGGACCCAGCAGGACCCACGGAAGCGTCAGCTAAGGCCTCGCCACGTAAGCGCTTTGTCGATCGCGAAGATTCGGTATTTTTAGGGTCAATAGGACCCCCGACTACCGCGGCCTCTGCGTCCTCCGCAGCCTCCAGTGCGGCAAGATTCTCGAAGCCCTTACGAATCATACGCGAACGGCGTTCCTTCAAGAACCGCTGCTGTTTCTGTAACCGCAGAAACTTTGCTAAAGCAGTATCCGCCTCAGCAGTAACCCGCTCATAGGCACGATCAAGCTTCTCTACTAAGGAAGGTCAAACAGAATCGAGAAAAGATAGGGATAGCCACTTACATCTAGAGCCACTAGACTCCGCAACATTACACCCCGAGCGACGCCCCTATAAACAAGCACCGCACTCAGAAGGATTATCCTCCAAAGCAATACAAGCAGTCCGGTGCTCCAAGCAATTAGTACAAGGGATCATCTCTACTCCGTTACGTAGAACCTGCCGCAACAACTCTTTCCGACGAAGGGTAGTCCGATAAGGGCGAGGCGAATACCCATCTAGAGTCTCAGTAAAAGAACGCTTCTTAGGAGGCATAACGAGAACTTACAGGAGAAGAAAGGGCAGGAGGAACGGGAGACAAAATATAACCTAACGGACAAATCTTCGGGCCGAAGATCCTTAAGGGGGGAGGTAGTGTTACGAACCTCAGTCCGTATAGATAGGAAGACACAAGGGTCGGGAAGAGCACTAAGTAACAAAGCAGCTAGAAGGGAAGAAAGCCTAGGAGGCGGGAAAGAAGGATCTCCGCTTACCCCGCTTCGGGCGAGAAAGGGCCTAGGCGCCCTAGTCACGTACACCCCACAGCGAGCCCTCGAGCGAAGGGCTCAGCGAGCCCTTAGAAAATAGGCTCTCTTACGAGCCCATATAAGCCCAGCTTGTAAGGGCTCTACCAGATTGTTATAGCTTTCCTAGTAGTATATAGTCACGCTCCTTTAGCTAGACATTTGTGAGGCAGCAAAGCCGAAAGGGTGGTATTACTCTTAACTAAAAATCTATATACAAGGAGAAAAGGAAAGAGAGTCTAGAAGGAGAGGGCGAAGGGTAAATATACCCAGTCGCTTGGCGCTAGGCCCGTGCCATGTACCTAGCGCTGTGCACGTGCCCTAGTACGTAACCGGGTCTCCCTCCTAGTTGCTAGCTGCTGCTGGTTAGTTACCCTATAGTCCATGGTGGTGCTGCCTAAGGGGCCTAACAACATTTAACCCTTCGTGGTCAACTTAAAGTTCTAATTCAAACCCTATTAATTTAGAGGTAATAAGCTTATTACGCGCCGCGCTATTACGTGATACTTCCCTCTTTATACCGCTATCCTCCTCTTATCTCTTTAAGGTAAACCCTTCGGTTTCTACTAACCTACTAAGCGACTCCGAAGCTTAGTAGAAGGAGCCTACCGTTATAATAAGTCTTTAAAGAAAGAGGAAAAGAAAGCCTACTAAAATACTAACCTTAGGATCACGAGATACCCCTTATCCTAGGAACGCAGCCCGCGTTTAAGCTAATCTATTCCCTCTCTTAGAAGGAAAGCGAGGCTTTAAGGGAGTATATCGATAAGAACTTAGAACGCGGATATATACGGCCTTCGTTATTACCGGCGGGCTATCCTATTCTGTTCGTCTGTTATGGTTTATACCCATAATGGTGCCTTAGAGGATCCGCGGCGGTCACGTATAGCGCTAGTCTTCGCTTATATAGAGTCGCTAGGGACGCGTGTCCTTCTATCCCCAGCTTAACCTTCGTATAGACGGAATTTAACTCTTTAGCGCTTACTCTAGGGTTGAACCATCACATCGTCCCAAAGAAAAACGGTAAGCTCCGCCTCTACGTTAATTATAGATAGCTGAACGACGTAACGGTAAAAAACCGATACCTATTACCTCGCATCGACGAACTTTAGGATAAGCTCCGGACCGCTAAGTACTTTACTAAGCTGGATCTCTGTCAGGCCCCTTAGGCAGCACCACTATAGACTATAGGGTAACTAACTAGCAGCAGCTAGCAACTAGGAGGGAGACCCGGTCACGTGCCAGGGCACGTGCACAGCGCTAGGTACATGGCACGGGCCTAGCGCTAAGCGACTGGGTATATTTACCCTTCGCCCTCTCCTTCTAGACTCTCTTTCCTTTTCTCCTTGTACATAGATTTTCAGTTGAGAGTAATACCACCCTTTCGGCTTTACTGCCTCACACAATCTATATACCTCCAACACAACAACCTAACCAGACACACGACATTAACATTGCGCAGCAGAACAGTTCACACACAAGGAACGACTTCTACCCTCACCTGAACAAGAACCTGACCCAGAGCACAGACCGAGTGAAGACTTTCACACACATAGACCGACATCATCGGACACAAAATCCACCAGCCATCAGAAATTCCAACTAAGAAGACCTCACCATGCTAAACCACAGCCGCGCCAGCAGTGTTGCCTCTCATCACAATAGGGCTTCATGCGAAGACTATACTAATAAGGAATCCCCACTCCCCGACACCGTCCGCCCCCACAATAGTAACAGGAACCAGCCCCGCGAGACGCGTTCGATCTCTCAGAGTGCCCCAAACCCTAAGGAGATAGCGCAGTCCTATACGCACTCCCTCGACCTTACTAATAGCCCGAGCTTTCCCAACGACATCGCGCTTAAGAGCCACCGCTGGCCCAACTACGACGCTTTCCACAACTGGTACACCTTGGCCCCGGCTAATTAACGCGCCAAGTTCTACTACACCCTCCAGCTCCTTACGACCAGCAACGAACACAAGCATATAGACCACGCAACTTTATAGGATGAACACAGGAGTCTCCAAGAGAGGTATAATAAGCTCCGTGTTAGCTATAAAAAGGCGACAGACCGCGGCAATAATTTACTCCAGACGCTCCGCTAGGAAAATGACGAACTGACACGCCTCAACGTGAACCTCACTAACAACATACAGCGGGACGCAGGAGGCCCCCACAACTTTAACCGCCGCTAGAGCGAGGACACTATAGACACGCAACAGACTTAGCCTTACTCCGGCTCTCGCAAGATGCTTACCAGTGACGTCGACAAGCTTAGCTCCACCAATATCCAAGCTTTTATCACCTTCAAAGAAAACATGGGCTTTAAGCTTAAAGTTGAACAAGACTTCTTCCGCGGCAATAATAAGCTTATGGTTCGCCATATCTACTCCCGTCTGGCTGAGTCAGTAGCCCCTACCATGCGCCCCTTCCTAACAAGCAACCTAAGTCCTAAAGCCTTCATAGAGAAGCTGGGAAAGATCTGCGGCATGGGCATTGCAAAAAAGAAAGCTAGGTATAAGCTCGTTGCCGCTAAGTAGACCGAGAAAGAGTCTATCGATGCCTACCACGCAAGGCTCTACACCCTATAGGACCTCACAGACACCT
This sequence comes from Neofusicoccum laricinum, assembly GCA_029906385.1. Lineage (NCBI taxonomy): Eukaryota > Fungi > Ascomycota > Dothideomycetes > Botryosphaeriales > Botryosphaeriaceae > Neofusicoccum > Neofusicoccum laricinum. Next base: position 521,809 of record CP123724.1, read on the forward strand.
CTGAGGAGGACAAGATCGACAAGTTGCAGGGCAGCGTCGTGCCCGGGCTGGCCTACTCGGTTGCCCTCCAGAGCTTCGACACTGTTAAGCAACTCCTAGACATACTCTACAAGGGAGAATACCGGCGCGAAGAGATTAAATCCCTCAACCCAAGACCTAAGAAGCGCACAAACAGGGATAGGGAGCGTGGCCAGGGCTCTAGCTCCTCGAACGAACGCATCCGGTTCAACCGCAACGCCCCCACTAGTACTAATAACAAGGAAGAGCCGCAGCGTTACTCCCTAACTACATCCAAGCCTAAAGGATAGACCGGCCCATGGTACAACCCCGAACTAAACCCCAAGAGGATGACACCTGAGGAGCAGACCAAGATGGTAAAGGAACGCCGTTACTTTCGTTGCCGTGGCTCCGGCCACCGCAGCACCGACTCAGTCTGCCCCAACAACAACCGTGCCAAGTTTGCCCATATTACCAGCATTGAGGAGCTTGCCACCGACGGCGAGTCGGAAAACTCCACGTCCCAGGAGTAAGTCGCCCCCTAGGACCTCAACAGGACAAAGAGCTGGGTGAGCAATCAGCAGGCCTACGTTAGAAGAGGATCACTGTATCCAATGTAGCAGTAGACAGACAAGTAAACAAGATTAAGGGAACCCACCTTATTCTACGGGCTACAGTAGCAGGAATGAACATACAATCTCTTCTCGACAACGGAAGCCAAGCTGAACTTATTAATGGCTCTTTCGTCCGCGCAACAAAAACACCAAGAATACCCCTCACAAAACGGATCCGTATGACTCTGGGAGACGGCAGCTTCTCCCAGTACATCACCTACGCCGCTCTGGTAGATGTTATTGTTGGCACACATAAAGAACAACTCCTTTGCTACATCGCCAAGCTAGGAGATTACCCACTGATCCTAGGCGATGGTTGGCTCCGTACCCATAACCCTATTATCGACTGGGAAAAACGTTCGGTCCGCTTCTGCAGCGCCAAATGCTTTAAGTTGGGCTGCCTCCACGGCCTTCCCCACACAGAGTATGTAGTGGGACACAAATACGAACCCCCGAAGGAGCAAGGCCCTAACATTAAATTCTACTCTGCTTCGACCTTCCTGCGCCTGGCAAGGAAACCGGGCTACGAAGGGTACTTCTACAACGTCAGGGAGAACCCCACGAACCCCACGAACCTTAGCGCTACAACCATGGCTGAGAGAAAGGAAGACGATTTTCAGAAGTTTATGGGAGGAAAGAAACAGTATAGCCGGGAAGAACGCCTAGCCCGGCTACCAAAAGAACACCACTGGATTGAGGAACTCTGGGACAAGACAATTGCCGATGAACTCCCGCCCCATAGGAAGGAGGATTATGCAATCAACCTTAGACCGGGCTGCGTGCCCCCCTATGAGAAAAGCTACCGCCCCATGTCACAACAAGAGAATGAGGCTGTTAAGAAATACATCGATGAGTATCTTGGAAAAGGGTTTATCCGACCTAGTTTATCCAGCTGCACCGCACCTCTCTTGGTTGTTAGGAAACCCGGAGGAGGCCTAAGAATCTGCGTCGACTACCGGGCTCTTAATACAGTCACCGAAAAAAACCGCTACCCTATCCCTTACATCAACGAGACGCTTACTCAGCTGAGCAAAGCCAGAGTGTTCACCAAGCTAGATGTAGTCCACGCCTTCAACCGGATCCGCATCAAGGAAGGACACGAATATCTCACCTCATTTAACACACGCTTTGGACAGTACGAGTACCTAGTTATGCCCTTTGGACTCTGTAACGCTCCGGGAACATTCTAGAGCTACATCAACAACTCCGTCCTTGAATACCTTAACAAGTTCTGCACAGCCTACCTGGACGATGTCCTAATCTACAGCGAGAATGTAGAGGAGTACGCTAATAATGTAAACAAAGTTCTAAAGCGCCTGAAAGAACGAGGACTCCAGCTTGACCTAGACAAGTGTGAATTCAACGTGAACACCGTGAAATACCTAGGACTCATCATCAGCACCAACGGTATCACCATAGACCCCGAGAAGGTCACGGCAATAGTAAACTGGAACACCCCTTCCTCGGTCAAGGATGTCCAAGCCTTCCTAGGATTCGTAAACTTCTACCGGCGCTTTATCAAGAACTTCTCTTACCTCGCTAGGCCTCTCACAGAAATGACTAGAGGAGATCACTTCACGACAAAGAACGGGAAAAAGAAGACACGGTACCGCGACTTCTAATGGGACGAAATGAAGTAAACCGCGTTTGATAAGCTGAAAGAAGCCTTTACCACAGCCCCGGTCCTTGCTCACCTTGACCTAGAGAAGGAGATCTGGGTGGAAACAGATGCTTCAGACTTTGTCAGCGCAGGAGTACTCTCGCAGATGCACGAAGGAATCCTTAAACCGGTAGCGTACTTCTCTAAGAAGATGTCAGCCGCGGAGTGTAATTACATGATCTACGACAAGGAATTACTTGCCATTATCCGCTCCTTCGAGACCTGGAAGCCTGAACTAATGAGTACACCGGCTGAAAAACCAATCAAGGTGCTTACGGACCACAAAAACCTTGAATACTTCATAACAACCAAGCAGCTCACCAGCCGTCAAGCCCGCTGGGCAGAGTTTCTCTCCGCGTTCAACTTTGTCATCTCATACAGGCCCGGAAAGCAAGGAGAGAAACCCGACTCTCTTACACGTCGCACCCAAGACCTTCCAAAGGGAATAGACGACCCGCGGAAGCAGCACCGATTCCAGCAACTCCTCCAGGACTCAAACCTTGAATAAGATATAAAGGTTGCCGTCAACACTCTCCTATTTGCAGCAGACGACCTTGAACAAGATATAAAGGTTGCCGTCAACACTCTCCTATTTGCAGCAGACGACCTTGAGGAAGAGGAGCCACGCCAGGAACAAGCACCGAGCCCAGACAAAACCCTAGACCTAGAGGAACTAATTAGATAAGCATACGAGGCAGACGAGGCTATCCAGGACCTCCGGAAGAGCATCGAAGCAGGGAACCGCCGCGTGCCAAGCCACTTGATTGGAAAGGGATACAAGAAAAACATCTAAGACTTCTTAGTAAAAGAGAGTTAGGTGTGGTTAAAAGATACCCTTGTTATCCTAGACTACTAGCCACTACGCCTACGCCTGCTACGAGACCATCACGAGAGTCCGCTTGCTGGACATCCCGGGACAAAAGTAATGTACCGAAACCTTGCTAAAAGATATTGGTGGTCAGGACAAAGAGAAGACGTTACGAGATTCGCAAAGAACTGCCACTACTATAGAAGGCACAAGCCCTATATAGACTAGAAGTAAGGACTGCTAAAACCCCTACCGATACCGCAGCAGAAGTGGCTCCACGTATCAATCGACTTTGCAGAAAAACTGCCCCCTTGTATTCGTAACAACAGAGAGTTCAACCACTGCCTAACCATTACGGACCGCCTTACAAAAGGAAGGAGCTACGAGCCCCTTTCAACCCTTAGCACTGAAGAAGTAGTTAAGGCCCTAAACCGCCGACTCTTCTGCGTAAGAGGATTTCCACTTGACATCGTCTCAGATAGAGGTAGCGCAATGAACTTACGCCTCTACCAACGAATCCTCGAACGCTATAAAGTGAAGGTAAAGATGTCGACCTCTTACCATCCCGAGACCGACGGACAGAGCGAGAGCTTAGTAAAAGGTATAAAAAGATACCTCCGCCTCTATATTAACCATGCCCAAGACAACTGGGCAGACTTCCTACCACAAGCCGAATTCCAAGCCAACACACATATTAGTGCATCGATAGGAGTATCACCCTTCTTCGTAGACAACGGATTCCACCCAAGAATAGGAATTGAACCGCCTGGAACCTATAACGGCCCGGGAGCAGCCGAAGTAATAAGAGCAGACCGACTTGTTACAAGAACTAATACAATGAGGGAGTTCCTTTAAGAACAGCTAGTCTGGATCCAGGAGGAGCAAGCCCGACATGCAGACAAGTTCCGTCAACCACACCCGGCATTCCGAGTAGGTGACAAGGTCTTTGTTGATATAAGGAACTTTAAACTTGGGCGGAATAGTAAATCACTATCACCAAAGAACCTGGGACCATGGGAAATCACACGATGCATCGACGGCAAAGCGTACGAGGTAGCCATACCTCCACACATGCAAGAACAAGGAATCTTCAACGTCTTCCACCCATGGAAGTTGCACCTTGCGCCAGACAACCCGTACCCCGGATAGGTGTAAGAACCAGGCCCTGTACACCTTATCTTTGACAATAAGGATGAAACCATACACGAGGAATGGGAAGTCCTCGAAGTTGTCGACTGCCGAAACTCCAGACACGGGGTCCAATACAAAGTCACTTTCACAGGAAACTGGGATGAATGGAATGCTAACCCACCATGGCAACACTGGACAAACTACAAAAACGCGCCTAACAAGATCCGGGAATATCACGTATACCACAAGAACGCGCCTGAGATGCCTGATTTCTTTTCAGAGCTCAGAGGACCTCGCTTAGAAGAGGGGGGGGTAGTGTCAGGCCCCTCAGGCAGCACCACCATGGACTGTAGGGTAACTAACCAGCAGTAGCTAGTAACCAGGAGGGAGACCCGGTCACGTGCCAGGGCACGTGCACAGCGCTAGGTACATGGCACGGGCCTAGCGCCAAGCGACTGGGTATATTTACCCTTCGCCCTCTCCTTCTAGACTCTCTTTCCTTTTCTCCTTGTACATAGATTTTTAGTTGAGAGCAATACCACCCTTTCGGCTTTGCTGCCTCACACCCATCTACCTTTGCAACGGATACGGCTAAGATTACCTACGCTGGTTCCTACCTTCGCGATGCTGCTTATACCTGGTTTGCCCCTTACGTCTCTGCCTCGAATGGTTCCGTAAACTTCGATAACTACGAGTCCTTCTACCAAGCTCTTAAGGCCGCATTTGATGATCCCGACACCTACGCAACAGCTGAACGATCCCTCCTCGCACTTAAATAAGACAAGTCCTGTTCGGCGTACTATTTACGGTTTCTCTCGCTTATTACGACCCTTGGTTGGAAGGAAAACGCAGTTAAGATCCACTACTTCCGCCTTGGCCTTAAAGAGAACCTTAAGGACCTTCTTGTTGGACGAGCTATGCCAGTAGAATTCGAAAAGTTCGCTAAGGCTTGCATTATACTAGACAACCAACTCTATGCTCGAACTATTAAGAAAAAGACACCCTTAACTCGTACCCCTACCTCGATTCCTCTCTCGTCTATATTAGCTACTCCTTAACCCTTATCTCCTACACTAACCTCGATTCCTTAAGGTGAACCTATAGAACTAGATACTACCGCTCGAAAGACTTACTAAAAAGCTAACAACCTCTGCGCCTACTACGGTAATCCTAACTACTAGGTTAAAGAATATCCTAAAGCTAAGGCTAAGAGACTTAAGCTTAATATAACGTCGTATATACCTCCTACGGCTTCCGTCCTCTACGTATTAAAAAACGTAGAAGGCTAGGCAGTACCCGGCACCTACCTAGTATAACGATTCAGACCGTCAACATCTTATTCTCTAGAAAACTAAGCCTAATTAGGCTAAAGCACTTATCTAAGACAAGATGTCTAAGACATAGAGTTTACTAAGAGCAAACACTTAGCGGGAACATACGGGAAAGGGAAGCCTAAGACCGGCTATTCGACTTCTAACTAGTACCTAGGCTAGATATATAAGTTTCCTCCTTCCTCCTTTATTCCCTTTCTTTTCTCTTTCCTTTCTCTAGCTTAGAAACTTTAGTTAATTTCGAGAATCTAACTTGTTCTTCTTAAGTCGTAACACTTTTCTAAGCTTACCTAACCACTTCGGCTTACTCTTACTCAACCATCAGCTGGCTTGCCCTGATTTCTAAGAAGACGAAGCCACCCTTTCACTTATCCTACTCGCTTACCAATTAGATAACCCGCTCTCTAACCACCGATTACTTCTTATTACTTCTCATTACTTCTTATCAACTCTCACCAACCCCTCCTTCGTTCAAGCTTCCAGCAGGCTTGCCCTGGTAAACGAACGTTGGACCTACCACTATGTCGGCTCCCGGATCGAGCGCGCGTGGCGCTAGACGTACTAAGGAGCCTAAGGGGAAAGAAAAAGAGCAAGACACTCCTAAGGCAATTAAACAGCCACTCCCTATAACCTTAGATGATGTGCTCTTCCAGTACACACCCCACAACCATTTGGGTGGAGGGGACATTCAAGACTTCACCATAAACCCCTTCCAGCATGGAAAGATCTCCCTGTTCAATGTGCTGAAGAATAAGGAAGAGATGGAGATCCTCTTCCAGGATCTAGGAAAAACAAAGTACCTAATAGGAGATCTCCTCCAGCACATTCAACAAGAACAAGGAAAGAAGACAGAGGCCGCCGTTGAGTTCAACGAGCTTCTTAGGAACTTTAAGAACCTTAAAGAAGGAAGCGCGCGGATCTACTAGGAGAATACGGAGCTCACTGCAGAGAAAGGTATCCTTAAGGCTGAACTAGAGCGCGTTAGACGATAAAATAAGGGCCTTAGGGAGCCGAACGTTACTTTTAGCTACCGACCTACTATAGGACGTCAATCCCCTGGAAACCAGTCTGAGATGAGCTCCGTTCCTGATAGTCAGCCAACTGTAGAAACCCTAGTCCGCTCCCTAATATCTTAGCATCAGGGAGGACGCTCCGCGAAGCTATCTGATCCTCCACAGTTTACTGGAGAACCCGAGAAGGAGCCCTCCTTTAGGCACTGGAAGGCCGAGATGTACAATAAGCTGGAAGTTAACGCGGACCACTACAAGACTAAAAGGGCTAAGTGTGATGGCTTGTATCCGGTGTACTCGCGGAAATACAGTGGCATTCTATCTACGAGAAGACTAAGCTGAAGAGAAAAGAAAGAAAGGTTTAAGTAAGATAGCGCTGCTTATATATCTCTCCAGAGTCCCTTTTATTGGTAGCGAGTTGCAGGGTTTTCTTGTTGAGCTTCACTAAGCTTCAGGGTCTTCTCAACCCAAGGTCTCGCCGCAGGATCCATCTAAGGCACTTAACGGTCTAAACCGTCACACTAAGATATCCTATATCTTCTCACGCACCACTGGGACGGCCTCAGACACCATTAGGCCGAACGTTCATAAGGGACCCGCTGCCTTCTAGACGGTAGAAGAGGCCTTTGCTCTTCTTACCTCCGTATTTGACGACCCCCACTTCCTCCAGAACAAGCGCTAGGAATTCCGCCGCTTCTACCAGAACACGACGCCTTTCAACTCCTTCTACGCCAAGTTCATTGCCCTCGCCACGGAATCCGAGCTTCCAAGGGACCAGTGGTTTGAGGAGATATGGACCCGCCTTTCAGGAGGACTTCGCCATGGACTGGCGCCCGTTAAGGACTCCCTAAACTTCAGCTTCCAGGATCTAACGGCTCGTGCCCGTACGCTAGATAGGGAACTTCAGAACGATGTTAAGGCGGCAGAGAAGAAGAAGGAGCGTGCTAATAAATCCCTAAAGAACACTAAGCTAACGGTAGAGCGTACTACCTCTAGGCAGGAACAGAAGAAGTCACTAACCGCTAAGGAGCGGGATTCTTACCGCAAGGAAGGCCGTTGCTTCCACTGCCATCAGAAAGGGCATATGGCTAACGCCTGCCCTGCTAAGGCGGTTACCATCGCCAATGCTGAGCCGGACTCTGGATCAGCTGAAGACTCGGGAAAAGAGTAACTCCTAGCAAAGACGCGCCTAGGAGTAAGGAACAGGCTTTATTCACGGAAGTACAGGTGACTTCCCTGTGGCACCCCAACCTAGAACCTATTATTACACACTGTATATTATCTAGTCAAGGAAAGAAAATACAGGTTAATGCAATGGTTGACACTGGAGCACTTGTATACGCCACAGTAAGCAGGAGCCTCGCGCACCAGATAACAGAAGAGCTTGGAATTATACCCCTCCCCCTCTCCAAACCGATCCCCTACACCGTTGCGGACGGGCGAAGCGGAAAACCTATCACCCACAAGATCTGCCCATACCTCTAAGTCAAGGATCACTGGGAAGCCACCTCTCCCCTACTCATCATGGACCTTGGGAACCACGACATGCTACTGGGAAAGGGCTGGTTGCAGGCCCACGGCGCGTTGCCAGACGCAAACAGCAACTCAGTCACGTTCAAGCCGAACTTCTGCACGCACCCCGGCAGGCCCGCCGCGGCGGAGCCAAGAAAGCTTGATCCAACGACGCCTCCTAAGGTAGAATCATGGAGGCCCCAGAGAATCCTTACTAGACACTCCTTCCAGGCCGATATAAGGGAGTCCCTTAAAGAAATGAACAAGGAACTGACCAAGGACGTGGAGAAGAAGTCTCCCCCACCTCGAAAGAAGGTACCAAAGAGGGATATGCAGCTCGTAACTGCGGAAGGATTTCTGCGTTCACTAAAGCAACAAGGCACTGAAGTGTACTATCTCCGTCTCTGGGAGTTGCTGGAGGAGGAGGAGCAGGCAAGAATCAACGCCTTCTAATAATAGTTACCCGAGGAGTTAAGAGAACTCACCCCTTAGCTACCTGAATGGCTGCAGGACCTGGCAGAGAACTTCTCCAAGCAGAGGTTAGACGAGCTTCCCCCCTTAAGACCTTATGACCACAGGATAGAGCTTAACCAGGACCCGGAGTTACGCACGCCGCCGCTATACCGGATGTCTACGGACGAACTCGCGGCTGCAAAGGACTACATTGAGGAGAACCTAGGAAAGGGGTTTATTAAAGCGAGCAGGGCACCGTTTGGTTCACCCATCCTTATGGCAAGGAAGGCCAATGGAGGATTCCGTTTCTGCGTGGACTACCGCCGCCTTAACGCAGCTACGAAGAAGAATAAATACCTACTTCCCTTGATTAACGAGACGCTAGCCCGGTTGACTGGAGCGCGTTACTTCTCTAAGATTGACGTCAGACAAGCATTCCACAGGATTCGGATATACGAAGACTCTAAGGACCTTACAACCTTCCGGACGCGCTACGGATCATACCGCTACAACGTCCTACCCTTTGGATTATGTAATGGACCTGCCACCTTCCAGCAGTACATGAACGAGGTTATGATGGCCGGATTAGACGACTTCTGCTCAGTGTTCATGGACGACATTCTGGTCTACAGTAAGACAAGAAAAGAGCATAGAGAACAGGTACGACTGGTCCTTAAGAAACTCAGAGAAGCAGGCCTTCAAGCGGACATTAAGAAATGCGAATTTAAGGTCACCGAGACTCGCTTCCTTGGCCTCATTGTCGGGCGAGACGGAATCCGGATGGACCCCCAGAAGGTTGCAGCTATCCTGGAATGGAAAGCCCTAATCTCTCTCCGAGGAGCGCGCTTATTCCTAGGCCTCTGCAACTACTACCGCCGGTTTATTAAGAACTACTCGAGGATTGCAAAACCACTCACCGACCTGACCAAGAACAAGGTAGCGTAGGCCTGGACGCCGAAGTGTAAGGCCGCCTTCCAAGCACTAAAGAACGCCGTCCGCTCAGACCTAGTACTTCGACATTTCGACCCGGCGAAGCCCATCTTCCTCGAAGTTGACTCTTCTGACTACGTTAGTGGAGGAGTCCTTTTATAGAAGGATGAGGAAGGGAAGCTTCATCTAGTAGCCTACTTCTCCAAGAAGCTCTCAGACACGGAATATAATTACACGATCTACGACAAGGAACTCCTGGCCATCGTTCGAGCCTTTCAGGAATGGAGTCCCGAGTGCCGGAGTATACAGGAGCCAATCCAGGTATTTACTAATCACGAGACCCTGAAAACGTTTATAACGAACAAGCAGCTCTCCCGCCGCCAAATTCGATGGGCAGAAGAACTCGTGGAGTACGACTTTAGGATTGTTCCTATCGCAGGAAAGAAGAATAAGAGAGCAGACGCTCTCTCTCGTCGAGAGCAGGATCTACCGGTGGACGACTCTGACTCCCGCCTCACCTCTATGAACCGCACGGCGCTCCCTCCGGGGAGCTTCACCCTCTCTCCCCTTAAGCTATTCGAAAACCCTGACCTCCCTACTGAGCTACGGACAGCTAACCGGACAGACGACGCCTTGACGGCCATCCGCCAGGACATTAGCAAGTACCCTGAGTACTCACTACGCGATGACTTGCTCGTCTTCCAGGAGAACCGCCTTGTTATGCCACAGGACGACCGCCTCAGGCTAAGGCTCATTCAGGCTGCTCATCGACCCCTAGCAACGGGACATCTAGGCATCCAGCGCACCTGGGAACTCTTAAAGGAGAGGTACTACTGGAATAGTATGAAAAAGGCAGTAAAGCGGTACGTGCAGAACTGCCACTCCTGCAAGAGGGCTAAATATAAAACGGAATCCTACAACGGCCTGCTCAAGCCGCTCCCCATCGGGGACCAGCCCTGGAAGCACCTATCCTATGACTTTGTCACCAAGTTGCCAAACTGCAAAGGATTCACCGCCGTCCTAGTAGTAGTAGACCGGTTCTTAAAAATGCGGCACTTCATCCCCTGCCACGACACCACCACCGCGAGTCAAATGGCGCAGCTCTTCAGAGACAATATCTGGAAGTATCATGGCCTACCGGACACCATCATCTTAGATCGAGGACCCCAGTTTATCAGCGAATTCTGGCAAGGCCTCTGCAAGCTACTGAAGATTAACCACCGCCTTTCAACAGCCTACCATCCAGAGACGGACGGGCAAACAGAAAACGCCAATAAAGAAATAGAAATCTACCTCCGTCACTACGTTAGCTATCATCAGGACGACTAGGTAGACTGGCTTGCCTCCGCAGAATACGCTGCTAATGGAAACGTCTCCGCCTCCTCTACCGTAAGCCCCTTCTTCGTGGTCTACGGATATGAGCCCCGCCTATCCTTTGACTGGACGCCCACCCCTCTAGCGCCCACCGCCGCGGCTACCTGGAGCAGGGAAAGAGCCAACGAGATGGCAGATAAGATGCAAAAGGTCTGGGAATTTACGAAATTCCACCTGCAGCAGTCCCAGGAGAAGCAAGTAGAGTTCGCCAACCGTTACAGGAAGGATGTGTCCTACGAGGTAGGAGACAAGGTGTTTATCTCTACTAAGGACATAGATTTGGACCGACCCTCAAGGAAGCTAGGATGGACGCGGATTGGGCTATATCCTATTATCGAGAAAGTGGGAACCGCTTACCGCCTTCAACTACCCCCAGGCATTAACCGCGGCAATGTATTCCATCCAAGCAAGCTTACAAGGGACGACAGTAACCCCCTTCTAGGCTAGATACCGGAGCCGCAGCCCGCGGTGCAGGTAGACAATAAAGACGAATACGTAGTAGAGTCCATTCTCGACTCCCGTTACACTGGCAAGGGGAAGAGACTCCAGTACAGGGTTCAGTAGGCAGACTGGCCACCCGACCCTTAATGGTATCCAGTAGACAACTTCAACCACGCGGCTCAGAAACTTAAGGAATTTCACGACTCCTACCCAGCGAAGCCCGGTCCACCGAAGGAACTCAAACGGTGGATTCAAGAAAACGATAAAGCTGTCGAGTGAGGTCATCGCCAGAAGCTCTCGCTTAAGAGGGGGGTAATGTGACGATTCAGACCGTCAACATCTCATTCTCCAGAAAACTAAGCCTAATTAGGCTAAAGCACTTATCTAAGACAAGATGTCTAAGACATAGGGTTTGCTAAGAGCAAACACTTAGCGGGAACGTACGGGAAAGGGAAGCCTAAGACCGGCTATTCGACTTCTAACTAGTACCTAGGCTAGATATATAAGTTTCCTCCTTCCTCCTTTATGTAATGAACAGACCTTGGAGGGCGGAGAGGGACGAAGTAACGAAGCCGGTAAAGGCAGTAGAGGTAAAGCAGATGCCGAAGCACAGGGGATAAGAGGAGGGGGGCGAGAGACTAGGGACGAATGCCAAGAGGCGGGTGGAGAGAGACGAGTGAACAACAAAGGAGGCGAGCAAGGTCCAATTCAAGGCATACTAAGTTGTACGCGAGGAATACTCATTGCTAGACTAAAGAACTAATTGTAAGGCAGAGAGGCGAGCTTTATATACATAAGGAACGAACTAAAATACTAGCTTCCTGATTTATAAGCAGGCAAGTCTAGATCTAGATTCCAAATCGATCGGCGGTAAACAAGAAGTAATTAGTCCACATAAGCTACATTTATAACAGTAGGCTCTCTTCCCTAGAGGTGAGTTCCTACGAGCCTTTAGTCTAAGGGTCGAGGTTTTGAAGGATAACGTTTATAAAACGTATTAAGAGCTTCAAGGTCTTTAACAAGGTCGTAAGGTTCCCAGGTTGGTATCGAGTAACCAGTCCATTTTACAAGGTATTTTGGTTGTCTCCGGGTTGTTTTAACATCCAGAATCTCTTCTACCCGGTACTCTTCTTCGCCGTCAACGATAATAGGCGGGAGCGGAGGTTGGATTTGATTAGGTAAGGGGTCAGAGGCTACGGGTTCGAGTAAGGAGACGTGGAATACGGGGTGGACTTTCATTGTCCTTGGTAGTTCTAGGCGATAGGCATGAGTTGAGATCTTTTCTAGTATAGAAAAGGGGCCAAGGCGTTTAAAGTCGAGTTTATCCGAAGGTCTTGTTGTCGAGATATGCCGTCTTAGGAGCCAAACAAGGTCACCAGGCTTAAAGACGGGTGGCGAAATACGGTCTTTATTAGCCTGTTCTGCGTAGGCGTCTTGTGCGAGTCGAATTTCTTGGCGAAGGTAGTTTTCGAGGTTTTCGAGGTTCTCTTGGAAGAGACGTAGGGGTTCAAGGGGGGCTGAGATTGAGTCTTTCTGTAGAATCTCATAACGAGGGTGGAAGCCGTAGTTTGCAAAGAAGGGGGTAACCTTAGTCGTGGTCGAGATCGTATTATTATAAGCGAATTCAGTAAGGGAGAGAAAGTCGTTCCAATCGTCTTGTTGGTACGAAACGTAGGCGCGAAGGTATTGTTCGAGGATGGCGTTAACACGCTCTGTCTGGCCGTCGGTTTGTGGGTGGAAAGCCGTACTAAAGTTGGTCTTAATAGATAGGGATCTACTAAGAGCTCTAGTAAATTCAGAAGTAAAAATCGAGCCGCGGTCAGATACAAAGTCGTTAGGTAAGCCGTGTAGTCGAAAAACGTAGTCTCGATAAAGCTTAGCAAGCTCTATCGAATCGAGGGTTGTTTGGCAAGGAATAAAGTGAGCCATTTTAGTTAGTCGGTCTACGACTACTAGTATAGCATCAAACGAGTTGGACGTTGGAAGTCCCGTAATCAAATCGAGAGAAACGGATTGCCAGCGGCGTTGTGGCACTTCAAGGGGTTTCAAATATCCAAAGGGGGCGTGTCGAGCGGGTTTGATTCTTTGGCAGGTCTTACAGTTCCGTATAAAACGAGCTACTGTCTGTCGTAGACCTGGCCACCAGAAATCACGAGTAACGAGTTCAAATGTTGCTGCTTGGCCTGGGTGTCCAGCAGCCGGATGCGAGTGTCGAGAGCTAATAATCCTTTGGCGGAGGCTTAGGTCTTCAGGGATATAGATAAGTCCATTAACTAGTAATAGACCATCGTTATCCTTAGAGCATGCGCCTAGATCCACTTTAGGATGTCGAAGTGCGTGGGTATCGAGTGCAGTAAGGATCTCTTGCCCAAGAGTATCCTTATCGAGTGCCAAGCGAATATTACTAGCCAGAGACGGTTCTAGCCTAGCGATCGAATATCGAGTTGAAACAAGGGTCGAAATTTCGAATTTTCCGGGGGTAAGGATCGTAGTAGGGGGCAGGCGCCCCTCTCGAGTAGGGAGGTCTCCTGACCGTCTTGTTAACGCATCCGCGCGTTGATTCTTAGTTCCTGGGCGGTAGACAATCTTAAAGTCGAGTTCTGAGAGTTCAATTGCCCAGCGTGCTTGTCGACGGTTCAAGATTTGTTTAGAGGCAAAGCTAGTCAAATTCGAGTGATCCGTAAGAACGAGGAGTGGCGAGGAGAGGTTGATAATAAGGGAACGGTATTCCTTTAGGGCTTCCATAATAGCTAAGAGTTCTTTATCCCTAATACCGTAGTTCTGCTCTGCGGAGGTCATTTTCCGAGAGTAGTAGGCGATAGGGTGTAGAAGTCTCTTGCCATCGTTATACGTTACCCATTGAGATAGGATTGCGGATATGACGAAGTCAGAAGAGTCGGTTTCAAGGATAGTCTCGAGTTGGGGGTCGAAGTGTCGGAGGATTGGGTAAGAACAAAAGGCTTCCTTAAGATAAGTAAATGCTTTATCCTGTTCTTTCCCCCAAGTAAAACGAATGTTCTTAGCTAGGAGCTTAAAGAGAGCTCTGGCTTTTCGAGAGTATCCTTCAATAAATCGTCGGTAAAAGTTTGCAAAGCCAAGGAACGATTGAAGGTCTTTAACTGAACGAGGAGTCTCCTAGTCTCTTACGGCGGCTACCTTAGCTGGGTCCATAGAGATACCGTCTGGAGAAATAACGAAGCCAAGGAACGTAGTTGAAGTCGTATAGAAATCGCATTTTTCGCCTTTTACGTATAGGCCTGCTTCACAGAGCTTTTCGAGAACTAATCGGACGTGTTCGTGGTGCTCTTCTTCTGTTTCTGAGTAGATAAGGATGTCGTCTAGGTAGACGACGCACCAGCGGTCAAGGTATTCACGTAACGTATCGTTAACGAATTGTTGGCAGGTAGCCGGCGCATTCGTCAGGCCAAAGGGCATAACCAGGTATTCGTATAGGCCATAGCGAGTCCTGAAGGCCGTTAAATGTTCGGAGCCTTCCTTAATTCGGATAAGGTTATAAGCACCGCGAAGGTCGAGTCGAGTAAAAATACGAGAGCCTTGAAGTTGACGGAGAGTCTCGTTGATCAAGGGGAGTGGATAACGGTTCTTTTTCGTAATACCATTTAGTTCGCGATAATCCACGCAAAAACGAAGGCCGCCTCCTGGTTTCTTAACAAAGAGAACAGGGGACGCAGAGGATGAGGATAAGGGTCGAATAAAACCTTTTTTAAGGTTTTCATCAAGGTATTCACGTAGAGCCTTAAGCTCTAAATCGGACATTGAGTAGAGAGGGCCGAATGGGGGTTTCTTGCCCTCTTCTAATAAAATCTCATGATTAATATACCGATGTGGGGGAAGTCTATCGGCCTCTTTCTTTGTAAAGAAGGGAAGAAGATAGTGGAATCGAGCGGGGACTCGTGAGCGGAGGGTTTCGAGTTCTTGTTCTGGAGTTTGCTGTTCCGTTTCCTTAAGGCTATTAAGGTGTTCTTGGATCTCCTTAATTGATACGGCGTATATCCTAGTCTTATCTCGTCGGACATAACGAGTAAGGGCGGCGTAGGATACAGTAGCGCAAGAGATCGAAGGCGAATTAGGAGGTGAGGGGGAAAGCGTAGTTGTGGGTTGGCGAGTAGGCAAGCAATTTGCTTGGCAAAAAGGGGAGGCGAAGGTAATTGTGTTTTTTGACCATAGGACGTGTGGATCATGCCGTTCTAGCCAGGGTTTTCCTAGGATAATTGGATATTGGCCGAGCTTAGTTACTTGGAAGGTAACGAGTTCTTGATGCTGATCAATATCAAGTTGAAGGTCGGCCTCGTGGGTAATCCATCCGGCGATAGATCCATCCGCGAGTTCGAGGGATTCAGCTTGGGGTTTTTGGCGTGTAGGGATTGAATAGGAAGCAATAAAGGCATCATCTACAAAAAGAGACGAGGCACCAGAGTCTAACATAGCCGAGGTTTCGATTTTGTTGTTAACCACTGATTTAAGGATAAGGAGCGGACGTTTCCCAAGATCTATAGCACGGGGCTGTAGGGTACGGGTTTTAGGAGGTGAAAACGAGAGTGTTCCAAGATTCGAAGACGAGAGGGAAGCAAGGACGGAAAACTGATTCGAAGTAGGGAGTAGAGGAGGGCTAGGCAGGTGCCGGGTACTGCCTAGCCTTCTACGTTTTTTGATACGTAGAGGACGGAAGCCGTAGGAGGTGTATGCGACGTTATATTAAGCTTAAGTCCCTTAGCCTTAGCTTTAGGACATTCTTTAACCCAGTGGTTAGGATTACCGCAGTAGGCGCAGAGGTTGTTAGCTTTTCGGTAAGTCTTTCGAGCGGTAGCATCTAGTTCCATAGGTTCACCTTGAGGAATCGAGGTTGGTGTAGGAGATGAGGGTTGAGGAGCAGCTGGTACAGACGAGAGAGGAATCGAGGTAGGGGTACGAGTTGAGGGTGTCTTTTTCTCAATAGTTCGAGCATAGAGTTGGTTGTCCAGTATAATGCAAGCCTCAGCGAACTTTTCGAATTCTGCTGGCATAGCTCGTCCAACAAGAAGGTCCTTAAGGTTCTCTTTAAGGCCAAGGCGGAAGTAGTGGATCTTAACTGCGTTTTCCTTCCAACCAAGGGTCGTAATAAGCGAGAGAAACCGTGAATAGTACGCCGAACAGGACTTGTCTTGTTTGAGTGCGAGGAGGGATCGTTCAGCTGTTGCGTAGGTGTCGGGATCATCAAATGCGGCCTTGAGAGCTTGGTAGAAGGACTCGTAGTTGTCGAAGTTTACGGAACCATTCGAGGCAGAGACGTAAGGGGCAAACCAGGTATAAGCAGCATCGCGAAGGTAGGAACCAGCGTAGGTAATCTTGGCCGTATCCGTTGCAAAGGCAGATGGGTCTGAGGCGAATTTGAGCTGGAGTTGCGTGGCGAAATTCCCGAATCGAGTACGTTCACCCTTAAAGGGTTCTGGGTCCGAGACTTTAGGAATACGAGGACGAGGAGTAGGGGTTTCCAAAGGAGATATAGTAGACGTGATAGCTGGCGTGTTGGCAGGGAGGTTCGAAGCTAGTGACTGGAGTCGAGCGAAGGCTTCATCTTGGCCAAAACCGTAGTAATGAAAGATGCAAGCAACTTGGGCGTTCGTAGCATTCTCAGGGATAACTGGTGAATCGATATCGGATCTTAGGCAAGATTGTCTTCCTCTAGCGTACGCCTGACTAAGGGTAACGCGTAGGGAAACCGGGATGTCTTCAGGGAAGGTGGGGCGAGCATTGATAGGGGCAGGGACTTGATCGAGGACTTGGAATAGCGTATCCCAAGGGTCAGGAGGTGTGGTTCCATCGACCATTCTGGAGATCATAGTCTAGGGCTTCGGCGAGAGCTTTAGGCCTACTAGATAGGAGTCTAGCAAAATGTAATAAACAGACCTTGGAGGGCGGAGAGGGACGAAGTAACGAAGCCGGTAAAGGCAGTAGAGGTAAAGCAGATGCCGAAGCACAGGGGATAAGAGGAGGGGGGCGAGAGACTAGGGACGAATGCCAAGAGGCGGGTGGAGAGAGACGAGTGAACAACAAAGGAGGCGAGCAAGGTCCAATTCAAGGCATACTAAGTTGTACGCGAGGAATACTCATTGCTAGACTAAAGAACTAATTGTAAGGCAGAGAGGCGAGCTTTATATACATAAGGAACGAACTAAAATACTAGCTTCCTGATTTATAAGCAGGCAAGTCTAGATCTAGATTCCAAATCGATCGGCGGTAAACAAGAAGTAATTAGTCCACATAAGCTACATTTATAACACTTTATTCCCTTTCTTTTCTCTTTCCTTTCTCTAGCTTAGAAACTTTAGTCAATTTCGAGAATCTGACTTGTTCTTCTTAAGTCGTGACACCTAGGTATAGTAGCCCTTAGGCTGTTTATTTAACATATATTATAATATATAAGTAATTTAAATAATATAGTAGTATATATAATATAGTAGTATATATAATATAGTAGATTAAACTAATAAAATAAGTATTATATCTTTTAATTTACTCTAAATTAGCTCGTATCTAATATAACTAAAGTAAAAGACGTATAGCGGTTCGAATATAGAGGTTACTCTCTTACGCTACTCTTCTCTCTTCTCTCTTCTCTCCGTTCTTATTCTCGTTTTCCTCTATATTTAGTACTACGCCACACTGCCTACTCTCTAGCCTTCTTTAGATACTTGTCCCCGTATCGGCCTCCTACGGCCGCTGCTAGCTCTCCCGTTGGCGTCGCTCCTTCTACTTCCTAGACCAGTAAATAGGACGCTATTATCAATGGCCTTCAGGTATACTTTAGGCACGACACCGCCCTAGCGCCAACCGGCTCCATTGGCCGCTGCTGGACCCTAATGGAGGAGAAGTGTCGGCGCAGAACAATCCGACGTTGGTTTCCACACGCCTAGTGTCGCTTACGTTGACTGAGCATGCCTGCCTTTGATAGGTACGACGTCAGCGCGCAGCCCAGGCAAAACATGACGCCTGCGCCCTTAGCCAGCCGCAAGAAGCTCCAGCACCTACCGGGTAATGCGTATGTCCTTAATGCCTTCATAGAGCTCCACTGTGCAAGTGTAGCTCAGGTAATCGCACCAAACCTGACGTGGCGTTCTCCGAGGCCCGGCGAACCCCAGAATTCAAAGCTACAGCAACTCCTACGTATGTAGCCTTGTTTTGACCACTCTCTGCAGTCGTCTTTGTCCGCCCCAAACCTTTTTATTGGCACCTCGTGTGACGATTCAGACCGTCAACATCTCATTCTCCAGAAAACTAAGCCTAATTAGGCTAAAGCACTTATCTAAGACAAGATGTCTAAGACATAGGGTTTGCTAAGAGCAAACACTTAGCGGGAACGTACGGGAAAGGGAAGCCTAAGACCGGCTATTCGACTTCTAACTAGTACCTAGGCTGGATATATAAGTTTCCTCCTTCCTCCTTTATTCCCTTTCTTTTCTCTTTCCTTTCTCTAGCTTAGAAACTTTAGTCAATTTCGAGAATCTGACTTGTTCTTCTTGAGTCGTGACACTTTACCCCCCTCTTAAGCGAGAGCTTCTGGCGATGACCTCACTCGACAGCTTTATCGTTTTCTTGAATCCACCGTTTGAGTTCCTTCGGTGGACCGGGCTTCGCTGGGTAGGAGTCGTGAAATTCCTTGAGTTTCTAAGCCGCGTGGTTGAAGTTGTCTACTGGATACCATTGAGGGTCGGGTGGCCAGTCTGCCCACTGAACCCTGTACTGGAGTCTCTTCCCCTTGCCAGTGTAACGGGAGTCGAGAATGGACTCTACTACGTATTCGTCTTTATTGTCTACCTGCACCGCGGGCTGCGGCTCCGGTATCTAGCCTAGAAGGGGGTTACTATCGTCCCTTGTAAGCTTGCTTGGATGGAACACATTGCCGCGGTTAATGCCTGGGGGTAGTTGAAGGCGGTAAGCGGTTCCCACTTTCTCGATAATAGGATATGGCCCAATCCGCGTCCATCCTAGCTTCCTTGAGGGTCGGTCCAAATCCATGTCCTTAGTAGAGATAAACACCTTGTCTCCCACCTCGTAGGACACATCCTTCCTGTAACGGTTGGCGAACTCTACTTGCTTCTCCTGGGACTGCTGCAGGTGGAATTTCGTAAATTCCCAGACCTTTTGCATCTTATCTGCCATCTCGTTGGCTCTTTCCCTGCTCCAGGTAGCCGCGGCGGTGGGCGCTAGAGGGGTGGGCGTCCAGTTAAAGGATAGGCGGGGCTTATATCCGTAGACCACGAAGAAGGGGCTTACGGTAGAGGAGGCGGAGACGTTTCCATTAGCAGCGTATTCTGCGGAGGCAAGCCAGTCTACCCAGTCGTCCTGATGATAGCTAACGTAGTAACGGAGGTAGATTTCCATTTCTTTGTTGGCGTTTTCTGTTTGCCCGTCCGTCTCTGGATGGTAGGCTGTTGAAAGGCGGTGGTCAATCTTCAGTAGCTTG
This sequence comes from Neofusicoccum laricinum, assembly GCA_029906385.1. NCBI lineage: Eukaryota > Fungi > Ascomycota > Dothideomycetes > Botryosphaeriales > Botryosphaeriaceae > Neofusicoccum > Neofusicoccum laricinum. Next base: position 541,534 of record CP123724.1, read on the forward strand.
CAGAGGCCTTGCCAGAATTCGCTGATAAACTGGGGTCCTCGATCTGAGATAATGGTGTCCGGTAGGCCATGATACTTCCAGATATTGTCTCTGAAGAGCTGCGCCATTTGACTCGCGGTGGTGGTGTCGTGGCAGGGGATGAAGTGCCGCATTTTTGAGAACCGGTCTACCACTACTAGGACGGCGGTGAATCCTTTGCAGTTTGGCAACTTGGTGACAAAGTCACAGGATAGGTGCTTCCAGGGCTGGTCCCCGATGGGGAGCGGCTTGAGCAGGCCGTTGTAGGATTCCGTTTTATATTTAGCCCTCTTGCAGGAGTGGCAGTTCTGCACGTACCGCTTTACTGCCTTTTTCATACCATTCCAGTAGTACCTCTCCTTTAAGAGTTCCCAGGTGCGCTAGATGCCTGGATGTCCCGTTGCTGGGGGTCGATGAGCAGCCTGAATGAGCCTTAGCCTGAGGCGGTCGTCCTGTGGCACAACAAGGCGGTTCTCCTGGAAGACGAGCAAGTCATCGCGCAGTGAGTACTCAGGGTACTTGCTGATGTCCTGGCGGATGGCCGTCAAGGCGTCGTCTGTCCGGTTAGCTGTCCGTAGCTCAGTAGGGAGGTCAGGGTTTTCGAATAGCTTAAGGGGAGAGAGGGTGAAGCTCCCCGGAGGGAGCGCCGTGCGGTTCATAGAGGTGAGGCGGGAGTCAGAGTCGTCCACCGGTAGATCCTGCTCTCGACGAGAGAGAGCGTCTGCTCTCTTATTCTTCTTTCCTGCGATAGGAACAATCCTAAAGTCGTACTCCACGAGTTCTTCTGCCCATCGAATTTGGCGGCGGGAGAGCTGCTTGTTCGTCATGAACGTTTTCAGGGTCTCGTGATCAGTAAATACCTAGATTGGCTCCTGTACACTCCGGCACTCGGGACTCCATTCCTAAAAGGCTCGAACGATGGCCAGGAGTTCCTTGTCGTAGATCGTGTAATTACATTCCGTGTCTGAGAGCTTCTTGGAGAAGTAGGCCACTAGATGAAGCTTCCCTTCCTCATCCTTCTATAAAAGGACTCCTCCACTAACGTAGTCAGAAGAGTCAACTTCGAGGAAGATGGGCTTCGCCGGGTCGAAATGTCGAAGTACTAGGTCTGAGCGGACGGCGTTCTTTAGTGCTTGGAAGGCGGCCTCACACTTCGGCGTCCAGGCCCACGCTACCTTGTTCTTGGTCAGGTCGGTGAGTGGTTTTGCAATCCTCGAGTAGTTCTTAATAAACCGGCGGTAGTAGTTGCAGAGGCCTAGGAATAAGCGCGCTCCTCGGAGAGAGATTAGGGCTTTCCATTCCAGGATAGCTACAACCTTCTGGGGGTCCATCCGGATTCCGTCTCGCCCGACAATGAGGCCAAGGAAGCGAGTCTCGGTGACCTCAAATTCGCATTTCTTAATGTCCGCTTGAAGGCCTGCTTCTCTGAGTTTCTTAAGGACCAGTCGTACCTGTTCTCTATGCTCTTTTCTTGTCTTACTGTAGACCAGAATGTCGTCCATAAACACTGAGCAGAAGTCGTCTAATCCGGCCATCATAACCTCGTTCATGTACTGCTGGAAGGTGGCAGGTCCATTACATAATCCAAAGGGTAGGACGTTGTAGCGGTATGATCCGTAGCGCGTCCGGAAGGTTGTAAGGTCCTTAGAGTCTTCGTGCATCTGAATCCTGTGGAATGCTTGTCTGACGTCAATCTTAGAGAAGTAACGCGCTCCAGTCAACCGGGCTAGCGTCTCGTCAATCAAGGGAAGTGGGTATTTATTCTTCTTCGTAGCTGCGTTAAGGCGGCGGTAGTCCACGCAGAAACGGAATCCTCCATTGGCCTTCCTTGCCATGAGGATGGGTGAACCAAACGGTGCCCTGCTCGCTTCAATAAACCCCTTTCCTAGGTTCTCCTCAATGTAGTCCTTTGCAGCCGCGAGTTCGTCCGTAGACATCCGGTATAGCGGCGGCGTGCGTAACTCCGGGTCCTGGTTGAGCTCTATCCTGTGGTCACAAGGTCTTGAGGGGGGAAGCTCGTCTGACCTCTGCTTGGAGAAGTTCTCTGCCAGGTCCTGCAGCCATTCAGGTAGCTGAGGGGTGAGTTCTCTTAACTCCTCGGGTAACTGTTGTTGGAAGGCGTTGATTCTTGCCTGCTCCTCCTCCTCCAGCAACTCCTAGAGACGGAGATGGTACACTTCAGTGCCTTGTTGCTTTAGTGAACGCAGAAATCCTTCCGCAGTTACGAGCTGCATATCCCTCTTTGGTACCTTCTTTCGAGGTGGGGGAGACTTCTTCTCCACGTCCTTGGTCAGTTCCTTGTTCATTTCTTTAAGGGACTCCCTTATATCGGCCTGGAAGGAGTGTCTAGTAAGGATTCTCTGGGGCCTCCATGATTCTACCTTAGGAGGCGTCGTTGGATCAAGCTTTCTTGGCTCCGCCGCGGCGGGCCTGCCGGGGTGCGTGCAGAAGTTCGGCTTGAACGTGACTGAGTTGCTGTTTGCGTCTGGCAACGCGCCGTGGGCCTGCAACCAGCCCTTTCCCAGTAGCATGTCGTGGTTCCCAAGGTCCATGATGAGTAGGGGAGAGGTGGCTTCCCAGTGATCCTTGACTTGGAGGTGTGGGCAGATCTTGTGGGTGATAGGTTTTCCGCTTCGCCCGTCCGCAACGGTGTAGGGGATCGGTTTGGAGAGGGGGAGGGGTACAATTCCAAGCTCTTCTGTTATCTGGTGCGCGAGGCTCCTGCTCACTGTGGCGTATACAAGTGCTCCAGTGTCAACCATTGCATCAACCTGTATTTTCTTTCCTTGACTAGATAATATACAGTGTGCAATAATAGGTTCTAGGTTGGGGTGCCACAGGGAAGTCACCTGTACTTCCGTGAACAAAGCCTGTTCCTTACTCCTAGGCGCGTCTTTGCTAGGAGTTACTCTTTTCCCGAGTCTTCAGCTGATCCAGAGTCCGGCTCAGCATTGGCGATGGTAACCGCCTTAGCAGGGCAGGCGTTAGCCATATGCCCTTTCTGATGGCAGTGGAAGCAACGGCCTTCCTTGCGGTAAGAATCCCGCTCCTCAGCGGTTAGTGACTTCTTCTGTTCCTGCCTAGAGGTAGTACGCTCCACCGTTGGCTTAGTGTTCTTTAGGGATTTATTAGCACGCTCCTTCTTCTTCTCTGCCGCCTTAACATCGTTCTGAAGTTCCCTATCTAGCGTACGGGCACGAGCCGTTAGATCCTGGAAGCTGAAGTTTAGGGAGTCCTTAACGGGCGCCAGTCCATGGCGAAGTCCTCCTGAAAGGCGGGTCCATATCTCCTCAAACCACTGGTCCCTTGGAAGCTCGGATTCCGTGGCGAGGGCAATGAACTTGGCGTAGAAGGAGTTGAAAGGCGTCGTGTTCTGGTAGAAGCGGCGGAATTCCTGGCGCTTGTTCTGGAGGAAGTGGGGGTCGTCAAATACGGAGGTAAGAAGAGCAAAGGCCTCTTCTGCCGTCTGGAAGGCAGCGGGTCCCTCATGAACGTTCGGCCTAATGGTGTCTGAGGCCGTCCCAGTGGTGCGTGAGAAGATGTAGGATATCTTGGCCCTTTCAGTCTTGTAGTGGTCCGCGTTAACTTCCAGCTTATTGTACATCTCGGCCTTCCAGTGCCTAAAGGAGGGCTCCTTCTCGGGTTCTCCAGTAAACTGTGGAGGATCAGATAGCTTCGCGGAGCGTCCTCCCTGATGCTGAGATATTAGGGAGCGGACTAGGGTTTCTACAGTTGGCTGACTGTCAGGAACGGAGCTCATCTCAGACTGGTTTCCAGGGGATTGACGTCCTGTAGTAGGTCGGTAGCTAAAAGTAACGTTCGGCTCCCTGAGGCCCTTATTTTGTCGTCTAACGCGCTCTAGTTCAGCCTTAAGGATACCTTTCTCTGCAGTGAGCTCCGCATTCTCCTGGTAGATCCGCGCGCTTCCTTCTTCAAGGTTCTTAAAGTTCCTAAGAAGCTCGTTGAACTCAACGGCGGCCTCTGTCTTCTTTCCTTGTTCTTGTTGAATGTGCTGGAGGAGATCTCCTATTAGGTACTTTGTTTTTCCTAGATCCTGGAAGAGGATCTCCATCTCTTCCTCATTCTTCAGCACATTGAACAGGGAGATCTTTCCATGCTGGAAGGGGTTCATGGTGAAGTCTTGAATGTCCCCTCCACCCAAATGGTTGTGGGGTGTGTACTGGAAGAGCACATCATCTGAGGTTATAGGGAGTGGCTGTTCAATTGCCTCAGGAGCGTCTTGCTCTTTTTCTTTCCCCTTAGGCTCCTTAGTACGTCTGGCGCCACGCGCGCTCGATCCGGGAGTCGACATAGTGGTAGGTCCAACGTTCTTTTACCAGGGCAAGCCTGCTGGAAGCTTGAACGAAGGAGGGGTTGGTGAGAGTTGATGAGAAGTGATGAGAAGTGATGAGAAGTGATCGGTGGTCAGAGAGCGGGTTATCTGATTGGTGAGCGAGTAGGATAAGTGAAAGGGTGGCTTCGTCTTCTCAGAAATCAGGGCAAGCCAGCTGATGGTTGAATAAGAGTAAGCCGAAGTGGTTAGGTGAGCTTAGAAAAGTGTCACGACTCAAGAAGAACAAGTCAGATTCTCGAAATTGACTAAAGTTTCTAAGCTAGAGAAAGGAAAGAGAAAAGAAAGGGAATAAAGGAGGAAGGAGGAAACTTATATATCCAGCCTAGGTACTAGTTAGAAGTCGAATAGCCGGTCTTAGGCTTCCCTTTCCCGTACGTTCCCGCTAAGTGTTTGCTCTTAGCAAACCCTATGTCTTAGACATCTTGTCTTAGATAAGTGCTTTAGCCTAATTAGGCTTAGTTTTCTGGAGAATGAGATGTTGACGGTCTGAATCGTCACACCTCGACCAATGCTCCCGCGAAAGTGGCGCGGCACTTTACCATAGCCGTCTGTCAGCGAGGTGTGGAGGCTTCCGACGAACCCGACCCTCTGGTCTAACTTCTTGGATGTTTACTGGCTACCATCACATCTTTTAGTCTATTCCCCTTCCCGTTCAATAACTTGACCCTTCGCCGCCGTCCGCGCACACCGAGCTATAGCTGCCCGAGCGCAACATCACCGTCGGCGCGCGTCAACATGACATGATATTCGCTAGGAAGTCATTGGAGGAAAATTCGCCTAGGCTCGCGTATCGTAGAGTGCGCGAAGTGGAGATATACGAGCATGGGTAAAGGCGATGCGCAGCGGGGTAATGCACGCCATGCAGCGGCCCGCGGCTGAATGCGGTCAGGAACACGGAAGCATAGCCGCTGCCGATCAGTCAGTTGGATATATATTACGGAGCGCTGGCCGCCGCTCGCTGCAGGCATCGTTACCTGTTGGCAGGATGACGGCGACCAGACTGTGCACCGCATTGGCGTTGTTCTGCGGAGTTGACGCGAAACGCTTGTGGTCGTCTTCGCCAGCCGCGTTCCCAGACATCATCAGACAGGCATTCCCCGTGGGCAACGGCAAGCTGGGAGGTGAGTGCGCTCCGCCAACCGCGGTTGATTGGCCACTAAGAAGACGAAAGCATTGCCGTTCAACGATGGAGGCGTAGAAAAACTCAGCTTGAACGTCGACTCTCTCTGGTCTGGCGGGCCATTTGAAGCCAGCGTGGGTGTTCCCCAGAGCCATTTAACGCGGCTGCTCTGAAAGATGCACAGAATTACACCGGTGGTCTGCCCACGACGGAGAAGTACCAATACCTCCCGGGAATCCAAGAGTGGATTTTCCAGAACGGCACTGGGAGTAAGCCCGCCCGCCAAACGCACAGAGGGCCACTCGCTGAGCAATTGTCCAGACGTCTCCAAGCTACTGGGCAACTTTGACGCCTATGGATCGTTCCGCGTTCTCGGCAACTTGAGCGTGTCGATCGAGGGGGTGGATGCCTTCTCCGGCAGTTACAACCGCTCGCTGGACCTGGACACCGGTGTCCACACGACGTCCTTCCAAGACGAGCAGGGTGGCATCTACAGCAGCACCGTCTACTGTAGCTACCCCGACCTAGTCTGTGTGTACCAGCTGAGCGCCCTCGGTGGTCTGCCGGCTGTCACGGTGTCGTTGGAGAACCAGCAGGCCAACGCCGGGCTGAACAATTTCAGCTGCAGTGCTGGACGGGTCTCCGTGTCGGGGTTGACGCAAGCTGGACCGCCAGAAGGGATGAAATACGAAGCCATAGCGCAGCTGGTTGGCAATGGCACGTCATCCTGCAGCAATACTACCGGGGGAGCTCTGGTGGTCGGCTCTGGAGGAAAGGCCACCTCCATGACACTGATCATTGCAGCTGAGACAAACTACGACCAGAAAGCAGGCAACGCAGCAAGCAACTTTTCTTTCAAGGGAGCAGACCCAGGGCCCGTGGTGGAGAGGGTGATTGCAGCTGCGAGTGCCCGTGCCAGCAGCCTCCTCGAGCGCCATGTCGACGACTATACCAGCCTGGCCAGCGGGTTCGTTCTGGAGCTCCCTGATACGAACAACTCGGCCGGCATTGAGACGTTGGACCTCATCACCCGCTACAACGCCACCGATGGAGGCCTCGGTGACCCATACGTAGAGGCCCTGCTCTTCAACTACGCCAAACACCTGCTCATTTCGTCTGCCCGACCGGGTGTCCTGCCGGCGAATCTTCAGGGGAAATGGAGCCAAACGCTGGAAGGCGCCTGGGCCGTGGACTACCATGGCGACATCAATCTGGAGATGAACTACTGGCTTGCGGATCAAGTAGGGCTGGGCCATCTGCAAGCCGGACTCTGGGATTATCTGCAAGACACATGGGTGCCGCGGGGGTCGCAGACGGCCGAGCTGTTGTTTGACGCCCCAGGCTGGGTGACTGATGGCGCACTCAACGTCTTCGGACACACGGGGATAAACAGTGACGCGCGATGGGCCAATTGTCCGTCTCCCCCCGATCCTGTTCCGCACTCATTACTAACGAGTCTGCAGACCTCACCTCGGGCGTGTGGATGATGCAACACGTCTACGACCATTTCGACTACTCGCAGAACACCACGTGGTTTGCGACACAGGGCTACGCTCTTATCCGGGGCGTCGCTGCGTTCTGGCTCTCCCAGCTCCAGCCCGACGAATATTTCGGGGACGGAACGCTTGTCGTGAACCCTTGCAACAGCCCTGAGCAGCCGCCCACGACTTTTGGCTGCACGCACTATCAACAGCTGATCCACCAGCTCCTGGCCTACGTGGGCGTCGCCGGCTCTCTGGGCATCGAAACGGATGCGGCATTCCTGGCCAATGCATCCGCAGCTCTCAGCAGTCTCGACACCGGCCTGCACATCGATCAGTCATGGGACGGCGTCAAGGAGTTCAAGGCGCCGTCCAACGTCACCGGCCTTGACGTACCAACCGACACGCACCGCCACTTGTCACATCTCGTCGGCTGGTTTCCCGGCTACAGCATTGCGTCCCTGCACGCTGGCTTTGCGAACACTACCATCACGGATGCCGTGGCTGCTTCTCTTACCGCACGTGGGAACGGCACGGGCCCCGATGCGGACGCAGGGTGGGCAAAGGTCTGGCGCGCCGCTTGCTGGGCCCGCTTGAACAACACGGACAAAGCGGACGCGGAGCTGAGATATGCGATAGCCAGAAACTTCGCGGCCAATGGTTTCAGCATGTACAGCGCGCACGACGCGCCGTTCCAGATTGATGCGAACTTTGGGCTCGCAGGAGCTATGTTGAGCATGCTGGTGGTCGATTTGCCGACGTTCTCCGGAGAGGCGAAGACAGTGGTGCTTGGTCCGGCCATTCCAGCGCGCTGGGGTTGTGGAAGCGTCAAGGGGTTAAGGCTGAGGGGCGGAGGCCAGGTGGGTTTCAAATGGGACGCGGATGGGCTGGTCAGTGAAGCTGTTCTGGAAGGGAGGACGGAGAGTGTCATGGTTTTCAACAGGGATGGTGACCTGTTGACTGAAGTTTGATCGAGAGAGGGGTTGTGGCAGGGCTTGCTTACCTTCCAGCCACCGATTTTGATCTTCCGAGGTGAGAAAGTTCGACATCCACAGTCGAATGCTATGGAATACGAAGCAGTAAAGATCGGGTATGTCTATGAAATTTCATGTCAGACCGGGTTTGTTCATGTAAGAAGCCGAAGCATTCATCTGGACGGTTGGTTCGATCGTGGACCAGAAAGTGGATGTCAAATGGCTGACTGAATGCGCATCCCTACGACCTGCCGACGCCTATCCCATCCCTGCCTCGAAAACGTTCCATCATACCCCCATCTTGGCATTTTGGTATCTTGGCAGTGTTAGGTTGTTGATGTTCTGTGTCATGATCGACCCCGTTTCCGGAACCCCCAGTCCCGTGCGCATGAGCCAACTCAGCCCACCATCAGTGCATCCACTGTAGAACAACTGCCCAAGATAGAGTTATTAGGCACTCCACAATGCTAGCGCAAGCCAAACAAGACTCGAATTATTCATGCTCTAGCATCAGATCACTCCGCGCACCACCAAGTCGCAGTCTTTGGCTGGTTGAATTCAACATCATATGCTGTGGCAACACACCATCAAAAGTCGAGAACAACCAGAGAATCCCTAGCGTCGGTCCCAGAATGGGCCGGAAGCGAGCAGCCGGGGTTGAGATGTGTTTGGCCAGCCATGCATGTTACGGGCAGGGTTTCATATTCTTGGAGGCTTAGCAGTTTCAAAGCTGCTTCCTGGTTGCCAAGCGAAGGTGTTTAACTCTAGTCCGACGTCGTTGGAAGTCTCCAGCATAGTATGGGCGAGAGCTTGCTTGCTTGGTCACAGAAAAGCGTCACTCGTCTCCGGCGGATATTTACAATTGTAACAGTTGGCATTTTATTACCATAAGAGGTTCGTAGCTAGCTAAAGACATCATTTCCGTGCAGCTGTTTCTCTATTCCATAGAGGTTTGCTTGCGAGCCGAGCGCGCGCCTGTGTCGAAACTGGCTCAGTGGTCCGCAGTGTCCGTTTAAGCAGCGAAGTCGATCTTGACGCGGCGCTTGAGCTTCTCGGCCTGGCGCTCTTGCTCATCCTCAGCCTCATTCTCGGCGTCGGCAGCGTCGGCGGCAGCAGAGTCGGCGATGCCCTCGGGAGTCTGGTTGTCGCGCTTCTTCTTGTCGTTCCTGTCCTCCTCGTCGTTCTCCTCATCCGCAGCGTCTGCAGCAGCTGAATCGGCAGCACCAGCCGACGTCTGACCAGTTCCTGCAGTTCCAGCGCCAGCAGCCGTGCCCGCAGTTCCAGTACCAGCGGCCGTGCCAGCAGTGCCAGCGCTGGCAGCCGTGCCCGCAGTTCCAGCACCAGCGGCCGTGCCCGCAGTTCCAGCCCCGCCAGCTGTACCCGCACCAGCAGCAGGCGTAGCAGCGCCAGCAGCAGCACCGGCAGCGGGAGTCGCAGCAACACCAGCAGCGGGTGTAGCCGCACCGGCGGCGCCAGCGGCATTGGCTTGCTGGACGGGAACGCATCCACCAAAGGGACCGGCACGGGCGGGGTTCTGGCAGCGTACCATGCAGACGTTGCTCTGACCAGCGACGGTGCCGGTGCAAGTCATGCCGGCAGGCATATCAGCAACGAGGCTCTGGCACAATGTCAGCTCCGCTCGGGAAGTGAATTGGGGCTGGAAGAACTTACAAAGTCAGTGACCTCGCCATCCTTGTCGCGGCCTCTCCTGTTGCCGGGCACGTTCTGAGCAACGTTGATCTGAGTCCACTGCGTGCCGGTGCCGGTGGGGTCCATCATGCAGGTATAAGGACCGGCGCCGTCAGAGTTGACCTGGTGGAGGGTCATGGTCAACTGGCCGCCAGCGCTGACCTGAGGTAGCTGGTTGCCGCTGTCGACCATGACCTTCTGGGTGCCCGTCTCGGCGTCATTGGTACCAGCACCAATGGTCTCGCCGCAGGTGTCGGCCGCGTCACCCCTGAAGCGGGTAGCGTCTGCCTGGAAGGGGTCACGGTTGGTACCGTCACGGGGAGTGTCGCCGACGACTGTTTGGATGGTCAGACTCGAGGCGGGGCGGCAGTCGTAGACAGAGACACTTACTGCCAATGGCGGAGCCGTTGCCACCCTGGTCACCAGTAGCACGGATGATGGCCGCGTGGCCGGCCACAAGCGGGCTGAAGGCACACATGCTGGCAGCGAGGACGGTAGAGAAGTGCATTGCGGCGGCGGGAGTTGGGTATTATGGATTAAAAAAGAAGCAACGAGTAGCTGATCAAGACGATTACTGGATCCTGCCGGCAGGTGTCGTATTACCAATTAGCGGAAAGAGAAGAAAAGGAGAAGACCTTGCAAAGGCTTCTGGGAGGCGCGGGATGGTGGGAGGAGGTGGCTGATTGAGCTGATGATGAGGCTGTTGGGGCGGCCGTCGACGAGTTTTATATTCGCTTCGACGTGCTCCAAGCCGGCAAGCGGCACGCCTCTGCGGTGTCCAAGCCGGACACTGCAGAGTTCCGGCAGCGTCCAGCCGTCGTACCATGGCTGGCGACCCCACGACACGACAGGACTGATACTAGGAGGCGGTTTCGGCAGGGCTACCGGCGGGTGCGGACTGGCCAATGGAGACGAGCCTGGATGTGTGCAAACCGAGGAGAGCGGCGGCGAAAGCGCGCGTGAAGCTCTGGAGCGCAAGCACAGCAGCGCTTGGCATTGCCTCATTCCTGCCCCGGCTAACGCTTAGCAGAGCTTGGCGGTGTCCCACGAAAGCTTGTGAGACCGCAATGAGGCGTTTGCTCGCCAAACACCAGCCCGCCGCCGACACCATCTCCCAATCGGGCGCGGCCACACGAAACCTGTCCAGTCTCCGCCAACTCCCCCGCGGCATAGCCACACGCGGAGAAACGAGCCACGCCTCCTCTGCGTCCCCTCGCTCCACACCTCCCCGACACCACGAGGGTTGGTCTGCTCGGAACGGCGCCGCACCAGGCCTTCACGTGTGGTCGCTGCCGGCCCGACGTCCCACGGCATGCTGCTCCCGCTGGGCGCCGCAGGGAAACAGGCGTGCCGTCCGGAGCCGTTGCTCTTGCTGTCCTGTCGGCCATCTGCGCCGTCGTTTCTGCGCCGTCTGCAGATCCACCTTCCTGTGTGGAGCCAGGCCGTTTCTCAGACGCCCATGGCTGCTGGCCTGCGAAGAGAGTGCGAGCTACCGCGTGGTCCGTCTTGGCATGGCCCATAATGGTCTGCATATAGCGTTCCATGCGCCGGATCTGTCCGCCGCTAAACTCTCCACTACCAACTTAGGCGAGAGTCCAGGATGGGCCAGCTAGAATTCCGGAACACCGCGTGTGAGAGCTCCGTTGCCCCCACCAATCCCGACTTCCAGCACGCCGTAAAGTTTTTGCGAGCCCTGAATGAGCGTGTCGAACATCGTGTTGTCTCCGCGCTAGTCTTCGGCTGCAGCACCCCTCTGTAGCAAACTTCACATGGCGTGAGATCGCAGGTCAAACATGAATTCAACAGTGTCCGAAGTTGTCTAGGACTCCAGCCACGATCCAGCCGCCCATACACCCGCCATGCCTATCACCGCCGATAGACCGACGAGCTGCTTGCCCCAGCCATCGTCGCGTTGAATCTTGGCGGCGCCCTCGAACCTCTTTGCATTCTCTGGCTCAACCGACGCCTCCTCCTTGTTGACGCCTGCGCTATACGCCGCCACGGGCTCGCTTTCGTTGTGCTTCTGCTTGGCAGCCTCGATCAGTCTGCTCAGATATTCCAACTCTTCCTGAAGCTTCGACTCATTGCGCCCCACGCCCTCGACCTCCACGTTCTGGACGTTTCCAAAAAAATCCATGACCAGTCTTTCCCTGGCCGCTTGTTCTCCGCCCTGGAAGAGGTCGTACCTGACACCGGGGTGGCTGTGGATCTTGGCCTCGTCGTAGCTGTCGAAAAGGTCGCCCAGTGTCAGCTTCGACGACGGGTCCTTGACCTGGGTTTCGAGGAACTCGAGGTTGTAGTAGGTGTAGCGGTCAATGACGGCCACGCCGACGTCGTTGTCGGCGTGGTGCGAGTACGACGATTGGTCAATCTCGGAGGAGCCGGTGGCAATGATATTGGGCGAGTAGAACTTGCTGTACATGGTGTTGGCTTGGCAGGTGTCAATCATGAAGAGCATCTCGTGGTAGCTGGACACGCGCATGTTAGCTTCGCTCACGCCACGGGATTGATGCCGCGCTGCCTACCGCTTCTTCTCCCACATCTGCTCAAAGGCGTCTGCGAGATCAAACGCGCTAATCTCCTCGGCATCTTGGAATTTCAGAAACTCGTTGCCTCCGTGGCCCGTCATGTAGACCAGGATATTGCTCCGGTCGTCGGTCAAGAGGCGCTTGCTGCGCGGCATGTCCTCGCCCACGCGGTCCGTCATGAGGCGGATGAAGCTCTCCACCGTCACCTCATACCCGCGGTAATCCACTTCTATATTGTCGCCATACAGATCCAGCGCGCGGTCGGCGTTGTTGTAGACGGTGCCGGGGAAGGCGTTGCGCGGATTGCAGGCCATGTCGTCCGGCAGCATGAGGATGATCTGCGAGTCGGGGATGCCGAGACGCTTGACGGTACGATAGACAGAGAGCACATTGGCAAGGTGGCGGTAGTTGAACCAGAAGCGCGACGTTGAGACCAGGACGGCCCAGTTGGACGTGTGCTCCGCCGCGCCGAGGGCGGCCAGGAGCCACACGCCGACGAGCAGCAGCGCGGTGACGAGCGAGCGCATGGTGTCGAGACAGGAATCGAGCGCTATGCCATGGAGCACGAGGGCCGGGGAGGGGCGGGTGTTGCTGGCGAGCTCCTGTCTGGGGCGCAGTCGCACTGGTTTCCCGTTGCGTCAGCGGTGAACCACGCCGATTGCTAAGCCGACGCGCGCACGTGACCCGGAACTGCTCCTTGCGGCCCGCTTCACAAACGCATGCTGCACGGGACAAGTTTGATATGTGCCTTATAAGGGTATCAAGCCATGAGGTGCGTGTAGATGATGCTATGAAAAGACTGCCGAAACATCTGCCGATGCCTTCATGCATTATGCAACCGTTGCAATAGCTGGAGAACCGTCCCCCAAACGCCGACGCTCTATTAGGATACTCCCACCCAATCCGTGATGATACATTACTCGAGAAGCCCGTTACCATTTCAGGCGTCCCGTTCGCTGACCGTCCACCGTCTCTTTGGCCCTCGTTCCCTCTCTGTACGTGCTCCCGATGGCACCGCTCCCCACAGTCCGTGCTGGCTCATCGACCTTCCAATGTTAGGAGGCAGTGGGGCAATGTTGTCTTCGGCCTCTTCCTCCTGCTCCTGCTCTTGCTCCTTTTCTTTCTCCTTCTCCTTCTCACTCGCACCTCCATTCTCCGCCGCGAAATTCAACAAGAAGTCGGCGCTTGGTCCATTGGTCGTGGTGGGCGAGGGCGCTTCCTCCTTGGGCGCTGGCTTGCTCCAGAGCCCAGTTGATGGACCAAGGCTCGGGCTACTGGGAGTATGACGTCCGGGACTTGGGGTATAGCTCCTCGTTAGAGTATGAATAGTCGAGCTGCGCCTCATGCTGCCCAAGGAGCTGCTGGTCCTGCGCGCCGTTTCTCCCACAGTATCAATCGGGCTGCCGGAAGCAGCGTGAGCCCCGTAGCGCCGCCGCAACTCGCTCATCTGATCTACAAATGCGCCTTCCGCCAGAAGCCCAGGCCTGGCCGGATCAGCTCCGACACGCAAGTGCTCCGTCGATGCGACTAGCACCATCTCAAAATCGTCCGAAAGGCCATGATCAAGACCAGATCTCCGGCGTTCATTCATGGGAGAAGGGGTGCGACTCTCGGCTTCGATGACTTGTTTATTCGGAATCTCCTTCCTGACTGCCATGGTCAGTGATGCCATGCCCACATCAAGCAGGACTGGTTGGTTGGTCAGAGCACCAATCAAGGCGTTGCACCCAGCACCGTGGGTGACAAGGACCAAGACGAGATCCTCATCTTCCTCATCCTCGGGAGAATCAACAACGGCCTCATCAGGATGGCCACCAGGACCGTGTTCCTTGTACCACGACATCATGTTGGTCAGGCCACGTCGAAAACGCTTGTGCATGGCGCTCCATTCCTCGCCGTATTCGCCACCGTCGCCCCATTCCTGAGGCTCGCGCATGCTGTCCCACTGGTAATCGACGTCGACGCAGGCATCGCGGGCATGCGCAACGTAGCCTCGGGGGATGGGCTCTGCGGGAGAGACGGCGTAAGTAGGCACTGGCGCTCTGTAAATACTGGCGTCCGACCTTGTCGTGGTGGGAATGGCCGTGTCACGATTGCGACTTGCCCTGCTGGCGGCACTTGAGGCGCTTCCTTGACTGCTAGCTCTGTCACGTAATGGCAGGGCCTGAGCCAGGCTGCCTAGGCCAGATAGCGAAGCTCCAATGGAATTGAAGTTGTTTGCGGCGCCGGCGGCTCTGTCAGAACCCCAGCCACCGGGGAAATTACCAGAGCCTTGCGAGGAGTTGGGGCGGGCATCAATGTAGTCGCCACGGCGGAGCAGGTCGGCCTTGGCGCCGGCAACCATCATGGTGGAGTTGGGAGGCGGGGTGATCAGGTCAAAGTAGTCGGGTGAAAGCCACTCGCCCAGGAAAGCGTCAACGCGCAACGTCGTTTTTTCAATGCCCTTCTTCTTGAACGCTTTGCTCAGAACATTGCGGGTTGGGTCATCCTCGGGCTCGGGAATGGCCTTGGGACCGGGGGAGCGCTCGGAGCCGCGACCGTTGAGGGTTGTGGAGTGCAAGGAAGCACGGCGGCGCGGGGAGATGCTACGGGACCGCGAGGCGGGCGGGGAGCCCTGGTACTGAGCAATGCCGGCGCTGATGGCGACGGCAGTCTGGACGCAACGCAGAAAGGGCGAACTGTGGACGACGACCTTGTGTTTGCGTCTTCGATGGCCGTCAGGGCTGGTCGAGGCATGCTGGTAAAGGCCGGCATCCAGACTGTTGCTCCTGCTGTGAGACGCGGGGGACAGGCCGTCAGCCTCTTCGCGGGCTTGCAGCAGGCTGGCTATACGAGTACCAAGGGCGCGCGACTGTGTCCATCCGCCGTAGGTCAGGGGAGGGTCGTAGGGCGTGGGCGAGGTGAGATGCCATGTCTTGTCGGCGGCGTCGAGGCGGGCGCCGTGTCTGGGCGGGGTTAGCAGAAGCGGGCAGAGGACTGCACGGGGGGTCGGACTTGCCTCGCGATGATGATGACGGCGGGAGAGCGAGGCATGGTGCAGAGAGAGTGGTTTGGGCGGGTGCGGATGTCGCGGTGGGAATCAGCTTGGCTTCGGGGGGCCGTGCGGTGGCATTGAGGACCGGCAGGCGGAGCGCGAGCGGCTCGAGGCGGGGACGGCTGGAGGACAGCTGGGCGCACGGCGACTCGCAGTGCTTGGGCGGCGGCGCGAGCAGGCTGGCGGAGATGGTGAGCTGAGGCCTGGCGGGTGACGAGGGCGAGGAGGAGCAGACCCGCCCGCAGCTCGTTGTATTTTCCACATTTTTGCACTAGCCACGCCGTGACGCAAGAGGTGTGGCCGTTAAGCTTTAATCAAGGGTCTGGGGCGTGCCCTCACCGCGCAACCACTGCCCCAAGCCCGTTGCACGTCCGCAGTGTGCGCTCGTGGGCTCCGGCCTGCTCTCAAACCGCCCGCTGGACAAGAGAGTCGCCGTTGCGCCCCGTCCCACGGCCGCCGCGGCGAGCGAGGTCGTTCTCGCCGTCATGCGCCCTCTCCACACCCGGTGGCCGGAGCGCTCCCTGTCCCTAGCTACCGCCGGTCCGCACTCATGCACCCCTCCATGTGTGCCCTGGTCGGAACGCCCGCTGTGTGGCTCGCCAAAAAAGTGTTTCCACGGTGCGCCCATTTCATTCGATCACGCCGTTGCACCTCCTCTTGTGTGTCTCCTGGGCGGCCCGCGGCCCCGCCGCCCTTCTGTTTGCGTTCCTGTCATCAGCCATACGCTCGAGTATCCCAACGTATGAGGCTTGAACCAGCAGTACGACCATGCAAAAGTGGCAAGGAATGGCCAAATCTACATGGACACACTCGCGTCTGTTGCAATGCTTTGTCGCGTACGGGTCGGTTCGGAAAGTATTCGCTGGTCGAAAGGACGATCAATACACAGTACATTGCTCCATGCCCCCCATTCCAAACGGGCGGAATGGGCAGTACTCTAGTGGGCCATATTGCCGACCCTGAAAAAACGATACCTCAGCCGCATACCCAGCAAGGTCCCAGCGCAACAATTTCCGTCCCACCCTCCCTACTTCAAAGGCGATGGGTCAGACCAACGTTCTGCCGACTGAAGTATCTGATTGGCGGTTCTCGCCACTCCCCAAAGCACTCCCGTGCCAGAGCCTTAAGAGGGGTGTGGATCTCGGCCCATCTCGTCCGCATCTCGCTCGTACCGACGACAGCCATAAACCTCGATCCTTGGATTCGTTGCTCATCTGCTTGATTGAGCTTTGCGCTATCAGGGGCGAAAGACTTCATAGAGCATAGATGGACGTCGGCATCCAAGGGCGTCACCGGAGTTTTGAGTAGACAATCCACACCCTCATGAAATTTTTGAGGAACGTCGAGGAATGAAACTCGCTGGGAACTGTTCCGCAGATCGAAGTCGGCAAAATGCATTGGGATGTGAAGGTCGACGACACCCTCCAGCGGCGGATAGCAAGGTGGTGACTTGATGGTGATGACGCGGTGTTCAGATGTCTGAGAATCGTCTAGCGCTGCACGGGCTGCGCGGCTGGCCGTCCTCTGAAGGTGGCAGTGACGGGCGACGACGCTGTCAAGATGCATATTGAAGAGAGTGATGTGTAAAGGACGGTGGATTTGCAGCTACAGAAAAAGACGAGAGGCAAAGATAAGCTGCCGTGGCAAAGGCTGCGCTCGAAGAGAGTGTCACTCACGCCATCTCGGGAGCTTGTACGGTGCTGCGTGGCACGCGGGGAAGTAGCGGATTAGAACCGTGCTGGAAGGTGCCTGAAAAAAACAGCACAGGTATTGTTGCGGCCTTCCCGATCGGCCGTCGTCTGGATTCAACAAAACATACACTCCCACGCTCGCCGTCCAGGACGAAACTCGTCGCGAGAGTCCGAGCCGATGCTGCGAGACATCAGTACTTGGCGAGAGTTGAAAGCAGCTAATCAGGCGGGCGAGATGGTTCCACGCGTGCCTCAAGGCTGGTCTCACCATACAAAGCGTGGCATGCCCGTCGCATGGAGCTGTCGATGGTGCTGATTCTGCATGTGCGCGCTGCTGTCTGGCTTGACGTAGCTGGCCAAGAGCATGCTTCACGGCTTGGCGCGGATGGGACGGCGAGGACGCGATGGAAAGAGCACGGGTGAGGCTGACAGCCGGGCGCGGCGCGGCGCGGCAGGAGGGCCGGAAAGACGTGCAGAGCCGATCGCAGAAGCAGTAAGGTGGCTGCTGCTCGCAGACGTCACGGCCGCGTTCACGATGGCAGTGGTTTGGCCGGCGTGGGGATCGAGCCGCATGCTGGCGGTGGCGTGCGCTGTCTGTCGCGGGGCGGCGCCGCGGCGATCACGCAGCTGCTTGAACAACACATCCACACGTCGCTGCTCACGAATCAGCTCCGCGCCTGTTTGCCCGGCCTCATCCAGCCCGCGCCAGCCCGCTCCGTTGCCGCCTTCCGCCGCCTCCCCATGTCTCCGCTCTCGCGATGCGCCTATGAATGATGCCGCCCCCGGCCCTCGAAGCCTCGCCCACGCGCTCCAGATAGACGCTCCTCAGCCCTCGCCCTCGATGCTCGCAGGCCTCATGGACTCGGATGCCACGCCCAGCTGCGCAATCTGCGGCAACCCGGCCCCGCGCGGTCAGGAATGCCCCTGCGAGGCCGAGCGCCTGGAGCTTGCTGTCAAGCAGGCCGAGTCGCGCGCCATGGATGCCCGTCTCCACGAGATCAGGTCCCAAAGCCCCCAGGCTGCCGTCTAATTGTCGGCTGCTGACTCGAGTGCAGAGACTGGGTCATCAGCCACGCCCGTGCCCACATTCTCCAGCTCTTCGAGCGCCTGAGCTCTGCCCGCAGAGTCGCCCATACCGCCTACCTGTCGTCGCTACCTTTCTACTCCATATACGTCCAGTACGCCGGCCAACCGCCACTTCACCCCACTGCTCTGCACCAGCTGCAGGTCCAGATTGCCGAAGCCCATGCCGAGTTGAAGCGTGGCGTCGATGCGGACTGGCGTGCCTCGGTGCTGCGCTATCCCGAAGTCCTCGACTACTTTTACGGCTTGGTGGACCTCCACCTGCCCAGCGAGAGAGACCCAAGCGTCGCCCGCCCGCCATTCGCCGCTGCCGGTTACGCTGATCAGGCCTTCGAGGGTGGCAGGAGAGATAAGGGCGCGAAGAAGGGCAGAGCTGGACGAGAAGCCCCGCCCGCGCCCATGCCGCCCGTCGAGTGGTCTGGTGCGCGCCGGAGGGAGCCTGGGGGTTACATGGCCGGTATGGGCAGACAACGAGGGCCTCCAGTAGCACCAACCCCGCCAATAATCCAGGCGCCACCATACGGGCCCCCACACGACGATCGCCAGTACTACCGCTGATTACTTTGATTTCCATACGCTGTTTATTGCAAGGAATACTCTGCGAAGATTTTCGATGAGATTGTCACATTCCTGTTCTCCGACTTCTGTTTATCAAGATTGCGTGGTGCATTGAGCGAGGCAAGAGACAAGGTATAGGATCCAGGAAAGATCCAGAACATGGCGTTGGTGTTCATATCTTTCGCCAACATATTGACAGTAATTCAGCAGTATCTAGCTTCTGGGTCACAATTAATCAATAATCAATGTCTTTCATTGTCACATATCCACTATGTGCAACAGCACTACAGATTTGGTAAATCCCGTACCCCAATTGGTTCCCTGGTGAAAATGCATGCATGCATTTGGGAATTGTGCTGCTATTGCTGAAGAGACCAAACTGTTCACCATACGTGGCCGATTGACAACAAATTGCCCTGGCAGGGATGGCCATTTTCACATCAAATCTCACATCGCAATCCGAACTCAGGTGCAGGGTGTCCTGACAAAATAGAATAACCGTTACCTTCAGCCAAGGTAGTCACCTCCAGTTTCCTTGTGAATCACGTCGAACAGCGGCTTAGCACTGAACCAGCCGGCTACCGGTGACCCGACAGTCTTGTAAGTGAAGGCCGCGTCCTCTTCGTTGATCTTGATTGTCTGACCGCCACGGCCAGCCGCGGCTGCGTCAGCGAGAAGCTGCGCTTTGCAGCATTTCTCCAAGCTGACGAACCTGAAGATACTGAGCGACTTTCTCCCCGAGAGCTTCCCGGATTGCTTACCAGAAAACGGCCTCCTCCACCGTCTTGCCGACAGTGAGTAGACCGTGATTTTGAAGTAATGCTGCTTTCTTGTTGCCGAGGCACGAGGCAATGTTCTTGCCCTCTTGCTCGGCGAGGACAATGCCGTTGAAAGACTCGTACAAGACATGGTCCTGCATTCTATTAGGAAACGCGATGATCACTAGGGGCAGAGTGAAATACCTGATAAAAAGCGCATGAATCCTGCGTGATGATGTCGAGCGGTCTGCCCAGCGCGCAGAAGCTTCGGCCGTAGATGCTGTGGCTGTGGGCTGCAGCATTGACATCTGGTCGGGCTTGGTGGATTGCGCTGTGAATCATAAAGGCTGCCGTGTTGAGGAGCCTGACCGGGCCGCCGTCGATGATGTCACCTTGTTCGTTCACAAGGATAAGATCCGACGCCTTGATGAGCGAGAAACTGACTCCAAACGGATTGACCCAGAAGGTGGCTGGATCAACAGGGTCCTGGGCGAAGGAAGGGAGAAAGTCAGATAGGGACGTCATTTGAGGTGGGGTGGCTACACACCCGCACGGTGATGTGCCCCGCAACGCCTTCATCAAACCCGAATTTCCCGAAGATCCGGAAAGCTGCTGCGAGCCTTTCCTTCAGATACTTCCTCTCAGCGTGAGGATCGTCGAAAGCGGGCGGCTTCGGAATTGCTAGGCCCATTGGCTTGTTAGCCTTAGCCTCGCTCAAGCCAGGCATGTGTAGTGAACGTGGGCTTGTCTTCGGCACCGTTGTGAATAGCTGATGGGGGAGGCATGGTTGCAGCAATGCAGTTGCGGGTGTTACGTGCGAAGAATAAGCAGTGATGGTATATACACAGCAATGCTCCCCGAGGCAGAGCGACAGGCCAATGACAGGATGGCAATTGAAGTGGCCTGCTGCGACCAGCCGCGGATCGCTGCGGAGGAGTGCGGGGAAGCAGTTGAGTGAGGAACGCGCACCCAGCGAGACAGCCAATAGGACGGAGTACGTGCGTGATCCAAGCTCTTCACCAAAACGGAGAAGTTCGAGCGGTTCCAAATAGTTGGCACCGGTGCGAACCGGAGGACGGCAGTGCGCAATCGCGGCGGCCGCCACGTGCCTGGGAGACGGACGTTCGAGAACAATCTCGCCAGATAGGGCTGGATTGCATGGGCAGGGGTGTGCTGGAGGGTTGAGGCACTGAGGACGGCCAGCGCGGGAAACCCAGCGTGCCAGCGTCCAACGCCACACCACGCTTGTGACCATGCAACAGGCCACGGGAAAAGCTGCCAAAGCAACCCAGACGAATGCTGCAACTTTCCCCGCAGCTGCGGTTGTCACGAAGGCCGGCCAGGCAGGAAGGTAAAGCGCAGTGCTCACATCAGCCGTCCAGATAAGCGGCTGCACTCTGCGCGGCAGGCCAGTGTGCCAGTGAGTGATGCCAGCGCCGATACCGCGGACGCCACAAGCCATGCGGCCGGATTGGTAAGCCTATCGTGTCGCGCGCGCCCCCCATTAGCCACGCGTTGCTGCCCCGGGCCGCGCGACCTGCACGCTCTCAGCGTCCCCGCTGCCGGCACCGCGATGGGGACACGGGGAGCAGGCGCGTGGGAGGCGGGAGAGCGGGGCGCGCACCGCGGTGGGCCAGGCGCAGGGTATTCGTTGCCGGTGCCCGTGGGCAGACACGCGCCCGCGGCGGCCACGGGCACACGGGATCTCCGCGGCCGATAACGGGCCAGCTGCTGCATGTCAGCGCCGGCGGTCCGCAGGGCGCCTCGAGCGCCTTGACCGACCTTTTTGCCCTGGCCGGCTTGTCAAAGCGCGCGCCCTGCGAGTGCTCTTCGCGGTTTAGCCTACTTGTCAATCCAGAATTGTCCTGGTGATGACTGGTGACCACCATCGCATGTAGTCAAAGGGCGCGCTCTCCGTCCGCAATCCCACTCCTCATCTTTCTTCTTTGAGCCCTGTGCCTTGTCGCCCGCTCTGCGCTGTGTCAATAGGGCGCAGACCATGGATGCCTATTTCGATTTCGGCGAGGCGTCCATGCCTGACGCTCCCGGCCTCGACGACCACCAGGACTCCCAGCATGCCGTTGGCGCCTGTCTGCTGCATCCCCACGACGATGGGTAAGTCGACACGCGACCTGCCTCCTTCCTTTGCCTCCGCTTGCCACCCCGGCCTTGGAACTCTCGTCTGCCAAACCTGCGTCTCGGCCCTGACCACAGAGTCCGAGCCGTGGCATTCGAGCTTTTCGAGGCCCGAGTGCTGAGAGTTGGGATGCACTGGCATTGAGGAGGTGCTGACTTCTTGCCGGTTGAGTGAAAGATCCGCTCCAACCGGGTTGATGCCCCCCACCGCACGGTCATCTTCAGCACCACGGGCATGGGTGCAGAGGTCGTTGCGTATGCTGCCTGAAGCCGAAGCATTCGTCTGGGTACGCAGCTACAAGCGAATAGCCACTCCTCGAGTCCTGTCGAATGCTTCGGCTCCGTTCGGCATACGGAAATGCCTTTGCGTCCAAGCCCTGCCCCGCGAGATGATGCTGCCACCGGCTGTTCGTCCCATCGTATTCTCTCCTAAACCGCCTGCTAACCGCTTGGTAGCTGCCTTTGCAACAGCAGATCAGCCAGTCAGGTTGACCTTTCCGATCCTTTCAGCGAGGCAAACGACTTCTCGACCACCAATGACCTCAACAATGACTGGACCATGAATTTCTCCAACTTCATCTCCCGATATCACAAGCCTCAGAACCCCTGCGACTATTGCCGTCTGCGACACCTTGACTGCTTTTTGACCTTCGAGGGCCAGACTGGATGTTCTCCCTGCAAGGCCTTGTTCCGCAATTGTAGCTTCGAGATGCCGTCGCAGCAACGCAACAAGCCTCGCAACGTAATCGACACGCTACACCACGTGTCTGAAGACACCTGCCAGGAGTTCGGTGCACTGACCAGCACCAAGACCCTGGTGGGCATCAAGACCGACGAGGACCGTGCCGCCCGGAAGAGTGGCATCAGGTTCTCGCGAGCCGCCGTAAAGATTCTCACCGAGTGGATCGTCAACCACAGTGACCATCCCTACCCCACCGAGGAAGAAAAGGGCGAGCTGCGGCAACGGACCGGCCTGACAGAGAATCAAGTCAACAACTGGCTTGCAAACGCTCGCCGGCGGAAGAAGCACAAGCCGAAGAGGCCGGTGTCACCCAGCCTTCAGGCCAGTGGCGCCATGGACATTCCACCCAACAAGACATGGTCCGACCTGAACCCCATGGAGCGATACCTGGATTCGCCGCCAGAAAACGAACCTGCCCCATGGACGGCCATTCAGCAGGCTGTGAAGGAGACAACACCCCCGCGTGGCGAGAGCTCTTCGCGGAGCGCCCACACCAGCCGCCACCCCTCAACTGGCAGCTCGGGGCCGCGCTCGCACTCGCGCCGTGCGCCGTCGACGGCCAGCTTGGAAATCGCCTCGGTCAATTCTGGCATGTCTAGCCAGGCCGAATCGCTCGGATCAGTGTGGTCGTTCACGTCGCGGAACTCTGGAGGTTCCTTCGGATCGTTTGGCTCTTTCGGATCCGTCAATGGGATCCGCAAGGAAAGGCGCCGCCGATGCCGGCCAGACATCAAGAAGCAGGCGTCTGAAAATGACAAGAAGACGAAACTGTTCCAGTGTACGTTCTGCACCGACGCCTTCAAGAGTAAGTACGATTGGGCCAGGCACGAGAAGTCCCTTCATCTCAGTTTGGAGAAGTGGATCTGTGCACCGCTGGGACCGGTCATTACCTGCACGGCGTCAGGCCAAAGGAAGTGCGTGTTCTGCGATACCATCGATCCAACCAAGGATCACCTGGAAACCCACAACTGGTCTGCTTGCGAGGAGAGGAGCCCTGAACAGCGGACGTTCTACAGGAAGGACCATCTGAGGCAGCACATGCGTCTCATGCACAACTGCAAGCTGACCGAGACGATGGAGAGCTGGAAGAGCGAGACGCAGTATATCAAAAGTCGTTGCGGGTTCTGCCGAATGACGTTTGAGACTTGGTATGTTCTCCTCTCCCGACGCGAGCGCTTGACACTGACATTGTGCACAGGCAAGATAGGGTGGACCACCTGGCCAAAGAATTCCGAAATGGATCTCAGATGAAAGACTGGAAGGGATGCCGTGGGTTCGATCCGCAAGTTGCTCTTCTAATCACCAACGCCATGCCGCCGTACCTTATTGCAAACGAGGCCAAAAGCCCCAACCCTTTCCGCGCGTCCCAGCCAGCG
Source organism: Neofusicoccum laricinum (assembly GCA_029906385.1). NCBI lineage: Eukaryota > Fungi > Ascomycota > Dothideomycetes > Botryosphaeriales > Botryosphaeriaceae > Neofusicoccum > Neofusicoccum laricinum. The sequence goes on from CP123724.1 coordinate 565,076, forward strand.
TCTTTGGCGTGGCACACAACCCGCCATCCGACAATGAAGTACACTCTCAACCGGTACGACGTCGCGGCAGCTGCAGGCTTCTTTCACGAAGACCAGAACGAAGGCTTGCCCGTGCCTGGGCTCCAAGGAACGACAAACACGTCGTCTTCGAGCCTCAGCACTCCACAGGAGTTCGGAATGACTCCAGAAGAACGACCGGCGGTCAACGCAACCTGCTGGGAAATCCTGACGGTGCGTCTCGGCAAATTCGCCAAGCAGCAGCTGTCGCAGGGCGTGGTGCCAACAGATTCAATGCTGCAGCGAGAGGCGCGGCGCATTCTTTACGAATCGGACGACGGGTGGGAGCAGACGGCAGCGGACAACCCAGAATGGCTGGAGCTGTTCAAGAAGGCGCACGGGCTAGCAGGCGACGAAAAGGACTACGACAAACGCGACATTCTCGAGGACTTGGGGATGCTTGGCGATGTGGCAAGCTACGTCCCCACTGGCGACTGGATGGCGGACATGCCTGCAGTGACGTGCTCGGACTCCACGACGGGCGCACTCAACTTCTGCCACGCGAACATGATGCTGGGTGGGCCGGCGACGTGCTCGTGGGTGCCTGCATCGATGACAGCGACGACTGGCATCACGACGGCGACGACCGAGGGCATCTCTGACTTGGAGGGCCTGAGTGCGCTGAGCGCGCTGAGCTTCGACACGGACGAGCCTACGCGTAGGCAGACATGGAATGGCTTCCCGGGCATTGTGAATGGCAGCACAGGCAGCGCACCTTAGTCTTGCTTTGGACTGGAGACGATTTAAGAGGAGAGCGAGGCCTGCTAGGTTTCCGTCTGACGATTCTTGTATCTACTTTGCTATGTTTGGTGATAGAGGCGCCCGGCAGTGAGTTCGCAAAATCAATGAAACGGGTCAATGCATGAGCGACGTGCGGGCAGGTGATGAGGCGCGAGCCAATCAAGATGCTGATTAGCTGATGGCAGAGAGCTAGCGCATGGCGATCCACAGCCAGATGCCGAGTGGGTCGTGGTGTTGAACATGAGATCTTCCCGGGGACGTCGCACCGAGCCCGGCGGGAGTCGAAGGTGCAGGGGGCAGGACGGAGGCGCCACCGGACGCAGACTGCGGCTCGTCGTGCGGCCGTAGTTGGCAGCGCAGTGGGGCTCTCGCAAATGGCGCAGTGCTGGTTGGCCGGCTGGCCATGACGTCGCGCATAGACGACCCGAGGCGGCGCTCTGTGCCTCCGCCTGCCGGCTGCCAGCTCGCAGAGCCCCGTCCGCCGCCCGCCCCTTCGCGCGCATTCGACGACCACCCTTGGCCATGGGCGCGCTTCTGCTCCGCCCCAGTGCTGGCGGGCTCCCCGCCAATGACGCCGCGCCTGGTTCCGCCGCGCGCCTCCGCCGCCCGCGTGTCGGTGAGCTGCAGCGCCCAGCCAAGCCGCCCGCCCCCCCCCTCCCCCCCCGGCTGCCCCTCGTGCGCTACTCGTACACATGCAGCTGCGGTGAGCCCTGCATGGCGCACCTCTCTCTCCTTTGTCTGCTGCCCGCTCCTTCCAGCTCCAGCTCTTGCCTCCTCTCCTTTCCCTCGACTGCTTTCCCCAAACTGCTCCATCCTGCGCCGCCATGTCCGTGGACAACCCGACCATCGAAGACACCGTCACCTACTCGAGCGGAGCACACGACTCTCCGCCAGACCTCCGCATCGTACACTACAATGATGTCTACCACTGCGAGCCCAGCTCTGCCGAGCCCGTCGGCGGCTATGCCCGCTTCAAAAGCCTCTGCAACCACTACCGCAGCGACCCCAAGTTCGCCGGCCAGTCTCAGCTGCTGACCTTCTTCTCCGGCGACGCCTTCAACCCCAGCTTGGAGAGCAGCGTTACCAAAGGCAAAACCTCCGCCTGCCTCCACGGCATCACAAGCTGACAAGAGACAGGTAGCCACATGGTTCCCGTGCTCAATGGCATAGGCACCGACTGTGCATGCATTGGCGTGAGTGCCACCACCCGTGTCTCCTGACCATTGGCCCTAGGGCTGACTCCCTATCCCTCCTGCAGAACCACGACCTCGACTTCGGTGTGCGCCAGTACCGTCATCTCACCGGCCAGTGCAAATTCCCATGGCTCCTGGCCAACGTGCTCGACCCGGCCCTCGGCGAGAACGAGTCGTTGGCAAACGCCCCCAAGACAACCATGATGACCTCCTCCAACGGCATCAAGATCGGTATAATCGGCTTGGCGGAGCGTGAATGGTTGGACACGATCAACTCGCTGCCCCCGGATATCATATACAAGTCGGCCTCGGAGACGGCCAAGGAACTGGTGCCGGCTCTCCGCGAGCAGGGTGCTGAGATTGTCATTGCCATCACCCACCAGCGCGAGCCCAACGACAACAAGCTCGCCGAAAAGATGCCGGACGGCTTGGTCGACATTATCCTGGGCGGCCACGACCACTACTACGTAAGTCCTGACTTTGCAACTCCATGTGCGGAAAGTCGTCTTGCGGCAACCGCGGACCGACCGCGTTCCATTGCTTTCAAAACACGATTCTGACATGTTGCTCTTCCTGTAGAACCACAGCCTGATCAATGGCACCCACGTCCTTCGCTCTGGCAGTGACTTCAAGCAGCTGAGCTACATTGAGGCATGGAAGAAGCAAGATGGTAGCAACAAGTGGGATTTTAACATCATTCGTAGAGATGTGGTATCTCAGATTCCTCAGGACGAAGAAGCCGTGAAGCTCATCGACGGCCTCACGTCCAAGCTCAAGACCAAGCTTGAAAAGCCCGTCGGCTACACTGCCGCTCCATTAGACGCGCGCTTCACCACGGTGCGCACAAGGGAGTCGAACATGGGCAACTTCGTCTGTGACCTCATGAGGCTGACCTACAACGGAGATTGTGCTCTGATGGCGTCCGGCACCATCAGAGGCGATCAAATCTACCCGCCGGGTGTGGTCAGGGTCAAGGACATCATGAACTGTTTCCCCTTCGAAGACCCCATCGTGGTGATCAAAGTTACTGGCAAGGCCATCGTCGAAGCTCTTGAGAATGCCGTGTCCAAGTACCCTGCGCTCGAGGGACGTTTCCCGCAGGTGTCGAACATCGAGTTCGAATTTGACCCCCAGCAACCCGAGGGCTCCCGCGTGACCTACACCAATGTCGCCAATGAACCCGTCGACCTGGAGAGGGAGTATGTCATGGTCACACGTGGTTACATGGCCCGCGGCCGAGACGGCTATGATTCCCTGCTGTGAGTTCCCCGTTCTGGTTGCAGGGATATTGACATTGACAGCGGGTTAGCATCGAAGAGGAAGGCGGAACGGCCAAAGAGATCGTGTCGGAAGAGAACGGCATTCTCATCTCCATGATGATGCGGCAGTACTTCATGTCGTTGAAGGTGCTCGGAAAGTGGAGGCAGTGGGGTCCTAGTATGAGCAAGCACTGGGGAAACGTCCAGGAGAAGTTGCAGACGGTCCAGCCGCACCTTGAGCCCAAGGGCAAGGTTGCAAATGCTCTGGAAGTGATCCAGGACAACCGCAGTGGCAGGCTCACGCCCCACGGCCATCGTCCTGAGGGCGCAGAAACGCCGCTGAACGAGTCTGACACGGACTCGGAGGGCGAATCGTCGGAGCCGAAGCGTGCCAATCACGTGGTGGAGGAGTTGGAGAGGAAGAGGATCCTCATGAGAAGGGTGATGCGTAAGTGGTGGCGCCTGGCCGGACTAAAGGGCCAGCCGCGCTGCGGTGACCCGCTCGGGGAGGGGGAGTTCACAGTGAACTGGACGAAGGTAAGTCAACTCTTGTGTTCGTCTATGAACGTAAGCTGACGAAATCGCGCAGGCCATTGCTCCTAGAATAGAGGGCAGGATCAAGATCGTCTCCACATCAGCATAGGCGAGCTCTAGAACTGAAGATGGGGTACATGACAATTGGATAGACGATATGCCATTAGCATAAAAAGTATGACTTACGGAAATACGAACCAGCCATTTATACCGGGCCACTAGTCCTTCTGAAGCAGCAGTACCCTTGTTGCGGTGGTCAAAATTGACATTGTGTCCAGTCTTAGCACGCAATTGGCCGAGGTAGGCAGAAAAGTCAGAAGCTCCAAATGGTCAGATTATCGTACTATACAACGGGCTGATGTCATAGCATTTCCCAACTTTATCGTTACATCAAAGGACCTATAGATCTCCGTGGCCGATTCTCTGCACGATGATGCCACTCGCAGCACCGCCACCGTTGCAAATGGCGGCGCACCCATACTGGCCGACCTCAAGCTGATGCAGCAGAGTCACCAGAATCCTGCTGCCAGAGCTTCCTAATGCATGCCCTAACGCAATGGCACCACCCCTGGGGTTGACGTTGTCTGATCCCAGACCCAGGATCTTGGCGTTCGCTTTGATGACGGCGGCAAAGGCCTCGTTGAACTCCCAAATGGCAATGTCCGACTTGGCTAGGCCGGCCTTCTCTAGTACAATGGGAACAACCTTTGCGGGAGCCACCGGGAAGTCGATGGGATCGAGAGCGGCGTCTGCGTACGACACGATGCGGGCTAAGACGCGAGAGTTGGCGCCATGAGCCTGCGCGACTTCTTTGCTGCCGAGGACGAGAGCGCTGGCGCCGTCATTGAAGGACGAGCTGTTGGCGGCGGTGACGGTGCCAGAGCCGTCGCGGACGAAAGCGGGCTTGAGCGTCTTGACCTTGTCGAGCTTCAGGCGGTTGTATCCCTCGTCCTCCTCGACGACCGTATCACCCTTCTTGCTCTTGACCGTCACGGGCACGATCTCGTCCTTGAACAGGCCGGCGGCCCAAGCTTCCTGGGCGCGCTTGTACGACAGAATGGCGAATTCGTCCTGCTCCTCGCGCGAGATTTCGTACTTCTTGGCCGTGTTCTCGGCGCAGTTGCCCATGTGGATCTGGTTGTATACATCCCAGAGACCGTCTGCTATCAGGCCGTCCTGGAGCTTCTGCTCGCCAAAGGGCGGCTGCTGGCTGGCGCGAGCGAGGTAGTAGGGCACGCGGCTCATGTTCTCCATGCCGCCGGCAACAATGGCCTCGGCATCGCCCAGCTGGATGTCCTGGGCGGCAATAGTCACGGCCTTTAGGCCCGAGGCGCACACCTTGTTGATAGTTGTGGCCTCGACCGACGGCGGCAGCTTCGCGAAGATGCTGGCTTGGCGCGCAGGAGCCTGGCCGGAGGCGCCCTGCAGCACGTGGCCCATGTAGACGGATTTGATCTTGTCGACCGGGACAGCCGCCTTGGAGAGAGCGGACTCGATGGCGGCGGCGCCCAGGCGCGGGGCGGCGACGCTGGTGAAGGCTCCATTGAACTGCGGCAGCGGTCAGGTCGCGCAATTGGCGGCAGGGCGGGAGGAGCTTACCACGGCGGTAGGCGTGCGGGAGGCGCTGAGGATGTAGGCGTCGCGGACCTCCCTGCGCTGGGCCCGGCTGGTGCTGAACAGGCGGCGGGAATGCAGCTGCGGCTGGGGCTGTTGTGCCAGACGCCGCACGGCGGCGGCGGAGTGGGCGAAGCGGTTTGCTGGCGACATGGCTGACGGCGAGCTCGTGCGGCGGAGTGCTGTTCGAACAAAAGGGAGCGAGAAAGCAACACCGTGGAGAGGATCACATGTTGGCGGGCGTTGGCATGACGGCAACGGGCGCGGGGAAGCTGGGGCGGAAGTGGCCCGCGCAGAGCCTCGGGACGGCTCAACGCGGCCGAAGCAAGCCGCCCGCCTGCCCGCCTGCCCGCCTGCTCGCCTGCCTGCCCACAAGCCGACCAGTCCGCCAGCTCGCGCCCACCCTCGAACGCGCTCCACCATCGCCCGCCGCGTCTCACAGCGCGTTCGCTGCTGAGTCTGGCCGCCTCTTGCACCCGCCGTTGCACTGCGTCGCGATGCTGTCGACTCCTCTGGGCGGTCTTGCTCGTGCAAATGCGTCAAGCTGAGTGCCTCCAGCTCTCCGTGTTTCTCCAGGAATCCTGCATCAGTGCGCATCTGAGGTGTCCGCCCGGACGCGAGGGTAGGAGCAGCTACGCGGCAATTTCCATTCTCTTGCTGTTCTCATCTTCTCTCCCGTCATTGATTTCCTTGTTCACTCATGTCTCCAGTCTGTCTGCGTGTCTCAATTCCTAAGATTCCCTCCAAGCATGTTCATTTCGAGCACTTGCTCTCTGCCATCTAGTCTTCAACTGGAGCGAGTGCGTTGCTCAATCTGACAGTCCACCACGCTTGAAACGAGACCGCCAGAGGGTGCAAGGCATGCTGTTGATTGCAGATACGGACCCGATGCCGCGATTGCCGGTCAGTCTTATACACAGCAGCGGAGCGCAGCAGGGGTTTCTGCAGACGGTACCTGCGGTGCTATCTCCTTCCGTTCACCGGCACAGCTGCACAGATAACCCGCCGTGTATTCAGCAACTCTCCGTCCGCCTTGGCGCCCAGTCACGCGCGACCAGCAATCGCCATATCTAATCGACAAGACGTCAAGGGCCAACCGCCTCGCTATACGAGCTCTCGATATTAAGCAGACAGGGAATCGCGGCCGTCGCGGTGACTATTATGGAGCCATGTTTGCGTGCTGCACGCTTCTCGCGGCGCAGGAATCGTTGACACACCGCTCGCAGGGTCCGCATCGAGCACGTCGGCCAGTGGGGAATCCTTGGCGTTAGCGGCGAGGGTGTTGCATGAACCACGGCCGGCTTGACAGTGAGTCGTGCCCGAGCACCGCGCTGGTGTTGTCCTGTCTCAGCGGGCTCGTGACCGGTGGCGTCGATTCATGGACGCGCAGGGTCGGCGGAAAATCCGGGGAGCTTGCAATCGGCACGTCGAAAAAAGGCTGCGATGCCGCCGTCGCCGGACTACGCAATCGCTTAGCCGCGTCTGTACATCATCGTGCGGGTTGTTTGGTGGCGCGCCAGAGCGTGGCCTGAGAGCCCGCGCGAGGACTGTCTGCATCTCTCCAGCATCCTCCCGATCGCGCAACAGCCCCACCGGATTTGCGGACCTGGCCAGGGCCCCACGGCGCCTTTCAACCTCCTCTTTTCGGTCTGCATGCAGCCCAGCCGCCCAGCGCCAGACCGGCCCGAGGTGTCAGTCCAGCTCGACGTGCTGTTGCGCCCGCGACTCCGGATCCCGGCCTGCACCTGATGCCTGTGCCTGGCCCCTCGCGTGACTGGCCGCGCCACGGGCACGTCTTGCTAGCTTGGTGTTGCTTATCTCTACCCTTGTGCTCTGCCCCAGGACGCGCCGTCAGCGGCTGACTCGCGCCCCAGACCCTTCGGCCAAGTGCCTCAACCGCCCCAGCTTTCCGCGGCCGCGTGTCCCCAATATACCGCGCTCCGCCAATGGCCACACCGCGTCCTCTTGCCTTATCAAGCCGCCAGCCTGGTGGCACAACGCCCGCCGTTCATGGCGAACAAGCTCTCATGAGCTTAATACAACGGCACCTTGCGACCTGCCCTTTCTGCCGCCTCCCACTCCATCGTCCTCTGGCTTGGCGCGTTGATCTCTCTGCCAAGACAAACCCTCCCGTCACGCCTGGCCCGGCATGCAGACAAGTCCAGGGCCGCTCCACAACCATGGCAACGACCAAGCCTTCCGCATGGCCTCGTGCTTGGCCCGCTCGGATGACACCCTCTCGCCCAATCACCCACGCCCGCCGGGCCCCGTCACCGCCAGCTTTGTCTATCAAGACCCGTGCCAAGCTTCCAGCCGCAAGATCAGGCCCAGCACCACGTACAACCTCAACACCGCCGTTGTCCGGCTAGCCCGCCGATAAGCTCCCGGGTGCCCATACCACTGTTTGTGCCCGCCCTGAGACACTGCTCAATGAGGCATCAACCGCTCCTCAGTTTGCCACTTAGCGCTTATACATCCCACCCCGCGTGGCGTTGAAGCTATCGATGCTCCCAAAGCGGCAAGCCTCCCTCCGCCTGCAGGGTGCCTTAGAGTCTTGCTGTAGCATCCTCGCCCAACACACACCCACCGCCCGATCGAGCAATCATGCGCGCTTCTACATACGCGAAGATACCCACTCGCCTCTCACCTGTTCCTATGGCTTCGGCGAATGACCCGATAAGTGGATGACGCAGTATTCTGCGGACCTTGCAGCATTGCCAGGGACCATTCGAATGTCTATAAAAGATGGTGCTGCCGGCCTCCAAACCAGTCTGCAAGAGACAGCAGCTGCTTCACTCCCCAACTCCAGCCAAGCTTCATCCTGAGAACAGTTCCAGCCATCAACATGAAGACCTCCGTCCTTCTTGCTCTGGCCACCTCCCTTGGCGCCTACGCCGCGCCGGCCTCGCTGAAGCGGGACACCGCCGCTTACGATATCATCCTTTCTTCCACCGCTGATGTCTCGGCGATCCTGTCTCAGCTCGACATCACCGTTGAGGATGAGTCTGTCACCAGCACCTACAACAACTCCCACTTCAAGGTCGGTCTTAAATTTTCTGACATGGCGTTTTGCGGTACTAAGACCATCTGCAGGGCTTCTCGGGTTCCTTCACTACCGAGCAAATTGATAAGCTCAACGGTATTGCTGAGGTCTCGATTGTTGACTTGGCCCTGGATGCGACCATCAAGGCCACTCGTTCCAGCGCTCCTTGGGGTCTGCAGCGCATTTCACAGACTGAAGCCATTGCCAATGCCGCCAGCCCGTCTTCCACGACCTTTACCTACACTTACTCTTCCACGGCTCTTGGCCAGGGTGTTGACATCTACATTGTGAGCCCAGACAGACCCACTCACAGCCGACGGAAATTGACCAGCTTAGGTTGACACTGGTATTCATACGACCCACACCCAGTTCGGCAGCCGTGCCACGGTTGGCTGGTCTGCCTTTACATCCCAGACGGATGACAACGGCCACGGTTAGTAAAGGAAAACAAGAGAATTCACTACATCCGCTAACTCTTTCCAGGCACTCACGTGTCCGGTACCTCTGCGGGTAGCACCGTTGGCATCGCCAGCAATGCTAACCTCATCGGCGTGAAGGTCTTGGACTCCACCGGATCTGGCACTTCTTCCGGCTTGATCAGCGGGATCGACTACGTCGCCTCCCAGCACGACTCGCGCTCGGGTGAGAGCGACTTTGTTGCCTCTGTCGCCTCCCTGTCTCTTGGGTTCAACGGCCGCTCGACTGCCGTTGAGAGTGCTCTCATTGCTCTGTCTGATGCCGGTGTTCACATCGCGGTTGCCGCCGGAAACAACGGCGCTGATGCGAGCGACTACACCCCTGGCTCTCTCGGCGGATCCGTCAGCAACATCATCTCCGTTGGCGCGTCCAACATTGCCGACGAGGTCGCCTACTTCTCAAACTCTGGCCCAACCGTCGATGTTTACGCCCCTGGTGTTACGACCTACTCTTCGTACTACAACAGCGACACGGCCTACGCCGTCGCCAGCGGAACCAGCATGGCTACTCCCCATATCAGCGGTCTCCTTGCCTACCTCCTCGCTTCCGACTCCAGCCTCAATGACCCGGCCACCCTCAAGGCCCACGTCGTCAGCCTTGCCCTTTCCGATTACCTCACCGAGGGTGAGGCTACCGTCACCCCCGGCGGCGACCTCATCATCGCCAACAACGGCGAGACGGGGTCCAGCTCTGCCGTTGAGGAAGTGCAGGCTGAGGAGGATGATGAGGTCGTCGACCTCGGCGTCTTCTACTAGAGCACTTCCGCCCTGCTCCCAAGGGCTGTGCATGGGCTGTCGGCCCCGAAACTATACATATTCCTCCCCCCTCGTCTTTAGCCGCAGCGTGCAGACTTGGGTTGGTTGACTTTCCTTGATTTTGTTTACGAGTGATGATTGAATGGTGGCTATGATTCTGTGTAGTAGATTTGGAAGAGAGGGCCCCCGGTTTGATAGAGACATAGTCAATGAAGCGTCTTGTGCCTGGTAAGGCTCGCCTGTTCTTTCTGAAGTCATCAATATCGTCCTCTCAGGGCAACTGGAGTATCGGGTAATACTAGACATGATGAGTTGATCGCCCAGACGTGAGAGTACAGCCTAGGATTAGACAACTTGATCCGGACGAGTACTCCAGTCCACCGAGAAGTAACCCGCTTTAAGGCACCATTTACCCCACATCTGCTCCGCAACTACCCCAACCCGCCCCACGTCATAATACAGGAGCGTGCTGTGGGTGGGGGGAAATAAATTAAAGCTGATATCTTATCGAACAGGCAGCGTCCAGTCCAACATACGCGGCTATCTTCCACCATCCAGACCCCAACACCAATCTTGACTGTTCGGTCAAAAGCAACTGTCCTGATGGCGACCAGTGAGAACCCTGCACCGCCAAAGCAGCATCCCTTCCAGCATCACCTGCTCCTTATCTGCTGACCTCACCAAAACCGCTCAGACCCCAGCGCCGTGCTCATCCGCAACACGCGCCAGCCGGGCGCCAGCACCATGAAGGGGCCGGGCGCCACCTTCACGGGCGACGTGTGGATCGACATGGCGCACCGCGGCCCGGACACGATGATGGGCAACGTCATGTTCACGCCGTGCGCGCGCACCCACTGGCACAGCCACGAGCGCGGCCAGTTCATCAAGGTCGTCGCCGGCTCCGGCTGGCTGTGCGACAGGGGTGCCGCGCCGCAGCGGCTGCACGTCGGCGACGTGGCGTGGTGCCCGCCGGGGACGGTGCATTGGCACGGCGCCGACGACGAGAGCTACATGATGCATTTCGTGGTTGCGCACGGCAAGACTGAGTGGATGGAACCGGTGTCGGAGGAGGAATATGCAAAGAGGAAATGAGAGACCCTGTGATAGGGCCAGTCATGTAGCATCAAACGGATGATGCGGGTGAGCTGTTGGTTAGAAAAGCTGCTCCTATTTTTCTAAATCGACCATGCGTGTATTCCTTCGGATGGATGCCCCGTGTTTTGCTGTCCAACTATTGCGCTATGTTTCATTGAAGGGTGTCGTTCTCGAAGGACACGGTCGCGTACGCCGTGGCTTACTCTGAAAGCTCATAACCACATGAAGTCCGTGCTAATCATGGTAGCCCACCTCTATCGAAGGACAAGTCCCCTTTCATCCCACCACAAGCATTGCAACACCAAGCAGAGGAAGCATGCCCAGGGGCACGGCAAAGTTCATCTGTGCCGGTGCACTCATGACTTGTGATACTGTCGGGGTTGCGTTGTAACCAACGGTATCCGTCGAAGTTCTTGAGCCAGTGCCCGCCACCGTCGTCGTAGTCGTCGATCGCGTGCTCGAAGGAGTCTCCGGAGCCGCTGGCGTCAACACTGCATCACTCGATGAGCTGCCAGATGAGGTGCTGGACGAGCTGGAAGAGCTGGAAGAACTTGGCGTCACAGCCGGGCCCGTTCTAAATGCCACGCTCGGGGAAGTGCCGTTGTACGACGGTACGGGCAGCCCGGATACCACGGACCGAGCATTGCATATGGGGAACGCAGCAGCGCCGTCGTTTTCGGGATACCCAACACCGTTGAACGAGCACACGGCGTCACCGCTGGTAGCCGAGGCTTGGTAGCAGGAGGCAGCGGGCTTGACGCCGACAGGCTTGATTCCAGCGAGGTTGTCGTTGCAGTTCGCGGGTTGGCCGACGAAATTGGTGCAGCGAATGATGATGTTGGTGGAGAGAGAACTGCCGGTACAGTATGCGCCTGAGGCAATAGAACAGGTGTATGCACCCGTGGTCTCGTTGCTGGGCAGCCCAGCACATTAGCCACATGCCTGGATATTCACGAGCCAGGAGCGATTCTTACTATGTGTACTGGCCGCGAGAAAGGCCAACGATGCTCAAAACGAGCGTCGCAGCGAGAAATCTGCCGGCCATGGTTCGAGATTGGCGTGGAATATAGACTACGATAAGCACGAGGACTGATCAAGCAGCGAGCTGCTGCAGGACTTGCGCAGGGTACTCGTGGCTCCTTGAAATAATAGTCAAGCGAAAGGAAAGACGTCGAAGTCCTTGCGTTGTCCTTGTCGCAGCCATCATTCCTCACCACGTCATACAGGCTCCAGCCTCGTTGCGCGCTCGAGTCCCCGTGGCCCTGTGCTGATCTTCCGTTCTATCCTGGTAGGGCCTCGTGGACCTTGAGTGATGTTCTAGAAGCAATCCTTGCCCATCTATGCTCAAACGTTTCCAAACAATCGATAGACCAGCGTCTGCGAGAACTCCGCTCGATAAATTGCTTTGTACACGCTTCGCGCTGTTGCGCAGCACGACAGAAACCAAATTGGTCAGCGCCGCCCTTCGTTCTGCTTGGATGGGAGGTCGGTGCAAAGGGAGTCTTCACGTCACACAGGGACAGCTACCTTCGCAGCTCCATCTCCAACCCCTCGCCGAGCCGCCTTGGCATTCTCGTGGTACGCCTCCATTCCATCTAAGGATCACACATGACACGATCGTGTATACCTGGTCTGTTTCAAAGTCAAGCCGGGTGTTGTACCTGTCTGCGGCGCCCCTGTATAGGAACATGGGAGCAGGTCTGTAGGTTAGCAAGGCGCTGGTTGTTGGCACATTGGCGTCCGAACGCGTGCTTCAGCTCCATTCACATTTGTATTGCGAGATACGTCTCAGCGTAGTGGACGTCTGGAAGGCAGATGCTAAGTATTACTACAAACCTGACTAACGCTCGCTAAACTCACCAGTACGTGCAAAACAACGTTGCCTGCAAAGCACGTATCTACACCCTCGATTCTTCAACATCGCGTCCCAGTGAACTGCTACTCGATAACACCATGCATGGCCATCAGGTAGGAATATCCCAGCCAACCCAGTCTCTACCCATGACTCTCCAAACCCTTACTTCGCCACTTCTGAGATCAGCCATGCGGAAGCCCTCGACCTTGACCTTTTTGCTCTCACGCCCCTGCTCAAATGCCCTGATCTTTTTCTTGGTGCCATCCCACTCGACTACGACTCCAACGTGGTCGGGTTTGCCAACTTCCATCTTGTACTTCGCGTGCATGGCTCCATGCTTGCCTTCAAACTTGGCATTGCGGAGTGATATGATGTCACCCGGACGAATCTCGTCATTCTGTTGGACCGACGCATTGGCGAGATTGGCGTAGACTAGAGCTCCGTACGCACGAGTTCCGACTGGAAGGAGAGCAGATGACAAGGGCTTGAGAAGCTCAAGCACAAGGGCCTGGGGGGAGCCGTCACCGACGGTCGAGTTCTGTTTGGCGTTCACGCCCTCGGAAATGCGCCGACCGAATTGCTCGTACGCAGCCTCAAGCTGGTCCTGCCTCAGCTTCTGCGGCGAAGTTTCGTGTCTCTGCTCGAGTGCTACACTAGCTGGCTCGCGTGCGTCGAACCGAGCTGTAACGACGGTTTGCGAATAATCCTGGAATAGAACATAGACATCTTTCTGCACAGTCGTCTTGCCCCCGCGCTTGGTCGTGGTGGATTCTTCAATCTCAAAGAATACGTCCTTGCGGTTCTGAAAGACGGGTGGCGGTGTATTTGGCTGTGTCCACCACTGGCTAGCTTGCCCCAGATCGACATCGTTGGCGATATGGCCATGGTCAATAGATGGACGGGACTGATCCATGGATCGGCGCGAGCCAAGAGTCCTCTCAGCGTCCAAGGACTTCCGCGATGTTTGCATTGAGCTGCGCGGAGGAGACATCGGCGTCTCGTACGCGTTCTCAGCTTGCCCGGGGAGCTCCTGGTGCGATGGAATAGGTACGTGGTGCTGGCTCATTTTGCTCATCCTTCGCGCAGGAGGGCTTTGGTAGATTTCGTCCTCGTCTTCCTCTTCAGGAACAGACGCTTCGTGTGTGCCCGCCGGAGGAACAGACGGAGGTGGAGGGGCAGCGCGAGACCCTGGAGCGCCGTATCGGTACGGATCATAGTCGTCATCATCGGCAGGAGACATGGGCTCACGCGGAGGGGGTGGTGGCGGTGCAGTCCTTGGAGCATCCATTGATTCCCGAGGCGGCGGAGGGGGCACGCCTCTGGGGGCGTCCATGGACTCCCGAGGTGGAGGTGGAGGGGGTGCGCCTCTAGGAGCGTCGATGGACTGCCGGGACGGCGGCGGCTGCTGCGGAGGAGGCGGAGGAACTGCACGCGGAGCTCCCAAAGGAACAGGAGGAGGGCCAGTGGTAGGTGAGCCTGCTAAAGTGCTGTCATCATAGCTCTGCTCTCTCGCATGCGCTTTGAGAGCGTCCTTGTGAGTGGCTCCAGAAGCGATGTCAGTATCATAATCGCCTTCATATTCAGTTTCACCCTCCATCTCTTCGTGAGAGCCTAGCCGGGGCGAAAGAGCATCCTTGGTAGACCCCCTTGAAGGAGGAGCGGCCGCAGGGGGCGGCGGGGGCGGAGGCCTGGATGTTGCCGTCGGAGACATGACGGGACTGGAGACTCCTGGGATCGGCGGGATGGGGCGGCTCGCCCTCCTGTCCGAAGACGTTGAGGGTCTAGAAGGCACAGAAGGCGACGTGGGTTCTTCAGTCCTGTGCTGTTGAGGTGGGGATTGGGGAATAGGTGGAGGAGCTCCTCGAACTGGCAGCTCACGTTCAACACTCGCCAGCTCATCGTCAGACTCAGAGCCTGGCGACCGTGGCCTAGCAGCCGGAGGAGGAGGGACCGGACGAGCTGCAAATATCAGCAAAATACCAAAGACGAGAGTCTGCATTTACATACATTCTGCAGGAACCGGTGGGGGAACCGGCCGCTCAGCACCTGATGGTGGAGGAGGAACAGGCCGCTCTGGACGTAAGTGTCAGTGCAAGGACTCTAAGGGAAATACGAAAGCCTTTCTGATCCCCGCATAACCTACTAAGAACCTCAAAGACTACTCTGTATCCAAATGCTCCTTCTGTGTGCACAGAAGCCAATTTGGTGAAAGAGCCAGAAACCTCTGGTGGCATTGAGGCCCTCGTGGGCTGATGCGTGGCACCGACAGCTCTTCGGCGGATTTGGAACTGACCTTGGGGCAGAGGCGGAGGGGCTCCGCTCTCTTGTGGCTGGGCCTTAATGTCTTCCACATCTGGAACCTCATCCGCATCGTGTTCGTCGGTTATCGGATGCGCAGGCCCATTCTCTTTCTCCACAGCCATCTCGGTGTCTTCGGAGTCTGGGCTGCGGACTTGCGGCATACCCATGCCCGGAATGGGAATCATAGGTATGCGCTGAGCAGGTGGAAGTGACTGTTCGGATTCGCGGTGGCTGTCGATCGATTTACGCTCTGATCCAGAAGTGCTTTTCTTTGGTGGCGGCTTCATACCGGGCATAGGCATGCCGAACATGCCAGGCATACCCATGCCACCGCTCATCTTTGCCATCCGCTCTCTCAGTTCCATGCGTCTCCTGGTTTCCTCGTCCACTTCCTCTTCTTCCTCTTCTTCAGTCGCATCTTCCTCATCGCCGACCTCGGGCTCCTGAGTAGGTGCTGCGTGTGCCCTAGGCACAGCTTGCGGCGCTTTGCCACGAGCCTTTTCTTCATCGTCTTCAACGGTTGTGGAGGATCCCTCAGCGTCCTCGGTGGTTTCGCCGGCAGCAGACTGGTCGGCTTCATTGCCATCGCTGAAAGGCTCGCGCTCGTGTAGGCGCGCCTCAGGAGACTTGGGATGGTGCGAGGGATGGTGAGAGTGACGCTTTTTCGGAGCATCGTCCGCCTCTCCGCCCTCGGTATTTTCGGATTGCACGTCTTGTTCGTGCGATTCGATACGCTTCTTGGGCGGGCGCTTGGGCTTTTCCTTGTGAGCAGCTTCAGCCTGCCGGGCGGCTTGCTCCATCTGCTGCTTTTGCAGTAGCGCAATACGCTCCTTCAGGCTCGTGGGTTTAGGAGCGTCCTCTTCCTCGTCGGCGGTAGCCGGAGCAAGACCGGCCTTCTCGGCATTCTCCTGGTCCTGCGCTTGACGCTCGGCAATCTCCGGGTCTTCGTCACGCTTGTATATCTTCTGGGGCGCCGCCTCGCGGGGAGGCGGTACGTAAGCGTCGCGGCTCGGAGGCGGAGGGACGAATGGCTTCTTGATGAAGCCGCTGGGCGGGCCGCTCGGCTTGAACGGAGTAATGGGGGTGGCGGCTGCCTTGTTGAAAGCTGCAATGCGATCCTTGAAGGATTGCGGCTTCTCAGCAACCGGGGGCGGCGGAGACTTGCTGCTTGCAGCAGGGGTGGCAGGGGGAGGAGCGGGTTTCGATGCCTTTGGAAGCGGAGGCTGCTCAGGAGACTTGGGAGCTTGGGCAGGCGGGGGCGATTGAGGAGGCACTGGGCGCTCCTCTCGCGGCGGCTCAGGCTCAGCAGGCGGTTGGGCTATAGGGGGCTCGTCCTCGGGCTCGGAGTACTCGGTCACGTCTTCCGCTGGCGGCTGCTCTTGAGGGGCGGGCGCAGACGGAGGCGGCGGAGGTCGCGAGGCGCGATTCGGGCGTGGCGGAGGAGCGGGCTCGTAGCGCTCGACGAAGTTCTTGGGGAACAGGCCCTCCTTTTTGGAGCCATTGGAGTCAGAGTATTCGCCGACATACCAGTCTGCGTCCTCCTCGGCAGTGACGGTGATGACGGCGCCCTCGGGGAAGGGCAGGTCGTCTTCGTGGCCGGAATTGTACTCGTAGAGAGCCTTGACCTTGAACGGGGGAGTGGCCATGACGACGGCGGACCAGCGCGGGGGCGCAGCGGCGACGGCGCTTGGGGGCGTGCGAGGTCGAGCAGGCGCTGACGGCTACGGGGCCGGCGCGATGTTGTCTGAGAAGCAGGCGCGGCGGTCGGGCTCTGTGACGGGGCTAGGCAGCGGACGCGGGTGTGGAGACGGTTTGCTGGCGGGGCATTGCGTCAGCGGACAAGCTTCGCCTCGGGCGCGGAGGCGGAGGGCAGGGCTGGGGCGGGAGCGTACTGGCGGTGGAGGATGTCTGGCGGGGTGCTCAGAGCATGCCAGCGCGCGGAGAGGCAGGCGTGGGCGGGCGCAGGCGACAGCGAGAGGGAGGCGCAGGGCGGGTGGAGGTGACGATGCGCTGCTGTCCCGGGCACCGGCAGGCAGTGGCCCTGAGTGAGGCCCAAGCCGGCCGGCGCATCGGGGCCAAGTTTCACCAGCCAGCGCACCAGCACCAGCTCCGCCGCCCGCTATCACGATCAGCACCTGCTCCTGCGCCTGCCTCGAGCCCCGAGCCTGCCCATGGTGCCGCCGAGATTCGACGGCAGCGCGCTGCCCAAGTCGATCCTCAAGAAGATCCACGCGCCCGCGCAGGACAGGGCGCCGCCCCGGCAGCCGAGTCAAGCGCCGCCGCCGCAGCAGCAGCAGCAAGAGCCGCAGGCCGCGCGCGACCGGCGCAACCGCGAAATAGCCCTCTACCATGCCCATCTGATCCAGCAGCAGAAGGAGGTCGAGGCCCAGATTCTCGATGCCATCGTGCAGCTGATCGACTTCCCGTCCGCTCCGGACGCGGACCCCATGAGGCCGTCGCACGATGACGCGTCAATGTTCAAGGCCCTGATAGCAAACTTCCAGCCCTCAGACTACGACTCTTTGCTGGAGGAGCGCAAGTGTGCCGACAGGTGCGGCTACGCGCTCTGTCCGCGGCCCCCCACGGTCGATGCTAATGCCGGCAAGAACAAGTTCATAGTCAAGGGCCGCCAGCTCCAGGTCGTGCCCCGCGAGAAGCTCGAGCTGTGGTGCTCCGATGACTGTGCCCGCCGCGCCTTGTTTGTCAAGGTCCAGTTGAACGAGGAGCCTGCCTGGCTAAGGAGAGCAGGTGTTGCCCCCCAGTTGGAGTTGATGGCCGACGAACCCGGCGGCGACCGCCCTCCGGACTTGAACGCAGTCATGTCTGGCCTATCCCTGGACCTTGCAGAACCAAGCGCCTGGGCAAGGTCTGCCGGCGAGGCCCGGAATCTGGATAGAGCTATGGCAGATTTAGCCCTGGAGAGGGGCGAGCAGGGCAAGTCTGCAAAGGCTGCCAGCTTAGTAAGAGACAACATCCACGAAAACAGCCACACATCACCACCCAACGCTCCTGAACCAGCCGGACATCTATCCATTGAAGGGTACCAACCGCGGATGAACGTGAGAAACGGCATCGAGCGGGATGAGGATGGAGATTGGATACTATGAAGAAGAGGGAAGTCTCGTCCCTACTACTCCAGGATATGACACGAAGGACTTCTCCTCGTCCACGCACGTGGCCTCCATCTGGACAGCACCGACCATGTTCTGAGCCAGCACAGACTTGCCGGCCTGTTTGGAGCGTCATCGTCGGTGCTGTTTCTGAGCTCGACGGACGGAGGACAGGCATGGCAACTGGGAACCGAACGCGCACCGCCGGCTAAGTCCAAGGACACGGGACCCAGGTACGGCGACGGCTCTCACTCAGGGATCTCAGATGCCCAGAGATAAGTGAGATGGCGAGGGTGACGAAAGGGGACGAGGGAAGTCACTTCGTCCATGTCGTCCTCGTTCGGGCGGCCCTGCTTGGCTGGGCGCGCAATTGGGAAGCATGGTGGGTGAAGATACAAGAACGTTCCCTCTGTGGGTCAGAAGAGTACACCCATACAAAAATCGGATATTATTGCGCAATGCAGCTAGAATAAACATGCTTGGTGAACGTCATGTGCGGCTCGTGCCTTGGTGCTGTGGTGCCTCAGGCATGCATGGAACGCAAGATCGGCGGCTCGGCAAAACGTGTCGCGGCATTTCGAAGATCTCATCGCCGCGGAGAACAACACTTGTCGCGCCATCTCGACTTCCACCAGCTGCTCCCGTGCGGCCACGGCAGCTGGCCAATCCCGCAATGTCGCGAAAACTGGCATCACCTGCCGCGCAATTGCTGCGCAACTCGCGCCTCTTCTCGCTGCCGCCACCCATCCCTGGACCTGGCAATGGCCTTGGAACCTCCGCTGAGTTCACGAGCGCCTCCGAAACGTCAACGCAACCCTTTCCCACTCATCAAGCCATTGCGACGCCCACTTCAAGCTTGCATCGCGGCGATTGGGGTCTGAAGAGGCCGTTGCCGTTGCGTGAGACCACCCGGTCGACGGCACCAACAATGCGAGTCTACGAGGTCGACACCATCAACTTGTTCACTGATTTCGAGAGCGCCGGCGATCACGTTCGCACCCTGGAAAAATGGCAAGAAATGAACATCCCGATTTCTACGCGTCCGAATCGCATCACGGCTTCGAGCAAAGAGTCACCAGGGGAGAGTGCGTTCCTGGGACGCACTGACAACACGCAGCTCGACGACGAGCCAACGCAAGACCATAGCAAGTGGAAATACAGGGGGCCCTGGGTGTCAGGAATGACCGAGGGCCAGTTCCGGACTTTCCTTAAGACCAAGGTTCGCAACAGCAAGGGTGCTTTCAGGGCACACTTGAAGGCATATTTCACTCGGAAGGCCTTCGACGAGGCCCTGCATGCCGCAAGAGAAGAAGGATTGGAGGAATTTCCCAACTTGGAGACGTATGAGCTTTCGGAGGAGATGTTTGAAGACAGAATTAGAGCTCTGCGCGAAGAAACGGCCTTATCATCAGAGCTGAGCCGCCTGATTCGCGATTTCTTCGACCTTCCCGCCGTCCATGATGACAACTTGTCTAAGGCTTCGTCTTCCGCCACTAAAAACATCATGGACCAACACTATGGCACGGGTGCCGAGAATGGACCGCCAACTACCCATCCGTCTGCTGGTCTTTCGTACCTTCGTAGCTCGGCATTGATGCACAACCACCCAATTCTTGGACCGCAAGAAGAACGAGAGCCTATCGAGGCGCGGCTTCTGGTAGCCCAGACTGTTAGCCAGGTGAGGACGCAGAAAAAGGCTGGCGTTGGCGGCGTGGTTGCGGAGTTGAAGACCATTGGCAATGCTTCGAAGTCCAACGACAAGTTCGCTCTGTTGAAGTTCGACGACCACGGAGGACACAAGGTGTGGGTTTCGCCTCAACGTGCATTCATCAAGTCAAGTGGCCACATTCAGCTTGCCGTCGTCCCAGCAGTTGAGGAGGACGTGCGGATCAAGCAAGGGTCACTGAAGTCAAGGCAAGAGCTGGAGGCGAAACCAGCGCCCAAAGTGCAAGAGCTCGAAACAAGGGCGTCGAGCTTCGACGAGGCAGACGGTACGGCGGCAAGAGAACAGAGCGCGCAGTTGTTAGCATTGATCAAGGAACGGACCAGTGGTGCGCCGCGGAGGGGCGTGGATCAGTAGAGCGGACGAATGAAATCTCGTGTTCTGTATGATAGCTCGCGATAGTTAAAGGATGGTTCTGTGTGCGAGCTCGGTCTGCACGCCCATGTACAATTAGACTCTACCTCGACTCGAGATTAGTGATTCGTCCGGTGAGATATGATGGAGACGGTGATGGGATGCTGATATGCTCACGTGACCAGACGAGCGGGTCTCGCTTGCACAGTTTAGCCGACGCACAGCCGACAGACGTCTTTTCGGGCAGCACCTCGCGCTCCCTCGAATTCGACGACGACGACCTGCAGCCTCACCGGACCACCTTTCCCCTCCAGATCAATACCGCTCGACAGCCACAATGGGTCGCGTTCGCACCAAGACCGTCAAGAAGTCCGCCAAGGTCATCATTGAGCGGTACTATCCCAAGCTCACCCTCGACTTCGAGACCAACAAGGTGCGCCTCCTCCAGATTCCCAGCCCGCGTGGCCGAGCAGCCGCTAATTTCTATCACAGAGGATTTGCGATGAGATCGCGATTATCGCCTCCAAGCGCCTTCGCAACAAGGTCAGCACATCCGTCGCCTGCTGCGCAAACATGCCCTGACGAACCCCCACAGATTGCCGGCTACACCACCCACTTGATGAAGCGTATCCAGCGTGGCCCGGTCCGCGGTATCTCCTTCAAGCTGCAGGAGGAGGAGCGCGAACGCAAGGATCAATACGTTCCCGAGGTCTCCGCTCTCGACTTCACCCAGAACTCCGACAGCGGCCAGCTCGACGTTGACCAGGAGACCAAGGACCTGCTTAAGAGCATGGGCGTATGCTTTCCTGCTCTGTGTATACTGCCTTCCGCAGCATCGCTAACGACGCGATCTAGTTCGACTCCATCCCCGTCAACGTTGTCCCCGTTGCCCAGCAGCAGGTTGCCGAGCGCCCCCGCCGCTTCGGTGATCGTCGCCCCGGCCAGTAAATGGCTACAAAAAGGAATTCAAGGAGGGAGCAATAAAAGGGCGAACAGTGCTTTATGATTCGGATACCAGGGACGGCAAAATTTACCATAGGCCAATGAAGGTTCCTTCCCGACGCAAGGTGTCGCTGAGTCTGACAGGCCTAGGCCTGGATGACGACGCTTGATTGCCAATTTTCGTCCCCCTCATCGTTTCTGTGATGCTTGCTACTAACAGCAGATTTCGACCGACTGAGACAATATCCGTGACGTCAAACACCGAACGGCCAGTACGAAACCTCACTGCGCGATATTCGAACAGCAGCACATCTGTAGGCAACGGAGATCGGTGATTGCTTCTTCACAATCACATACTTTGCTAGGAAACTCCTTTGTTCACACGTACCTCATGATTTGTTCTCGCTTGGCTGCTGTTCTGCTTGTCCTGCATCGGGGCTTGATCTGTTACAGATTCAATGTCAAGGTCTCATCGAATGGAATCAGGTAGGTCTGGGCTGCTTCACTGATGGTCTGGGTAAGCAATCGCTTGGCTCGCCTGGTCTTGTGTGATGAGGCTCTTGCGGACAATCCGACTTGGGTTAACTTGGTGGCGCAACGAGATATGTAATGCATGGCAGTGTATCAATATACTTCTGGCTCGAAAAAGACGTGCAAAGGTCGATGTTTGTGGAGCCCATCCCGGAGTTCTTATGACCTGGTTCACGGACCATACTTACGCGGCTGATCACACGACATTCCGCAACTCTCGGCCGGTTCTTCATGGCAATTGCACTGGAAAACACCACGTTCAATTCAAAGTCCTGAAGTCAATTCTGCTCCCAAACCTTCGTATTTGATATACTTTTGCTCCAGTCCCTCCCCAAGGCCCTTGGCGGCTCTTAAAGTCTTGGCTGACGCTTCACCTGCCCGTTCACGTTTCCCACGGCTCCTTCGATCCTCCGATCTCACAGGCCCCCTCGCATGCCGAGGCGCTTCGGTCCCTCCTTCCCTCGGGGCAGTCGACAGGGCTGGAAGGAAAAAGTTTTTGGTGACTCTCCCTGCGGTGCAACGCGCGGCCCTACCAAGCCGCCGGACCGCCAGCCGACGGCGCAACCTGGCTGGCCAGAAGAGGGAGCCAAGGTCTTGTCACTACGTTGGAAGTTGTGAGGGTGTTGCCCTGCGCGGCTAGAGGCGTTGGCCTGGGTGCCTTGTGGGTGGGGAGGAGGAGGGTACGCTGCAGCACGCTGGCTTTTTTCCCACTGCGTCCCGTACGTGGACGGCGGGTGTAACCTCGGGTTTTCCGAACGGGGCCCTCCCGTGCTGCTGAATGCTGCTACGGCGCATGGGGCGAAGATGTGCGGCAGACACGAGATCCGTCTCTCCTCGAGTCACTGCTGCGGGAGTGGGGACAGGAGCCTCTTGCATCGTGTAGTCCTGGGCATATGCCGTGTAGACCTAGCCAATGGGAGCCTGTGACGTCGCCATGTCTTTGGCCGCAGGGAACGGCCTCCACAAGACGTGGTCGGGACGCCGAGTTTCGCAACGGAAGCTTGTCCTTGCACGTGGAGAGTTGGAGCATTCATACGGACAATTGACGTCCTTCCTGCTGCACCACGCATGCTGACGACGCCTCCAGCCGCCCACGGGCGTTTGCTCCTCTTGCATCACCGCGTGAACCATCCGCGGAGTCCCCATGCCATCCTTCAGCTGCTCGCCCCCGACGCAAACCGCTGTGCATGAACTCCCAAACAGGGAACATCCATCCGCACCGAAGAAGCGCTGGCGGCGGCGCCCGTGCTTCAGCCGCGCCAGCACACCGAATCCTTTCTTCTTGTCGTTCGCATGTCCACACGCAAGGGTCGATGAGGTTAGCAGTTCCTCGCGCAAGCCACCGCTGACGCCCCCCCTTCGCCGACGCCGGAATCGCCGCACAAGCGGCCGGGTCCCCCAGCAACCGGACCGGAAGGGAACGGGGACAGCGCCAGCACCCATAGTCTGCCATAGCTTTCTGGGTATCCTGGCGCGCCGTGGCTTTGACCGCTTTTGCATCATCACAACGCTCCTGATTGGGCGCTCCCTACACAACCTCGAACGTCGCAAGTTGAAGACATGGGGGTGGTGAAGGGCGCTTGGGTCTGGCCGGCATGGGTGTGGTGGGCTCCTCGCTGGGCTTCCTTTGGTTTTGGAAGACGGCCCGGACTCGGGGCGCTTTGGTGGCTGGGCAGGGCGACTCCTGGCTGTCCTCACGACGTGGCAAGAGAGAACCAGGCGCTGCACGTCGCAAGGAGCATAGCTGGCTGCGTGAGAGCTGGCGAAGATGTGCTGTTGGCGTGGTGGGGAGAGAGAAGCAGTCGCCGCAACTCGCCGCGCTCGCTCTGCCGCTGCCCCTCCAAAAGCAGCAACCCAGACTACCGGAAGCAGACAAGTAGGTAGACCACATCCGCGAACCAAGGTCGGAAACCTCAACCCAAATAGCCTCTCCTCTGTGCACCCAGGAGAGCGGTCCGGCCTTCCACGCCAACGGCACTGACGAAAGCGCCCACGCTTCTTCCCTCCCCTCTTTGCACTAAACGTTCGACCAGCCACCCGAACGAGTCGCCCCGAAGGAAGCTTACCCCAGACGTCAGATCCCACGACTTCCCCGTTTTCATCAGCCACTCTGCCCCGCTAGTGGCACCGCACCACAATTCGTCGGATGCTCGCAACTTCGAACGTCGGATCTGCGTGCCACAAAAAGGTTTCTGGGACGCCCAATCACGCTCTGGTGCCGCCAGGTTCTGGACTCTTTCGCTCTCCCTCGGTCTATCTCCGGCTGCTCATTGGGAGGCTGCTAACTGCTAGTTGCAGCTGTGGGGTTATGCTGAGTCGAGTATAGAGCAGAGAGGTAGGTGGGGTGGACAAGTGTTCGGTCCCCCGCAGGAAACCTTAAAGCATATGAAAGAATACTCTATGTACATATACCGTGTAACCAGCACGTCATCGCCAGTGTTCGAAGGGAACGGAAGGAATCCATAGCTGCCTAATCATTATAATACTGGCACTGGCCCCGGTCAACCAAACAGTCCATACTCCGTAAACATGCAACAGTAAACTCCGACACGAATCCAGTCACTTCAGCGAGCCCAGAGGTATATTGTAGCGCCGCCAACGCCAAAACCAAGCCGTTCCCGACATACACATTCCATTTCAAGGAAGCCTCCCTTCTACTCCTCGATGACAACCTTCCTCGTCATGCAATCTACAACTTTGGCGTAGAACTTGGCGGCGCTGCTCCGCGGGAAGCAGATTTCTTCGGTCAGGTAGTCAGGCAGGATGTCGAGGAGGTCGCGGTCTCTGCTCTCGTCGAGCAAGGGCGTATATGCGAACTCGGCCTCTTCGTAGCTCTGGCTGGACGGCTTGTCGTCCGAAGCCACTGCAAGGTGGAAGTGAAGCGCTGTTTCAAAGTCAGCAACTACTCGTGATCTACGAAGTGGTGGAAACCTACTGCCGTTGCGGCCAGTCTGTATGCAGTCGTAAACGTCTTCGTCTTCGCCACGCCTCACACCCCTGATTATGAGGCCTGTGAGATCGCTGTAGAGGTCTTCCTTCAGTTGCCTGACCTGTGGATCTTTCGCAGCCTCGGCACCACCAGGCATTGCTGTCCTTTGGCTTTTTACAGCGCTTCCAGGGACCCTATGTTCGGGGTTGGATGAGTTTGCCCTTATAGCGGCCAGCTTCGTGGTGAGCGTCTTGATCTCTGCCTGCGACTCGGAGAGCTGGGCATGCATAGTCTTGGTCTCAGTCTGTGACTCGGAGAGCTGCGTCTCTAGGGATTTGTTCTCGGACGAAAGCTTCTTGTTGGTCGAATTAAACTCCGCGATTTGACTCTTCAGGGATTTAGATTCGGCTGCGAGGGCGCGCTGGGTCGCCAATTCTTTCTTCAGAGATGCGATCAGGTCGTCCTGGGCTGTGCAATTCTTAGCTTTCACGAGTCACTGGTCTCTCGTTTTGGGAAAGCCTACCTTTGGCTCTCGCATCTGTGCTCCTCTGAAGCTTTTCAAAATTGGACTCCGCGTCGCGCACGCTGACGTCGCGCAGATTGCGATACTTGACGTCCAGATTCTCAAACTTCTTGGTCAAGTCGCCCAACTTGCGGCGCATTGCCGGGTCGTTCCCATGTCTCTCGGTATCCGATGCGCTACCTGCCCGCTTGTAGAGGGTCGGTGCACGTTGTTTAGACACAGATCTGGCGCGGTGGTTCTGATTGGGCAGCGGCTGCGTCTCCGGCAGCTCCGGGATATCCGCAATGGACCACTCGGCGTCCATCGGGTCCTGGCCAGCCTGTGTTTCGGGAATGGTCATGGCCACGGGCTCAGGCGAGGGCTCCGTCTTCGTCTGCCTGCCCCTTCCCTTGGGCGCAGCCTTGAGTTTCTTCGCAGGCGCAGGTCCCGGAGCGACCGGGCTCTCGTGAGCCAGCTTCGCGCGGCCTCTGCCCTTGAGCTTCGCAGGCGGGGCGAGCTCTTCTGGCTCGTCTGCCGGGTCGAAGTCCTCAACTTCCTCGGTGTCGCTGGCATTGGGCTCGGATCGTTCGGCCAGGGCCTTCCTCTTCGGCGGGCCCTTCTTCGCGACCTTGGCGTTCGCGGCAACGGAGCCACCACTGGTCCGGCGTGTTGTCCTCTGGGTCTTCGCGGCGGCCGCTTTGGTGTTTGCAGCGGCCTTGGGCCGTCCGGCACCGCGCCGCTTGGCGGGAGCGGCGTTCTCGATGAGCGAGTCGGAGGTCAGCATGTTGGCAGTCGACGTCTGGGCGAACTCGTCCTCGGAGGCGGAGTCATCAACCATGTAGGACAGCGTGGGCGGAGCGGCGCGTCGGGACATGGCGGTGCCGGCTGTGCGCTCAATCGCGCGGTCGCTGGTGAGGCTGGTCGTGGTGAGTGGCGGCGTCGGCGCCGAAGTTTGGCGGCAGCGGGGACGACCAGCGCGCAGATTGTAAACAACCGCGTCGCGACAACGCTAGTCTCCTTTGGGCGGCTTCGTCCCCCGCCGTGTTGCTCGTCTTCATCCACGCGGCCTGCTTCTAAGCATGTCATGTTCTAGTCTTTGATGGGTCTACGAGTATTATACAATGTTTTACAAGCTAATTACACAGTCATGTCCGTCGTAAGTCTCCGTCCATCTCCATCTCCACCTCTACCTCCATCTCCACCTCCACCTCTACCTCTACCTCTACCTCTACCTCTACCTCTACATCTACATCTACATCTACCTCTACCTCTACATCTATCCCTATCTCTATCTATATCTCTAGCTCTATCTTTATTTCTAATTTCCGCCCGCAGCCTTCGCATACTGCTCCCCAAACGTACCAAACCACTTCTCCACCACGTCGGCTCCCATTCCGGCACCAATCGTCTCGTCACCGTTCTCCAGCTTCTTGCTGACCTCCTCCATGAACTCATCAACGCTCAGAGCACTGGGGTTCTTATCCTTCTTGTTGTCATCCGGATCCTGTCGTTCGCGATGCAGATCGGTCGCAACCGTCGGCGGTGCAATCTCGACCACCTGGATTTTCGTGTCTTTCAACTGCGTGCGCAGGTTCATCGACCAGAAGTGTAGCCACGCCTTTGTGCCGTTGTAGACCGGGTTGATGATGCTGAAGGGAATGTACCCGAGCACGCTCGACACGTTCATGACGACAGCGCCGTTTGGCTTGGATTTGAAGTGCGATAGAAGGTTCAGCGTGAGGTGCATCGGCCCGCGAATGTTGATGTTGATCTCCTGGTCGGCCTTGTCAAGGAATTCGCTCGGCTCGTTCTCGAGGACGTGAAGCGGGCGCTGGACGCCGGCATTGTTGATGATGCAGTCTAACTCGGGGTGCTCGGAGGTGATCTTTTCGACGAAGGAAGGGATGGATGAGACGTCGCCGGTGTCCAGCACGTAGTAGGCGATCGCGCCGATTTCCTTCGCCGTGGATGCCAGTGTCGATTCGGTGCGGCCGGCGATGATGACCTTCTTGCCCTTCTTGATGAGGTACTCGGACAGAGCCTTACCAATCCCGCCGCCGCCACCGGTGACGAGGGCACAGGAAAAGATGAGGTTTTCGGACGGCATGTCGTTTTCGTGTCTTCTAATAAAGAAAATGTACAAGGAAAGTGATAAAGTAAAAACAAGTCTCGCGATCCACCCGTCTATTTTTCTATTTCTATTCTACGTGGATTCGGTTGGGATGGCTGGGAGGGCGGCTTTTATGGTGTTGAGCGCGCCGGGGGTGATGACGTTGGAGCCGAGTCAAGGGAGTCGAGACGTCACTGGTCTTTTTGGACTGGACGACCTTCCAATGAGGCCATCATACACTAGAGTAGAATTCTTCGTGCTTTCCGCGCCACCACGGCCACTACCTCCGGTCCAATCTCAGGTATGGCCTTGCCATTGCCCTTCCGATCGGCCGCGTAGGCGCTAAGCACACTGATCTCTCTCTCTCTCTCTCTCTCTCTCTCTCTCTCTCTGTGCAGGAGTTATGTCCGGCGCACTCGGAAACATGAAGTGGCGTGCACACCCAAGCTCTGAGAGAGCCGGTTTCAGACTTCGCGGGCCGGCGCGATTGAATGCAGGAAGCCCAGTCTCGTTGCAGTTTAGTCGCGGTCCAGATGACCTGATTAGACTCTCAGCTCTGGAACCCCAGAACACAGGCGGATGTCTTAGTGCATATTTTGAGTGAATTTCCGAGTCCGGGTGAATGCTTCAACTCTCCACGTAGTTGTGATCACGCCAGTCGTCAGTTGCAGCACCTCTCTGGAGTATAACGTGGAGCCATTTACAGACGGGTCGTGTACTTTAGCCAATGGCTCGCGCTTCAGAAGCCCGGGAAAGTCGGAATATCGAGCTTCAATTTATGCTGGGTAGCTGCTCAGAACCATGCCCTATTGCGTTGCCCATTGTTGCAGCCTTCCTTGTCGAGCAGTTCATAGTCGCCGCCCTCTTCATCGCACAACCTGTTCTTCGTCCTTGCCACAAAAACACATGTGGCAGCTACCGCTACAGCGATAAATGCGAATGGAGCCCATGGAAGTCGGTCCGCCTGTTCATCCCCATCTTGGTCTCCGCCTTCCACCTCTTGCTCATCTTCCACTTGCTCCAGTCCCAATATCTTACGTTCCAGGCCAATGGGCAATTGCGGGTCGGACGTGTCGTTATGGTAATCATGGACGTTCCGAATCTCCCACCACACGAGCTCGACTGGCTGTGTTCCGTTCTGGAACAAATAGATCAGGGCAACAGAGATATTAGAGATTTCCTGACCGGGACCAGTGTAGGCTAAGCCGTTGACGTATGAGACGCGGGTGATGTTCCAGCGGTGTGTGTTAGCGATTCCGACATCCATGGCGACGCCAGGTATGCGCAGGGGCTCTACGGACGGGACTGAGCCATCCAGGTACTCAGATACGGTTGTCGAAGGTCGAGCCACTATGTTAATACCGCGCCCAAAGGGCGAAAGGGACCCAAAGTCGGCAGATGGATAGAAAGGTATGCGGTGATCAGGGTCCTTCGGGTCTGGGTTGGTCCAGGCTATGGTGCCCGTTGCACGGTCGATTATGCTGAGGTCGTATATCTGCGGCTGTGGTTAATAAACGCTCAAAAAGCCGAATGGTCAGCATGCAAAGTCATACGAGTGCAGCGTCGTTCCCTTTCCAGGTCTTGTTGATGCCCATATCGAAGACCGGGCAGTCAGTGCATTCCATTTTCAGGACAAGACGTGTCGAGTTGATGAGCATGCCGTGGCCAGAGGCATTGACGGGATCAAGCACCTTGGCCGGGCGCGATACTGGAGCTGATCGGCCTTCAGAAAAGACGACGAAGAGAAGAAAAAGACAAAAGGCAAAGGGGTGAGACGGCATTGTGTGTATTGGACGCACAGTCAGGCAAGAGGGAGACTGGGAGCTAGAGAAGGAACGGTGGTTCAGAGCCACCACAAGTGACCCAGCGGGATGGCGCTCGTATCGACAGGCCGCGCAGTCATGGGAAAGAGTAGGCAGAGGACGGGTGCAACGTGCGCTGCACCGCCCCTCGACCACGTGCAGCCAATTACACGAAGCAAAGCAACAAGATTTGCGGCAATATGAGCTTGTCTGCCTTATATGTTCGCCGGCAGCCGACCGATTGCAGTAAGGCCACGGCTCAACGGCGGTTTTCGGATGGCACGGATGCTGCGGACCACGCGATCAGGGACATTTGACAGACAGGGTGCCGCGCAGCTGTCTGTGTGAAGGCGGACCCAAGAGCTCGACCGAGCCGATTGCATGGCAGCAGAAGCCAGAGCAGAGCTGTTGAGTGTCATGGGGGGCAGGGGGGGGGGGCTCCCGGTGTCCCAATGCGGAAAGCGAAAGCCACGTAGCGAGAGGCGCAATGATAATCCACACATCTGCGCGGCTCTCTACAATTAGTCTTCTGCGGAGCCCCGCGCGCGGACTCGTTGCACCGGCAGGCTGTGCGAAGCAGGCTCTCGGTTCCAGACACTCGTGGCCAGCTCCAGCAGTCGAACGCGGTGCAACTGGCGTGTCCTTGCGAAGGTCGTTGGCATGTGCCCAGGGCCAGAGCACGAGGATGCCTGAGGCATGAACGCGACACGCGCCGTCGGTCCGGTAAGGCTCGGGTCGGCTCGGGTCATGACAGAGGAGGGTGTGGCAGGCAGACAGCGGACAAGCTTTGGGGGATCGGAGGGGCGTGTGCGGGAGAGGTGGAGGGGCCTGGGTGCCTGGCGAGGCGGCGGGCAGCGGGCAGCGCAGGCAGCGGCGCCGAGAAAGAGGCGGGTAAGGCTGGCGATCGCGCGTCCCCCGGGCAACCCGCCGGCAAACAGGCCAAGCGCCCTGTCGCTCCCAGCCTCCCGGCCAGCACACACGCCGGCGCTCTTCAGCCTCTCTACTTTCTGCTGCTGTCCTCCTTCCCGCCGGCTGCTGTCTTGCTTTTATTGCACTGCGCGTTTGCCGCTGCGCCGCCGCCTCGTTCCCGCCAGTCTTTTGCTCGCCGGCGTCCTCCCAAACATCTGCCTCGAAGTGCGACTCCCCGCATCCGCACATCGCCGCTCCGCATTCCGACACAACAGCCCGCGTTCCGGGCACAGCCTGCTCCCATGGACCGCCCTCGCACCCCCAATGGCAGCCTCCCGGCCTACGGCGCCCCGCCCGAGTACGGCTACTACGACGACGAGTACTCGCCGTCGCCGGAGCGCTACTCGCAGGGCGCCGCCTCGTCGATGCGCCTGCTGACCCACGGCGACGACCTCGAGTACAGCCCGTTAGTACACCCCAACCCGCAAGCAACGCTACCGCTGGAGCCCACCAGTCCGGCTTCGCCGCTGCATTCCTCCCAGCCCCGGGCGCCGGGCTTGAGCTACGGCGCTCGCCCTCCCCCACGTGCTCCCGCTGCGCCAGCAACCCAGCGTGCCGAAGACGCCGTGGCAGAATTCCTGCGCGATGTCGAGCAGTCCCTGGCCAGCCCCCAGCCTGCTCAGCCAGAGCGCACCGCAGAGCCTTCGGCTTTCAAGCGCGGCACCGACAAGATCAAGAAAACGATCAAGCTTAACGTCAAGCGCAAGCCTGCCGCCAATACACAAGGCTCACAAGATCAACCTGATAGGCCGCCACCTCAGTCCTCCTACCACCCCTCCACTCATCCCTCCACCACCTCGCTGCCGCTCTCGAGAGCTCCGTCCATCCTGGACACCGCCCCTCAGATGCCGCCGCCCGACCTCGACGAGACCACCTACATGCCCTACCGCACCGCGTCACCTACCAATCGCACCGGCTCGCCGACGAGGCCGTGGACGCCCTCCATTCGACCGCCTGCGTCCAGCGCCGCTTACGAGCCTCTCGACCTGAACGGCAGCCCGAGGCCGGGCACCCCTTCCTCTCGCTATGGCGGAAGCCCAAAGCGCCCGCTTCCACCCCAGCCTCTTTTTGCCGGCGGCCGCCCGGTCTCTAGCGACTCCAAGCACAGTGAAGCCACCATTGCCATTGGCAACGGCGATGTCTTTGGCCCTGACGATGGCGACATGGGCTCGCGACCCGAGCTCCACACTACGGACTCGTTCAACAGCCACTCGACCTTCACTGGCGAGTTTTACGACGAGAAGCACATGGGTCCTGCTCCGAGTCCCGGCAAGCAGGAGAGGCGCGGAGCGCGCATGCAGCGCGTCGAGAAGCGGGAGGTTCGCCTTGTCAATGGTGAACTGATTCTCGAGTGCAAGATCCCCACCACGCTTCACAGCTTCCTTCCCCGAAAGGACGGAAGCGAGTTCACCCACATGCGGTACACCGCTGTGACTTGTGATCCTGACGACTTCGTCGAGAAAGGGTACAAGTTGCGCCAGAATTTCGGCTCCACCGAGCGTGAGACCGAGTTGTTCATCGCCGTTACCATGTACAACGAGAACGAGATCGACTTCACGCGTACCATGCACGGCGTCATGCGTAACATCTCACATTTCTGTTCTCGCGCAAAGAGCAGGACCTGGGGTAAGGACGGCTGGCAGAAGATTGTCGTCTGCATCATTGCAGATGGTCGTCAAAAGGTTCACCCCCGTGTTCTCGACGCTCTGGCCGCCATGGGCTGCTACCAGGAAGGAATCGCCAAGAACACCGTCAACGACAAGGAAGTTACCGCCCATGTCTACGAGTACACCACACAAGTATCCCTCGACGCAGATCTCAGGTTCAAGGGTGCAGAGAAGGGAATTGTCCCCTGCCAGATCATCTTCTGCTTGAAGGAGAAGAATGCGAAGAAGTTGAATTCGCACAGATGGTTTTTCAATGCCTTTGGCCGCGCCTTGAACCCCAACATCTGCATCCTTCTCGACGTCGGCACCAAGCCTGGATCAAAAGCGCTCTATTACCTTTGGAAGGCCTTTGACACGGATTCCAGCGTTGCTGGTGCCGCAGGTGAAATCAAGGCTGGCAAGGGCAAGGGTTGGCTTGGTCTCCTGAACCCTCTGGTGGCTTCTCAGAACTTCGAGTACAAGATGTCCAACATTCTGGACAAGCCTTTGGAGTCCGTCTTTGGTTACATTACCGTGTTGCCCGGTGCTCTGAGCGCCTACCGTTACCACGCCTTGCAAAACGACGAAACAGGGCACGGCCCGCTGAGCCAATACTTCAAGGGAGAGACGCTTCATGGACAGGATGCGGACGTCTTCACTGCGAACATGTATCTGGCCGAGGATCGTATTCTCTGCTGGGAGCTAGTCGCCAAGAGGAGTGAGCGTTGGGTCTTGAAATATGTCAAGAGTGCCACGGGAGAGACCGACGTGCCAGGTAGGCCTTCCAGGCTTCGTTTATTCGGAACTTCACTGACTGTCGGATAGATTCTGTGCCCGAGTTCATCTCCCAGCGCCGTAGATGGCTGAACGGAGCTTTCTTCGCCGCTGTGTACTCACTTCTCCACTTCAAGCAAGTCTGGGCGACAGACCACACTCTGTGGCGCAAGATCCTGCTTCACATTGAGTTCGTGTATCAGTTTGTCAGCTTGCTCTTCACATACTTCTCCTTGGTTAGTATCCCCAAGCCGGCTTCTTCAACATTTCCGATTGACTGACTCGCGATTCAGGCCAACTTCTATCTCACATTCTACTTCATCGCCGGATCGCTCAGTGATCCCAAGATGGACCCGTTCGGCCACGGCATTGGCCACATTGTCTTCCAGATCTTGCGGTACTCTTGCGTCCTTCTCATCTGCATGCAATTCATCCTGTCGATGGGCAACCGCCCACAGGGTGCAAAGAAGATGTTCCTCTTCTCCATGATCGTCTACAGCGTCATCATGATGTATGTGACGTTCGCGTCCATATACATCGTCGTCGACCAGCTCAGTGATCCGAAAACGACATTCGAGCTTGGGAACAACGTCTTCACGAACATGATTGTTAGCACAGCCAGCACGATTGGTCTGTATTTTCTCATGTCGTTCCTGTACCTGGATCCGTGGCACATGTTCACCTCTTCCGCGCAATACTTCGCTCTTCTACCCGCCTACATCTGCACCCTTCAGGTCTACGCCTTCTGCAACGCCCACGACGTCACCTGGGGTACGAAGGGAGACAATGTTCAGAATCGCGATCTCGGTCAAGCAAAGGGCAGTGGCAACACGGTCGAGCTCGAGATGCCTTCGGAGCAACTCGACATCGACTCTGGCTACGACGAAGCGCTGCGCAACCTGCGTGACCGCATCGAGGTCCCAGCCCCGGGCGTTAGCGAGTCGCAGGCCCAGGAGGACTACTACCGTGCCGTGCGCACGTACATGGTCGTGGTCTGGATGATCTGCAACGCCATCTTGGCCATGGCCGTCTCAGAGGCCTACCCGGTCGGCGAGGTCGGCTCCAACTTCTACCTCAAGTTCATCCTGTGGAGTGTCGCCGCCGTCGCCCTCTTCCGTGCCATGGGCTCTAGCGCCTTCGGTATCATCAACATCATCCAGATGGTTGCCGAGGGCCGCCTGAAGTGGCGCGGCCGACACAGCAACTCCGGCAGCAAGACGAAGTTTGGGCGGAGCAACAAGTTTGGCTGGTTGAGCTTCGGCAAGCCCAGCTGGGTCAGCAGCGGTGGCAGCTGGGTCAGCAGCAGTGGCAGCTGGGTCAGCAGCAAACTGAGGAGGTAATGAGGCAGTGGAGCGAGCGGATGGGATGTGGCAAGATGAATGAGGGGAAAAGAGTCGAGGACTTCAATTCACGGAGGTGTAATGGTGTTCTGGGGTTCTTCATGATGTAGGATACTCTCTGGGTTTGATGCGTGCACGGGTCTCATTTGTCTTTTATGTTCATGATGACGGTTGGGTTTGGGTAGGGGAAGGTGGGTCTGGGACTGGTTATGCACATGGACTGTATGTATGCAGGTAAGGTTAGCATTAGGTTTTCTCAGTAACGATACCATTGAATGTTCTTATTCCATACTAAACTCCACTGCCCCGCCCGGGTGACTTGTTTAGTTGCACAATCCAGCAGACATCTGCGCTCACTAGGCCCCCCTTCTTCACGCCCAATCCCACATCAACCGACAAAGACGCCGTGAATCTCCCACCCACCACAACCTGCGCAGGTTCTTCTTTGAGCACCGCATCAGGTTGATGGTTCAACTTTCGAGTGATGAGCAACGATTCATCAAAAGAAATCGGCCCAGAGGATCAGAGGATGTTTCAACGGCCAGAATTACTGGCGAAATAACGACTTCACGGCCCAGATGCATGAAAGAGCAAGAGCGAGCGAGTACTCGGGAGCGAAGAAACAATAGAATTTGAGAGCTACTTAAGCGGGGAATCATAAAGGAGAAGTTGGTGATACATGCCATGCCTTCTGTCATGAGGTCGTGAGAGTTGAGCGCATACCAATGGAAAGGAAAGAAAAGAGAACAGTGCCCCGAGGAGTACAATGCTTGCGAACAATGCTTGTCTTACAGTTGCCAAGCCTAAAAGGGGGCAATGCAAACTTCCACCGTGTCCAATGCCTCTTGCCGTTGATGCCAATGAGTTTTTTTTTTTTTTTTTGAACCACAAATGCACGGAAATGAATCGCTTGTTCCTTTGCTCTAGTATCCCTTGGCTACCTCGCCGGCAACACCAGCAACGTAGCATGCAGCCGTAGCCCAAATCAGAGTTGTGAGAACCGTCTTGACACTCTGTCCCTTGCTGCGCTCCTTACGGGAGCGCTCGCCGGAGAAGACAGGCTCGGTCTTGCGAACCTTCTTGTCATCCTTGTGACGCGGAGAAGATCTCCTGATGGCAGCCGGGTTTTCCATGACAGGGTCGAGATTGATGTAACCAGTGGGTGACATGGTGGGGGTGGGAGGTAGAGGAATAGTAGTACCGTCGACAGGGTTAGGACGGGGTGCTCGCCTGGTAGTCTCCTTCAGTGCTTTATCGTCGCGAAGGCGG